>CM057453.1:300495000-301095000 GCA_016271365.2 Neoceratodus forsteri | reverse complement strand
CTTGTTTTTTGAATAACTTTAGAACCATTTAATATTTTTCCACGAAATCTTCAAAGACACATCGGGGAGCCTGGCTGCATGTTCCCTGAAGTTTTTGGACTGGTCGCACAAACCATACAACCTGTAGGCACGAGTAAAGAATGTGCAAAAAACCATAAATATGCACACGAATGTTGCTTAATAACGCCGCAGCCATAAATTCGACCAGTATGAAAGTTGGCAGATCCCAAGATCTATGGTTACACCCTGTGTCTGCCAAATTTCAGGGAAATCCTTTGAACAGTGGCAAAGTTATTAAGCTGCAAAGTTTCACCCTTTAACCTTAAAAAGGCTACTCAAACCTTACTATGGTAGAACTACCGTGCTACCATAATGTATTAAGAAATACTTTAGAACAGGTTATATTTGATGTCAAATAATTATTGATATATTCGCATAAGTGATAATTGCACTACAATAAAATGGCACTAACGGGCCAAAATTGCATATTTTTTTTTTTTGTTGTTGTTTTTTTGTAGACTATTTTTCTGCTCTGGTAGACCATGGCATCTCTCGGGAGTACCCTTACAACTGATGCCTCTACTCCCTGCCTGAAACCACCCACCCTGGAGGTCCATGCACCGAACCCATGGACTCACTCAACCCCCCCGATCACCCTCCACCCCCTGGGTGAGGACCCACCCCACCTACCTTGCAGCCTGCCTGAGATTAGAGGAGAGGTCCTGGGTCAGGACCAATGGAGGGTTGGTCCGATGGTGGGAAGTGAGTGCCTGTCCCTGGGGCCTCAATTGCCTTCCTGGTCCTCCAGGGATTTTTTTTGACTTGTGTTGCTGCCCCTCAGAGTGTGGATGTGCAATGACATCAGTGTACCTATGTGCAGACGGCCGCACCCAATGTTGTTGTGGCCTTGCTTCCTGCAGGGTCCCTGATCTGAATTAGGGGCCCCTGGGGAGCGAGGCATACCCCAATACCCACCCTGTGAGGGGAGAGCAGTCCTCTGCACACTCGATCCCCTTCCTCCCCTGCCGTCACCCAGTGACCTGAGTCTGCGCCCAAACCCAGGTTACCAGCAAGGTGCAAGGAGTAGCATCCAGCACCTCAACCCTCAGCACCACCAGTCTAGCTTAAAATTGCATATTTTCAATGGACATAAATTAGGAGCTAATTGCAGAGCATAAAATTAAATTTGTGCAATTGTGGCCGATTCGTGCCATGCACTAAATATAACTTGCAATAGAATAAACAATTCTACAGTAACCGTGTAAGCACGGTAGTGGACGGGGGGATTGTGGATCCATGATAAGACCCTGTGGTATTGGGCACCCCCAGTGTCACTGTTATGTTTCTGGTGGGGGGGGGGTGCTCACCGGGAAGATCAGGTGGGCGAGAGGGAAAATATAAACATATATAAAAATAAATAAATAACTGTGTGCATTGTAGTGGATGGGTGGGCAAGGATCTGTGATCCGGCACTTGGGCATAGGGTACCCCCAGTGTCATTTTTATGTTTATGGGGGGGTTGCGGGTGCTGAGAGGGACCATCGGGTGGGTGGGAAAAAAAAATGTTTTTTTAGAATGCAGATAGCAGAGTGCTCCACAGTCATGGAGGCAAGTGTGGTGTAACTCCAGCATGTTGTTTGGTCAGAAGGAATGCACCGAGTTCTTTTTTGATAGCAAGAAGTCTGTAGGGCTACACCCACTGTAGCCCTAATAATTAAGGAGGACAAGAACAAATACTGTTCAACAAACAAACCAAAAACACCAAAGGAAATGTTTTGCCACTGATTTAGTTGGTGCAGTGCTGCTGGCTGTATCGGGGCAGACCCAGGGGAGGGCAAAGCAGCAGGTATTTATTATATTATGATGGATGTTCCAGAGCCAACCAGGCCAAACAAATGGCTAATGAATGATCAAATGAGCAGCAGTAAGATTCCACTCACCCTACCCATGAGATGCAGCTTCATTGCATGTCCCCCTACTGAGTCAATATCTTGTAGACATAACCGTGCATGGAATACCACGTGGAACATATCGTATAGTGTACTAGCATGACAGGGTACAGAACCTTGCAAGACACATATGTTGCACACCCGGTTTGTACCCTATCACACATGGGTAGGAAGGAGGAGTTACCTGGAGGTGAAGACCTCTGTTCTGGAGGTGGTCCACTGAGTTTCTGTTGTGGCTCTGTGGGACGAGTCACGATTGCAGAAGGTCACTGTGCATCTGTGGACTGGGGCTTGGATCCCGGTCCCAGACTTTTGCTAAACTATATTGTGTAGTTTCTTTTTTTTCCTCACCAGCAGTGTTTCAGTGTTTCTCCTCATCTCTGTGCTGAATCCCCCCCTCCAGAGTTGATTATATTAATGGGGGGGTTGGGGCGCAGCCCCTCATAATGGAAGTTGCAGGGGGCAGAACCCCCCCCCGGAGGAAACAAAGATAGTACCTGATTGTTTCTCTGAAATGTGTTTTGGCAGTGTATCTGAGCAGCAGCAATGTATCCACTGAGTTGTCAGTGTGGTATATTGCTGCACTCTTATGTCTTAGGACATAATGACCCCATGCCGCATGTCCCAGTGTACTGTGGTATAGTACGCTGCCTGGTCCAAAATGTGATAATGTTTTCTATTACTTCTTCTTCTACTCATCACAGCAACATCTTTTAAAGAAGAAATGAATGCTATTGTCTTACTGATCACCACCCACGCAGTGACATTAGTCAAGTGCAGTGCTTGCCCCTGCTGTGTCTGCTCCTGATGACACACAGTGATAATACACCTAGTTCCAAGAAACAATTGCTACCAGTGTCAAGTACATTAACTATATAATGTAAATTATACAATGGCAAGGAAATTTCTTGAACTCTGATTGGTCAGTGGGTGCCTGGAACTGTGATGTTATTACACAACAACATCACTGTATTGATTTGAAGCTTCTTACTTTTCTTTTCTCTTAAGAAACAAAGATATATTGCCTCATTAAAAATCTACTATAAACTTTTAACAATTTTTTTTATTTTGTATAACAATGAGCCATTGTATAATAACAATAAAGCACTCCAGGGTGTTTGTGTTATTGTGTAATAATTACACTCCTGGGGTGGTGGAAGCACTCGGCTTTGCCTTGTGCTTCAACCCACCCCAGCAGTGACATTATTACACAATAACACACACCCTGGAGTGCCTTACTGCTTAAATATAATCTCAGTCCAGGCAGTTATTGTAACCAACATCTAGTATTAATGATGTGTCAGTCACAATTAAGTGTAGTAATTTGCAGTAATGACATGCCACAAAATCCTGCATGACTAAAGGGCTTAATTACCATTTACTTACAATGGCCCCTGCAGTAAATTGCAATATTCTGTGATATTCTGCAGCATTTCTGCGCTTCATCCTGGCTTGACATATCTGTATATCATACTACAAATAATAGGGCCTGTGCACATGTGTGTGGAGTGCCTATGTGCCATGTATCCATGGCACATAGCCACCCCACACCCATTGTGCCCCTATGCAGGATGCACAAGCCAGGGCACGCAGCCCCTACATACCTGCTACCCCAGCCGCGCAGACTGCAATGTGCCAGGGCAGGAGGAGGGCAAGCCAGTGCTACGTGCCATGCACAAATGTGTGTAGTGCTGCCCATGGGGCTGCAGTGGAGGGCACCAGTTACACCAGCTGGGATCCTGCCATAACTCACTAGGCACACCCCAACGGACTACACCTGCCTGTTGTGGTGGCACCAGGACCTGACCACTGGAGACACCCCAGCCCATGATGCTAATGGGGAGAGCTGGGGGTGGCTGCACGGGTGAGTGCTCATACATGTGGGCAGCATGTCTGTCATGGAAACGCACCACACAAGTTCACTTGGTGACCCAGCCCTTGCATGCTGACCTGCCCCCCAACACAGGTCAGCCCCACACTGTCTGTGCCACACACACCCCATGCCCTCACACATGTCTGCCCCTGCTCCCCAATAGTCACTGCTGCCCCCCCCACACACATATGCCCCATACCCAGATCATCAATGCCACCCCCCATGCCTGGTTCCAATGGACCATACCTCAGCAGCACTGCCTGCCTGCCCAACCCAGATCTCCGATCCCAGTACCCCAGTTACATCTGTGGTTAACAGTGGTCCCCCCACCCACTGCAGCACCGGTGATCCCCTGTACCTACTGTTGGTGCTGCAACTTTGGATGGCCAGTGGCACTGCCCTCCTAACACCTCTGCAGCTGCTGCCCATCCTATCACTGCTGGGAGCTCATTGTCTTTTCAATGGGCATGCTTCCAGCATCAGTCAGATGGCTGGTGACTGTGGAGGTGTGAGGAGGGCAGTGCCACTGGCTGTCCGACATCACAACACCAACAGTCAAGTATGGGGGTTGGGGAATCACTGTTCACCAATAATATCACAGGGGTACCGGGTTTGGGGCTCAGGGAAATGTGGCTGGGGTGGGTTGGCAGGTGCACTGCCATAAAGGGCAGGGCATGCATGTATGTGTGCATGGGGGGCTTTCATGGGGCCACTGGTGTACTGTGTCAGGTGGGGTCTGCATGCTGCTGGGATGGTGCAGTGCTGTGTGGCAGGGGAAGGGGCATTCCAGCAGCAGCAGCCATAAGGGCATAGCTGTGTGGGTCCAGGTGCCTGCCTTGGCTATTTCACACCCAGACTTGTGCTTTGGTGTGCATGTGATCCACTGTGGGACCCAGCATGGGCATTCGAATGGACACCTGGCCGAGTCTGCGACTCCACCCCTGGCTGCCTTGTGGAGTCCTGCACACCGGGGGGTGGAGCTGCGGACAGGTGGTGGCTGTTGATGCATACAGCTGGTGCACACTTGCTGCAGGTGTGGAGCTACGCAGGTGGGATATGCACCTTTGGCACATACTTCCCGCCCAGTAGTGCATAGGCCTCAATGAATGAATGAATTTAGTAAAATGTTTCATTCAGATAGTCTTGCCCTGGCCTGTCCTGACCTGACTTGTTGCCACTATCTCATGTGTGCCTTATATATTATAATATACTGTATAGATCCTATTCACAAAAAAAATGTTTCACCACTGACACAATGGGAGAAACTGTGTTGTGCATAGGGCCTGCTGAGAGTCAGTATGCAAATGTTTCATTCAGGTATCATATTTGGAATTAAACTGAGGAATGCTGACTTTCAAAAAGGTCAAGTGCTCAGTATTTTCTGGTGTCAAACAGGATCTTGTGTCAGTAATAAAATTACCAGTCGAACTCGGCAATCATTCTGAATAGACACTAGTCAGGGGGCAAGTCATGTACTTCATTGCAATTTGTACTAAAGCAGGCCACATATTTTGTTTGGATTTCTAGTATTTCAAGGGATCAGCATTCTAGTTAATATTGGTTTCTACCAGGTACATCTCAACAATGGTCTGTGATGAGGTTGTATTAGAAGACATGGATGAAGATGTTACAATGACATCTTGTAGGAGGCTCCAGACTAGAAACCTGAAGCTGAACCATGTGATTTTGGGACAATACTATTTTTGGATGGCGGTGGAAAAGAAGATCCTGCTGCAGTGTCTGAAGAGGAAGAGGTACAAATGCTGGAGCACCAGAGGAGGGTCTGTCTGATGCTGTGCTGTGTTGTACAAAAGAATCTGAATCAATACTGTATTCCGTTCCATGGCAGCATGCGCTACATTAATTATTTTCTCTTAGTTTACGTCATTCAATAGTTGTTTGATTTGTATCATGGGTCCAAGATTGTTGCTTTAATGCAGTGTTCAGAGTGAAGCATTTTATGTAGTCGGTCATCATCATCATCATCATCACCTTTTCTGATAATTTGTCTAGTTATATATTTTTACATTCGCATGCGAGCATGCGAAAGGAATGTTTTGGGAGAGTAGCACACTTGGAGGTGTGCCTCTCCCACCCAATGCACTGCTCCCTTGAGCAGGCGTGGCGGTCCTGCACCAATGGGTGCAGGAGCTTAGTATGACAGCGGTGTTCCTCTGCTTCAAAGGAAAGCACCGCTGCCATACTGAGCACCGCCTCGCCACCGCCGCTACTCCCCCGGCACGCCACGCGCCCCCAGCTTTGGTGCCACACTGAGATCCGCCCAGCGTGGCAAATGTTGTTTGCTGACGGGGTCCCCAATCCTCGTCAGCTCCATGGCCCCCAAGCCATCCTGCTGCCACACTGGGAGCCCACCCCAGCGTGGCAAGCGGTGCTTACTTTGCCGGCGGAGTGCCCAATCCCCTCGGCTCCTCACCCCCGCATAGTTTGCCAACGGGGTGCCCACCCCCATCGGCTCCTCGCCCCCAGCCATCTTTTGCCACACTGGGAGCTCACCCAGCGTGGCAAACGCCCCACGCTGCCTTTTTTTATTTTTCAACCTGTAAACAAAACGGTCCGCCAGCGCCTCCCAGCCCCCACAACCCGCACCCACCCACTGGCATCCAGCCTCCCACACCCCCACCCCATACTTACCTCTGGACTCCTGCGCGACGATCTTTGGTGGACTGGGAACATGTCTGCACTCTTCAAAGCCAACCGCTAACTAAGGAAATGCCGTAAGCTGTATATGGGCATATAGGGGTTTCAACTTTATTGTAGAGTTCATTTTGGAATTTTTGAATTTTCAATTGGATTAGGCGACTCTTCTTCATGATCGATATCACTGTCATGGCGCGATTCGCCTGAAGGGTGATTTCGCAGGCACCGCACATTCACTGCGCGAATTACCCTTCGCCTTGAATAACACCATGACAGTGAATCATTCATGAGAAGGGTCCCAAAACCCCATGTTGAAAATTTGGTGCAAAATTCCAAAATGACTGTTTTACTTAGCGCAGCTATGCAGTTCCTCACGCAGGCTTGTAAGTTCGTGAATTTTCAATATTTTCACTCCAGATTTTCAACATTGCCATTTTATCACACCTTCTTATGAGTTGTGCAGCTGTCATTTTTCACATCTCACCCAAAATGTGTTTCCACCCATGTAGCGCAGAATGGCGCAGTCGGTGTGAAATCAATGTATGGAACACATTAAGAAAATTACAGTGACACTGTTCATGAGCAGAGGTCTTAAAATGGCTATGTTGAAAATGTGGTGAAAAAATTCCTAAAATGACTGTTTCTGGCGTCGTTCATAGCTCCTCCTTGCCTTCTCGACGCTTTGAATTTTCAATATTTGCACTCCAGATTTTCAACATTGCCATTTTACCACACCTCCTCATGAGCAGTACAGCTGTAATTTTTCACATCCTGCCCAAAATGTGTTTCTGCCCATGTAGCGCACAATGGCGCAGTCAGTGTGCGAACTCAATGTATGGGACACATTAAGAAAATCACAGTGAAACTGATCATGAGCAGAGGTCTTAAAACGGCTGTACTGAAAATTTGGTGAAAAAATTCCTAAAAATGACTGTTTTATGACTCTGCGTTGCGCAGTTCCTACTCACCCTCGTAAGTTTGCAAATTTTCAATATTTTCACTCCAGATTTTCAACATTGCCATTTTACCACACCTCCTTATGAGCAGTACAGCTGTCACTTTTCACATCCTGCCCAAAATGTCTTTCCGCCCATGTAGTGTACAATGGCGCAGTCGGTGTGTGAAATCAATGTATGGGACACAGTAAGAAAATCACAGTGACACTGTTCATTAGCAGAGGTGTTAAAATGGCAATGTTGAAAATTTGGTGAAAAATCCTACAAATGACTATTTTACGAGCGTGCGTTGCACAGTTCCCACGCACGCTCGTAGGTTTGCGAATTTTCAATATTTCCACTCCAGATTTTCAACATTGCCATTTTACCACACTTCCTTATGAGCAGTACAGCTGTCATTTTTCACATCCTGCCCAAAACGTGTTTCCGCCTATGTAGCACACAATGGGGGTAGCAACAAGGTCATGCTGTCAATTTAGTGTGCAAATACCAGCAATCACACAGGGTATTAGGGTAAAGCACCATACATGCCAAACACCACTGCAAATACCTGCAAGCGAACGTTCGGCATTGACAAATGCTTGTTGTATGCTGGTGGGCAACCTGTCAGTACTACTGATAGCATGTGTGATGGAATTGTTTGTGTTCTCTAAATATTCCCTAATCAGATTCAATCTGAATTTAAAGAAAAAAAAAAAGGATATCACCTGGCTCAGAGCTGCTGTTCTTGCAGTCACCTGTCTGGTGTCTTCCTCAAATGTCTCCAGGAGTAAAATCACAAACTCCAGCATGGTCCACCACGATGGTGGAGTAATATGAAAACATGCATCACGAATGTTATTTTCCAAGGTGTACGTCTGACAGCTTTCTTTTGTTCCAGCAGCCTTTGAAACATAGGAACGGTTGAATCTCACCTAGCAGAAATGTCTTGGATCAGTCTGTGCAAAGGTAAATTGTGCTCCTCCTGCATGGTTTCAAACAAGTTGCAGGCATTGCTTGAGTTATTGAAATGAATGCAGATTCTTTTAGCACTGCTAGCAAGTGCTTTAAAGTCCCTGTCCTCACAAAGAAAACTATGAACTATTAAATTAGCCCTCCTCCTCCAAGTTCCACTTCACAAAAGTGATAGCAAGGAGGAGGCAGGCAATTATAGGCCTGTCAGCCTGACGTTGGTGGTAAGGGAAATAATGGAAACACTATTAAACAAAAGGATTGTGGAATACCTGGAATCCAATGGACTGTATGACCCAAGGCAGCATGGTTCACAGAGGGAAGGTTGTGTCAAACAAATCTGACAGATTTTTTCGACTAGGTAACCAAGGTGTTGGATCAGGGAGGGGTGGTGGATGTGGCCTTCCTAGACTTCAACAAGGCCTTTGACACTATTTTACAAAGTAAACAAGTTGGGTAGTGTGGATGTGGGCAATTAGGTGGTTACCTGGGTAAGAAACTGGTTAGGAGATAGGAACCAGAGGGCGGTGGTAAATGGAGTTCACTCCGAGGAGGGGAGAGTGACCAGTGGGGTACCTCAGGGGTTAGTTCTGGGGCTGGTCTTCTTTAATGTCTTCATTGGTGACATAGCAGAGGAGCTAGAAGGGAAGGTCTGCCTCTTTGTGGATGACATTAAGATCTGCAATAGAGTGGACACTCTGGGGGTATGTAAAAAGGATGGTAAGAGATTTAAAATGGCTAGAGGAGTGGTCAAAGGCTTGACAGGCATGGTTTAATACCAAAAAGTGCAAAATAATGCACTTGGGCCACAGAAACCTGGGGATGAAGTACAAAATGGGATGAGAGATATTTGCAATGAACAAGCAGGAAACGGATCTGGTGTTATTCATATCAGATGACCAAAAGGTGGCCAGACAATGTGACATGGCAATTCAGAGAGCTAGTGGGATGCTGGGGTGTACAGGTATAAGTATCACCAGCAGGAAGAGGGAGGTGGTGTTGCCCCTGTATAAGTCATTGGTAAGGCTCCATCTGGAGTACTGTATCCAGTTTTGGAGACCACATCTTAGCTAACACATAGCCAGAGTAGAGGTGGTCCAGAGGAGGGCTACCAAGATGGTGCAGGGTCTGCATCAGAAGCCTTATGAGACCTTTAAATACCTCATGGGGGTGCATAAGGTACAGGTAGGAGGTATTTTAAGAGAAAAGGGTGCCCTAGAACAAAGGTTCATGATATGAAGCTGAAGGGGGGCAGGTTCAGGAGAGATGTGTGGAAAAACCTCTTCATAGAAATGGTTATGGATGCCTGCAACAGCTTTCAAGGGGAGGCATTGGGGGCCAAAACAGTAGTGAGATTCAAACAAGCCTGGGATAGGCACAAGGAAATCATAAAGGAAAGGAAGAGGGTGAAAGAGACAATGCTGTAAACCAAGGAGGATCTGCAGTAAAAGCAATCTCAATGAAAATGGATGGACTAGATGAGACAAGTGGCCCTTACCTGCGATCAATTTCTGTGTTCCTATGTTTCTAAGGACTTCCCTAAGTTGGCTCCATTGGGTCTGATACACAAATGGGGATGCAGGACTTGCATCAAGCCCATTTTTTTGGAGCAGCTGTTTTTGATGATTCAAGAAGATTGGGTGCATTTGTGACACTTTTTCCAATCTATGGCAATGTGTGCCAAATATTAGGCACAAGCCCTGCAAAAAGGATACCCAAGATTGCTACATGTTAGACCAGAAAAAGTTGGACAGTATCAAGAATCCCAGTCGCAGGCTGGAGAATGCTACAAGCCCTATGCACCATATATTCTGCACACTCGGGGCTTGCTGCATTCCCAGAACATTTGTGCATCAACACCATTATCTGCAACTATAAAGCCAGCTGAAAGTCCTTGTGATGTGAGCCATTGCGGCACTGGTCATTTGCGCTCTTCGTTTTCTCAATGGTAATTATATTGAGGTTTGAGGTACTCAAACAGCCACCTGAATCCTACATGTTCTTTTTTTTGTACTTTCTTTGTTATAAAATCATCCAGACTGTTACATCTTAAAACAACTTAAAGCATGTAACATTTTTCATTCAATAAATGCTACAGCCGTGAACCTTACAGGTATAAAGGAAAACTGTTTGTATACCTATACTTAAAGAAAAGAAAAACAAAACTTAAATAAAACTGTAAATTCAAGGTAACCAACTTGAATTCAAGCAACCTTTTCAGCCTGCAATATACCCTTTGTAAATGAAGAGTCAGTCTACTAGGTACCAGAATAATTATTTGATTCTATTGTCAGGGTTACTACTTAGTCAAAAATCAGAGGGTATAGCTTATTCTTAGCACGTCAGAATGGAGTTCTTACCTCCTGAGAAGTAATAAAGTTATTAGGAGAAACCCCCATAGAGATCCCTGGTCCATCGATTGTGATATGTTTCCAACTGTTGAGAAAGGACAAACATAAGTCTTTCCAATCTTTGTAGATTTGCCACTGCTTGCACCCAAGCGTCTATTAGAGGTGGGTCTAATTGTAACCATTTCTTAGTAATGGTTTTCACTGCCATTACTATTACGATAGCCCAGAGATACTTACTCTCCTCACCCTTAACCTCCCCTGGATAATTACCCAGTAATAAGTGTTCTGGGCCTAAGTGTGCCTGTATTGTAAATATATCCCTCAAATGTTGTTCCACGTTCCTCCAAAAGGGATTAAGCACTGCACAAGTCCAAAAAATATGGGCCTGTTAGGCCTTGGACTCCCCACAGTTTCTCCAGCAGGAGGGAGGCACCCTGGAGTCCCACTTTGAAACTTGCACTGGGAGCAAGAAAAATTGTATTCTGAGTTTTCAACTAAACTCCTTCCATACCAGAGAGGAGGAAATATGCCATGTATTTCTCCAAACTTGTGTCCATTTAGACATATATGCAGGTCTTCCTTCCACTTCCTCTTAACTTACTCTACAGAGTATCCCTGATCTTGTATATAACTAGAGTATTATAGTGAGATAGCCTTTTCTCCCCTGGAGATCTCCATAATGTCTGAAATGGCACCTGAATTGAGAAATCAAATTGTTGCCCACCCTGAGATTGCAAAATACTAGTAACATAATCCCTCAACTGATAAAAATGGGATCTATCCCCCTCCATCTATCCAAACCTCTTTTGTCCTACCTCAAAGGTAATCACAGATCTGCTGCAGAAGGTGAATTGGAGAAAATATCCCTTGTTTTGCCTGTCGAAAAAAACAGCTACCTTGGCGTGGGTGGAGACTGGGGATCTTACCTGTGTCAATCTTCACCATTCATCACTGTTGGGTGTCTGCTGGAGACAGACACCAAGTGGGAGACTTTTTTTTTTGGAGGAGGAAGGGCCAGCACTGTTGGAGCTGCCCATGAGGCCGATGTATTACATGGCACTCGTGGGTTGGCCAGTAACAGCTGTTGGGTCCTTCTCCACCTCAGTTCTGCTTCTCCTGCCATCGAGACAGCACCTTCAGCCATTCAAAACTCATTGCAACCTAGTTTTTAACTCTGCCTTGGTTCTGCTACTCGACACCACTCCAGAGCGGTAAGATCTTTCCATTTATTTGTGTGCAGTGTCGAGTCTTTGCTTGTTTTTGGATTTTGTTGCCATTCCATCATGTCTGGTCATTGGGACAAGAAGCATTCTAAAACAAATGGGTTTGCCCCCTATGCATTGGTGTCCCTGTGGCCGACAGATTTCCGTGTCTGACCGACATGACATGTGCCTCTCCTGTCTTGGACCCCAGCATGACATGAATTCCTGCAATGCCTGCTTCTCAATGGACTGTTGAGTTTCAGAGCACCATGTGTTAAAAGTCAGCAGGGCCCCACCGACTTTTGGGGGGTGGCGTTGCTCACACCAATCCAAGCTTAGGACTCTCTGCCCTACCTCCAGGTCCCTTCCTGGGCCTATACAGTCCAGTGAAGAGGGGGACTCCTCTTCTTCTAGCCCTGCCATAGAGGAGGTTCCTACCACTTTGCTGGAGGGCTGGGCCAGGAGCACCGCCTTGCAGTCGCCTCCTCAGAGGTGCAGGCTCCCCCATTGTCAGGGCCCACAGCTGTGGGTCACAGTGCGGGGCTTTCCTCAGTGCCACCCATCAGCGCTGCCTCAGATCCTGGAGCCGTGCATGGCACCGGAGATCAGGGCAATGCTGTGAGGGGTGCAGGGCTGGGTCATGGCGCTGTGACTGGGGGATCCCTCAGAGCTGCTGAGCTGGAGCCCTTCATAATTGTCTCTTCTTCGGAGGTGGATGATTCAGAGGCGGATATGAATTGGCTGCCTGATTCTTCTGAATCAGAGGGCTCTCCAAGGCCTAACACTCTTGCACCTCCCCAGGTGCCCCTCCAGCAGCTCGGGCAACTGCACATCATGCTGATCCCCCAGCCAGTGGTTGCTTGAGGGGCCAGCTGCAGCCTGGCAGTCCCTCTGCTGCTTGGGTGGTGATCAGGTTCCTGAATGAGGGAGTGACTGCCGTTCCTGGTGCCATTCCTCCTCTCAGGATTAAGATCGAGCCCCCTCCTTCTGTGGCCCTTCCCAGGGGGCCCTTGGAGTCAATGGAGCCTTGGCACAGGGGTCGAGGAAGATAGCTCCCTCGGGAGTCCTCCAGGGTTGAGGTTAAGGGGCAAGGGACCACGGCACACTTCCATGACCCCCTAGGTCGGGGAAAGAGCCATAGGGCTGAGCCCTTTGTCCTCCCCTTTTTTTCTCCCATGGTGGTCTGTCTGGGTGGGGCTGGGGTCCACCCTTCTGGATCCATGAGGCCCCAGTCCCCTCATAGGGTAACTCACCCTACACGATTAAACCCTCACCATTTTAATTTTCAGGATAGAACAGTGAATCTACAGACCTCTAGTTTTCCTCTCATGCCAGGCTCTCCTGTGGATTCTGCTAGCCCTGGCAGAGACATGTCACATCAGGTGACAGGCTTGCTTGTGCCTCTGCAACCAGCTCCCCTTCTCCCAGGCCACGTTAGTCCTCTGGGGCCTTTGACCTGGGATTAATTCAGGTCCCAGGTTGCAGCGTTCCCTCAAACGTTAGGGCCATGGATAAGCAGGTCTTCCGACCAGTTCCCCCGCCTCAGCCAGAGTCTGACTCATCAAGTTCCTCTACCTCCTTGTCTTCCTCCACTGAGGAAGAGGAGCCTTCCATCCACCTGTCCTCAGATGCTGATCAGGCCCAGTATCAGCACTTCTTGTTAAAGTTGGTCAGGGACTTGCACATCTCCTTTTATGCAGGGGACAATACCAAGCGTGCGACGCAGGCCTTTCTGGGTGAATATGGGAGAACACCATTTGGGATAGCATGTCACTTCAGTGATGCAATTATAGTGATGTCAATTCAGCACATTCAATAATAGCGACTACAATTATAGCACTATATACATTACAGCAACTGAGTCATTTGAGCATACAAATACAGAACAAAACAAAACAATCTGAGCAAGTCCACAGCTGCTACTTACCCCCAGTGTCCATTGTGTTGTGGTGTTAGAATCTTAGAAATGGGGGGAGTTTGCCCACCCCTGCATAACAACAGGGTCAATTATCAATCAGTGTAAATTAGTAGCAGCTGGTGGGGTGACTGGGGGAAGGCGCTGATATTGGGATCTGACTGAGAGGATAGTACAACTTGTGCGGGAGTATGGGTGTCATCCTTGGATGGAGTACCTCCTGGGGCTTGCATTTAATTGCCAGATGCAGGTGTAGGTAGTGGGTTCTACCATTGCTGAGTTCGCTAAAATGCACTGAAACATGTGTCTGCGAAATAACCATTCTCTGTGATTGCATTCGCTATGTTGTATTCACTGAAATTGTCATTCGGTGATTTTGCCTCACTGAAATGACATGAAACCCACCATTTGGTGGTCCCATCCTGGCCAGTTCCCTTCCAGCATGCATCGTACAGCACTTGGCAGCATCCATATTCCCTAGAACCAGCCCCTATGGACTGCTGCAGGTGGCATTGCACAACCCACAGGTCTCCAGGTGCCCGGCCTCATCAACCTTCTGGACTGAGATGGCTAGACACCTCTTTTGTGCTTCGACGCCCGGTCCGAAAAATGCCCCCTGAGACTGAGTCTCAAAAGTTGGATTGGCTGGGGCGAAGATTTTTCTCTTCAGCATGGAGCCTGTTGGTGATTATTTCACATTAGGTACACCATGCTGCCTACAACAGGCACCTGTGGGCAATGTTAGGTCAAGCTTTAGCATCACTGCCTGATTCAGAAGCTACCCAATGAGCCATAACTCTCTCTGTTATAGGCCTGGAGTTGGTGAGGCACTAATCAAGGGCATCGTACGATGTCAGTGAGGTCACTTCATGGCTTGCGGGGATAGCAATCTGCTTTAGGCGGATGGCATGGCTTTGCCTGTTGAGGTTGTCACCTTTGGCCCTGGGCAGATTACTGGCCTCCTCCTTCCAGGGGACACATTTCTTTTCCTGCAGGCCAGGACGGGAGCTTCAGGGGTGCCTTCCTTCCCTTAAGGTCCAGGGGATCCTGTTTCACTCTGACCAGTCCCAGCCTTAAACCAGCTAGTGGAGGGTCCCCCTTCCCCATTCTCCTTGGGGGGGACTGAGGGATGTTTTTCCCTCAGGGTTATTGGGCCCTCTTCGGGGTGCTTGGTACTCACCCAACAGTGATGAATGGTAGAGACTGACACAGGTAAGATATGAAAATTATGTACCTACCGAAATTTTTGATCTTCCTGTGTATCTTCACCATTCATCACTGAATCCTTCCCACCTTCTCCTCTCGTGGCCTCAGTCACTGAGACGTGCCACCTCCCTCTTGCCCTCCCCACCCCCAACCCCCCCCCTGGAGTTTTCTCCACTCCCGACAGTTCTCAAGGGGAAAGGGGTTGGTGGGACAGGGTCGGGTTTGGGCGTATGCTGAACCCTTCTTAGGGTCTCCATAGGGGACCTCGTCTTCTGGACTCCTTGGAGGGCCTGCTCAGAAAGGTTTTTCCCAATCCGGGAGCGGCACCTCGGGCTTCCCAGGATGCCCTTGCCCTTTCTTCCCTTCCCTTCCCTTGAAGTTCCGGAGTGCCTCTTTTCTCCCTCCCTCCCCCTCCTTTCTCATCAAACCCTGTTGGAGTTTTCAGGGGGACAGGGGACAAGAACTGTGATACTCCCTTAAAGTAGATGGGATTGAGGTTTGGGTGGCCTCCCTCCAAATTCGGGTGACGCACCCAATCCTTGTTTTTCTTGTCATTTTCACTCAGCCTCTAGGCAGCATGGGCTCTGCCTCTTTGTCATTGCTTAGACCCTCCAGGGCACAGCTTCTCTGGCCAGGGTTCATGTCCCAGTGTACCATCTTAAAGCCACCTCCTCACCTGATTGGGGCCAAGCCACCCTTCCCCCATCCCATACCTAGATTCTCTCTCTCTCTCTACCTTCCTCTCTTCCTTCTCCTCCCTTGGTCGCTCAGGGACTGGGGCATCCTAGCCCACAACCCTCAGGCCCCCCTTTTTTCTTTACCTGTCCTCTTGTTCATGTACTCTTTTTCAGTTTCAAGCAAGCAATGTCAGAAGGCAGTAAGAAGGGCTGGCGAGATACTGGGATGCATAGAGAGAGGCATCGCCAATAGAAAACAGGAAGTTGTTATCCCTCTGTACAGACAATTGGTGAGACCCCATCTGGAGTACTACATGCAGTTCTGGAGACCCCATCTCTGCAAGGACATAGACAGGATGGAGACTGTCCAGAGGAAGGCAACTAAAATGGTACAGGGTCTACACCAGAAGACATATGAAGAGAGATTTTTTTCCAATGATACCACACAGGGCACACACTGGAAAAGATATAAAAGATGAGGGAAGGCATGAATCCTACATGTTCAACCATATTACGTGGTAGCAAGCCAACGTCTATCATCTGTGATATTTTCTTTGTCATTTTAACAGCAATGGGGGGGGGGTTTGAGGGATATTTGGCTTTACGTTCATTTGTTTCTGAGATGGTAAGCTGTTTCCTTGAAAGTGGGGAGCTTTTGAACAGATGGCCACTATTAGTAACACTAGGACTCAGAGTCATTTGACTGGAAGAAAATGCTGGAGGTGTTTCTGTATTGCTCTGGGGGCTGCCCAGCTTTCATCTATATGAGTGTAGAGAGCTATCAGCATTGTCACTTTCTCTTCTGTTCTCAAAATTAGATTTCTCATTAATGATTTCTCATCTCTTTAGGTGCCTTTTGCAGTGCTGAAGTTCCCAGTCCTCCTTTCTTTTTACCCCTGCTAATTGCTCATTTACAAATAGTGCATGTTGCCACCAACTTATTAACAGCATTAATGGAAAAGTATGACCGAACAAAATATGATATCTTTTTAGTATTTTTGCCAGGGGATAGGCACTATAGCTCAATCCCTTTTCAGTTTGTTTTCTGGATTTTTCTGAGGCCTGTTCCTGATGTGCTTCATTCCCTTCCTCAAACCCACTGTCCTCCTTAAAAATAGAAACATTTGCTTCCACTTTTTCCTCATTTACAGTTTCCATCCCCTTCAGTAAACCCTGTGTCTGATCACTACCTTCATCGTCTTTTCTTTACCCTCACTGGGGCAAAGCATCAGAAGAATCAGATGTTGTCTGTGAAGGACTAACAGTAGTATATCATGCAACTGTTCCATACCTGGGAATGCCTTTGCGGTTGGTACCCACCAACCCTTCAGTTTTAAGTAAAAAAACTTTTTTTTAAAAAAATAAGGACTGATCCAACTGATGCACCTTTATTGGATTCAAGCATTCACTTGGAAGATGAAACTTTAGATTTACCAGGAACACTTTTTTGAGTTTGATTTTGCTGGCCCTGATTGCTTAGCCTATTCTTTTGCCCTCCCTTTTGGTTGACTAAAGCTACAGTGTCTACCTAAGACTCAGAATTTGCCTGAACATGTTGATTCTTTTGTATTTTTAATTTTATGCTGTAAAAGATATCCATCCCGAGTCCTTAGCATCCAGATGCCCACCCCTGCACACAACAATGACCACAACCACTTCCTTCTAAGCTTAGTGCAGAATGACTCCTAGTGTTACTGTTCAGTGGCTGGCTATATTCAGCAACTCTATAATGTTATGGTACTGCAGCCTTGGAATATAAACTGGTGATGCAGATGTCCAGCGCACACTGTATGGTGATGATGATGATGAAGATAAGGTTAGAATAATGATAATGAATGGTGATAAACACTTCTTCTACTTTACTTTTATTAGGCAGTGTGTTGTCTACTATTGAAGGCAAGGCAAAGCAAAGCAATTTTATTTCTATAGTGCCCAATCCCTGAGGCTATGGGCACCCTACATAAAAGCAGGTAGGGAAAAACAAGTAAAAACATGCAATATGCAGATACTATACTTAAATATTTAAAACAATAAATATAATATTATAAAACAGATGAAACTCCAACTAAATGAGCTCCAATTTAATTAGATCTGGTCAGCATCAAATATCAACAGAGAAGGCCAAAGAAAACAAATTAGCATTTAGACCCTTCTAAAATAACTTGACTATTGGGGCCTCCTCATGCTAGCTGGAAAAGGGTTCCACAGGGTTGGACTGGTGACTTCAAATGTCCGGTCACCTGATGTTTTTAATCTGGCCCTAGGAACTGTGAGGAGGCCCCTAGTTGAGGAACAGAGGGAATGAGCAGAGGTGGCTCGTGTTAGGAGATCAGCCAGATAGTTTGGGTCCAGCCCGTATAGGGCCTTAGAGGTGAGCAGTAGTCTCTGTAAATTAATGAATGTCAAAAGCACCCTATATGGCTTTTGTTTCCTTGTTTTGCAGCCAAATCTGTTTTTATTTAATATTTTTTTGTGGCAGCCTGCTTACCGGCATAGTCAGACATCAGATTCAATGTGCTTCTCTACTTTTTGGGGATGCCAGGCACAGTCTTGCTTTATAGTTTGTTTGCTGTTTTTTTTGGCCCCTTATGTCTCCCCAGCAAAATCATATCTCTCTCTCTCTCCCCCCCTTTCCAGTTCATGCCATCTCAGTGCTTGCTCACTCTTTCTGCAGCCATGTGGCACACTTACAGGATTTATATACCTTGAGTGCTGGTGTCACATGACACCTGTTCTACTCTGTTTCCCCAGTGAAGGATGCTGTCAGCCACCTGTGCTGACACTCTACGTGGAGCATGGCATGCCGACAGCATCTGAACAGGAGTCCTCCTGAGTGATTTTGTGCCATGGATGTCAGACAGAGCTGGGAGGGAAGAAGATGGTACAGCCAGAGCTGCAGCAGAGTCATGGGTTGATGAGTGTCAGACAGAGCCAGAAGATAGTGCACAGCTGCAGAGTCATGGTGAGACAAAAAAACAAGCTTGAAATGCTTACCTGTGGATTCAGAACAGGACTTATTCAACAAAGTCTGTGTTTATCTGAGTTTGTGGGTAAGTATTGGATCCAGGGATGGCTCTGATTAGCGGCACAACGGTCTGCCCAGTCCTACCCTCTATCATGCTCTTTCACATATTGTTATTGAAAACAGATTCCTATAAAATTAAAAAATTCCTGCCCTACCTTCCACTCGACAGAATCCTTTTCCCTAGTTTACATCCAGTACATTAAAATCTCCATGATTACTATACCTACAATAGAAGGCATTATAGCCTAGAGGGTTAAAGTACCTGAGCTGTGAACCTTGAGACCCAGCAAACTTGGGTTTGCTACCCATGACGTCCACTTGCACGTGTGAACCTAAGCCAGTCACTTAACCTTCCCATGCTTCTCGGACACCACCTGAAAATGAGCTTCAGCTCAGTGTGACTTTCCCAGTCAAAACTTCTGAAATTAATTTAAAAAAAAGCTCAGAGGTGGGTGTGTATACGTCTTCCTGAATATTCAGCCAAATATTCAGTTTTCGGTAGTCAGGTGTTCAGGAATTTGGTATTTGTGGTTTTAAAAAAAAGAAGAAAACATCCTCCCCTACCCCTGCTTATTTTTAAATGTCCCACTCTCTTCACCCAATCCAAACACAGAAAATGTAGTTACCCAATCTCCCACCCACTGTCTGCACCCTGATCCCACTCTCTTCTGCAACACCCTCAATATTTGTAATATTACAATTGTTTAGTCTCATAGTGAATGACTGACACAATTTGCCCACCTCCATGGCTGGTCACCATCTTTATCACATAAAAACATTTTATTTGCTGTAAACATAAAGTATATTATATTAATTATATTATATTATATAGAGAATAATGTATGGGCATCAATGGTTAACCACACTATGCTAGCGTCGGTGGTTACCTTGGCAATCATGATTAGGTTAATCACAGTTGCCAAGGTAACCACGAGATGCTAGCATAGTGTGGATAACCATTGATGCCCATACATTGCTTTTTATAGTGTATGGGGATTGTTATTGCCAAATTATAGACAGTAAAATACAATGGTTTAAGTAGGATTCATTCTCTTACCTTACGCAGATGACAATGAAACAGTCATTTTTGTGTGAAGAAAAAAAATATTTAACATACAGAAAAGGCCTGTTCAGCAGGCCTTTCAGCCAGGATACAATGGGAAGCAGATTTAAAATAAAAACACAGCTTAGTGTAACCACTACAACAGAACAGATCACGTGACACAAGCAACCAAACTACTAGCCATAGAACATTTGTTCAGTTGCACCGTAACTCACTGTGTGAATGTTCTGCTTCACAGAGCTTTGCCATTGCTACCTGCAAGAAAAGGGGGCAGAATATGAAAGGAAAAATAAACAAAATAAGTGTTTAGAAGGCAGGTATTGGCTCAGTGTTAATGGCACAGACAATTAAGAGTTTCTATACTATTGGGGGGGTTCTGAAAAAAAAACTGCTTTACTAACATGTAGCAGCTGCACTATGTAATTATAGATGCCTTTGTGTGAAAGTGTTTTAAATGGGTGACAGTTCTTTCACCTGGTTCAAACAGAATTTACCCATGCGTGGACACCTGTTCTGCCTTGGTAACACCCGCGACGGTTAGCTCCAGTTTGTTATACCATCAATGTGACGTACCATCGATAGGTTAACAGCACTGTTACGTCACATCGATGGTATACCATATAGAATAGTGAATGGTCGCCCATCCACAATAAGGCTGTGTTTCCCTCAAGGGAGCTGATGACATCTTCAAGACCTTGAGAGCGAAGCTCTAGAGTCTCTGATGTCATCAACTCCTGAGAGGGAAACAGCCTTAGTTGTGGATGGGCGGCCATCCGCTGTTTTATATAGTATATGGCTTATTGTCGATGAACATTTCTTGTTTCCGTTGCCGGCTTGTTTTACCGTCATGTTTCTCACTCGAGCATCTCCCCGCTCCCACTCCATTCAAATTTGTCCCGTTCTTGCTGCCAATCACTCCTGCTTCTCCCTGCCCCCGCTGACGCTTGTTTCGCTTGTTGCCACTTCTGCTCCTCTGGTGTCACCATTAGTACTTTTTTAAATAAAAAAATAACTTTTGTGACACGGAGTGATGGTAGCTCCTCATGTCAAAACAGGCAGAGTCCTCTACTTACCGCTCGCTAAACTGCCGCCGCAATGTTTCCAGTATTTTTTTTATGTCGAGCTTGTTGGTATGAGCCAATCAGAAGGCAGTTCAAAGCTAAAAGCTGTTGTACTATCATTCTGACATCACATTGATAGTACAACAACTTTTTTGACCTTTGAACTGCCCTACAACAAGATTTAGAAAGTCACTGGTTTTCATCAACAACAAGCCCTAACCATATACTATAAACTTAGTAGAAGATAATTTTTGCACACTAACAGTGGTCTACTATATATTATATTATATTATATTATATTATATTATATTATATTATATTATATTATATTATATTATATTGAGTGCTGGGGGAGGCAGGTGGGATCAAGGTGCAGACAGTAGGTTGGGGAATGGGGTAACTTTATTTTTTTATGTTTGGGCAGGGTGAGGAGGGTTGGACTTTTAAAAATAAGCAGTGCTAGGGAAGGCTTGTATTTATTTTTTTCTTAGAACAAATAGTAGATCATCCCTAGGAGAGACTGCTATTCAGTTCTCAACCCAAAATTTATAATCACAACTCTTTGCCTGATCAATGAGTCTATAAAATACCCTCAGTAATGTTTTACTTGTGTTCCGCTCACTCACAGTAACTCCGCCTGTAATATGATTAATTTTCCCCTTACATTCTAATGCTCCTTACCTGAATCTCTAATCTCTGTGTAGCATGCAATGTTGCTCCTCCCTTAAATCCCATTTTGCTCTCTTCTGAATAATTCCTTCCTCTCCACATTTCTGTTCCACTGCTTAAAGTCATTCTATCAAGTCACAGTATGATAAAATGTTATTTTTATACAGAAACATGTCATTTGGACTTTATCAATCCAGTTCACAAGACAGTCCTGTAACTATCTAAGGTTACACACATATAATAAATAAACAATATAAACAATGCAAACAATAAATACATTATAAACCCTGTAAAGGGGGGAGCATAGGAAAGGTTAATATTATCTCGCACACCAACAAGTATGAGTACAGTGACCCTTTAACATCCTAATAAAAGTGATATCAGACCCATCAACCACAGCTGAAGCTTCTATTACTCACACATTTTATTGTTGACCAAAACCAAGCACATTTTCAGTGTGACCACCCTGCCCCTTTTATTTGGTAGAATTTACTCACCAAGTTGCTGTCCTGCACTGGATGCAACGTGCTGCATTTTCTAAATTTTTCCCCTTTTGAATATATATTTTCACATTTTTTCTTAATGGATGCTTCCCTTCTTCTGCCCAACCACAGCTAATTATAAAATCCCTGTCACTGTGCTGCTCCTGAGTCATCCAGTCTTGCGTCACTCATGTAATATTTCATTCTTGTCCCTTGTATAGGAACCTATTGGCAATGTTAAATGACTCAGATGAATTACCTGGGTTATTCCACGTGTTCAGGGGTTATTCCATGTGCTCAGTGGTATCATGCCTCTGCTTGACCTCTTAGGTATACATGTTCATCTTCTAGGGTCTATTTCAATGTCATGTTAAGAGGTTGAGCTTTGAAGACAAGAGGTCAGGGCTTTTTTATTTAATTTATTTAGTTTTTGTTGACCGGGTAAGTGCACTAGACAAATCCTGCCTATTTTCAGGCACGACTCGGGGGAGGGGATACGACTGCCAACTGACCCTGAACCAGATTAAGCTGTTGGTGGTATTTTTAGTGAGTGAGGGAAATTTGGCCAGGACACTGGGGAAATTCCCCTACTCATTTCAATAAGTGCCATGGGATCTTTAACATCCACTTGAACTACCACCAATCCAAGCACCTCAAGGACCTCGATTTAACGTCTCATCCGAAAGACGGCACCTCAGAAGTGCAGCACCCTTCTCATGCTGCACTACAGTGTCAGTACTGGCATATTAACCCAAGTGCCAGATGTGGGAACTGAACCCACAGACCTCTGATCTCCTGGCCTCAGAGGCGAGTGTGCTACCTACTGAGCCACTGACCGGTCTTCCAGTCATGTTTGTCATGGTTAAAATAAGTTCTGTATAATTTTCAGTAGGGAGCAGCAGGAATGAGTGGCCACAGCTGTCAGAGGTTCTCTGATATGTGCTTCATTTTAAATTAAGGTAACATCTCTATTTATAAAATGGGTAGGGAAATTTATTGGAATTTATTGGCTGCAGAGCATCACATGACCGTGCGTATATCAGAGCGTGACCGCACACCTACACTTTTACCCCCCCCAAAACAATTTTGACATTTTATAAGATAGATATACCACTCTGAGGTGTGCGGTCAGCTTGATATACGCACGCCTTGGGCAGTTGGACGACTGCCACAATGCACACCAAGGCGCAAGCGTGATATCAGAGTGTGACTGCACCCCAGAGAGTGGTATATCTATTACGATTTACTGGTTAGTTGTTATAAACCACTGCCAGTGGGCAAGCTCAACAGCTCCATAAACCATATATGTGGTTTACGGAGCTCTGTAACCCACGGGTACAACAGTACCGCACCATCACCCAGAAAAACTGCTGAACAAGCTGTCCTTATGCTGGACGTTCACTAGCGCTATACCATCAGTCAGTCAGCAAGCAACACAAGTTTGTTGGTGGTAAGAGAGAAAATGTCACAAAGAGGCAAAAAACACAAATAAAAAAGCATTTCATTTATTTAGATATGGCAAATATGGCTCAAAGATGTTATTTCACAAGCTCGGTAAAATCAGCATTCCAATGGCAAAAATGGAAAAAGCAGTAACAGACACCACTCAGGGACTTGCCCAAGTCATCCAATGTACTGCAGATCTGGAGATAGGGCTTACTGTGAAATTCTTAAAAAACAGTAAATATAAAAAATAAAACATGGGAAAGTGTGGTTTAATGGGGATTTTATGCACCCCCCCCCCCAGTGTGTGATGCCCATATAAACCCCTTAGGCATTTATGGGGCATCACACACCTCAGGGTGCATAAAATCCCCATAAACCACACTTCCCCCATGCATTATTCTATATATAACATACTGATTAGTCTATGCATGTCCCATGAATCAGAAGAAACATGAATTACATGAAACATTACTGTACTAACAACACTGTAAGTTCTCTGTAACTAGCATGCACTAGTGACATGGTAATGTATATTAATCGAGTTTCCCTTTTATGTTCTAATATAGTGAAATTATGCGGATATTGGCACTAAAGATCTGTATATATTGTGTTATATTTGTTCAACATTTATTTTACAATTCATGTACACAGAACAACCCAGCTGAGATGCAGTATCTTGTTTTGAGTGGGGTCTAGCTTCCAGTGTGTGGGTGGGGGGCAATAAATTGCTCAAGGTGCTAAGAACTGTTTAAGAACCCAGGCTGGTCCCTTCAATGTAAAGGCACATGTTGCCCCCTGAAGGCCACTGCACAGCTGCTGGGGCATGTGGGCACGGGTGCCATTGACCCCCCCCCGTAGGCTGCAGTGACTCAGGCCACTGGTTAAGTATACATGTATTTATTTCATTTCATTTTTATTTTTTATACTGGGAAACCTTAATGGGCAAAGATCCTTTTACATAAGACTTCAATATTCCAGACATGGATTGGAGCCTCCCAGCAGCACCATCAACTAGGAGCAGATTTATCCTGGACTTCCTTCAGGGTGCCTTCTTTAAGCAACTGGTCATGGAACCAACTAGGCAGAGGGCAATACTGGACCTCATGCTCACAAACAGGAGCAGTGTGATGGGGTATCAGTAGGGAGCACCCAGGGAAAAGTGACCACCGGCCACTGTGGTTTGAAATCACAGAAAGAGCAGAACCAAACTGCACAAAAACACTTATCCTGGATTTTAGGAGGGCAGCTTTTGGGAAAATGGGGACATACTTGAAAGAGGCATTAATAAGAACAGGGAGAGAATCTGGGGTGGAGGAACAGTGGGTAATATTTAAAGCAGGGATTATAAGAGCAATATAATTATGCGTTAAGCAGGTTAACAAGGGGAAAAGGAAGAGGGGGTCATTATGGTTTTCCAAGGAGGTAGTGGAGAAAATGAAAGCCAAAAAGACTGCATGCCGGCAATATAAAAAGACACAGGCAGAAGGGGATAAGGAGAAGTACCAGGAGAAGCAAAGGGAGGCAGGGAGGTCAGTAAGGGAAGCCAAAGCTCTGACAGAAGAGCACATTGCAAAGTCAGTGGTTAGAGGGTACAAAATCTTTTACAGGTACGTACTGTAAGTGAAAAAAAGAAGTGCAAAGGGAGGGATAGTGTGACTGAAGGGGGAGGACGGGGCAGCGTGGAGGATGACAACAGTAAAGCTGACATACTGAACAGATATTTCTGCTCAGTCTTTACTGAGGAAGGGAAGGGTAATGGGTCTGAATGGAGTACAAGGGGTGGGAAGGGCACAGAAATGGACACAAGTCCCTTTACCCAGGAAAGGGTGATAAAGGAACTGGAAGGAATAAGAGTTGTTAAAGGAATGGGGCCAGATAGGGTGCCCTCCCGGGTCCTAAAGCAACTAATGGAAGTGTTGGCTGAACCTCTGGCAATCCTGTTTAGCCAATCACTGGAAACAGGGGAAGTACCCAAAGAGTGGAAGACAGCAGATGTACCCCCCTTATATAAAAGCAGAAAACAAAGAGGAAGCGGGGAACTACAGAACAGTCAACCCGACCTCGATAGTGGGGAAGATCGTGGAAGCACTACTAAAGGAGAGATTGGTGGAACATCTGGTTGCCAGCAGAATACAGGACCCAAGGCAGCATGGATTCACCAGGGAGAGGTCATGCCAGACAAACCTTATTGAATTTTTCAACTGGGTGACAAGGGAGGGGGATCAGGGGAGGGCAGTGGACATGGCCTCTCTGGACTTCAGCAAGGTCTTTGACACTATGCTGCATAGAAGGTTATTAAACAAACTGTGGAATATGGGAGTGGGCAGGACAGTAGTGTGGTGGGTGAGTAACTGGCTGGGTGGCAGGATACAGAGGGTGGTAGCAAATGGCTGTCACTCCACAGAGGGAAGAGTGACCAGTGGGGTGCCGCAGGGATCAGTGCTGGGACTGGTTCCATGCAACATCTTCATCAGTGACATTACGCAGGACCTAGAAGGCAGAATTTCCCTGTTCACTGATGATATGAAGCTCTATAACAGAGTGGACATGCCAGAGAGTGTAGACAGAATTAGGAGGTACATGTAGAAGCTTGAAGAATGGGCAAGGATTTGGCAGTTGAAATTTAACGCAAAAAGAGCAAAATAATGTATATGGGGCACAAAAACCCTGGGAGAACATATCAGTTGGGGGGTGAGGATATAGCATGCACTAAGCAGGCAAGGGACCTTGGGGTTATCATTTCAGATGACCTCAAGGTAGGTAAACAGTGCAACAAAGAATAGTGAAAGAACTCAGAGAGGTACTACTTACACCACTGAAAGCCCTATTTAACAAATTGTTGGAGGAGGAAGTAGTACCAGAGGTCTGGAGCAGGTTGAACATGATACCCCTTCACAAAAATGGAAGCAAGGTCAAAGCAGGAAACTATAGACCCGTCAGTTTGATGTCAGTAGTGGGAGAGATTATAGAATCAGTTAAAAGAAAGGAGAGTGGAATATCTAGACATCAGTGGAGCACTGGACCCAACACAACATGGAATCACAACAGGAAGGTCTTATCAAACAAATCTGATAAGTTATTTTGACTGGGTGACAAGGGTAGCAGATCAGGTAGGGGAGGTGGACATGGCCTACCTAGATTTTAGCTAGGTATTTGACACAGTCCCACACAAGAGATTAGTAAACAAGCTGGGCAGTCTGGGAGTGGGACACAAGGTTGTAAATTGGGCTGGAAATTGGCTTAGTAACAGAACACAGAGGATGGTGGTAAACAGAGTTCAATTGGAAGAAAGTGGAGTAACCAGCGGTGTGCCACAGGGTTCAATATTGGGCCAGTCCTCTTTAATGTCTTCATTAGCAACATTGTGAGGGGCTCAAAGGAAAGGTATACCTCTTTGCAGATGACTGTGACAGGGTAGAAAAGGACCCAGTCCCATTTGTTATGGAGAAAGTGTATAAATGCAAGGATCTTTCCTTTTCTGTCTCTTCTCTGTCTAGTTGCGCAACAAAATTTTGCTGTGAGACTTCGGACTTGATCAACCCGACAGGCTTGCAGTTCTTTGTCTCTCACTGTGTCATAATTTTCTCTTGCTGTCTGATCTTCCCTTGTCAATCTTCACCATTCATTACTGCTGGGTGTAAGCCAGAGGCATGCACCTGCCATGGGAGTTGTTTTTTTGGAGGGAGGAGCTGGTGCCGATGGCACCGCCCTCAAGAGTGACACACTCTGTGGTGCACGAGGGGTGGCTGTTAGGTGCTGTAGACTCCTCCTTCATCCCAGTTCTGTTTCTCCAGCCATCAAGGCTGCATCTGCTGCACGAGTGAAATAATTTGTTGCTGCGCCATTAGGCCTTTTGTCATTCTTCAATGCTGTCTGTTGACTCCTTCATCCCAGTTCTACATCCCAATGCCGTTAAAGCTGGGAAGACCATTTCATTTTATATTTCAGCAGTGCCAGTATCTTTGCTGTTTATAAAGTAATTTGCATCATGTCCAATTCGGGGGCCAAGTGTAAATCCAAGACAGGCCGTGCCCCTATGTATCAGTGCCCTTGTGGCTAGCAGTTGCTCATGGGCCTCTCAGGCCAGATCTCTTGACCCCTCCTCTGGGTCCCCTCCCAGTCTACATGGCCCAATGAGGAGGGACCCTCCTCCACTTCCAGCCTTGCCAAGAAGGAGGTTTCTTCTTCGGTGCCGGGGGAATGGGGTTGCATCATTGGCACCATCCCAGCAGTCACGTCCTTGGAGGTGCAGGCTTCTCCAATGTCACGGCCACAGGTTGTGGTGTCCAGCACTGGTGGACCCACAATGCTGCTTAGTGACACCGTTTTGTGTTCTGGCACCGTCTGAAAGGCCTAATGGTGCAGCAAGAAATTGTTTCACTCATGCAGCAGGTGCAACCTCGACGATGGGAGAAACAGAACTGGGATGGAGGGAAAAAAAATAAATCCCATGGCGGGTGTGTGCCTCTGGCTTACACCCAGCAGTAATGAATGGTGAAGATACAAGAGAAGATCAAGAATTAAGGTAGGTACGTAATTTCCATTTTTTCTCCCTTGCATATCTACTAATATAAAAATATGTGCAAATCATTGTATGGAAATGTAACTGATATTGGGTTCCCTTCTGTTTGGAGAATATATAGCATTACTGTTGAAATGTATATAATTGTATTTTGACATGACTGAAAAAAGATATTGGGAACTTCAGAGGTTACCAGAGTTCAAATTTTTAGGCCTCAGCTCAAACACTGTGTTCTAGCAACTCCTGAAACTTACAAGAACGGAATATGCACAAGGACAGGATGTTTGCTAAGAATGAGGGTTGAGAAGATATATAAAAGTGCTAAGCTGCAACTGCAAAATGATTAGGAGTACAAGGGACACAGAGACTGAAAGAAAACTTTATTTTATTTTGCCTCGGTGCATAGTTATTATGAACAAGTTGATTTTTTTTGTTACTGCTACTATAAATAAATATTTTTGGTGCATTCTACAACTGCTCCTGGTGTTTTCTATGCTTCCTGACCTGTGCCTCAATGACAGATGATATCAGAAGTGGGATTTAAATCATGCATACCCTAAGATTGGAGTTTTGTGTGTGGGTACTGGACCTAGTACCAGGGAAGCACAGAGGAAGGTATGGATTCTGCAGCAGCAAGTCCAGGAGTGGTTACCAGGAGAATGGCAGTCAAACTAGCAGTGACAGAAGTCCAGTCTGAGATTGTACAGCCAGCACAAGTTATGGAAAAATAACAGGCAGTGATAGAACCTGAAAGTCTGATGGACTTTTTCAAATGGTGGGCTATACAACAAAAAGAGACTGAGAAGCAGAGAGAAAAAGAGATGCAGTGATGGCTTGATGGATTGCAAGTTATCAAAGGCAGATGATCTGGCACAGATCCAGACAAGCAACAAAATGCAAGCAACTTAAAAGCCATTAAACTTATTAAATTGTGTCACTCAGATGATATTGAGGCATACCTGCAGGGCCATGACCGTGGGTGCTAGAGCTGCAGTTGCAGTAGGGCCTGCAATGTCAGGGGCCCACTGCCTCAGAGGTCAGCATTAAGAAAACCTTTTATCATAGATGAGCTTGGGGGGGTGTCAGCATGGACAAACTATGGGTACTCAGCAGGGCTGATCCAAAAAAAAAATCTTATAAAAATTTCAGAGGTGCTAATGGTTATTTTATGTTTATTGGTGGGATGGTAGGCCCCACAACATATTTTGCAAGGGGCCCTTGCAGATGTTGGCATAACCTTGCATACCTGACAACTTTTAAAAGAGTTGTCACAGCCTGCCAGTGGCCAAAGCAGCAATGGACAATCAGACTGGTACCCTACCTGACAGGGAAAGCCCAACTTGCCTACAGCAATATGGACACTGCACAGTCAGAAAACTATGACCTAGTGAAAAGCAAAATCCTGAAATGGTATGATATCTCTGGAGAGACCTACAGGCAGCGATTTTGATCTCTGAGGTACAACTTGGTCGACAATTCTCGAGAAGCCGTCATCAGACTTAGAGAACTCCTGATAAAATGGATCCAACCAGAGAGCAAAACAGTCTCACAGATCATCGACCCATTTACCATGGAGCAATTCATCAACATCTTGTCTACAGATATACAGCTGTAGGTAAAGGAACACCAACCAGAGAGTGGGGAAAAGGCTGTTTCTTTGGCTGAGGTCTACCAAATGGCCAGACAGACAGACAGACACCACAGCAGTGAGGTAATAGCCAAGCACTGGTAAGACACTCTTTTTCCCATTTAAACTCCAAGCCTGATAAGAACTCTGGTGGGGGTAACAAATCTGTGCCAAAAGACGTTATTTGCTATAACTGTAATAAACCAGGCCATTTTGCAAGAAACTGCTGTAATAAAGAGAGTGGCACTGGAGCAGATTTTTCCTTGGCAAATTGGGGCAAGTACTTAACAGATGTGAAGGTTGGGAATAAGACTATGAAGGGACTCATTGATTTGGGAAGCAGACAGACCCTAGTGCATGTTAAATTGCTGGGAAAACACTGTGCAAAGGGACCAGGTGCTAGTGTCATCTGCATCCACAGGGGCATCCAATACTATCCCACCACCCAAGTGACTCTGACCATTAAGAGTTTGTCGTACCAAATGAAAGTGGTGGTAGTACCTAAGTTACCTGTACCTGTGATTATTGGAAATGACTTTCCAGGATTTACTGAGTTGATCAAAGAGGGAGTAAATCCTGATGTTTCAGCAGCTATGGTGATAAGAGCTCAGGCAAACAGCATTCAAAAAAAAGCTCTGCCACTCCATAACTGGCACCTCCACCTGTGCTTGCACCCCGTAACATCTTCATTCCTTATGCTGCTTCTGACCTTATAGGTGTCAGTTTCTGCCCTCTCTTCCTGCACTTACCTGTCCAATGCAACTTCTAATGCACTTGCCCTGTGTCTGTCCTGACAAGGCCCCTCAGCTGCCTCACCCTGACCCTCTACACCTATGCCTTCCCATACCCTCAGCCCTCTCCCCTTCTTGCCCTCTTCCTCCTATTGTTTCTTGAGTTACTCATTGCTCAGTCTGATTTTGTCAAGCAAAGTTACTGTCTAAAACCATGTACCTGTAACTGTTTTATGTTTTAGTGTCTGTTACCCTGTAACTAGCATGACGTGGAACCTTTACAAAAGAGCCTTGGCTCAAAGGTACTTTGTAATCCTAGACACAAATAAATAAATAAAATACAAAAAAGAAAATTTCAGTTGGTGGGGATACTTTTCCTTTCAAAGATTTTGATTCAGACTTGTTTGAGCACAGCTCCAAGATCTGGAAATCCAGGAAAGAAAGATGGTGCCTGAAGAAACTGTGGCAGCAAATGACTGATGGACATAAAGGGTTAACATATGAAAATGATGAAACTAAATTGATAACTGATTGTGATTTTCTTTCAGAACAAGCTGATGATGTTTCTCTCCATGGGTTATTTTAAGCAGCTTGGGGTGAAACCAAAGCAGGGTGGACCAATGTTTAAAAAATGTTATGGGTTACTGTACAGAGTTTGAGTTAAACCTCAGACACAGGGATAGACAGAACAATTGGTTATACCACAGAAGTATAGAACAGAATTGTTACAGATAGCACATGACAGTCCTATGGCTGGTCACTCAGGGAGGGATTGCACCCTTGCCAGATTGCTGTATAGATTTTACTGGCCTGTAATTCATGAAGATGTTGTTACCTATTGTAATTCCTGTGCAGAGTGTCAGAAAGTTGCCCCAGTCACTAGAAAAGACAAGGTGCCCCTGGTGCCCCTACCCTTGATAGATGTGCCATTTGAGAGAATTGTGATGGATGTGGCTGATCCTTTAGACAAAAGTAAAAAGGGTAATAGATTTATCCTGGTAGTATGTGACTATGCTACTTAATACCCAGAAGCAGTTCCAATGCATACTGTTACAGCTCCAAAAGCTGCAGCAGAACTTGCCAAAATTTTCAGCAGAGTGGGCATACATAAAGAAATTATTACTGATCAGGGTAGTAACTTTGGTACTGCATTGTTTAAGGAGCTGTACAGACTGCAAGTTATCACTGCCATAAGAACCTCCCCTATCACCCTCAAACAGACAGTCTTGTTGAGCATTTTAACCAAACCCTAAAACACTTGTTAAAAGGGTTTGTAAAATGGGAAGGGAAAGATTGGGACCAATACTTGCCTTACCTACTGTTTGCCTACCGAGAAGTGCCACAGGCATCAACAGGGGTTTCACCATTTGAAATGCTGTATGGTAGGCAGCCAAGAGGGCCACTGGATGTGATAAAAGAAATGTGGGAAGATAACCTATTCAGAAACAATCTATATTTTCTTATATGTGTACCCTAAGAAAGAAGCTGGAAAAATATGTTGAAATTGCCCATAATAATCAGGAAGAGGCTCAAAACCAGCAGAAGGTATATTATGACCACGAGGTAATAGAAAACGTTTTTGAGCCAGGTGAAAAGGTTTTGTTAAGGTTACCCACAACAGAAAATAAACTGCTAATGAAGTGGCAAGGGCCTTATAAAGTTCTTAGACATACTGGCACTGTTAAGTATGAGACTGAGACCCTTACAAGAAAAATCCTATTAAGATATACCATGCTAACCTCCTCAAGAAATGGGTTGAAAAAATACCAAAGCTGCATTGCTAGTTTTACCAGAAACCGATAAGGAAGATATTGATGTAGCTTATGATAGACTGGAACAAATTGTAAATGCTGCTGATGTAAAGGTGAATGTTTCCTTAACCTCAGAACAAAATGCAGACATTAGTAATGTGCTCAAGACATTTAACAGTACTTTTACCATGGTACCAGGCCAAGCAAAAGGGGTTGAGCATGTAATAGTGACAAAGAATGCCTGTCCCATTAGGCAAAAGACATACAGGTTATCAGAATGATTAAAAGCTGATGTGGTTAAGGAAATACAAAAAATTAAAGAACTGGGTATCATAAAGGTATAGAGGAGTGATTTGTCATCTCCCATGGTAATTGTAAACAAAAAAGAAGGGGGTGTTAGAATCTGACTTGATTTTAGGAAACTTATCAAGTGTCAGAATTTGACAGTTATCCTATGCCCAGAATAGATGATTTGGGGACAGATTGGGGAATGCAAAGTATATCAGTACACTCGCTCTCACCAAGGGTTACTGGCAAATACCTTTAGCTAAAGAATCCAAAGATAAAACTCTATTTACATAGAAACATAGAAACATAGAAGTTGACGGCAGATAAGGACCGCAAGGCCCATCCAGTCTGCCCATTTCTTTTTCTACCTTATAAATGTGCCATCGGCCTTTGCTCTGTCAGTGACCTATCTATTCATAGTCATTTGTATTGATCCCTTATGCCTATCCCATGCCTGTTTGAAGCCCTGCACTGTATTCATAGCCACCACTTCTTGTGGTAAGCCATTCCATTCATCTACCACCCTTTCTGTGAAAAAGAATTTCCTCACATTCCCCCTTAATCGGCCTCCCTCTAATCTCATGCTGTGTCCTCTTGTCCTGCTATTTTTCTTATATTTAAACATGTTAGACTCTTTCATCTTGTTTATGCCCTTAAGGTGTTTAAATGTCTCGATCATATCACCTCTCTCCCTCCTTTGCTCAAGGGTATACATATTGAGCTCCGTTAATCTGTCCTCATATGTCTTCTGATGCAGTCCCTGCACCATTTTGGTTGCCCTTCTCTGGACTGCCTCAATTTGGTTAATGTCCTTGTGAAGGTGTGGCATCCAATACTGCACGCAGTACTCCAGATGGGGCCTAACCAATGTCTTGTACAGAGGGATTATTACCTCCCTCTTACGACTTGTGATACCCCTACTAATACACCCTAACACCCCCCTAGCCTTACCTACTGCTTTAGAGGTCTGCTTGGATGATTTTAGGTCATCAGTGATGATGATGCCCAAGTCTCTTTCTTCCTTTGTGACTGCTAGCAACTCCTCCCAGCCTATAAGTGGCTTCAGGTTTCTCTTCCTATGTGCATGATTTTGCACTTCTTTGCATTAAATCCCAGTTGCCACTCTTCTGACCATTTTGCTAGTTTATCCAGATCTCTTCTCATTCTGCCCACCCCATCTGGATCATCTACTCTGTTGCAGATCTTGGTGTCATCTGCAAACAGACAAGCCTTACCCTCTAGTCCATCTGCGAGGTCACTAATGGAGATGTTGAATAGGGCTGGCCCCAGGACTGATCCCTGAGGTACCCCACTTGTGACTTGCATCTCTTCTGACTGTATACCATTTACCACCACTCTCTGTTTTCTGCCGGTCAACCAGTTTGCCACCCAGTTGACCAACTTCTGACCCACCCCGAGCCTACCTAGCTTATTTATCAATCTTCTATGTGGAACAGTGTCAAAGCTTTGCTGAAGTCAAGGTAGGCGACATCAACTGCTCCCCCTTGGTCCACCACTCTGGTTACCCAGTCAAAGAAATCTATGAGATTAGTTTGACAGGACCTTCCTTTTGTAAACCCATGCTGTCTTGGATCCTGTGCCCTATGGATTCCAGGTGTTGCACTATCCTTTCCTTAAGGAGTGCCTCCATAATCTTGCCCACTACTGAGGTAAGACTGACTGGTCTGTAGTTCCCCGCCTCCTCCCTGCTACCACTCTTGTGGAGCGGGATCACATGAGCCCTTCTCCAGTCTTCTGGGACCTCTCCTGTGCTCAGAGACTCACTAAACAATTCTGCTAATGGCTCTGCTAGTTCCTCCTTTAGCTCCTTAAGTACCCTGGGATGTATGCCATCAGGTCCCATTGCCTTATCCACCCTGAGCTTAGCAAGCTCTTGTAGGACCCTTTCTTTTGTGAAGGGAGTAGTGCTCACCTCCTCCCCTGTGTCCATGATGCTGAGCTGTGGGCCCTGCCCTACCTTCTCTTCAGTAAATACTGAGCAAAAGTATCTATTTAGGATAGATGCCTTTACAGGGTCCTCCTCCTCACATGCTCCCTTTTCTCCATTAAGCTTAGCATACCCTCTGGACTTTCTCCTTTCACTAATGTATCTATAGAAAGTCTTGTCACCTTCTTTTACTGTTCGTGCTAGTGTTTCCTCAATTTGGGACTTTGCCTGCCTTACTGCCTTACCTGCTTCCCTTAGGGCAGTTTGGTATGCCTCCTATCTTCATCCCGCTGTGTTCCTTATATTTCCTGAAGGCCAGCCTTTTGGTTCTGACCTTTCTGCTACTGTATTTGAGAACCAAAGTGGTTCCTTCTTCTTTTACTTCCTTTTCTGTCTAACACAATGGGATGTTGCTTCAAGTATTGTATCCTTAATGCTTGCCCACTTTGCCTGTACCTCCTCACCTGTGTTTTTTTGCCAGGGCTAGCTTAACTCTGTTGGCCATCTTATCAAAGTCAGCTCCTCTGAAGTCCCATATTTTTGCCTTGGAATGGGATGATTTAGATGTAGTAGCCAAATTGAACCATACCATGTGATGGTCACTGGCCCCAGGTGACCTTCTACCTGGAGATCTGTGATCCCTTCTTTGTTAGTCAGTACTAGATCTAGGATAGCCCTGTCTCTTGTGGGTTGCTGTACCAGTTGTTTGAGACCCTCCTGCAGGAATCCACTATGAGTCTAGTTCTGGCAGATGTTCCTGCTGGTATTGACCAATCTGTATCTGGCATGTTGAAGTCTCCATTATCAGAACCTCCCTTTAGCTGTCATGTTTTGTATATCTTCTAACAGTAATGTGTCTATGTCCTCCTCTGGTCTGGGGCCTGTAGACAACCCAGTTCTATGGCTGTCCCATTTCCTGTTTCCAGGGTGACCCACAGTTCTTCTGGCTCCTTATGTGTATTCTGAATTTCTGTAGCTTTGATATTTTCATTAACATACAGGTTCACTCCTCCCCCTTTTGCACCTCGGTCTCTTCTGAACAATACATAGCCAGGTACTGAAGTCTCCCAAGTGTGGTTACTGGTAAACCACATCTCACTAATTGCTACTATGTCCAGTTTAGCCTGACATTATTGCCTGCAGGTCTGGGATCTTATTTCCCAGGCTGTGAGCATTTGTGTACATGATTTTCCATTGGCCAGATTTTGTGTGTTAGTTGTTGGGTGAAGTTTGGCATTACCCTGTGCATCGATGGGGAGACAAACCTTTTTCTTACCTGGTGATGCAAATGAATGGCAAACACGCTGAATTCCTGTTTGACCACTTAGCTGAGGGGAGGGTGTTCTTCCATTCAACGATGGGGTGCTGCACCCTCTCCCCATTTGCTAGTTTAAATATTCTGAAAAGATGTCAAACTTGCCCCAATGCACTGACTCCTCTTTAGTCAGATGCAGTCCATCAAATTTAAAGAACTTTCGCCCCAGAACTGTTGCCAGTTCCTACAAATCTGTGTCCTTTTCCTGGCACCAGTCCTTGAGCCACGTGTTTAGCTCCCTATCTCCCTTTCTCTGACCTTCCGTCCATCTGCTCCCTTCTCCCAGACTGGCAGGATCTCAGAGAAGGAGATGCCGGACGAAATAGATGATAGTTTGTCACCCAGCTTAGTCAGGTGTTCCTTGGTCTCCACAACTGACCAGCTGGTGAGATCATTAGTCCCTATGTGTACTAAGACATCAATGTTTTCTCCTGCTTTGTGAACAATTTTAGCAATGAGGTCAGTGTCTCTCCATGCTGATGTACCTGGGAGACATCTGACCATCACCCCTGGCTGGAGATGGGTATCAACTCCCCGAATCATGGAGTCTCCTATGATCAGAAGTTTTTTGGATTTCCTTTGTGCTTGTTTTAGTTTTGGTTCCTGATTTGGGTGAGTATTGTTGTGCTAGCTCCTGTGCTGCAGTGTCCTGCTCTGCAGTGTCTTCTGCCTCTTTATTTGATTTCAGAGATAGAGGCAGATACCTGTTTGTAGTGTTTATATGGTTTTTGGAGGTAATGTGTTGGAGAGCAGAGAGTGATGGGCACCTGATTTGTTCCTCCTAACCACCTGCCAACCTCCTGGACCAACTACCTCTGTGGTTGAGGTTTTCTGTTGGATGCTGGGAAATGGCGGTGGTTCTTATAATGTATTTCCTCTTCAATATGAAATTTGAGTGTGCAATCTCTGCCCATGCTGCCCGGAGCTGAGACCTAAGATCTCCAAAGGCTCAGCATGTAGGACAGTGTCCTAAATCCTGTAAGACTGTCCTTCTGAAAATTGTTCCACAGTACCTGCAGTTAATGAAATCCATTCCAAATAAGTTGCTGGGTTTGTAACCTAGTCAGAGTAATTAGAAGGAAAAAAAGGAAAAAATGCAAGTAATGGTTTAATTGTGCTTTGTTTAACTTGTTATAACAAGTTAAATTACTAGTGCCCCTGTAAATGAGATCACCTTGTGGAGGCCCCACTGATCCGCCCCTTCCTGCTCTACCACAGGAAATGTCACAACTGTGGTACCCTATAAAAGGAGTGTAGCGTGGGGTGGTTGGGAATGGGGGTGGCTGGCCCTTCCCCTGCCTAAAAAGAAGAACCACAGACGAAAGAACAAGGAGGTAAGAGCAGAAACAATCAGTCAACAACAAATGCAGTAACCCTGAAAGCTTATCCTAATGTTAGATAAAACTGTAAAACCTGTAAAGCACCACCTGTAATAATTTCAGAGAAGATATCCCCTGTAAGAAACACTTTGCTCCAGAGAAAAATAAAGCAGTAACAGAAGATATACCTTGCAAAAGACAATTTGAATCAGAAGATTACAGCAGTAATCTGTTAGCACACACCTGTAGGCACACCTTGTAATAATGCAGATGAAGGTATACCAGCAACAACAATTTGAATCAGAGAAAAATAAAGCAATGAAATGTTAGCAACAAACAGTAGCAATCCCTGTGAGTAAAAAATAAAAACACCACCACACAGTAAATCTGCTTAGCCAAACTAAGTCTTAATCCTTCTCCCTTGCTCTGGTAAGTTTCTCTACTCTGCCTTTCAAGCAGTCTTAGAAGGAAAGAGCTCAGGTGAAGCTAGGTGCCTTGGCCAGCAAATCAAGTCTTCTACCACCCCTATAGGATTCTATCAGTTCACCACTATGCCCTTTGGTTTACATGGTGTGCCAGCTACATTCCAATGGTACATGGATGTCATTTTATTCCCTCACACTGGTTATTGTGCTACATACCTGGATGATATTGTGGTATACAGTTCAGACTGGAAAAGCCACCTGGGACACCTATGCACAGTTATCCAAGCTATCAAAAATGTTGGTCTAACTATGAATCCTACCAAATGTGCATTGAGCATACAGAAAACCAGATATTTGGGCTATGTATTGGGAAATGGAGAAGTCAAATCAGAGGTTTCTAAAATAGAAGCTTTAGCTAACAGCCTTGTCCCTAAAACAAAGAAACATGTCAGGTCATTTTTAGTGCTGGCTGGTTATTATCGGAAATTTGTTCCCAACTTTGCTGAATTAGCTACTCCCCTCACTGAACTCACAAAGAAAAGGTACCCAAATAATATGAAATGGACCCCAGTGTGCGATGAAGCTTTTCAAACTATAAAGGCTGCATTATGTTCAGCATCTATTTTAAGAAGCCCAGACTTTGAGAAACCATTTCTGTTACAAACAGATGCATCAGAGGTAGGCCTAGGTGCAGAACTAAGTCAAAATGTAGATGGGACAGAACATCCTATTTTGTACATTAGTAGGGCATTGCATGACTGAGAGAAAGGGTACTCTGCTATTGAAAAGCAATGTTTAGCAACAAAGTGGCCATTGAGACCCTTAAATTGTATTTACTAGGAACTGATTTTGTTCTTGTAACTGATCACAATCCTTTCTGTTGGCTTAACCAGACAAAAGATAAAAATTCCAGAATCACAAGGTGGTACCTGGCACTACACCCATTTAAATTCACAGTGATTCACAAATCTGGTAAAGAGAATAGCAATGCTGATTTTCTGTCAAGATATGGATCAGGAATTCACGGTTCTGAAGGCTGAAAAAAAAACCCAAATGTATAAGTTTGAACTATACTGTTTGCTGTACTGTTGTAAAAAAAAAAAAAATAAACGAATGATGTCTTAAAATGTGTTTAATGTCTGAAAGCAGCAAATGTTAGTTGAGAATAAAAAGTTTTGGAAACCTGTTTGATAAACCAGGTTCCCTCTTAAGGATGGGGGTGTATGTGATAGGATAGAATAGGACCCTGTCCCATTTGTTATGGAGAAAGTGTGTAAATGCAAGGATCTTTCCCTTTCTGTCTCTTCTCTGTCTGGTTCCGCAACCAAATTTTCCTGTGAGACTTCGGACTTGATCAACCCGACAGGCTCACGGTTCTTTGCCTCTCACTGTCTCTCACTTTTATCTTGCTGTCTGTTTTTCTCCCTTGCATATCCACTAATATAAAAATATGTGCAAATCATTGTATAGAATTATAACTGATATTGGGATCCCTTCTGTTTGGAAAATATGTAGCATTACTGTTGAAATGTATATAATTGTATTTTGACATGACTGAAAAAAGATATTGGGAACTTCAGAGGTTACCAGAGTACATATTGTTAGGCCTCAGCTCAAACACTGTGTTCTAGCAGCTCCTGAAACTTACAAAAACAGAATATGCACAAGGACAGGATGTTTGCTAAGAATGGGGGTTGAAAAGATTTATAAAAGAGCCAAGATGCAGCTGCAAGATGATTAGAAGTACAAGGGGCACAGAAAATGAAAGAAAACTTTATTTTATGTTGCCTCTGTACATAGTTATTCTAACCCCAGGAATCACGCATTATGATTAAATAAATGCAGTCAGCCTCCTGTGTTGGACTGCCTGGAGAGATGGAATCATATGCAAATGATGGAACTCTCAGTTGGCTCATGCCACTTTCAATCTGCTGCCTTACCAACTGTTGCTCTCTGAGTGCTTCAGATTCTTTACTCCACCTGCCTAGTGAAGATGTCCAAGACAGCTCTCCTTCAAACTCTTCAAAACCTGATTATCTGTTTGATAAGTAGTATTTTTACTTTATTTTTCAGATTACAGCCTTAGTTTTAGTTTATTTTAAAGTTGGTGTAAAATTTGTTGTATTTAGTGGTTCCTTCACGGTTCCTTGGAACTGAGGATTCCGCTATTTCTAGTGAGGGCTTTACCTCAGTCATTTGTATTTGTCATTTTTTTGCAGTAGGTTCCTAACCACATATAATTATTTAAAATGTTATATAGGATTTCTTAGTCTTGCTGTCAGGAACCGAGTAGCGCTCACTTCCCGGAACCGTTAGAGGTTGCTTATTTTTGGTGTATTTGGTTCCAAGGAAACAATAATTTGTCATATTTTCTTTAACAATTCTGCCTCAGTGTCAGAGGATCCTACTGTTAAGCCTAAAAAATGCACAGGACCCACTGGTTTTAAATTATGTGAGTCTTGTGGTCAGATAATAGCCAAAGCAGACAGGCATTCTTTGTGTATTTTTTGCCTGGGTACTAGCCATATCTTTGCAAATTGTAACATTTGTAGAACTTTTTGCCCTAGGACTCTTAAGAAAAGGTCAAAGATATCAGAGGAAATGGCCTCTGCTTCATCTGTTACTGGTGAAACTAGTTCCTCCACCTCTAGCACAAGAAAGGATGGAGGTAAAGCTAAGAATCCTGATAAAGGATCAAATAAAGTTGAGCAGGGTAAGTCAAAAAAGACCAGTGGACTCAGGCTCTGAACCTGTGCCAATGAAGAAAAAATGTAAAGAGAAGCATGTTGCTGCACCTCCGGCCGAGAAGGCTAAGGAGCTCCAAACTGGAAAAACTGGTATGCCCTCGGCTGAGGACATTGCCAATGCCTTACAGGTCTTGCAAGCACTGCAAGCTGCAGTCCCAGTTCCAGTACTGACTGCCCTTGTTCTTGTACCAGTTCCACCCCCTCAGGAGCCACTGGCTTCCTTTCCTGAAGAGCAGGATGATGATTTTGAGGAGGAACAGATAGACCCTGAGGTTTCTCCAGAACAGGAATTCTGTTCCCCCCAGAGGTCGGAGAATTATTCCTCACACTATGCTTTTGTGAAAAGCATGGTAGAAACACTTAACCTCCCTCTGCAGGAGACAGAGGAGGATGTGGAGGAAGCAGAATTATTGGATATGATGGGGTTAACCCCAACAAAACATGTATTACTGCCTATGCATAAGTCCTTAAAAAAGGCAGCAATGCAAGTATTTCAAACTCCCAATTCTATTCCAGGAGTTGATAAAAAAGCAGTTTGATGTACTGACTCAACAAAATGAGATAATATGGGAATGATTGTGTAACCTGAGTTTTCTTTGTGGCTTTCCACTTCTCTATCCATGGGATATACCACCCTGTAGGAGTACAACACAAGGAACCCTAGATGAGGGTTCCCCCCTTACAGGTGCCAGGAATGTATGCATCGGCTAAAGGTAGGGTAATAAGAAGTCCACGGGTAAGAGAGATGTGCTGCCGGAGGAGGAGGGGAGGATGGTGGGCAACGAAAAAGAATCCTGGCGAGACCCAGGATGTTGTGACCTTTAAACTCGATGGGGGAGTGACATTGTTACTCCGCTCATTGAACCACGGGCTTAAAGCCCTCCCATTCGATGTGCTGACACAACAAAATGAGATAATATGGTAATGCTTGTGTAACTTGAGTTTTCTTTGTGGCTTTCCTCCTCTCTATCCATGGGATATACCACCCTGTAGGCGTACGACACAAAGAACCCCCTACAGGTGCTGGGAATGAATGCATCGGCTAAAGGTAGGGTTGGAAGAAGCCCAAAAAGAATACCTAAAGATGTCAAGCATCGGAGAGGCGAGGATGATAAATAATTTCTGTGAAGAGAAGGGCTAACTTCCTAAGGAGAGAGGGGAAACCCGGGGCCACCATCAGCCTCCATCCTACAGCAGAACCTAACTAACTAATGAGAATAAAGCACTAACTCTAACTAATATTATGACCATTGGCATGGAGGAGAGGAAAAAAACCCTTTTTAGGAGGAAACCTCTGGGGATCCAAGGCCTAGGTCACCTTCCTTCCAGGTTGACGACGTTTGATTTGAGGACATATGTAAGAATGGTTCATGAATGAGGGATATAAGTAGAGAGGATAATGATGGGATAGGGAAAAAACTCCAAAGAATCACAGATTAAAATAAGGAACATGAGGTATTGGGGACCTAAGGAGGGTATGCTTGAGTATTTGATGAGAGATAGCAGATCAGAGGAGCATAGTATATCATAGAATCAAGGATGGGAGGAAGTGGATCCATGTATAGGTTAAAGCAAGGTATATCCAGATGTGCTTAAGAAGAGATTCCAGATGTGCTGATGAGGAGACAGATGATAATGTATACTGGTTTGATTGAATGATATGCTTGATTGAGCGATGCGATTGATAGACACTGAGGTTGAGGAGGCATGTTTGATTATGCGATGTAAATGACTAGATTTTGAATAATTAGACTTCGAGTTTGTAGTCAATGTGGTAGTATGGAATTCAATGATAGGAATGTTTGAGTAAGAGATGCAAATAATTAAACTTTGAGGTAATACTGAGGTGAGAGATGTGAGTGAAATAGGCGATGGGAATGATTAGACGCTAAACTTTGAGGCAATGCTTCAGTGAATGATGACTGGATTTATAAACTCGATATAACTAGAGTTAATAACTTGACACATGCGTCAGGATAGCCGAGGTTGATAGATGGCATAGGAGGTATGGTACGAACGCCCAAAAGAATATCAAAAGCAGGCCACGAGCGGAGTGAATCCTGGATGGCTGATATGGAATTGGAATAGGAAGAGACTGGGATGAACTTGAAAATGAACCAGGATGAAGGAATGAAAGGAAGCAGGCTCTTTGAAAGGAGGTAGACTCAGAGGCCAAGAGGGAGATTGGAAACCAAAGGCAACTCATGCGGAGCAATCAAGGACCACAACTGGACAAAATAAGATGAAGAGGGAAGGTAAGAGCGGAGCGGAGCCATGATAGCTGGTGCTAGAAAAAGTGCTAGGATGGGGAAGGCAAATAAAGAAACAGAGGAGGCATGATGAGGGATTGAAGCCATGGGGGCTGGTACAAGAAGTGAGGTATGAAAGGACAAAGGATGGAGGGAGATCAATGGGTCAGCACAGGAACCAGCCGATGCAGGATGAGAACTACAATAGGGCGAGCTGGATGAGGAGGCACGCAGGCCGAGGTAGATGGAAGGCCACATGCAATCAGCCATAGATGGTGCAATGATGCTAATACAAGAGCAAGCTAAAAGAAACCTGAGGCATGATGAGATATAGAAGCCTTGAACGGAGTAAAGTCGGAACTGCTGATGATGGATGGAATCAATAACCTGATACATGAGGCATGAGGGCCATGGATTGATGAAGCACTGAACCTGAACTAGAATGATGGTGGAAAGCAGCCGGTCAGCCTGTAGCAAAGGGCAATGGATGGAAGGCATAGCCACGAGTGGAGATAGAGTTGAACTGAGAAAACTGAATACGCAAATGAAATAGATGCACAGAACGAGGAAAGATATCGTGGACCTGCACGTTTTTGATTGAATATTGAGTTGATTCAAGGTAGCCAAGCTATGGGTCGATGAGCTGGATAGAGTGATGAGTAAGGAGAATCAGAGGCTAATCATATGATGATAGAGGGAAGCCATGAAGGCTAGAATGGAAGGTGAGGTACGAGTCATGAGAGATGTACCCACAGTGCAATGAGGTGGGTAACGATGACCAGAGTTATGAAACTGTTGAATGCTGCAGGAGGGCCACAGTCCAATGAGATGGCACAGGAGTCATGATAGAGATGTCCAAATGAAAGTGCAGGCCAGATGGAGCCAGCATATAGATACTGATTGGCCATGAGTGGAGTGAATCCTTGATGTCCGGTATGGGATGAGAACTACATAAGCCAGAGATAGCCAAATGATGGGGATGGCAGAATGAGAGAAGGCAGTCAGTAAGAACTTCGAGAGAGCAGTGGTTTGATGAGGAAGCATAGGAATAAGCACCAAAGAGACAAGTACGAATGAGGAAAAGGATGGTTGGATAGAAAAAAAAACTAGAATAAATGCACAGGTCAGGTCGATGCAAGGGCTTGAGAAGCATGCCCAATGTAAACAATAAAGTGCAGGCCATGAAATGCTTGAAGCAGAGCAGAGATGGGGGAGTCCAGACAGAGCAGTAGCAAGAGGAGGAATCACAAGGCCGAAAAGAAGTCCCAAACAACCAGCAACTGCAACGCCATTTCCCACACCATCCAGAGACCAAGAAATAAATTCCAGCAAATGCTGAGAAGGTGCCATGCCATATGCTGAGCACCAAAGCAAACCAAAAGCCACAGAGAGCCACCGCTTTTTATAGATAGTGGAAGAAGTGGATTAGCGAATGAGCACAGGAATAAATGAGAAGACAATGACGGCTTACCATTGTTCACTGCATCTGCAGAACGGCCATAATAGAGCTGAACAGTGAGGCAGGAGTGACTCAGTGGAAGCGTTGCACAGGTCAGACAGCAGGAGCTAGAGTGCCGCAAGAAAAATCCAGAAACAGCGGATGCAGGCACCCCACCCAGTTCGTAGTGGGAGAGGGGCAGCACAGCACCCTGAACAGGAGGGGAGCAGATGGAGGAGTGGAAAGAAGAAGAAGCGTAAATAGTGGAGCAGCATAGAACCCAGCAGGGAACCAGGGCAGAGAACCATGAGTCGGCAAAACAAGAGTCAAGGATAGCAATCGATGGGGTAGCATGGAACCCAGCCAGTGTAAGTCATTGTGAAGTAGTCGAAGTTGGCGTGAATTGAAGAGGGTACATAGGATTCGGAAGAGGTATACCCAAGGGATGACTGAAGTCTGGAACTAGAGGAATACTGCACTAGTGCTTTGGGTCGAGGAAGTGGCAGCAGAGGCAGGATAGATAGGGCTCAACAGAAATATTGATTGTGGGCCTCGACTGGAGGAAATGCAAGATGGGTGGTATAGAATGGCAAGGGATTCATGGATAGGAACGGTAGAGCAAGTGATGTAAATAGAGAAATCCCAAGGGAAGGCGGAATGAATGATGACTGGAGACAGGAACTCTATACATGCGGCAGGATGGATACATGTAGCAGGATGGCCGCGGGGTGACTGGGTAGCATAAGAGTCATGACAGACATGCCTAAAGAGAAATATCAATAGCATGTCACAAGTGGAGGAAATCCAGGACTGCCCATACAGTATTGGAAGATGAGGAGATGAGGAGCAAAACTGGACAAAGTATGATGAGGAGCAAGCAAAACTGGATGATGTATGATGAGGAATGAAGCGAAGACTGGAAGCATCATGCTCTAGATAGCGATGAGGGCAATGAGATTCGTTGAAAGGAGGCAGGCTCCAAGGCCAAGAAGGCAAGCCAGGAATCAGAGGGTATGCGAACCAGAGAGTACAAGCTCAGGGTAGGAGATCGAGAGGAGCCAAACTTGGATGATTTACGATGAGGAGGGAAGTCATGAGTTGAAAGAATCAATGACAGCCAGGACAAGAACAGGTGCTAGGCTGAGGAAGGCAACAGAGGAATGAATGAGGTACGATGATGGATTAACGCCATGAAGGCAGAAACAAGAAAGTGAAGCATGAAAGGACTAAGGATGGTAAGGAGGTCAATGAGGCAGCATAGGACTCTGCCGGCACAGAATGAGAACGGCAGTAGGGTGAGACAGAGCAGGTGGCATAAGATCCATAATAGAGATACCTAAAAGAAAGAACATGGAGATCGAGGCGAGGTAAGACAGCAGAGATGGGAGGAGGATGAAGGAGAGGGAAGCAATGGAGAACTACGAGGTCAGGCTGTAATAGGCCAGAGATGGGAGGTGGTAGTCCAGGAGCAGTGGACATAAGAAATGACAGGTACCTTGGGAATCAGAAGTAAACACCAGAAAAATACTAAATAAGAGACAAGACAAGAGAAATTTGAAGCCTAGAATGCTGGTAGCGATAGGGCAGGAACCCCAGTAGGCCATGAGAGGAGTGAATGGAGCAGGCCGATGCCAAGGCGCTGTCCAAATGAGAAGGCCGAGGCACCAGAGTGCAGTACAGAATAGAGAGACTGACTGCAGACACAACATATCCCAAAGCTCATCACAAGAATACTAGACTGGAAGCAAAGTGGCAAAGCAGTGTGGCATCCATAATGCACATCAACTCCCACACACACAACCTGTATATCAAATGCCTGGGTAGTAGGCAAAACAACTGAGTCTGGACAGCCACAAGAAATGTAAATCTATTTTTTTTTTATAATTTGTCTGCATAATAGCAGACAAGACAAGATTGCCATGCAGGAAGTGTCAAAGATCACTCCACATAAAGGCAGCATGCCGAATAAGAGAAACAGAGCTGTGCTTACCATGGAATGCTAGGCAGTGGCAGTCAAGTCGAGCAAAGAAATCTGCAGCGGTAAGGCTGTCCAGATGGGAGCCATATGACACCGAGTTTAACGGTCCAAAACCCAGCCAAAAATGTCTCCCACAGAAGGCTCACTGGGTAAGATAGGGCAGATGTGAAAGGAGAGCCATTTACGGTAGCCAGGAGGAAGCAGAGGAGCCATGAATGAATACGGATGCAGCAAAACAAAGATCAAAAAGATGAACGATAAGTGGGAAAGCACCATAGGCAGAAAAGAATGGCAGAGCACACCAAAGGCAGCAGCGGAAAGAACAGGGTGGCTCCAGAGGGGAGCCAGCAGTGGAGGAGAGAGCAAAGGGGTGATGCAGAAATGAGGAGTGGCAAGTGGGACAGGTGAGAGGTAGAATTGCATCTGAAACAGAGGCAAAGCAGGAAATGGGGAGAACCACAGCTGAAGCCAGGAAGAAACAGCAGTGAGGCGGCCGCAAGGAGTGGGAGAGCCGGGAACAATGAGGGTACGGGAGGGAAGGGGGCGGAAGGACTTGAGGACAGTAGCAGAAAAATGAGGCAAGGCAGAGAGGAATGACCCGGGGAGGACGAACGGAAGGGGTAGAAAGGACTTGGCAGCCAGGTGAGCTAATGAAGAGCTCCAGAGCAACAAGGGAAAATTGAGAAGGAGAACGAAGAATGTAGAACTTATGACAGGGAAGGAACGAGGTACGAGTTGGGGGGTACAAAGGAGGTGGAACATGGAGAGTAGCGCAGAGTGAGACTTAATGAAGAAGAAGCAGAGATGACACAGCAGAACGAGGGATGGGTCCAAACATAGAATTTGATGGCAGATAAGGACCGCTTGGCCCACCCAGTCTGCCCATTTCCCTACCTAATGGATAAGCTGCAGATCCTAGTTAACCAGCAGCCTACTTCTTTCTACCCCCACCCCCTAGAATTGCCTTATGACTGTCCCATGCATGCTTGAATTCAACCACTGTTTTTGACTCCACAATCTCCTCTGGAAGGCCGTTCCATGCATCCACAACCCTCTCTGTGAAAAAATACTTCCTTACATTACTTCTGAGCCACCCCCCCATCTTCAAATTGTGTTCTTGCACACCTCTTTTTTTGAGTCCAGGATGGTAAACAGCAATGAAAAAGAATCCTGGCGAGACCCAGGATGTTGTGACCTTTAAACTCGATGGGGGCGTGATGTTGTTGCTCCACCCATCGAACCATGGGCTTAAAGCTGTCCCAATAAGAAATATCAGCTTGACAGGATAACAGCTAATTTTCTGTTCAGCCACCCTGACCCTGAAGTGGTTGTGCAGGTTGCTGCTTGTGAGAAAGCCAGAATTCCATTGGCTACCCATCCCCTGATAAGGATTCCTGGAAGATAGGCACAATGGGGGAGAAGGGGTATATGGCTGCTAACCTCATTCTTAGGCCAATTATATGGCTTATGCACTGCAATACCAGAAGGCACTCTGGAATGCAGTGCTAGCTGTGGCTGACAAAGTGCCTGGTGATGTGGCAGTGGACTTGCAGTATACAGCAGGGGCTGCTTTAGATGCCACAAAATATCAATTTCACATGGCTGTGGATACTAATGACTCCGCAGCCAGATTGATGGTACTTTCTGTCTCCCTTAGAAGACTTGCCTGGCTCAGGACCACAGACCTGACCCTTGATACCCAGGCTAAAGCTATGGACTTTCCTTTTGAGAAAAATTCTCTGAAGATAAAACAGAGGCCTATATGAAGAAGGTAGAAGAATATAGGGCCATCTACAGAAGCAATTCTAAAGATAGGCCTTTCTCATCCTATAGGTCCCAGACCAGGGAAGACAGGGGTAGGGGATCCTACTCCAGACCTTTTTTCCAAGCTCAGGCCTCTCAGCTGCAACAACAGCCTAGAGGGTACTTCCGAGGTAGGGGAAAGAAAACTATGAGGAGAGTTTTTCCCTCCCCAGTGATTCAGGCACAGCCCACTCAGAACCCCTGAAGGGCTAGTACAGATCGCATCCCCTTCCAAAAATCCACTAGTGGGTGGCAGACAGGCTCATTTTCTCCATGGCTGGTATACCATCACCGCAGACAAGTGGGTCCTGGAGATGGTGAGCCAGGATTTAGCACTCAGCTTCAAATTCCTTCCCAAGCTGAGAGCAAGAACATTTGCACCAGTCACATCTGCAGACAGGATACTACTGGATGCAGAAGTAAAACATCTGCTAGCTATCAATGCAGTGGAGCCTGTGCCCCTAAACCAGTGGGGCAAAGGCTTCTACTCCTGATACTTCCTTACAAAGAAGAAAAATGGAGATTGGAGACCTATCTTGGATTTAAGACTTCTAAATAGAGCATATTCTGAAACCAAAATTCAAAATGGTCACTCTTGCTCTGATCATTCCCACTTTACAGAAGGGAGGCTGTCTAACCTCCCTAGATTTAAAGGACGCTTATTTTCACATCCCCATCAGACCTTCTCACAGAAAGTTTCTGAGATTCAGACTGGCCTCAGGCCATTATCAGTTTGCAGCCCTTTCTTTTGGCCTGACTTCTGCACCAAGTGCATTCACAAAGTGTCTGGCCGTGGTAGTGGAGTTTCTGAGAAAACAAGGAGTATCAAGTCTTTCCCTACCTGGACGACTGGTTGGTGGTGGGTCCATCTCTACATCTTACAGAGCAGGCCTTGGCACTAACAAAGTCTACTCTGGAGTCCCTGGGTTTCCTCATAAAGGAGCAGCAGTCTCAGCAAGCACCAGTTCAGGTGCTCGAGTTCATTGGAGCAGAAAGAAACACCAGTCTGGGCAGAGCTTTCTTGCCACAGGACAGGGTAAACAGTATTTTACAAATTGCAAACTCATTTGTACCAGCCAGCCAGAGATTTCCTCAGGCTTTTCAGCCACATGGCAGCTGCCACCACAGTGGTACAAAGATCCAGATTCCAAATGAGGAACATTCAGTTTCACCTGAGACAGTACTGGTCTCAGAGGACAGACCCTCTGTCCAAGTTGGTGCCAGTCACACACACCCTCCTGCAGGCACTGCAGTGGTGGCTGGATGAACAAAACTTTCGGGTAGGGGTTCCTTTCACAAAGGAACAACCTTCCTTGGTTCTTACAACAGATGCATCCCTTCTGGGTTGGGGAGCATACATGTTAGATTATACATCAAGTGGCACATGGTCTACTAAAGAATCCATGTTGCACATAAATCTTCTGGAGCTCAGAGTAGTGTACCTAGCCCTGCAGGCATTTGCACCACATCTTCAAAACAAAGTGGTGGAGATCAGAACAGACAACACCACTACTATGTATTACATAAACAAACAAGAAGGAACCAGGTCAGCCTCCCTGTGCACAGAAACAATGAGGCTGTGGTCCCTGGCCTACTCCATGAAGGTATCCCTTTCAGCCATACATCTTCCAGGAAAGGACAATGTACTGGCAGACGCCCTCAGCAGAATAAGTCAGGATCACCATGAGTGGTGTCTGAATCCTCAAATTGTCAGTTCGATTTTCAGGCATTGGGGCACTCCAGAGATAGATCTCTTCGCCTCTGCAGAAAATCACCAGCTGCCAGTTTATTGCTACAGGCCTCCTCTCAGGGGCACACTACCCTGGATGCATTAGCACTGGATTGGACAGGGAAGTTTCTGTTTGCCTTCCCTCCTTTCCCACTGATATTCAGGACCCTACTGAAATTGAGGTCCCAATCAGCAACAATGATACTGGTGGCACCAGATTGGGTGAGGCAGCACTCGTATTCACTTCTGTTGACTCTGTCAGTGATGCCTCCAATTCATCTGCCCAGGAAGCACAACCTGCTGACTTCTTCTCAGGGCAGAACACTGTACCCCAACCTGACATCTCTAAGGCTCAAGGCCTGGCTCTCGAGGACTTAGAGTATGTGGATCTTAAACTATCAGAACATGTTTTGACAGTACTTAGGGGTTCTAGGAAACCTTCCACTAAAAGACATACTCTTCCAAGTGGAAGCGGTTCTCCATATGGTGTGCAGGTAAGGGTACCGACCCATCCAGGGCTGACCTTGACATTCTTCTGGATTACCTGACACACCTGCATTCTCTAGCACTGAATCCTTCGACACTCAAGGTTCATTTGGCTTCAGTTTCAGCCTACCTGTCAGCAGGTAAAGAGAGGCCCATGGCTTCTCATCCAGTTTATTTTAAAGGACTTAACCTTTTGTACCCTCCTTTGAGGGAACCATTTTCAGCCTGGAATCTGAATATCTGCATTGCCAAGCTCATGGATGCCCCATTTGAACCAATGGCAACAGCAGACCTGAAGTATATCACTTGGAAAACTGAGTTTTTGGTTGCTATTACTTCAGCCAGAAGAATCAGTGAGTTACAAGCCCTGTGTACGGATGCATATTACATCTCATTCCACAGGGATAAAGTGATCCTCAGGACCAATAGAAAATTTCTTCCCAAGCTGGTGTCTGATTTCCATTTAAACCAGTCCATAACTTTACCTGTCTTTTTCACAGAGAACTCCAGTTCTCCAGAAAGGAGGCTTCACTCCCTTGATGTCAAAAGGGCACTTAGCCACTATATTGACAGAACTAAGTCTTACAGACCAGACCAGACACAGCTCCCTCTTACCTATGGAGAGGTAGGTAAGGGTAGACCTGCCAAAAAATGGACAATTGCTCATTGGATAGTGGCATGTATTCAGTTTTGCTATAGTAAAGTGGGTAAACAGGCTTCCCTGGGCCTCAGAGCACACTCCACCAGGGGTACAGATGCTTCAGTGGCAGCTTCAATGGATATCCCACTCTTGGAAATCTGCAAAGCAGCTACATGGAAAACAGTACACACCTTCACAAAGCACTGCAGCCTGCATCTGCAATCCAGAAGTGATGCCAGGTTTGGTACAGCAGTGCTACAGAACCTATTTCCTGAATAGGTTTTCTGCCCATCTTCCAAAAGTACTGCTTGATAGTCTGCATTTGTTTAATCATACTGAGTGATTCCTGGGGTTAGAAAAAAAAAATTACTCACCATAGTAATCTTGTTTTTTCAAAGGGATCACTCATTATGATTAAAGCTCCCTCCCTGCCTCCTCTACTAGAAAAAACTATGATCTTTGTTCTGCATCCCTATTTTGGGATATTTTTTTCCATATAGATTAAGTTAGACTCACCTTTTCGTTAACCAGTTGGTTCCTTTGTGATCTCACTTTTTTAGGTTTATTTATTGGGTTGTTTTTTGACCTAAGAGGACAAAAAATTATTATATATATAAATATTATCATAGTTAATGGGTCTTACACCCAGTTTAGGCTACGTAAGAATCTAAAGCACTCAGAGTGCAACAGTTGCTAGGGCAGCAGTTTGAAAGTGGCCTGAGCCAATTGAGAGTTCTATCATTTGCATATAATTCCATCTATCTGGGCAGTCCAACACAGGAGGCTGACTACATTTGTTTAATCATAATGAGTGATCCCTTTGAAGAAACAAGATTACTATGGTGAGTAATTTTTTCTTATGAACAAGGTTTTTTTTTTGTGTTACTGCTACTGTAAATAAATATTTTTGGTACATTCTACAACTGCTCCTGGTGTTCCCTATGCTTCCTGACCTGTGCCTCAGTGACAGTGACACCAAGATGGTGTCATTTTCTTTGGCTTCTCAGAAGGAACTAGAAGGGGGACAGGATCAGATCTGTTACAGTACAGTAGCTTCTTCTTCTTGTTTTTACATTGTTTCTTGTGGATTCTACTTGGTAGAAGGTTATTTCTTTTCTTTCTTACTACTTCTAAGGGGCTAGCAGGGAATTGTTTTGGGCTGCTGGAATTTTGAAACCTGTTTTGGTAGCTATAAGCGGGCTCATTTGTTTGATGTTTCACTGTTTAGCAGGCTGCATTTGTAGAGGCCAATTTCTTCTGATTTAAAACCTATTTGGTGTGATTTAACTGGGTCTGTTTCTTTGGAGACCTATATCTTCTAATTTCAAGCCTATTTTGACGTATTGTTGGTGAAGATATTTGAATTGGAGTCCTGTTTCTTTGGTTAGCAAACTTATTTTGGGGGCTTTGAGAACTGTGATTCATTGTTGCAGGCTTCACTAGCTGCGAAGTTTAATGCAGAGTGGGGGAAGGTGCTAATGGTCTGCCCAGGGGCCTCAGCTACCTGATTGTTTCTGGAAGACTTGGGCTGGTCCCACCCGCCCCTGGTCCATAATTTCCTTTATACCAGGGGTTCTGACATCACTTCCTCAAACGGGCAAAGGACATGCACCTGTCATAGCAGAAGCAGACATCCAGGAAAGGAACAGCAGCAAATGAAGAGGTGACTGCTATCTCAGTGGAAGGGAAGTAACTGCAAATCTAGGAGCTTTCATTGTTACTTGTTTGCATTGCTATTGCATTGGGAAAAGGAGGAGTAGGAGTTTGAAGAAGGTTGTGCAATCGCTACTTAAAGTCTGTTTTTGAGTGTGGATAGGAATATAAAAAGCAGTTGCTCAATCTATCTAAACGTGTACAACAAAGGGGGTAAGGGAAATTAAGAAAAGAATGTTTTGCACTGATAGAGGGGGGAGAGGGGAGACTTGGGGGAGTGTTTGGTATCCTGCATCTGGAAGGGTGGGGGGTCGCTGGTGAGCAACGCAGCAATGGGTAGGGTGGTAGGCTGCAACAACTGCGGTGCACCAATCTTTCTAAAAATTGCCTGGAGTGTGGGAGGATGTTTAGTGTGCAACCACATAGAGAAACTCAGAAAGGAGATTGAGGGTCTGCAGGAGGAACTAAGACAGGCAAGGCAGATTGGGGGTGGGTTTAGCCCAATACTAGAGGGAGGGAGGAAGAAGGGGAGATGAGGGAGGGCAATTTAAGCCAACAGTGGTGAGGAGAGGGTCAGAAGAAGGGAAGCTGAGACAAAGGGGCCCAGGCCAGGAAGAATGATTGCCAGGAAACCAGGTCAGGAGACAAAATACAAATGGAAGGAGGAGATAGAGACTTGTGAGGGGAGGCGAAAGAGTGGCAAATGTCATGGATTGGAAAGGAGAGAACAAGTTACCATGCAGAGAGAGGGAGTGGGCATTTGTGAAGGGTCTTCAGAAAATAGTTTTGCACTGCTAGAGAGGAAGAAGGTGGAGGGGGGAAATGATGAAACTAGAGGAGTAATTGATAAATGCCTGGACCAAACTGGAGCGGGAGGAAGTGCTGCTGGGAGAATTGCAACAGGGACAAAAGGGGGAAATAATATGCAGGAGGAGGAAGAAGAGGAGCTGGAAATGAGAGAGGTAGATGAATGGAAGCAAGAAGGGAGTAAGAGTGGTGGAATCTTAGTGCTGGGGGACTCAATACTAAGAGGAGTCAGGTGTGGTAGCAACGGGGAGAGGCACAGTCACATTTGGGTGGAGGCCATGCCTGGAATGACAGTGGAAAGAGTGGGACAATCTGTTCTGAAATATGCTAGAAGGGGTAGGAACAAGCCTCATTTAATTATACATCTTGGGGCAAACAACCTGGCTGACAAGACAGTAGATATAGTCCAGAGGAGGTTTGAGGAACTAGCACAATTATGTGAGGGAGCAGGAAGATCAGTAACTTTTTCAGAGATACTTCCAGTGCCCAAGGCAAGCACAACAAGAAAGCTGAGAATAGAGGAATTTAACAGATGGCTAAGAACCTGGTGTTGTGCTAAAGGGTATGGGCTATTGGGAGGGAGGGACCTGAGAGGACAGTAGTCTCTATGCCAAGGACAGACTACACTTGAGTGAGGAGGGAAAGAAAGTGTTGAAACAGAGGATGGAGGAGTACATAGAGGAAGTTGGGAATTTAAACTAGGAGTGGGGGGTGGCAATTGGGCAAGAGATATGCAGAGACCACAGGTTGGGAAACCATATGAGCTTACCCCCCATAACAGTGACAAGGGACAAATGGCAAGTACTATTGGTGATGCTAGTAAAGAAGGGCAGGATGGGAGGATGGAAGGGTGGAAGGTGGTTACTCTTAATGCTAGGAGCCTTGTGAGGAAAACTGCAGAGTTACAGGTGCTCATGGCAGAGGGAGAGGTGGACATTGTAGCCATCCCAGAAACATGGGCCACCCAATACAGTGACTGGGACCTGTCTGTACCAGGGTACAGGTTATTTCGTAGGGACAGGGTGATTGGGAAAGGAGGGGGGGTGGCACTATATGTGAATGAAGGACTGAAGTGTGTAAGGGAGGAAGGGGAGGAGGGTAGTACAGAGTCACTTTGGATGCAAATCCAGGATTCCAAGAATAGGATTCTTAGAATGGGAGTGGTGTACACGCCACCATCTCAGATGGAGGAGTTAGACAGGGAACTAGCGGGACAGATCAGCAGGACCTGCGAAAAGGGTAGTGTGGTGATTGTGGGGAACTTCAACATGCCAGGAGTGGACTGGAGTACCTCAACAACCAGGAACAGAAGGGAGCAGGTACTGCTGGATGCCTTCCAGGACAGCTTCCTGCTGCAAATGGTCAGTGAACCAACCAGGTTAGGGAATACCCTTGACCTTGTGCTGGCAAATGGGGACTTTGTGAGAGAACTTACAGTGGAGGAACCACTGTCAGGGAGTGACCACCACTCAGTATGGCTCACATTGGATATGGGCAAGGAGGGAGTGGAATCTGGCACAAGAGTGCTGGACTTCAGGAGGGCTGACTTTGGGAGGATGGGGGAAGTGGTAAAAGGGTACCTGGCCAGAATTTAATCTAATATGGACACTAACCAGAGGTGGGAGCTCATAAAGCTGGGGATAGTGGAGGCAACCAAAACCTGCTGCAAGGCCCAGAACAAGAAGGCTAGGGCTAAGAAACCGAGCTGGTTGAGCAAGGAGGTAATGGAAAAGGTAAGGAGGAAAAGAGCTGCCTTTAGGAAGTACAGGAAAATGGGGGGGGACAGGGAGGAGTACTTGACAGAATAGAAGGAGCTGACAAGGGCAGTAAGGGAAGCCAAAGCATCTACAGAACTCAGGCTGGCACAAGGCATTAAGAAGGGGGAGAAGGACTTCCTTAGGTACATCAGGGAGAAAAGGAGCTGTAAGGACCACATAGTAAGGATCAGGAAGGAGGGGGGTTGGGTGGAAGGAGGGTGCGATAAGGCAGAAGCACTAAATGAGTACTTCTGCTCAGTATTTACCAAAGAGAAGGGGGTGACACCCAAGGGGAGAAATGGAGAAACAGGGGGAAGGTGTGACAGATGGGGAAATCATGGAGGGCAGAGTTTGGGAGGGTTTGAAGGCACTGAGGGTGGACAAGGCACCAGGCCCAGATGGCACCCACCCCAGGGTACTGAAGGAGCTGGCAGAGGTCCTTGCAGGACCCTTGGCAGACCTATTTAGTGCCTCGCTACATTCGGGGTGAGTACCTCAGGACTGGAGGATGGCTCATGGGGTACCCCTCCACAAGAGTGGCCCCAAGGATGAACCGGGAAACTACAGACCAGTAAGCCTCACATCCATCATGGGTAAGCTAATGGAGACTATCCTGAAGGAGAGGCTGGTGGCCCTCCTAGAGGCCAAAGGACTACAGGACAGCAGACAGCATGGCTTCATATGGGGCAGATCCTGCCAAACCAACCTGGTGGAGTTCTATGACTGGGTAACTAGGCAACTGGACTGGGGCCAAGCAGTGGATGTCCTGTATCTGGACTTCAGTAAGGTATTCGACTCGGTGCTGCATGGCAGGCTGGGAAGTAAGTTAGTAGGCACAGGGGCGGGTGCAAAGCTGGTGAGATGGGTAAGAAACTGGCTTCAGGGAAGGCAACACGGTGCTGGTGGGTTGGGAGCTCTCACACCCAAGGGTAGTGATGAGCGGTGTTCCACAGGGCTCGGTGTTGTGACCAGTGTTGTTTGGGATATTCATTGCAGACATATCATGGGACATCAAGAGCAAGATCAGTCTGTTTGCTGTTGATACCAAGGTAGAAGCGGTGGTGGATGACCTAGAGGGATGGCAGGGGTTGCAGGATGATCTGGCAAAGCTTGAAATCTGGTCAGACACCTGGCAACTGGGGTTTAATGCCAAAAAGTGCAAGGTGCTGCATTTTGGGATGAAGAACCCAAGGAGGAGTTACCAGCTGGGGGAAGTGCAGCTATCCCAGACAGAGGAGGAGAAGGATCTGGGGGTGCTCATTACAGGGTCAATGAACAACTCGGCACAATGTAGGAAGGCAGCTGCAAAGACCAACAAAATGCTGGGTTGTATTGCAAGGGGTATATCCTGGAGGAGGAGGAGGTGATTGTGCCACTGTATAGGTCATTAGTTAGACCGCACCTGGAGTATTGCGTGCAGTACTGGTGCCTGTATCTGAAGAGGGACATTAAGTTGCTGGAGGGGGTGCAGTGCAGGGTGACAAAGACGATCAAGGGGCTGGGGGACTTATATGAAAGGAGGTTGAGGAGTTGAACATGTACTCACTGGACGAGAGGAGGGAAGGGAGGACATGATTGAAACCTTTAAATACATGAAAGGAATAAACAAGACAGGTACAGAGGGGCTGTTCAAAGTAAGGGAGGGGAGGGACACCAGGGGCCATGATATGAGACTGGAGGGAGGGAGGGAGGAAGGTTCAGGAGGGAGATGAGGAGACACTTTTTTACAGAAAGGGTGGTGGCTGGGTGGAATATGTTACCTGCAGAAGTGGTATCCAGTAGAACAGTGGACTGCTTCAAAAGGGGATGGGACAGGACAAGTGGAGGGTTAATGAAGGGGAAGGGTGGAAGGGAGGGGCAGCTGCAGAATAAGGTGTGCTAGCTGCACATTCAAGCAAACTTGATAGACCTCTAGACCTTTATCTGCTGACAAATTTCGTATGTTCATAAGATCTGCAATAGAGTTGACACTCTCGGGGGGTGGGGGGAGGAGAAGATAAGGAGAGACTTAGCCAAGTTGGAGGAGTGGTCAAGAGTGTGGCAGCTCAGATTCAATGCCAAGATGTGCAAAATCATGCACTTGGTGAACAAAAACCCAGGGGAAGAATACATGGGGTGGGTACTAACAACTACCAAACTGGAAAGAGACTTGGAGGGGGGTAGCCATAACAGATGATCTAAAAGTAGTGAAACAATGTGAGAAGACAGTGAGGAAAGCCAGGGGGATGCTGGGGTGCATAGGGAGAAGTATCACCAGTAGAAAACAGGTGGTGGTGATGCTGCTGTACAGGCAGTTGGTGAGGCCTCATCTGGAGTACTGCATGCAGTTCTGAAGACCTCAGCTTCAAAAGGATATTGACAGGGTGGAAGCAGTCCAGAGAAGGGCAATGAAAATGATGCAAGGGCTACATCAGAAACCATATGAGGAGAGATTGAGGGAACTCAGTACGTATACACTGGAGGAAAGGAGGGAGAGGGGGATATGATAGAGACATTCAAATACCTCAAGGCAATCAATAGAGTTCAAGAGGGCAGTATCTTTCAGAAAAGAAGATGTGAAAGAACAAGGGGTCACAATGTGAGGCTGGAGGGGGTACGACTCAGGGGCAACGTGAGGAAGTATTTTTTTACAGAAAAGATGGTGGATCCATGGAATAGCCTCCCTGAGGAGGTTGTGGGGGCAACAACAGTAGGCAAACTCATGAATGCATGGGACAGGCAGAAGGCAATACTAGGGGTGGGAAGGAGGAAGTAGGCTGCAGATCAAGAAGGATATGGAGTTTATACAGTAGGTAGAGATATGAGCAGGCTAGATGGGCCAAGCGGTCCTTATCTGCTGTTAAGTTCTATGTTTCTATATTGTTGGCACCCCAACTGAAACTCCATGAAGGGCCTAGTCATCAATCAGGGTCTACAGTCAGCAATACTGCACAGGTCCTGAGCTAGCCATGGGTACATGTTTAGTGGCATCATTACTTAAAACATTTACAGTCTACACTAATGACATAATTCAGGGTAGTCAATTAGTAATCCTCTGGAACCACAAGTGGGATAAAGGACCCAGGATATACCTGGCCCTGGGTTGTCCAGCTTTTACTTCGTGCCCTCTGCAGAGTTTAACAATGGAGGTTCATGCCTCTCTTAAGCATAATTTTTCTGTTTCTTTCTGCTTTAAATATATCCAGCTATCACATATACCCCTTCAACACTTTGGACTCGGACCATGGGAACAAAATCTAAAAGGACCCATATTACTGGTCACCTCAATTGCCCCCTCTTCCTACCTCATTTCCTTCTTTTATCACATCCTGAGGAATGCTATGAAAAATCTAGAAGGTCAACCCCATTATACTGTATGTGGGACCAAGCTTTACCTGCTGCCCCCTTGGCATCTAGATCTTGTTCAAAGATAAGGTCTCAGTTATATTGAGATGTAAAGTGGGATAGGTATCATCTGTTACAGTTCTATGTAATTCATGATTTATATTATACCCCAGTCAAGCTCCACAAAATGGGGAAGCTCCCATCTAACCTCTGTTCCAGATGTGGGACACAGCCTGGCACCTTGCTGCATATATTATGGCAATGTGACAAGGTTTCCCCATTTTGGATTGCTATTAAATCCAAACTTGATCCCATATTAGGTCACTCAGATGCCTTCAGTCCAGAAATTTGTATTCTGGGAGATTATGGGGGATCCCTGATTGGCAACCAGCATAGACGCATGGCCTAGGTATCATTATGTGCCAAGCAAGCTATACTACACCACTGGCTGGATCAAACGATTAATTCCCTCACAGAGTGGTTACATGAGATCCTCTTTGCCTTACAAGCAGAGTATCTCATTGCTCAACTGGCCAAGAGAACCCACTATTACCAAAAGGTTTGGGCTCCTCTTCATACTCTACTGACCATTTGATCATATCTAACTGTAATATTGCATTAAAAACTATAGTAATAATGTCTCATATTCATGTTCAGTATGTATTTGTCATGTCTTCTATCTTGGAGATACTTTGATTGTGCACCTTGGGGGTGAGGGAGCACTTTCAGGGGGATAGTTAGAGGGGAGGGGAAGGGAGTGTGGTGGTGGTGTGGGAGGAATATAAATCCATTCTATAGACTATAGATTGCTGAATTTACATCATTCTTACTGGCTTACATACAGCAACACAAGGGTTAGGTCATTCATACTTAATAACCTGTTCTGAACCCAATTTTACTATTTGTTCTTGACTAATGTTTACTACAATGTTTACTTGCTGTTGTAAATTTGAAAACTCAGATAAAGCTTATTAAATTTAAAAAACAAAACAATGAAGGTTCATATCCTTCCAGGGTGAATATAGTGTCTGGCTTGGACATTAGCGCATTGAGGTAGTTCAAAGATATCACAGCTACAGAGGCTCCCCAGGCTCACCGCATCCTTCCCTTTGCTAGTGTGTTCAGATCATCAGCACTTACCACCTGCTCTGACTCTTTGATGATTCAGAGTTTCCTTCACCATTCTTTCAGGTCACACACTTCCACCAGAACAGCGCTCCAGTCCATTTCTTTGCTGGAACATGGGACAGTACTGTGAATGCCATCAGGCAACCTTCCTTTAGGTTGAGCCACTAACAGGCCCCTGCTGTCCTCAATCTCAGATCCCAGTTGGGATCTGAGCCACCAGAGACCCACAACTGAGGGAGACACTGCCACTGGGATTGAGGACCCTACCACCATTCCTGAGCCTGCAAGCCTCCTTCTGCCAGTCACTGGCTAGAGACAGTGCACCTGTAGGTGCCTCTTCACTCTGTATGAGACCCACAAGCACCTCCATTAAGTAACCATTGTTCATCACCCCTCCTCCAAAGGGCTCCAAACCAGTTCAGCCCCACAAACATATGGTTGCCGAATCCCTCTCAGATTAAAACTCACAGGAACTCCTGATGTGAGGCACCCAACATCCCTTCTCTAATAGTATATGGCAGCTAGGACTAGAGGATACTTGTGCCACAATATCCAGGACTCTGCAACCATCCTGGGCCTAGCAGCCCCCTTCAGCCACCCTGACCAGCATTGAGCCTTGACTTCTTGCTGCTTCTCTGAATACAAAACTAGAACTGCTTTGATTGGGAGTCCTATTTATACCCTTTTGAGGGAAGGCACTCCAGACAGCACAAAGTCTGGCAGTGTAAACAAGGACAGTATATATCTGCAACTTACAAATTTTAAAATGAAGCCCTCTGCAAAATAATAAACCCCAAGCATTGCAACAGTTCTTTTTCTGTCTTTCCTAACCGACAATGTTAACTCTTTCCACTCTGGTGCAGAATAAGGAACACTAGTAACCACTATTTTCGTAGGATTGTTACATTTAAATATAATGACAGAGAGATAGATAGGTAGATAGACAGACAGACAGACAGCTAGATTAGATAAATAGATAGATAGACAGATAGATTGATTTATTAGAAATTCAGATTACACCTTTGAGCACAAGTGCTCTTTTTCAAAGGTTCCATAATCATCTACTTGTCTCAACCCCCTGCACATGCTTTCACCCACCTTAGACCCTCCATCCTCTACCTCTTGGCTGTCCACGCTTTTACCCCCTAATGCCCTTTCTCTGCTCCCCAACAACTTTCCTTTCACTAGGCCTCCTGCCTTCTTCCTTGGCTGCCCTAGCACACAACTCCCTTGCCCACTTCTAGGCACTACCTTTCCTCCTCCTCTATGTGGTTCTATCCTCTACTCAACTACCAACCAGGCACTTATCTGGCTATATTATACAGTATATCTCCCTCTAATTTTGGCTTTTGACTACTACATTTTTTTTATCTGTTACTAAGTCACTGCATTTTGGGCACTGTAGTCCTTTGGTTTTTCACAGTTGAATTTATTGTGTTCCTACTTGTTCTGTTTCAATATACTTTTCTCCATTTATGTATTTAAAATACTATCTCCCTTATGTTTGCATACTGATCTTGGTGTATTTTCAACTTCTTATTTTAGGCCTTCTGTTTCACCCTGAATTTCTGTCCACTGAAAATTTGTATTTGATTTGCACCCTCTGTTCATCCATTTGTTGTACTGTATACACTGTTGATGTACTGTATTCCAAAATGTACCCTCCCGGGTTGTGCCTGAAATTAGGCATTTCTATGTCTAGTGCACTTACTGTACCCAGTTATCAAAAGCGAATAAATAAATCTAGTAATTTGATACATTTATGAAGACAATGTAAAAATGCCAGCTCAAATCAAGCCTGGTCAGGTACAGACAATGACAAATGGACAGAGGAAAGGAGGGACAGACAGACAGAAAGACAGACAGAGAACTAGATAGAAGATGGATAGACATACATACATACACACACACACACACACACACACACATATATATATATATATATATATATTAGAGGCAAAAAACTCAGTTTAATGCATCAGTTAGGGTTGTTCCACAGCGACAAAAGTGAGGAAATTCGATGTTAGGGTTGAAATCCCCTTTGCACCCCTCCAGCCCACCCCCCAACTGGAATCGGGGTGCGCAATGGGGTCATCAGCCCGAACTGTCACCCCATCACATGTGGAAAGAAGCTGAGGAATAGGAGAATGGGGTGACAGTTAGGACCGATGACCCCAATGCACACCCAGATTCCAGTTGGGGAGGTGGGCTGGAGGGGTGCAAAGGGGGTTTCAACCCTAACATCAATTCCTCGCTTTTGTCGCGAGGAACAACCTAACTGATGCATTAAATGTAGTTTTTGCCTCTAATTTCCTTCTTTTGAGAATGATAATGAGAAATAGTAGATGTAATGTGGCGGTAGGGACCGTGGGGCCCTTGCTCCTAAGTATTGCAGCGGCAGGAGTGTAGGGCCCTACTGAATCGCCCTCCTACCATGTGATGTCTTGTCACATAGTAACATTGTGCCCGCAAACGCAAATCATAATGCGCATGGTGACGCAGCGTAAACAGAAAGAGAAACAGTACTGTAGACAGAAATGTTAAGAACAACGCAAACGCAACCGCAAATGAAAACGCAAAGGGTAACGCACATGGTGGCATAAACGTGAACGGTAAGTGAAACGGGTACAGAACCGCAAGCAGAAACGGTAATGGTAACAGTAATGTAAGTGCACAGGCTGGTTTTACCCAAAAGCTGTATAGAGAAAGACAGTGAGTACAAAGAATGTATGCAAAATAATGACTGACTTGGAATAGTAAATTGCTTATATCTCAGTAACCATATGACACAGAAAAAAAAATGTAAAAGTCATACAAATTATCACTTTTCTGGCTAGTTTTGTACTTAGCCCCTCTTGGGGGCTAAGAAATTTTTCGACAAAAAGTCCATATCTCGCACTGTTTTCAAGATACGGGCCCTGAAAGGCGCGGTGAATGCCGTAATGTTATCCAATGGGAAAAAAACAGAAGTTCGGACTGCCATAACTTTGCTCCCTGTAATATTTTTTCACCAAACCACTGAAAGGCACATCTGTGGGATGTTGGCTGTGTTCCCTGCAAATTTCAGCCCAAAAGACCAAACTGTTGTATTGCAGCAGGGCGCTAAACGATTGCTGCAATGCGTCGTACGCCGTAATGTTATCCTAAGGGAAAAAGTGTAAAATTTGGAGTACCGTAACTTTGCCGCTGTGTAATATTTTTTTAATGAAACACCGAAAACACATATGTGAGATGTCGGCTGCGTTCCCTCCAAATTTCAGCCCAAAACTCCAAACCGTTCTTTTGCAGCGGAGTGCAAAGAATTACTATTATTTTGGGCATAATTATGCATAAAGTAATTATGCAATTTAAGCTTTCTAAAAATTTGCGACACTTTCGTGAGTGCGACACTACTTTGCGAAAGTACTTTTTCCAGAAATCTGAGAAACATATTTCTGGGGTGTTTTACCCCAAAATAAAGACATGGCTAGCATCCTCAGGGCTCGACTAGGTGAATACAAAAAGAATTAGGTTGCTAGAGGGTCTAAATTTTAAATGGCAAGCATTTTTCTGATCACCAACTGAAAACAAAATGGCAGATTTGTGACAGTAACAGGGCCATTTGCGACAGTAAAAAGTGCATTTGTGACACTGTCGAACTTTTTGTTAACTTTTCCCATTGACTTATAATGGGAAATTGTTTTTTGAATAACTTTTGAACCGTTTAATATTTTTTCACGAAGTCTTTGAAAGGCACATCGGGGACCATGGCCGCACGTTCACTGAAGATTTTGGGCCGGTCGCACAAACCATGTGACCTGTAGGTGCGACCGTAGAATTCCAGAAAAAGCGTAAACACACGCGCAGATCACGCTTAATAACTCCACAGCCATGTATCCAACTGGTACGAAACTTGGCAGATCCCAAGACATATGGGTCTTGATCATGCATTCCAAATTCCAGGCAAAGCTGTCAAACGGTTGCAAAGTTATTAAGGTGCAAAATTTTGGGTTTAACATGTAAATGGCTCCTCAGCCCTAACTATGGTAGCACTACCGTGCTACCATAATATATATATATATATATATATATATGTAAAATATATATATGGGTGACTCCATGAAAAGGGGTTATCACTGGTGTCCCAAAATGTACATGTCATCTATAAACTATGTAAAACCTGTGCCCAGTGAATGACTATGCTGTAGAAAAATATGTGATGTGGAAAGATAAATTAAATAATATGAATGCTGCCAGTTGTTAATTTCCTCAAGAAAGAAACATGATTTGTGATAAAAGCTGTAATTTTTTGTGCCTAATTTGTGACATTGTGGCACACTGTAAACAATATTCATTATTTTAATTAGAAAAATGCTCTTTACCACAATAAACTGCTTTGCCTTATTGTCCTGTGTCTAGACTTTGTTTTCCGACCATTTAGTTAATGTTAAATGTCCCTGTATAGTGCTCACACAGCAAAGTAAATGCTGTAGCTAAAGTAACCACTTGTGTCCCCAGTGGTTACGTTCATCCTTTGCCCTCAAAATGTACTTCTATTAATAAATCCTCCAGAAATTGCAATGTGTTTTGATCAGGGAGCTTCTGCAAAATACACAGTGATAAGTTTCATTGGAGGATACTGTACTGCAGGAGCGCTGTGTCTGACCTCTGTCCCCATTGTCTCCTGAGGTCCAGAAGTCCTGGATGTTTGTTCACTCTCACCCCGGTGCCCCTTCCCACCCCCAATAATCATGTTAGTGCACTTACATGCACCAAGAGTGGGGAAGGCTCTCAGAGTGCTTAAAAGCACAATAATTTGTGTCACAGTCCTAATCCTGCTCTTGCCAGCTTGCAGAACAATCCTGGTGTCCAGCCAGCAGCATGTCAGTTACGTGAGCAGCCACATGGAGTCCAAGTAGGCCATTGTTACTTTCAGGTCTAAGAATACAGCTGCAGAATGGCTCATACAAATGGGATGTTGCTTAAAGTACAGTTTACAGCTGTACATATTTTGGGGGACTTATTCTAGCAAATAGTAAAGCAATTTGATGATTTTAATGAGCATTAGAGCCCTGTTGCAGTGTTTGGGGACTACAAATGAATTGTAGTGTTCACCACCAAATGGGGCTCATTCTCAGTATTGCTGTGTGTATCAGGCTGTCAGGTTGGTGGAACAAAATGTTTCTGTGCACTTACTGTGCAGTACAAATGTTAACATTTTAATATTTTTTTTTTCTTTTGAAATGAGGCTTGGAGGTATTGTGTTATTGGAGAGAGGCACAGTTTAAGTAATGGAGACCCCCAACATTATGTGACTCTGGCTCCTTTCTTGTTTACAAACTTCCAATAGGCAGTTATACTGCACAAATGCAGTCTGGCATGATACAGCAGTTTTAATCAGTGGCACATTTCTTTTGGGCAAGTTAGTTGTTATTTTGAGGAGGATTTGGTGGTACAGTTTTAATGGGCCCCAAAGGCCAAGCACCCAGGTGTGTGTGTGTGTGTGTGTGTGTGTGTCTGTTTTCCAAATGCAGCTTTAACAAAAATATAATTGTGTTCACAGAAGTGATTTTGTTCTCGGTAAATTATTTTTTTCACATTATTTCTAAGGCTGTGTGATTTGACTGAAGTTTGGGCCTCCTTGTTCTTGTACCAATCATGCAGTTATAGTCCCTGTTTGAAGTGGTTTTCTAACAAAATGATACAGTAATTGTATTGCATGAGAAATGTAACCTACAGATGCGTTCTGTGTTATTACTAAATGTGTTTAGGCAAATTTGTTGCTTTTTGTCAGTATCTTTGGTCTTTGTTACTTTCAGCACCATGTGTATGGGGTCCCCATTATGTTAGCCACCCATACTGTGTATTTTATTAAATTAAAATAAAGAAACTTTCATGTAAACTGTGCTTTTGGGATGGGTCATTTCAGCTTTCTGTTTATTTGGGTCTCAATTCAGCAATTATCTGTGTTTTATTTTCTTTCAGAGTTTGCATTTTGGAATGCTTTTTGTGGTCTTGATTACTTTAGGCACCATGTGCTTCGGGTCCCTGTTATGTTAGCCACCCTTAAACTGCATTTTATTACCATAAAGAGCCCTCCAAGTAAACTGTGCTAGTAGGATGGTACATTTCAGCTTTCTGTTTATTTGGGGCTTAATTCATCAATTATATGTGTTTTATTTTTTTTGGAGTTTGCATTTTGGCCATACATCTGTGGTCTTGGTTACTTTAGGCACCATGTGCTTGGGGTCCCTATTATGTTAGCCACCCATAAACTGTATTTTATTAAAATAAAGTGCCCTCCAAGTAAATTGTGCTGGTAGAATGATATCTTTCAGCATCATGTTTATTTGGGGCTTGATTCAGCAATAATCTGTGTTTAATTTTTTTTCACAGTTTGCATTTTTGCCTAATTTTGTGGTCTTGGTTACTTTAGGCCAAGAATTCCCAGAACATCCCTACCTCATGCAATATTTTGCTAATGTGTTGATTGCTGTGGTATTTTGCAATCTTTCTGATCACAGTGAGTGCTCTTTAATGCTATTTCACACATCACCCTTCTGTGACCTATTATGATTTTCCTATGGTATTCATGCCAAGGCTTGCACACAAACAAGCTGGTGCTTGTGAGTGGTTTGGTGCCATTCATTCTTGAATTGGCACAATATTCCCTGAGCAGGGAGGGCATGGGTTAACTAGTAATGGTATATTCTTTATGTGTGAAATAGCATGAAATCCCTGCTTCAGGTGTGACAAGATGCCAAAATGTGCTTGTAACCATTGCCCAAGGTGTGGGGGTTGGGGAAGTACTTGGATTGCAAAATGTGTGGAACAGTGGTTAGCATGGTAGCTGATGATCTACTGCCTCACTGTACATCAGCAATATGACCTTGCTGACTGTGACATCAGTGCTACTTAGAGACAGCAAGTAAATGACCGCCAGAGCAATCACCTGTGAAGTCACTGAGATCATAATGCTGCCGATGTATTGTGAGGCAGTAGAGTTATCAACCGCCAGTCTAACATCTGTTAAATACATCCAGCACAGTATTATCACGTCATGGCTTTCTGATGAGAAAAGAAATATACTTCAGAGAATAGAAAGTTACTATGGACTACAAGCTCAAATTTGTGTTTTCCTGTCTGCCTGTTTTGGCTCCAATAGCTCTTTACCTTTGTGTCTTCAAGTGGAATACCCTTACCACATTCTTGCATGCACATCTTGTAATGGTTTTTAAGAAGCATGCAGTCTCCTCCTTATCTGTGTGTTCGCCAAGTAGGAATTCATTGCCACTTTCTTACATGCGTGTCTTGTAGCAGTTCTTAACAAAATGTAGTGTAGTCTCCTCCTTAACTGTGTGTTACCATTCTAATGCAGAAGTCCTATATGCATACTGAAAGAACTATCTAACCAAAGAGCCAGCCAGTGATGGGTGTAGCCATTCCATTCACACTTTCTTCTGTTTTGGCAGCAATGACATTAATAGAAACATGCTTGGTAATATCAAAACCATACCAGGGACCCGTCAAATACAAAGTGTAAAGTCAGTGAAAGCAGGAGTGGTTGCAGTCAGAGACTTAACCTGCTTCTGTAGACAATGTCAATGACAGCTACCATATGACAACAGAAGGTATGTAGTACAGTCAAGCATTTAACAACGGCTTCTGTGCCCACTTCACAAAAGACCCCTGTTTACCTGCTGCACACTGAACAGTCACGAGCCAACACCAGAATCTTCTGAAACCAGTTGTCACTCTGCTGAAACTACTGTCAGCAGCCCTATATCAGTGGCCATTTGTAATAATCAGAATGACATTGCCTCAAATGATGCAGCCCCCAAAACAAGCATCCAGACTGATCTTCCCGATGACCCATGTGCTCTGCTACCTGACACCACCACACACAGTGTGCAGCCAGCAAAAACTAGAATCAAGCCCTAAGGCACAATTGAAGTCAACAAACTGTATACTGTTTATTAATCAAATGCATTCTACATTGGTGAGGTCACAGTAGTACATAAGCACCTATACACTCTTCAAATTCCTGCACCAGTGTGGGGATTCAGCATTTACATGGCAACGGCTTTATGACTACGACAATGTAAAAAGTATCTGAATATTTTATGGGCTACTACAGCTTCATGAAGATAGAAACTTTACACTGAAGTACAGTATGGAACAAATGTGTGGAAAGTATTCCAGACTGAGGCAGAAATGGGATTAGGAGTGTATTGGAGCTTGTCACTCACAAGAGCAGAAAGACATGTCTGCTGACCAGAACAATTAACAATCTTTTACAAATTAAATGAAATACACTTAGCTAAAATGTTTTGAAATAATTTTCATTTGCTTGCAGGACAAGAATAGTTTGCTTTCCAGCAACACACAATGGATTTAAATGCACTGCAGGGCAGTGAAGGATGATTTGAAACAGATCTTGTAAATATTTCACATTTCTATTGCTTGATGTTGGATTGTTTGTACTGTATAATGGATAGTGTTAGCATTATGTAATGAATGGTAGCTTTAATAAAATCTTTCCCCCTCAAAAAGGTCTTTGGTGTCCATGTTATGTGTGCAAACTTAAAGATGCATTAACCTCATGCCCATATAAGGGAGTTACCAAATACCACACCCTATATTCACTGGCACAGTACACAAGTTAAATCTAATAACAAATGTTTCCTAATATGAGTTACAAAAACACATATGCATGTCACAGTTCTTTGGTGTCCCTTGTTACATGTGCACCTTTCATGACCCATGTTCTCATGTACCGATCAGGAAGTTATCTCCCAATATAATCTCTTAATAAGTGGTGGGGAGTAGCATCATAAAACACATAACAAAATTCATCTGCTTTGGGTTTTAAAAATTGACACTCGCATCACACTTTGGTAACCCTTTTCATGGAGTTGCCCATATATATATATATATATATATATATATATATATATATATATATATAGAGAGAGAGAGAGAAAGAGAGAGAGAGAGAGACAGACAGACAGACAAACAGATAATGTGTGTCAGCTAATCTGGGACACCTCTAGGAATTACTGTCATATTGAAACATGCTCTGGTTAGAGTCAAGGTGCCTGACAATGCTTTAAGCTGATAAGGGATATAAACACATGTATTACCCTGCCTCCTTCTTCCATTAGCAACTCCCCTGTTCCACTTGTACAGTATTCCCCATAACTGTTGCTCCATCACACATCCCCTGCTCCCTTTCTCTATTATCTGCCCCTTCCCAGTAGCAGTTCTCCTGTCACTACCTTTGCCAGTCAGCTCTCCATCCCTCCATCCCATACTTTGCTTTGAACAGCCACCGCCTCTCCCTAAATGATCAGCTTCTTCCCCAGTACCATCTCCCCTGCCTTACAGCTCCCATGTTCCTCTTCTCTGACCTATAATGTGTCCCACACTCCACCCACATGGATATACCTATCCCACCTCTCCATTACCTGCTCCCCTGGAACCCCTACCACCACCATGCACACATGGGAATGCTGAATTACCTGTTATTGTGCCCTTTTGTTTGCCTCCTACTGCAGCCACCTCCTCAATTTAATCTGTCTGCTGCACTACACTACTGGTTTGGAAGCAGAAGGGGAGCCTCGAGATGCCATGAATTACTTGAAAGAGGACTTACAATACATGACTTGTACTAAGACTTGGGAGGACATCAGGGCAAGATACCAGCTGATTGGAGCTTTTTTATTGACTTTGTTACCATTGTAGCCTATACAGTTCCTTTGTCAGACCTCAACAGGAGTACTCTGTGCAGGTCTGGAGCCCACATCTAAAAAATGACAGGGATTTCTTAGAAGCTGTGCAGCAGAGGGCCAGGAAGATGATTCTGGGGTAGCAGGGCAGAATATGACATATGAGGAGATGCTGGAAAATCTGAATACATACACACTGGAGGCCAGGCAGGAGAAGGGGGCACGATAAAGACATTGGGGTATTAATAAAGTTGACAGCAGTATCCTTCTCACAAGCAGTGAGGGAAAGGTAACAAGAGACAATGAATGGAAAGTGTGGGGGAAGGGATGTAAGGAAGTTCTTCTTTTCTGAAATGGTAGCAGTGAAATGGAATGTACTGCCAGAGGACGTGATTGATATAGAGTCATTTGTTGGCTTCAAACATATAGTATGTGGGACAGACACAGGGGAATAGTCCAAACCTGAGGAGGGAAGGTGGGCAGTCAAAAGAGAGCGAAGAGTGCGCTAGGAGGGGAGGTGAAAAAATACAGGCAGTACCACTGGTAAACTAGCTCTGGTCTAGCATTAGACTGAATGTGGGTGTGGGCAGGTATCAGGCAGACTCAGTGGACTGATGGGCCTTTTTCTGCAATCAACAGCTGTATTATTATATTTCTATCTCTTGATGGCACCATGCTCAATTATCATCTAGAGTCTCCTCCTATTTGTTGTGGTACCTCATTCAGAAATGCCTCCTTGCCCACCAGCTTACCCATTTCTGGCTGCTGCTCATTCTGCGTACTCCAGGATGGAGTACAGGATCACCAAGCTGTAGACAAAAGGGAGTGTGAGCTCTGAGGAGTGCCCATTTGACATGGGTTGAGGCAGGTACTTCAATCCTTCTGTCTTCAATGGAGATTTTCTCCCAGTTTTTCCCCTGCCTACCACCCTCTTCTTAAGCAGGCTTTTTGTCCCCTCTAAGTCCAATCGATGTATAGCATCACCTGCAAAGATTCCTGAGCATCTCTCAATAGTGATGGTATTTGATTTGGAGGCCTTCTCCAGCATGTTGCCATAATGTGATATGGAACTGCCTACAAGTCTTCACATTTTTGGGAGGATTTTGATGTCATCTGGGTGGCTGGCCAAGGTGGTGAGAGGAAGGTCTATGACAGTTACTGTCCCTTTTTCCATCACAGTTCTTGTATACTTCTCTGAGGTGGCATGGAAGGATGGGTTGGGTGTTGAGTGCATGGGTGGAGGACAGAGGGTGGGTTCATCATAATACTGGTTGAGGCTAGGAGGGAGAATGGGATAAGGACTATGAGAGGGTGGAGGATGGGAACTTACTGTTTTAAGACTGTTGAGCCTTTTTTTAAAAACTTACTTCACCCTGCAGACTGTTGGTTAAACACACTGCTTTCAGAGTTTGAAAGCCCATAAAATGATCTTTCAAATGAGGCATTGGTCTCATTTGGGTCTAGAGGCAGCCCAGAGATATAGACAGCTGATCCTGTTTAACATCACTACTGCATGGAAGCTATTTTTAGAGCATCATGTTGCCATTGAAGAACAAGCTGGACCAAGCTACACTGAGTCAAGCATAGCTTGTTCCTCGATGACATGTCAATGTTCTGTAAATGGCTGCAATGCAGTATTAATATTGAACAGACTCCGTTATCTTAGGAGTCACATGATAACCTGCTCAGGCTAGCAGCTTCTCTGCTGGAGCTCCCAACCTCTCCTCAGCTTCATTGGATTATTTTTTTTCCTTTTTCTTCCTTCTATATTAGCTCCATTGTGAGTTATCTATGGTCAGAAACTCATCTCTGATTGCAGCAAGGGGTGAAATTCACAGAAAATAGAAGCAGAGATGAAATCTGCCCCTATATGCCATACGCCTCCTACTACACCGGAGCGTAATAAATCTTCTAAGAGATCCAAGGCCCAAACTACTGCCTTGCCTAAAAGAACATCTTCTACAGCTACTTTCTCAGAGGGGAAGTTTCTGCAGAAATTCACACACTTGAAAGACGATTTGCATACTTTGACTGAGGAGATGAGAGCTATACGATCTTCTGCGGATTTGTTGGCAAGAAGGGTTGGGGGTACTGAAGCTCAGACTAGTTCCTGGAATACTAGTGCAATAAATGGGAACTGGAGATAGTGGCCCTCTGTCAGAAAAATTCCTGTCTGGAATACCATTTAGAAGATCTGGAGGGGTGCAAGAGATGAAACAATGTTATGATATTTGGGTTGTCTGAAAAAGCTGAAGGTCCTAATGCAATAACGTTTGTGCAAAGACTTTGTGAAAAAGTTGCTGGGCCCTCCCCCAGTGGCCTTTCCTACATTGTAGAGTGGGTGCATCATTCCTTATTCCCCATGCCTGCTGAGGACCAGCCGCCCCAATCACTGATTTTCAAGTTTTTGAATTTTCTGGCCTGACATCATCCCCTAACTAAGGTCTGAGATGTTACCAAAATTACCTGGGAGGGAGCCCGTATAAGAATTGCCCAGGATCCACTGGCTTCCATGTGAATGAAACATGCCACCTTTTGTCCAAAATTCAGCAAGCTAATTGTGGCTGGTATCAAATTTAGGATGATGTATCCAGCTATTTTGTAGATATTTCATGGTAGCAAATGGATCACCCTTGAGTCGGTGGAGCAAGCCGCAATTGAGTTGCCAAAGATGTTCCCAGATCTTTTCAAATCTCATAGCTATGGATCTATCCAGTGCTACAAGCCTCTTAAGCAGTGCCGGCAAGGTGTCTCATTTATTTTATTCCTAGCTGCTGGAATATATTCGATATCCTTGTCTATCCCACTTGATTTGCCACTTGGACTTCTACTGTGTATGTCTATTCTCTGAGATGGAGGTAAGACTATTCAATGGCTATGTGTTTGGGCAGGTCGCTCTCTTATATTGGTACCTCTGAGCAGTGGGTACTTTATAGTGGTCTCCCTTCTGCAGTTAGTCAGTGAAAAGCAAAGAACTGCTGCAGGAATTCACTTTGCCCTGCTTTACCAGTACTTTGAGTCAGTCAGGAGCTCTTCATTCTTTGCAGCTATGATTATTGATCTGGTCAGCATGGGGGCTATTTGATTTAGTTGGCTGCCATGAACAATGTGCATATCTTAGTGATAGCCACTGCTTCAATTTCTTCCCTCATGTGCCAACTCGCTGGGTCGGAAAAGCGACTTTGGATATGGACAACAATGAGGGTAACAAATAGCTTGTTCAGCTTGGGCATATACATGCCTTTATTCATCCAGGAAACTTTTACAGGCCAATCAGAACTTCTCCGTATTTCTCTCTGGTGGTACTGTTAATTTCTTTATGCACTCCTACCGATATGCATGGCTATTTAATAATGGAGAGAGAACTGAGTTTATACTGGAGTTGTTTGACATAGGCTGCTCTCTCATCTCTCTCATCTTATTTTTTCTATGAACCTCCTCTTTTTATACATCATAATGTGACTTCCTATCCAGGATTTGAACTTTTTCCTTACTTCATAATTCAGTATAATGCTTTCTTAGGAACGATAGTTTAATTCATGGTGGGGATCATTTCTACTAACCTTTATGTACTACAGTGGTTGTTACAGAAAAGTTGATGGTACCACGGTAATTTCCACTACCATGGTAAAAATTACCGTGATTTACCGCGGTACTGCGGTAAAACCCCAGTGTTATTCAATAGGATTTTACCGTGGTAAATCACGGTAATTTTTACCTTGGTAGCAGGAATTACTGTGGTACCATCAACTTTTCTGTAACATCCACTGCAGATATGTGCTTTTCTATATTGTAAAGTCTGTATTCTCCTGAGTAATTTACTTAATTCACTAGTGGAGCATGTTTTACCTAATGGTGTTCGTTAATTACTGTTGTGTTAGTCAGTATAATGGCAAGGGAGGGGGAGAGAGAATGGTAAGGTTAGTTAGTCCTGAGTGCATGTCAGTTTTCCCCATCAACCAATATTTTCTGGTGTTGCAGTCCTTGGGACTGGGGGTTGTTAGGCTTCATTTTGAGTGTTTTTTTGTGTGTGTGTGTCGGGGGAAGGGATTATTTGTCTTATAGGACTATTGTCTGGTTAGTTGTTTTGATATATTTTATGTGAGTTATATTTGCTTTATATCTTGAGTTTCTCTTTGGGGGTGAGTTGGGGAGGGACCGAAGTGCAGTTGATTTCAGATGTGGTTATAGTAACGGGGCTGTATGCCTTCTTTCCTTTCCTTATTATTTCCTTAATGGTAACAATGGGACCCTACTTTAGATTTATAACTTGGAACATTAAGTGGGGCCATGATAAACAGAAAAGAGACATGATTTTGAAACATTGAAAGAAATCTCAACCTGGAGTCGTCTTTCTCCAGGAGACGCAACTGCGTAGAGAGGATGCCTCTCTGTTCTGAAGGGAGTGGGTAGGCCATGCATATGGGGCAGGGAATAGCAAGAAAAAGGGGGGGTTGCTATCTTAGTTGATCAACATATTTCTTTGTATTTGATCAAAGAGCACTGGGACCTGGAAGGTTGTTACTCATTTTTGCATGGGCATCTTGGCCTGATGGAGGTTTTGTTAGGTATGGTGTATGGACCCAACTATGATTCTTCCCACTTTTTTTTCTGATATTTTAACCAGGTTGGAGCCATATACCCACCTAGCTATTCTCCGGGAGGGGGGACTGGAATATGGTCCAGCAAACAGATATAGACCGTTTTGGTAACAATAGGAAAGGTCTCTCCCCAGGACAAAGAGGGTTACAGGAATTAATGGACATTTTAGGTTTAGTGGATCCCTGGTGCACCCTCCACCCTGCTGATTGCCAGTATACATTCTACTCCATTCCTCATTCCTCTTAGTCCCGTATTGACTTTTTTTTTTAGTAAGTAAAGATACCCTGTCTGGTCTTCTGGCTGGCCTTATCCAACCTATGGTTATATCAGCCCATGCCCCAGTACTGCTGGATTATTCTTTCCAAAGCCAGGATGACTGTGATATAGTTTGGCATCTCAGCTCCCTTCTTTTTAAAGATCTAGACTCTCAGAAGGCTATTCAACTGTGTCTTGATAATTTTTTGAAGTACAACAAGGGTTCAGTTATGGCCCTTGACATCCTCTGGGATGCTCTAAAGTGTGTAGTAAGGGGAGAGTGCATTAGGCTTGCCACTGTTGCTAAGAAGTGTTGCACCCAAAAACTGGATGACATTGTCTCTCAGATTCACATGTCAGAACACTCCCTCTCATCAAGATCAGATCCCGCCTCCTGATCCTGCTTGAATGCTCTCCAGACCCAATATTATGAGTATTTGGTGGAAAGAGCAGAACTTACTTTGCAGCTAAATTGGTATGCTACCTTGAGGCTACAGAGAGAGCCAGGAAACTGCTGGCCCTCCACCTGAAGCAGCTAGACTCAATTAAGGTTATACCCAGCCTTCAGCCTGTCTCTGGGAATCCCATTCTTACTCACCCCTGGGATATTGCAAGAGCTTTCCACAACTACTACAGCTCCCTATATGACAAAGAACCTGTTTCTCCATCCAATCTACAGCAAATCAAGGAGTATTTGGATTCTCTCACTTTACCCACCCTTTTGAATCAACAACAGGACCTTTTGAAAGCCCATATAGTACTTTCGGAAGTAATTCAAGTCATAGAGCATCTCCCGAAGGGGAAAGCTTTCGGCATGGATGGCTTCCTCAACATATTTTATACTACCTATGTTGATACTCTAGCCCCCTTTCTAACTCGTCCGTTTAACTATCTTCTTTCTTCGTTCACTGATTCCTGTTTTACACAGGCTTGGATCTCCCTTATACTTAAACCAGGGAAAGATGCACTCCTCCCGGGGAGTTATTGCCCAATATCACTTCTTAATATGGATATTAAAATCTTGTCCAAGGTCCTTGCTAACAGATTGCTGTAGGTTTGGGCTGGTTTTATATCTTCAGAGCAGGTGGGGTTCATGGCGAGGTGCCACTCCAGTGACCATTTGTGCAAGCTTCTAGATTTGCTTTCTGCATCTGGGGAGAGCAGTGCTCCTGTGGTTCTGGTCTCCCTAGATGAAGAAAAAGCATTTGATAGGGTTTCATGGTCTTTACTATTTGCTACTCTACAGAAGTTTGGCTTTCCAGATACTTTTTGCACCTGGATAACAATTCTGTTCTTTTTAATTTGATCCTGGAGCCTCTCCTTTTAAAGATTCAACAAAATCTGGAGGTATGGGGAATACTAGTGGGAGGCTCCAGGTACAAATTGTCAGCCTATGCAGAAAACCTTCTTCTCCATGTGGAGTCCACCATGTCTTCACTGCCTGCGGCTTTGGGGAAAATTGAGACATTTTCAATAATATCAGGGTATAAGCTTAACTTAGACAAAACTCATGTTTTACCATTAAATAGTCATATCTAAGCCACAAATTCAGCACTTGGGCCTCTGCTGGGAACCTAGAACTATCACACATCTGGGGATCCAAATCTCATGTTCTGTTTCAGAACTCACAAAATGAAATTTCTCATCCCTTCTCTCAAGGATTAAGGAAGATCTACAGAGATGGACGGCCCTCCCTATTTCTCTTTGTGGGAGGGTAAATGTTATTAAAATGAACATCCTACCTTGCCTTTTATACCCCCTGGGCATGCTTGGTCTTTATTTCCCTAAAGTTTGGTTCTCCCGGATTCAAAGTCTGCTTTCTGAATTTTTGTGGAAGAAGGGTGCGGCTCATCGGGCGTATTTCAAACTTACACTGCCCAAAGAGAGAGGTCTTCATTTACCTAATTTTTTCCTGTATTACTGCGCACTCCACAGCAGTAAGCTTTTTAGATGGGCTCAGACCTTGGGTGCTCTCCCCGATGGGGCATACTGTCCCTTATGGCTCTCTTTAGAGTCCCAAGTCTGTCTCAAATATGGTATATAGTTAGTTTATTGTGCTCATCACCCTACTTTCCTACCTCAGCTTCATAATACCCCACTGATGTGGTCACTTAAGGTCCTCAAACAACTATGTTTATACCTTAAGACAGATTGGTCTAAAGATTTATTGCAACCTATATTGGGAAATTCTAATATTCGAATAGCCAATCACCCCATCACATTCAACTTCTGTCCTCCACTCCAACAAGCTTCCTTGGAGACACTTTTTTTTAATGGTAGGGTGGCACCTGCTGAAATAATACAGCAACATTTTTCCTTGCTGGTGTATCAACCATTTAAGCACCTCCAACTTTCCGGGGCACTTGCTATCTTTTTGGGCCGACAACCTTTAATGGTTCAATCTAGTCTTCTACTCTTGAAGCTTCTAAGGATTACTGAGCATCCTCATCCCATTTCCAAGTTTAATTTGTATTTTCAGCTGAACGATCCTGATAGTTTATCAGGAGTATGTTTTTACTGGCAACAAGCTCTGAATTTACAGTTGGATCTCAGAGAGTGACAAGTGATATGGAAAAGACTTTATAGATATATTAAACAGGACAAGTACTGCTTCACACACTTTTGCATATTACATAATGTTTAGTGTACCCCTCAAAAATTGCACCTGATGGGCCAAAAGCCTTCAACAGATTGTTCCCATTGTGGCTCCAGGGTGGACTCCCCTAACAACTCATTCCATCCTGATGACACCAAATGGCGCCATAAAAAACATACCTCTTTTTCCTGATGATGCCATATGGCGTCCTAAATCATGTGCTGTAGTGCCTGATGATGCCGATTAGCGTCCATGTCATTCTCTTGGTGCAGCTTGAGCATTTGTTTACATTTGATGAATTGAGTTGTACCAGCCAATAGGGGACGTCGTACCCTTACTGATTTTACCTAATATAATATGTGTTCCCATTGACTGTTTTTGAGAAAACACGCATTAATACATAAATAAATAAATCTACTATTTTTTGCATATGCTGTGAAAAATGTTTATGTTCATTCTGCCATTAGTTTGTCTTGTAACAACATATCATCTTATTTTAGTGTAACATGCTAAGCTGATCAGCTTGACACTATAATTAATTTCATAACTTATATTTTTTTTTATTCGAGCAATCCGATTGTCCGTCACCACTTTTAGTGTATTCTTTTATGTCTTTTGGGGCATTTTTCTACAGTAACATGTTGTCATTGATATCATGGTTGTTATAACTATTAGTCTATTTATACCACTTAATGAGTTGAATATTTCTGTATTTAAAAATCGAGCTCTGTGATTGGTCGGATTTTCTGACATCATCAATTCTGAATTTAATTGGTATAAAGGGATTGTCTTAGATGCAGGCACCATCCCCCGATGAAGCCTTAGTTGTCAAAGCACCAGTGAACCTGCATGCAGATCTTTTTGTTGTGAATTCCACTATTCTATTCAATGTGTGTGCCTGAAACATTAGACTAAATCATTATTTAGCATTCAAGCAAGAACTCATATTTCAAACAACATGAAGTCTTGCTATATTATGACATATGCAGTATAACCCCAGGTTAGAACTGCTCCGGAGGTGAAAGAGTTAACTTCCATGCAGAGCATGGACTCTTGAGCGCGAGCTCGGTTAAACACTCTGTCTGTTGCAGCTCAAACTTAAACTGTCAGATTCTTTACGCCGCCTCACTGAACAGCCGCTCCGGAGATTCCTCCTGCTGCTCGGTTTGTTTGTCGGTTTTTAAAGTGTAATTTCTCGGTTTATTTGCCGAAATTTAACCACAATCGTCGGTTCAAGCTCTGTCTGTGGTATTGTAAGTAATAGGCTTATATTTTTTTTTGTTTTCTTCTGTGTGGAACTTGTAAAACGTCTTTTTCGGTTCGGTTTGAAAAGATCAGAGGGTTTAAAAATTACTTTCTAGCCCTTTAGAGTGCAGTTCCCGGTTCTTATTGGTTCTAAAAAAAACGGATTTAATTACGTTTTTTTCCACGACCCGTGACACAGTTGGGAACCGATAAGAGAGTCATGCTTGGTGGATTGCCGTTAACGGGCAAGTTTTGGTTAGGCTGGCACTATGTCTGAGAAACTCAAAAGAAAAACCGGACCCACTGGGTTTCAGCACTGTGGCCTCTGTGGGGAAGCCTTTGCCAAGGCTGACCCACACACCATATGTGTATATTGTCTGGGGTTTGACCACCTCAATGCAGACTGCCAGATTTGTAAAAATTTTCCTGCTGCCACCGTGGAAAAAAGAGTTGGTAGGCTCAGGGAAAGGGAGGCCAAAAAGTCTGCTGACCCGGATGGCCAGCCCGGTTCGGTTCCAACCGAACCTGAGGGAGTGCCCTCTGACCAGGGTGATGCTTCCTCGGGCAAATGAAGAGCCAGCTCTGAGGAGCCGGTTCCAACTAAAAGGCTAGAAGGTCAGCTAGTTTGGGGCCAAAAATTCTTTCTCCAACCGCTGAGGAAATAGCCAAAGCTATTCAGATTGTCCAGTCTCTTTCCCCAGTTCCGTCGACCGACACCATTGGGTAAGCACCGGTTGAGTCGGTTCCCTCGATTCAAGACTATGATTTTGAGGATTTTTATGAACCAGGGGAAGGGGAAGAGGGGTACGAGGAGAGTGAGTGTATTTTGACAGTCTGGATGTGCCCATTGAACCGGACATCTCTCCAGACAGACCTTCAGGAGTATCCACTCCCAGGCTATCTGAGTCCCCTTCTCATTTTTTGTTTTACAAGAAAGTTGCTGACACTCTGCAGCTCCCTGTTAAGGAAGCTGTAGATGATCAAGAAGAGCCTGATTTTGTGGAAATGATGGATATTCCAGAGTCTAGGAGACTGTCTATTTCCTTGCATAAATCTTTTAGGAAACAGACAGTTATAATTCTGAAAACTCCTCATTCTATCCTCCCTGTGGATAAAAGGATGGACAAGAGGTATGCTTTATCAGGCTCTGATACAGAGTTTCTATCTCAGCAGTGCAGCCATGTGGGGGTAATGCAGGCTGCAGCCTGTGACAAGTCTAATATTCCTCAGGCCTCTCACCCTCCTGAAAAGGATTCCAGGAGGATGGATGACATGGCAAAAAAGCAGTACATGGCAGCATCTTTGGGACTCAGACAGGCAAATTATATGGCTTACGCAGCTAGGTACTAGAAATCCAGGTGGGATACTGTCCTGGCCCTAGCAAAACAGGCCCCTGAACAGCTTGCCAGGGAGCTGGAGCAGGTGGCTGCGGATGGTATTGAGGCATCCAAGGTGCAATTTCATGCTGCTGTAGACTCTAATGATGTTTCATCTAGAGTTATGGCTACATCTGTGTCTCTTCACAGAATGGCCTGGCTCAGATGTACTGCCCTGTCACAGGATACCCAGTCTAAGGCTATGGATTTTCCTGTTGTGGGAAATTCTCTGTTTGGGGAGCAGACGGAGAATTATATGAAGAAAATGGATGAGTATAGGACCACCTATAGGGTGCACAGGCCAAAGAGGCAAGTCACTCCTCAAAGGCAGCATGTCAGGGGCAGGGGCAGGCCTTTTCAAGGCCATTTTACCAAGCCCAGGCCTCCTCTTCTGCTTATGCCCAGAGGGGGTTCTTTAGAGAAAGGGGCAGAAGGGGTTCTAGTAAGCCTGCTTCTACCCCTCAACCCAAAGCCCCTGCAAAACAGGCTCCCTGATGGGCTAGCCAGGGCCGATTCTCCACTACCAGTAGGGGGCAGGCTGGCTTACTTTGTCCAGGACTGGAAGTCTTTAACATCAGACAAGTGGGTCCTGGAGGTAATAAGCCAGGGACTGGTTCTCAGCTTCAAAAAATTTCCGAAGATGAGAGCCAGAACTTTTCCACCTGCAAACCCCTCAGAGGCACTTGCCCTGGAAGCAGAAGTTTCTACTCTCCTGGCTCTCAGAGCCATGGAAATGGTTCTACCCATACACCAGGGCAAAGGGTTGTACTCCAGGTACTTCCTTATCCCAAAAAAGACAGGAGAATGGCGGCCCATTCTGGATCTCAGGTTTCTAAACAAGCACCTTTTAAAACCAAAGTTCAAAATGGTGACCCTGGGGATTATTTTACCCTCTCTAAGGCCAGGGGACTGGCTAGCCTCCCTGGACCTCAAGGATGCCTATTTCCATGTTCTCATCAGAAGCTCCCATCGAAAGTACCTCAGATTAGAACTGCCCTCAGGCCATTACCAGTTCAGAGCAATGCCCTTCGGCCTCTCCTCGGCTCCAAGGGTGTTCACAAAATGCTTGGCAGTAGCAGTTGCTCATTTAAGAAGGCAAAAGATTGCCATCTTCCCTTATCTGGATGACTGGCTCATTGTAGGCCAGTCTCCAGAACAGGTCAAACTTCATTTGCAAGTAACCCAGCAGCTGCTTACATCTCTAGGTTTCCTTCTCAATCTTCCAAAGTCAGTTCTGGAGTCTGTCCAGCTTCTCACCTTCATAGGCACAGAACTGAACACAAAAGAAGCCAGAGCCTTCCTTCCTCTGGAGAGAGCAAGGACCCTGGTGTCTCTGGCCTCCTCTTTCACCCTGCAGGTCTCTCGACCAGCAATGCATTTTCTACAGCTCCTAGGGCACATGGCTGCTTCTACAGGAGTAGTGCAGGGAGCGAGATTTCAGATGAGGGACATTCAGTTCCATTTGAGAGCCTTTTGGTCTCAAAGGACGGATCCCCTAACCAAATTGATTCTAGTGACTCGAACCCTGATCCAGGCCCTTCAGTAGTAGCAGGATCAGAACAATCTGAGACAGGGGGTTCCCTTCATTTCCCAGTCTCATTCCTTGACCCTTACTACAGATGCATCCCTCCTGGGGTGGGGAGCTCACATGGGTGACCTTTCCACCCAAGGGCTGTGGTCCCCTCAGGAATCCCTGCTCCACATCAATTTGCTGGAGCTCAGAGCAGTTTTTCTAGCACTTCAGGTTTTCTCCACATCTGTCCAGAACAAGGTAGTTCAGGTCAGGACAGACAATACCACTACAATGTGGTACATCAACAAGCAAGGGGGCACTTGGTCTATGGCCTTGTGCACAGAAGCAATGAAGTTGTGGTCTCTGGCTTACTCTCTGAATGCCTCCCTTATGGCAGTTCACCTCCCAGGCAAGGACAATGTCCTAGCGGATGCTCTCAGCAGGATTTCCCAGGGCCATCACGAATGGGCACTGGATCCCCTAGTACTGGAGATAATATTTGCCAGATGGGGCACTCCGCAAATAGATCTCTTTGCAGCCCCAATCACCAACTTCCCCTTTTTTGCTGCAGGCCCCCAGTGTTGGGCTCAGTCCCTCCGGATGCCTTCCTCCTCAGTTGGGAAGGGAAGTTTCTCTATGCTTTTCCCCCCTTCCCTCTTCTTTTCAAAGTGCTAGTCAGAATCAGATCTCAATCCTGCAAGATGATCCTGATTGCTCCAGATTGGGCCAGGCAGCCCTGGTATCCTCTCTTCATGTCCTTAGCAGTCCACCCTCCCCTATGCCTTCCCAGGAATCACAACCTGTTAACCTGTGCCCAGGGGAGAGTTTGGTATCCGAACCTCAAATCTCTCAATCTCAAGGCTTGGCTCTTGAAGAGTTAGAGTTTGCTGATCTACACCTTTCTCAAGGTGTATTGGACATCTTGAAGGCCTCTAGAAAGCCTTCCACCAGGGCTACCTATAATTCAAAATGGAAAAGATTTTACATATGGTGTGCTGGTAAACATATTTCCCCAGAATCTGCTGGCGTGCCCACGATCCTGGATTATTTGGTGCATTTGAACTCCTTGGGGCTTAGAAAAGCTACCCTAAAAGTGCACCTGGCAGCTGTGTCTGTCTTCTTGTCAGCAGGTAAGCCCTCTTCTTTATCAGCTCACCCTGTGTTCTCCAAGTTTTTTTAAAGGGTGCTTCACACCAATCCCCCGTTCAGGGATCCTGCCCCTGCTTGGGATCTTAATATTTGCATCGCTCAGCTTATGCAATCCACTTTTGAGCCATTGTCTTCAGCAGAGCTGAAGTACTTGACTTGGAAAACTGTGTTTCTGGTAGCCATCACCTCTGTCAGGTGCATAAGTGAGCTACAAGCTTTGTCAGTGGAGCCTGATTTCATCTCCTTTCATAGAGATATGGTAGTCCTCAGGACCAACAGAAAGTTTTTGCCTAAGGTGGTTTCAGACTTTCACCTTAATCAATCCATGTCTCTCCCTGTGTACTTCACTGACCATTCCTCCTCTGGTGAGAGGAGACTGCACAGTTTAGATGTCAAAAGAGCCCTTAGTTACTATATAGAGCGTACCAAGGGTCACAGGTTCGAATTCCTCCAATTGTTCCTCACCTATGGTGAGGTTGGTAAAGGGAAACCTGCCACTAAAAAGATCCATTGCCAGGTGGATTGTCTCTTGTATCCAATTCTGTTATGAAAAACTGGGTAAGGTTCCTCCCTCAGGCCTGAGGGCTCACTCTACTAGGGGTACAGCTGCATCTCTGGCTGCTGCCAGGGACATTCCTATCCTAGAGATATGTCAAGCAGCTACCTGGAAAACAGTTCACACTTTTACTAAGCATTACTCCCTGGATATCCAGGCTAGGAGTGATGCTCAATTTGGCACAGCCGTGCTTCAGAGCCTATTTCCCAAGTAGGTTCTGTCCCTCCTCCACTGCTGTGTAGTCTGCATATGTCATAATATAGCAAGACTTCATGTTGTTTGAAGAAAAAATTACTCACCTTAGTAATGTTGTTTCTTCTAATGGAGTCTTCCTATATTATGACCTCCCCCCAGCCTGCCCCTCTCAGAACCTCTGTTTTGGGATGTGGGTGGGCAGTGCAACGTTGGCACTTCTTTGGTGCCCACTTCCTTTTCACCCTTCTACGGTGCTTAGGTGTTATGCTTAAGTTTTCTTGAATCCCCGACTTGAGTCTTTGTTTTGGGATCAAGATCAAAGAGTGTTTTGTAAGTTAGTAGCCAGTGGCTAGTGTAGGTTCTGACATCCACACAGAACCTTAGTGAGTTTTGCTCGTAAAGATCTGACAGTTTAAGTTTGAGCTGCAACAGACAGAGTGTTTAACCGAGCTGCGTGCTCAAGATTCCATGCCCTGCATGAAAGTTAACTCTTTCACCTCCGGAGCAGTTCTAACCTGGGGTTATACTGCATATGTCATAATATAGCAAGACTCCATTAGAAGAAACAACATTACTAAGGTGAGTAATTTTTTCCTTTTACAACCATCACTGGAGGGAAAGTGGCTGTCTGGGCTCTGGAGTGTACAGTGATTTTTTTTTTTTGATGCTTCAGTTAGGGCTTGCAGCCCTCACCTGCACCCACCCTAGCTCTGTAGTGCGTCACCGTTTGGTCAGATTGATCCTCACTGTTGCCATGCTTCCTCTATGCTTATTGCACACATCACTATTTCCATTAACCAGTCAGAGCACACACTGGTGCAGGAAGAGCATGGTGACTGGAAACTTAGTTTTAAGATGGAGGTGCTGCTCTTATCCTAAAATACTCACTTCATTTTGGTGCCGAAACCTCAATTTGTAATATGTATTTACTTTATTTGTTTTTATTTTTATTTATGATAAAAGTTTTCATAGTTGTCACTTTGTTCATTTTGGGATAATTTCTGGTCATACTATGTGATCATATCTTATGGATCTGGCTGGCATTCCTGATGGGAGAGAGTGTTTCTTGTGCATGTACTAGATGAGGACACATAAATTCAGCAGCTTTTATTACTTTTTAAAGAGTTTATGTTCGGTTTATGGCTATGTTAAAATCTATGTGGCATGTTGCTCTCTGCGTTATGGATGATAAGTGGGTTAGGGTCAGTAGCATGTTTGTATCATGCTCTGCACTTGAATTTTATCCCTAATACGCAGTTGCTGATTGTTTAAAATGAAAAAAAATGACGGTGTTGCCTTCAGCTCATCTGGCATCAGTCCAGACCCAATCTCTGATGCGCTGTAAAGGCCAAATCAATTTTGAATCCCTCCACAGACACTGGTGTTGTCCATCGACTCATATGATGTTAGTCCAGACTCAACCTCTGATGCACTGTAAAGTGTTCTTCAGGTTAAAATCCCTCCACAGCCACTTGTTAGATCTAGCTCCTTACCATGCATCAGATGAGCCCCAAACTGTAGTGAACAGTGAAGTACATTGCAGGTTCAGATCCCCTCCTAACTGATGGTGTTGTCCATCGACTCACCATGCATCAGTCCAGACCAATCCCACAATGCACTGTGAAGTTCATTTCATGTTCAAAACCCTCCACATCCACTGGTGTAGTCCTTCAATTCATATAACATCAGTTCAACCCCAATCTCTGATGCACTGTAAAGTATTCTTCAGGTTCAAATCCCTCCACAGTCACTTGTAAGATCCATCTCCTTATCATGCATCAGTCGAGCCCCAAACTGTAGTGAACAGTGAAATGCATTTCAGGTTCAGATCCCTCCACAGCTGATGGTGTTGTCCGTCGACTTACCATGTATCAGTCCAGACCAATCCCATAATGCACTGTGAAGTGCATTTCATGTTCAAAACCCTCCACATCCACTGCTGTAGGCCATCAATTCATATGACATCAGTTCAGCCCCAATCTCTGATGCACTGAACTGTAAAGTATTCTTCAGGCTTGGACCCCTCCACAGCCACTTGTAAAATCTATCTCCTTATCATGCATCAGTCGAGACCCAAACTGTAGTGAACAGTGAAGTGCATTTCAGGTTCAGATCCCTCCACAGCCAATGGTGTTGTCCATTGACTGATCTGGTGTCAGTCCAGCCCCAACCTCTACTGCACTGTAAAGTGCTGTTTGGGTTCAGATCTCACCAGAGTCACTGATTTAGTCCATCTGCTTATCAGTCTTCAGTCCAACCTTTATCTCTGACACTCTGTGATGTGTATTATTGATATGGATCCCTCCTCAGTCACCATGGTGTAGTCCACTGTACACATTAAGATTCATTCCAACACTACCCTCAGATGCACTGTAATGTTCTATTCAAGTTTGAATCACTACACAACCACTTGTTTAGTCCCTTGTGCTCATAATACTTCAGACCAGCCCTTACCTCTGATACACTGTGATGTGATCAGTGCCAGTGTATGACTTATACAGCCCATTCAAATGAAACATAACACATAGTACACATGTGTGACAATGAGCATCACTCCATGATGCAGGCGTATCCACACTCTTTCCCACCCACACAGTGCGCCATACTGAATGCTGCAACATGTCACATGTGTATGCAGGCAAACAATGGGAAACAGCACATAGTACATAACATTTACAGGTGTCCATGTCATCACCCTGTATGTGTACCCACAATGTCTCTGCATGGCATATGAACACTATTACCAGGTGCAGGCAGCTCCACCTGCTTCCCTACAACTGAGTATACCCCAAGGATGGGTTCCAGTTCAAGACACAGAATGACTTCAGTGCCTATGAGCATCATTCCCTGGTACAGACACATCCATCCCCTTCCCCATGACACAGTATACCTCAAATTACCAGTGCCTTTTCAGCAATTTCATCATCCTATACATATACCCGTAATGTATCTACAGTGTCTGTTAACACTACTATTACATGCATACAGCCCCTCTCATTTTCCCAGAACATATGAAGTGCATCTGAGCATGTATTATTAATGTAGGACACCCCCCCAGCACTAACATACAGTACTTCATCATACAGTCATTCCCTCACCTTAAAGCATTCTATAATACAATCCACAAAAAATAAACTATGCCAGGAAATAAAATAATACACACATTTATGTAACATGATGTTTACTGAAATACTGTGAACCTTTACATGAACAACATCATGCTGCATTTACAGTATGATAAAGCAAATAGCACCAACAAAATACAGTTTCCTATACTTATTATGGGATTTTATTACAAAAATACAATGACATAGTTTATTTCAGTGAAATTACACCTTTTAACTACAATAAATATGTAATCAATCATAGAGAGACCTCCAGCACTAAAAATGTATCCATTTCCTGTGTCAGCTCACTGACCTGCACTGGAAGTGTTCTTCCTATTTACATCACTTGACCTCACAAAGCACTTTCTTCCTGCATCACTTTCTGATATGCTCTTCTAAGGTAATGTGTAAATAGCTTCTTACTAAACTAGGGGAAAAACAAAAAAAATGATAATCAGATTCATAAACTGAAATCAGTGGGTAAGAAGAATTAAACACTGCAAAAATTCCAATCAGTGGAGTGGAACAAAAAACTCAAACTGTAATAACAAGAGCTTCTGATATTGATTTCTGACTGAAAAAATGGTAACAAACTTGCAAAATGTATATTTAGACAATGACAGATGTTTTTTGTATAGTTTTAACAATTTTAACCAACAGTTTTACAGAAATTTAATATTTTTGCATGACTAAGTAAACAGAGCATAATTATATTTAGATAAAATCATCAGAATTTATTAAAATATGAAAACAACCTTACACAACTTTAAATCCAGTTAAATAGATATTACCAAACCTCACTCATTTTCAAAAACTTTTTGTCCTGAAAAACTTTTCTTTTTACAGTTTTAAAATTGGATTTATGGTTTTTAAGATATGTAGGTTTAAGCACAGTGTGTTTGTATGAATGCTGCAGATCTAAAACCCCTTCAGGAACACTGGTGTTCTAGAAGCAGGCAGAGGGTACCTGAACATCCTAATTGACAATAGGATAGAATGAGTTAAATATATCTTATGGGATTGTCCTAAGGTTACCCCCTTTTGGTCCAATATCCATAACTCTCTGGATCCCTGGTTGTGCCTGGACTCCTTTTTTGCCACACAGACTTGTTTGGTAGGCTGCTTTCCAGGTGACATCCCCATCAGTGGCTGGATGATGTTATACAGTACCATCGCTTTCTGATGGCAACTGGAAATCCTACAAGTCTTGGCGTGAGGAATTTCTTGGGTTTCCTTTTTCCTTTATTTTTTCCTTATTATGTGGGTTGTATTGTGTAGCTGATGTTTTTGACTATCCTAGTATTAGATCTATCTGGTTGTTTGGCATGTATTTTTGGGAAACTTAAAGTATATTAAGTTATCTTAAATCTCAAAACCACACACTACTGGACTGGGTACTCACCACCCACCACAACCACATTATTGATTCTGGCACCCTCCCGGATGTCCTCAGAGACCACCACATGTTATACTGTGTCTGTAAAGTTCAATGCCCTAAAGCCCCTCCCAATATCCTTCTGATCTGGTCTTTTAGATCCCTTGATCTTTATGGCCTTCATGAGGACTTGTTTAGGGATGACTGGTCGCCCATCTCTTCCTCCAGCTCCATTGATTCAACCCAGCCTTCTTCCAATCCACCTTTCTTTCCATTTGGGATAAGTTCACCCGCTTAAGGAAAACAAGCATAAAAGGCACCCACCTTCCCTGGATCTCAGAGGAACTTCTTGCAAGTCTGCATACACGGAATGCAACCTGGAAGGCTTAAAAGTCTTCAGGCTCCCCTCAAGACTGGCTCAAATACCACACTCTGTGAAATGCCTGCACCTGAGCCATCAAACTAGCCAAAGCAGAGCACTTTTCCACTTACTTCCAGAACAACATTAATCATCCCTCCAAGTTCTGGAAAGTTGTTCATGCCTTATTCTCACCCAAGGCCCAGTCTATGGTCTCTGTCCTCAGAGCAAATGATGTCCCTATCTCAGACCTACTTTCAGTGGCAAATGAGTTTAACAACTACTTCACCTCCTGTGCCTCCACTCTTCTCTCTTCCCTCTCACCAGCATCCCCACTGTCTTCTACTTTGAACAGCCCTTCACTATCCTCTCCTTTCTCCTCTCTTATCTTACCTGCTGTTACCTTCAAGACTATACTAGCCCTCAACCCCCACAAGGGTAAAAGTCCTGATGGCCTCAACCCTAAACTCCTCCATCTCTCTGCCCCAGCAGTTGCTGCCCCTATCTCCTCCCTTCTTTCTCTTTCTTTCTCCCTGAGCTCTTTCCCTACAGCCTGGAAACATTTCACCATAATACCCCTTTCCAAAGGTGGTGACTCCTCCATCCCAGGCAATTATCATCCCATATCCCTTCTTCCCACTCTGGCTAAACTCCAGGAGCACCTGGTTTTATCTCAGCTCTCTACTTTCCTTGACTCTACATCGTTCTTCTTCCTTATCAGTCTGAATTCTGTAAATCCCATTCCACCTCCACCTCTGATCTCCGGCTTACTGACTTCATTTTTTCTGGTATGGATCAGGATCATATTACCTCAGCCATTTTTGCTGACCTAGCCAAAGCCCTTGACACTGTTGCCCACCACCTGCTCCTCACTAAACTTGCTGTAGCAGGGCTCTCTATCCCTGCCACAAACTGGTTCCATTCCTACCTTGAAGGTAGAACTCAATCAGTTAGCATTAGCAACTCCACTCCCCCCTTACAATCAATACTGGTGTCCCCCAAGGCTCCATCCTTGGGACAATGCTCTTTTCAGTTTTCTTAAATGACCTCCCCACTACCTGCTCCTCAGTGTCAATTCATATGTACAGTGATGATGCAATCCTGTTTGCCTCATGCCCCTCTCCCTCTCCCTCTGACCTGTTACCTAGACTTTGATAATATTCAGTGCTGGTTCTGAGCAAACCAGCTGGCTCTGAATGCCAAGAAAATGGTCTCTATGACCTTTGGCTCTAGGCAAAAATTAGCTAGGATTGCTGTTCCCCTGCCTTTTGTACCATGGAAGGGTTTGCCATTGAAGTTGTCTTCTCTTTCAAATACCTTTGGGTCTGACTAGACAGCCACCTTGACTTTTCTGAACATGTGGAAGCCATTCACAAAAAACACCACCTCAAACTCAATGTACTTTACTGAAACCACAGCTGCATCCCTCTTCAGGCCCGTAGAACCATTGATCAGAAACTGATCCTGCCACTATTTGACTATGGGGACATTGTCTAAAGTACTACTCCCAAATCTACCTTATGCAGGCTGGACCCACTTTTCCACTCCTTTTATCATTTCAAACTGGATGCTCTGCCACAAACTCAGCACTGCTATCTCTTTACCTCCATCTCCTTTTCCTCACTTATCGACAGTTGCCTGACCCACTGTGACTTTTTCATAGACAAATACTGGCTGGGCTCCTTCCCTTTCTACCTTTCCTCTATCATCTCCATACCCCCACCCTCCTCATATGACCTTCACAGCTCCTCTAAATGCATCCCTTGCTTTCCCACCCAGATCCTCTGCATTTGGCCAAGCAGCATTCTCCTACCGATTCTCCAAACTCTGGAACTCACTCCCATTACACATCTGGTCTGCCTCATCCTCCTTATTTCTTGCCCACCTCCTTTATGAACTCACAACTCCCTCTTGTAACTGTTTATGACACCCTATTCATTGTATGCTTGGACTCAGCATGGTTGTCCCACTTTTCATGATCTCTGTTCTATCCCTCTCCCTTACCTAACCCTCACCTTGACTCCTATTTTATAATTCTTTGTCTCCCCTTCCTTGCATTCCACTCCAGTGTACGTACAGTATGTGGATTCCTGTTAATTACCTGATTTTGCCAACTAGTGTACTTATGGGTACATTTTGTGTACTTACATGTAACTACCTGTATATTATCAGTATATTCCTGTATTTGTTTACCAATATTTATGCACTCTGTATTATAACTATATTGCAGTCCCTCCTCCCCCTCCTCCCAGAATGTATATAGTTATTTATTTATTTGAGTTTTGGTAACTGGGTAAGTCCACCGAGACAATTGCAGTCTCTTTTTCAGGGGTGACCCAGAAGTGCAGTATCTATACAGTATGGTGCTTTAAAATAGCAATGACAATTACAATGGAAACATTGATATACAGCATTCAATGACCCACAGGATTATGATACAGAGAAATACTACCACAGATTTATGAAATAACAAGCAGGTAGGTTACACAGTAGTGCGACTAATACATGACACATTCATGAGAGTGCACTACAATATATAATTGTTAGCTAATGATATCAGATACAAGAGGGCTAACCAACAGCAGTTATGTTTAAAGGTGAAGCACAGAGGGCAAGGTAAAAAGCCAGGGTTAGAGGAAGATCATGGATGAGAAATAGACAGAACTGTAGGGGTTGGGGTTTAATATCACTGGTAGCAGGAGCAAGGTGTAGAGGAAAAGAGAAAAGAAAACAAGTTGAATTGGAACTCAGGGAGGGTGAAACATGACAGAATGGACAGATGAAAGGGCATTCCAGTCAGACACAACTGAGTAGGTGAATGATTTACAGGCCACAGCTAATCATGGTTTGGGCATTATGAGAAGGGGAGAGGGAGGCAGATCTCAGGGTTCGTTGAGGTTGTCTTAGATGAATAGACTCACTGAGGCAAGGAGGAGTAAGTGGACCAACTTGTGCAGAAAACTCAGAGTGACATACCTTAGTTTAGAGTCATATGATAACCAACCCGGAGAAGAGAGGACATCACAGTGGTGGTGACAGGCATTTACCCCTTGGAAAACCTACCCACCGTATGGTAAGCCTGTTTGAGGAGTGATAAGGTAGTAGTGTTAGTTGTGAACAGAAGCAGAGCAACATAAGATAGAAGTGAGAGAAGAAAGGAAGATGCAATCTTATGACAAGAGGCTGAGGTGAGGAAGGGGCAGATACAATAAAGAAGACCTAGCTTTTGGTTCAGAGATTTGATTAGGATGGAGACATGAACATGAAGGATAGCTAGGTATCCAAGGTGATTCCCAGGTATTTAAAGGTATGGACAAGTTCAAGGGCATCACCATTGAGGGAAGTAATCCTGAGAGGGGGTGGTTAGAGAAGGAAGAGAGTGGATGGGAGAATAGCATACTTTTTGTTCTCTTGGCATTAAAAACAAGATGATTTTGTATAAACCATCCTTCAAGAGTAGCAAAGTCAGATGCTAGCATACTGCTGATCCACTCGACATCAGAAGAGGAATGATAGATGATTGCATCAACCATATAGAGGTGCATGGAAGCCCCTCCACAGTTAATTGGCAGATCATTAATAAATAGGGAGAACAGCAGTGAGCCCAATATGAAACCCTGCAGAACTCTCTGAGTTATTGGTCTAAGGCCCAAAAAAGAACCAGCCCACTTGACCCTTTGTGAGAGGCAGGTGAGATAACTTTAGACCCATGCTAAGGCACTGGCGTCAAGGCCAAGAACTTGTAGCTGCTGAAGCAGGAGTTTGTGGTTGACCAGGTCAAATGCCTTTGTGAAGTCAAAGAAGATGGCACCAGTGGGAAAGCCCTGGTCCATAGCCTGAAGTAGATCAGAAGTGACTTTGAGTAAGGCAGTGAGAGTACTATGGTTCTTTCTGAACCCATGCTGGTAGGGTGATAGCAGGTTATGGTGTTCCGGGTAGTTCTGGAGATGATTGTATACAATACAATCCTGGATTTTTGCAAAGGACAGTGGATGGACATGGGTCTAAAATTTTTGACAACAGTGTTAGGCCAACCTTATGAATGGGCACCACCATGGCAACCTTCCATTTGTCTGGGACAGTGCTTGATAGGAAGGACCAGTTGAAGAGATCACGAACAGGGTGGGCAAGGGCAGGAGCTCCCAACTTGAGAAACTTAGGCTCAAGGGTGACATGACTTGGTGAGCTATCAGGTTTCAGCTCAGCAAGGAGCTGTCAGACCTGCTGGCTGGGTGGCGCTGAGGGTTGAGGCACTGGATGCCACACCTCATACCACACTGGCAACCTGGGTTTGGGAATGGACTCTGGACATCAGGGGTTGGCAGGGGAGGGAAGGGATTGAGCATCCAGAGGACTGCTCTCCCTTTTCAGGAAGGGTTCTGGGGTTTGTGCCACTCCTGGGCAGCCTCTGGCAGTAGTCAGGGGCAGCACAATGGAACATGCGATGCCAGCGAATGTGGGGGTGGAGCTGCTGCAGATGATGAGGGATCTCATTGCATGTCTGAGCTCTGAAGGCAACACAAGCAGGAAAAAGAGAAAAATTCCTTGTCTCGGGGATAGGTGAAGGCTCCTCCAGTGCCACAACCACACTCCCACAGTCGGGCCTTTCAACCAGGTCTCCCCCCCACCTCTGGCCAGTGCATTAGATTGTAGATAGAGCACCAGGGTAATGGTGGCCCCTCCTCAGGGGGTTCAGAGCCAGGGGATTTGACAGGTTGGAGCAGACCTGGTGAGGGCTTCAGACAGGAAGGTAGAGTTGTGGTGAGCGAGGCAGTGGGACAGAGTTCCCCAAGACAGGAGCAGAAATATAATTTAAAAAAAAAGGAGCCATCAGACCTCATTGAGGGAAGCCAACTTCAGGCGGAATGTAGGTCGAGCCCCAGTGTCATCAGGAGACAGTGGGGGTGAGTGTGGTACAGATGAGTTGGGAAAGAGCAAAGTATATTTATGGGGATCAGTAAAAAAATCATTGAATCCAGCAGCGCTAGATGGAGGGTCTGTTAGACAGAGTCCTGGGTAGTGAGGGACCCAGGGAGTTTGGCAACCTTCCCCTTGATAAGAGAATTAATCTGCTTCCAGAACTCCTTGGGATTACAGAGGTGTTCAGTTTGGAGCGTCTTATAGTGTAGGTGTTTGGCTGTTTGGAAGAACTTTTTACAGTTATTTCTAAGTTGCCTGTAGACTTGCCAATTGGAGGGTAGCCCACTACCTTTGTATGTCCACCAGGCATGGTCATGAGAGGACATGAGCTTGCTAAGGTCCATAGTGAGCCAAGGCACCTTGATACCCTTAGACCTGCATCTTTTTAGGGGAGCATGACTATCAACTATTCAGGAGAATGTGGATATAAAGAAATCCAGGGCTGAGTTGATGTCAGGGAGAGTGTTAATTGGACCCCAGTCAGTATAATTGATAGAGGCAAGAAAGCTACTAATGTCTAATCTGGACATATCCCTGAGAAGGGTGATCTTAGGACGGGGGTTGGGGGAGTTATTTCTCCAGATGTAGAGAATAGGAGAATGGCCACTGATGCTATCCAAGAGAATGCCCATAGATTTAACCTTAAGAGGGCAGTTAGTGACCACCCAGTAAAGCACAGTGTGTTTTCCAGACTTTGTATTAATATGCGTGGGGTCATGAATGAGCCGAACCAGGTTAGAATCTGCAAGAGATGCACACACCTTGTCAATGAAGGGGTTTAGCTAATCAGTGTTAAAGTTGGTGCAAAGTATGAGGTCATGATGAGGGAGAATGGCAAGAGAGGTAATGAAGGGGGGGAGAGACAGATGAAGGCTTTTTGGGGGGGCAGGTAGGCACATCCACCAATTAGCTTCCTGACATTGCCAAGAGTCAGGGAGAGGAATGGGGATTCAATGGCAGGAGACCCAGTGACAGGCTTAGGGAGTTCGGTGGCATCCAAGTCAGACTGAATATACATAAGAACACCTCCTTCCCTTTTACGCAACCTATCTTTCCTGAAGTTGTTATAGCCAGGAAATGCCACCTCATGTTGCTTGATGGTAGGCTTAAGCCAAGATTCTGAGATGCTTAGAATGTCAGGAGTCTTCTCAGCAGCCCAGGTTTCTAATTTGGTTATTTTAGGGTGGAGAATCCGTACATTCAAATGTGCTATTTTCAGGCCTTTAGGAGGGGGTTGAGCACCAATTGTAGGGACAGGTATTGAGGTGGACCAGAACAGCCCAGGGTTAAGTGCAATATCCTTCATGCAAACTAAGAGGAGGAGAAAAGATATGCGAATCCAGAACAAAGTACGAAGAAGTTGCATACAGAGAGCAGCTGGAGGGATAGATACACGCAGCCATTTGCAAAGCCAGAGCCCAAGAAGAGCAGCACCTGGCTGAGAAAGACATGGGATATATAAGAACAGGCTTAAAGGATCTGGAGTAATGTGACATGGTGGGGCATGAGTACTGCCCCAAGTGGCGCGTTTTAAAGATATAGCAATAAATGGTCTGCACAGCACAGGAGTATGAGGCAGGGCAGGGTAACAAACCAGTCAAAGTTGCCCATGATTGAGGATTTCAGGTATGAAATTAAAGAGAGATAAAGGAGTATGGTGTAGGAACCTGGAGGAAGACAGTGGGATAAATTAGATGTAAAGTGGGGGCAGTCAGAGGTCAGAATATAACACTGAATAGGATATAGCGTGGAGGAGGATAGAGATTACAGTGAGGCAAAAATAAGATGGTCAAGATGGGGGTGAAAAAATCTTCATTGTATGCTGGCAGGACTAAGGAGTAGTCAGCCTTTACATATATTTAATAAAACTGTTAACATTCAGCACAAGATCATCCTAACAGCATTGATGTAGTGAGTCATCAGCAATTAACCTAGTCAGAAAGAATGTAGTAATAGTGTCCTCAAGTGGTAGAGATGTATAACTTGCAAATGGGAAAGTGGGGAGATAAAAAAACAAAACAAAACAAGCTGTCCTGTAGATATGCTTAAAAATATTTAAACCGGCTAAATCAGATGTAAAGCAGGCTGAGGAGGTTTACAGAATCAGGGGAGGAACACAAGTAAAAAGGCACCAAGTTCAGAATGGTCTGAAGCAAGAGGGCTGCAGGGTCTAGTGCAGTCTGTGAGGTCTGGGCTCAGCTCCCACCTGGTCAGGAGTACGCCATCTAGGAAAGAGGGAGAGGAAAGGCAGGAGGGTTAGCATAAAGGCCAAATTGGAGGGAGGGGAAAAAAGTCAGAGGGGGGAAAAAGGGAAACAGAAGGGGAGTGTGGGCATGGAAGTTGAGTGCTAAAGATGGGAGGGCCCCAAGAAGCGGGTTGGGGTGGGGAGGAGGCAAGATGGAAAAAAGCAAGAGAGAAACTGAGATGAAAAATTAACTGGAAAAAAGAAAAACAGTCTCAGAAAAGCTGTAATCACTAACAGTCACAATATGGTATTAAAAATAATTTAAGCACTTTTGTAAGTACAATTGAAACATAGAAACATAGAAGATGACGGCAGATAAGGACCACAAGGCCCATCCAGTCTGCCCATTTCTTTGTCTACCTTATAAATGTGCCATCGGCCTATGCTCTGTCAATGGCCTATCTATTCATACTCATCTGTGTTGCTCCCTTATGCCTATCCCATGCCTTTTTGAAGCCCTGCACTGTATTCATATCCACCACTTCCTGAGGTAGGCTGTTCCATGTATCCACCACCCTTTCTGTGAAAAAGAATTTCCTCACATTCCCCCTTAATTGGCCTCCTTCTAGTCTCATGCTGTGTCCTCTTGTCCTACTATTTTTCTTATATTTAAACATGTTAGACTTTTTCACCTTGTTAATGCCCTTAAGGTGTTTGAATGTTTCAATCATATCACCTCTCTCCCTCCTTTGCTCAAGGGTATACATATTGAGCTCCGTTAATCTGTCCTCATATGTCTTCTGATGCAGTCCGTACACCATTTTGGTTGCCCGTCTCTGGACTGCCTCAATTTGGTTAATGCCCTTGTGAAGGTGTGGCCTCCAGTACTGCATGCAGTACTCCAGATGGGGCCTAACCAGTGTCTTGTAAAGAGGGATTATTACCTCCCTCTTATGACTTGTGATACCTCTACTAATACACCCTAACATCCCCCTAGCCTTACCTACTGCTTTAGAGGTCTGCTTGGATGATTTCAGGTCATCGGTGATGATGATGCCCAAGTCTCTTTCTTCCTTTATGACTGCCAGCAACTCCCCTCCCAGCCTATAGGTGGCTTCAGGGTTTCTCTTCCCTATGTGCATGATCTTGCACTTCTTTGCATTAAATCCCAGTTGCCACTCTTCTGACCATTTTCTAGTTTATCCAGATCTCTTCTCATTCTGCCCACCCCATCTGGATCATCTACTCTGTTGCAGATCTTGGTGTCATCTGCAAACAGACAAGCCTTCCCTCTAGTCCATCTGCAATGTCACTAATGAAGATATTGAAGAGGACTGGCCCCAGGACTGATCCCTGAGGTACCCACTTGTGACTTGCATCTCTTCTGACTGTATACCATTTACCACCCTCTGTTTCTGCCGTCAGCCAGTTTGCCACCCAGTTGACCAACTTCCCACCGCAGCCTACCCAGCTTATTTATCAATCTTCTATGTGGAACAGTGTCAAAAGCTTTGTAAGTCAAGGTAGGCAACATCAACTGTTCCCGTTGGTCCACCACTCTGGTTACCCAGTCAAAGAAATCTATGAGATTAGTTTGACAGGACCTTCCTTTTGTAAACCCATGCTGTCTTGGATCCTGTGCCCCATGGATTCCAGGTGTTGCACTACCCTTTCCTTAAGGAGTGCCTCCATAATCTTGCCCACTACTGAGGTAAGACTGACTTGTCTGTTGTTTAGGCACATTTTAAAAACAGTTTCAAATGCCAGTACAAAAGCAGTTAAAATGTTATAGAGTAAGAGGTGAGAATAAAGAACAGGCAGCAGAGCAATTAAAATTCAAACCCAGAAAAAGCATCCAAAAGGCAGGGAGCAATAACAAAAGCAGAAGAGAAGCTGAGACGAAAACTTAACTGGAAAAAAGAAAAATGGTCCCAGAAAAGCTGTACTTACTAACAGTCACAATATGGTATTATGAAATAGGCAAGCAGCAGAACAATTCAAATTCAAGCCCAGAAAAAGCACCCAAAAGGCAGGGAGCAATAGTTCAGAGTGGGCTAAGGATCCAGCCAATGAGAGGCAGTGAAGATGGGAAGCCATCCAATTGGTGTCTGCAGCAGGCCTGGAGGAAGAGCAGAGCTGAAACAGCTTGGGGAGTCATACCTGATGGATTCTGTGCTGGCCAGGAGTAGAGGGAACAGCAGCTGATGCTGTGCCATGTCCCGGATCAGAGATTTGGAAATGAGCTGTTCAGCTCAGTATGCCTTTCCTGGTGAAACTCTTCAAATAAATAAATTATCTATATCTCTGGACTGTTTCCAGCCACAAGATGAAGCCCAATACCTCACATTAAAGAGCATTTGATTGATTTTCTAACTATTTCAGCCACTATACATGAACGTTTCCCTTTCAAAAGGTCACAGTAGATCATTGTCTGTTACCCTTATCTGCATATCCTTTGTTTTGATGGGACAGATTGATAGGAATTATTTGTGTAAGAGTAAAATTACTGAAGCTGGAAGAAATAAATGGCAACCATTAAAATTATAAGAAAAATATGTTTTACTATTGGGAGGGGGGATAGATGGTAGCACTAAATATCTTAATAGAGGGCACTGTCTAGTGGATTAGTAGCCAGATAGGATATCAACTATTTTAGCCAGCCAGGTGGAAATGGAACTGTTTAACTAACCAGTGGGGTACTTTTTTATTTTAATAACTAGTGGGATATAATACCAATTGAGACCCCAGTTGTAGATAATTGCTACAGGGGAATTTAATAAATAAAAGTTATAAATTTAGCATGTTCTCTGAATTTGAAAACAAATATATTATGCTGAAACTTTATGTTACTACATTTGCACTGCAACTCATCTTATGTAATGTCCATATTGCTTGCCACTCATATTGGATCACATGCGTAGCCTGATGTCATCTTTGACCAGGAACCTTGTCAGTAAGGAGGTGATGTGGTTGAAGAGGCACTATGCCATTTCATGCAAACATTTCCCCTGCACTGTATAACTCAACACATGGTGTACTTGTAAACCCTGCCCCCCACCAGTGACGCCACAAAATGATGAGCAATATCATTGGGGAAGCCCCTGCTTCTGCTCCCATACAACAATTTGGTTATGACACCATACAGTTAACCACAAAAGGTATTCTATTGTTTTATTGGCATCAGAGATATGCTTTATGGGGTGAGTTACCACAACATGCATTTCCTGTCTTTTAAAAGGATAAAACACATGCAGTTTTGTAGGTGTACATGTGTTCTTTATTGCCAGCTATCATCACAGGGGCACACTTTAAGATCAGTATCTCAAATTCACATGATTTACAAGTTAGTTCATAGATAACTGATGGGCACTACTCCTGAGCCTGTATTGTGTTTACGTGTTACAGTATTTAAAGTACATATATGTGTGATGCCATATTCAGAAGGACTTGCACAAAAACCGTTCTGCTAAAATGCACCATTACTAACACCACATCCACACCTTTTACCAACCAGTTCCAGCTGTCTACAGCAAAACAACCCAGGTACCCTATAAGTGATGAGCCATTCATTAATAATCCAGATAATAAATAATTTGTGGACTGCAATATGAATCCATGTGTAATACTTGAGTAATATATAATTATTTGCAAAAACATTATTAATGCACCAGTTCAGGTAATTTAATGCCACAAAAGTAGGGAAATGTGGTTTTAGGGTATGCAGCCCTAACTTCTACCCCTACCCCCTAAGCAGCAAAAGGAAAACAACATTAGGGTTTTGGGTCTTCAGGGTCTTGATGAATCAGTGGTGGGGTTTTCCTTGGAGTTGTCAACCCTAATGCCCACCCCATTCTGTAAGCAAACAATGTTACACATAATCCCCTGTGGGCCCTGCATGACAGGATTCAAGCATGCATGAGAAAGACACAAGTGGACCTTAGAAATAAGGCAAGTGGAGAAAGACTGGAGATTGAGTAGGGTCAGTGGTGGCACAGTAGGTAGGGAAAATAGGGCAGACTAGGTGGGCCAAGCGGTCCTTCTCTGCCAACAACTTTCATGTTTCTATGTTTCTAAGAAAGGTACATGAAATTGTGTTAGCAACTTGTGGCAATAATAACTAACTGTGAGTAGCTGGAGCCCTGTAACTGATTACAGGAGGAGGGGATGTAGTCCTGTCTCAGTCTGTAGGACTACAAGTAATTCAAAACACTATATTTTTTTGCCTCTTTCAAAACCGTCAGTGTTTGTAGAGTGTGTTGACCCTACTTTAGGGTCACTTATTCAGTTTTATTATGTTAAATATTGTTAGAAGCTGAGGAGCGTCCCGTGACCCCGGAAACCACTCCCGGGTCACTTTCAGTAAATTTATTCATGTTTTGGCTAGCGGCAGTTCTGTAGTACATTTTCCTAGTATGGCATATTATTGCAGCCCCTAGGAAGACTGCTCGTTCTATATTTTAATGTAAATGAAACTTGTGGCATAATAACTAACTGTGAGTAGCTGGAGCCCAGTAACTGATTACAGGAGGGGCTGTAGTCCTGTTTCAGTCTGTAGGACTACAGCTTGTTTAAAACACTATATTTTTTTGTCTCTTTCAAAGCCCTTAGTGTTTTTATAGTGTACTGACCCTATTTTAGGGTCACTTATTCAGTTTTATTATTTTAGACATGGTTAGAAGCTGAGGAGTGTCCTGTGACCCCGGAAACCCCTTAAGGATCACTTTTAGTATATTTACTCACTCTCTGGTGAGCATGTGGTGACACATATGAAGACGTGCACAAAAATACACATGTCTGTGCGAGTGTCTTTTGTGTCTTGCGGGACAGTGGGATCAAGAACCTAGGCAAATAAAAGTAAGGTAAGCTCTGTACACCCTTGACTATCTCTGCAGTACCAAAGTTGTGTCTAGGTGATAGTGGGGCACTGTCATAATCTAAAGTATCAGGGTTATATTTCATAAGTATATACAGAAAAAACCCTCCCATCCACTGTGCTGCTCACTAAATATAGTAAAATATTGAAACAAACAATTAATATTGATGATGGTATGGGAGTTCTATGTGTGGAATGCTCAATGTATATGTTAGTCCAGACAACAGTTACAGAACCCTTCACATTCAAGAAATGCAGACACAACCTTGAGCTACAAATAGAGCTTAGCATGTTTGCTCTGAGACTCTAGGTCATTGATCAAAAACAACTAGAAATGGCACAAAACTTAAATATAAATATAGAGAAGCCCAGTCCTACCTGTATTACTGAAGATCAAACTATGTTACAAAATAAAGGAGAGAGAAGTTTAGAAAAGTAAGATTCAAAAACATGTCAAAAAAGTGCAAGGGGACTACACACAAAAAAGTAGGGAAAAAAAGCACACAACAAACAGAACCTGTAGGGAACAGAAATAAAGTACCAAAACAATGCACAACCTCTAACAATATAACAGTAATAAAAATAAGGACCAGGGAAGAAGAGCAGCCTGAGGATAATGACAATGAATAGTTTGAAGTCCAGGCCACTAAAGTAGCTAAAAGAGGCAGAAGGGTGGAAAAATGTGTACTCCCCCTGCTAAATCATTTTGACCCACTAGTATCACTGGAACCACAACAAGGAACTAACACTCCTATTATAAGTTATGAACCAGAAGAACTACTACTAGTGGGGCCAAATAAAAATAAACATCTTACTAACATTAATCCATATAATGAAGAGATTATAACATTTACTGGTGAGCCTTTAATAGATCTCAGTGAAGAGGGTGAATGGGACACCTCACTTATGCAGATTGGGGAGCCATAGCCTAATAGGGAGATGGTAGTCCTAGGACATTCGATCATAAAACATTTAGATTGAATAATTAGTAACCCTAATAAGTCAACAAGAGCCGTCTCATGTTTCAGTGGCACCAGACTAAATGATATTACCGGGATGTCAGATAATATATTGAAAAATACTGGCACCAATCCTCTGGTTATCATACATGCATGGTCAAACGATTCTTGGAATGCAACAACTCAAAAAATTAAACAGGACTTAATAGCAGTTACAAATAAATATATTGAAAAAGGCTGTGAGGTGGTCGTTTCAGAAATCCTCCCTATACCGAGATCATCAAGACAACATCAAATAAAACTCAGAGACATTAATAACTGGCTACATAAATGGTGTATGAATCAGAGTATAAAATGTATCACACATTGGGAAGAATTGTATGGGGTCCCAAATCTGTATTCTTATGATGGACTACACCTAAGGAGAAGGGGCAATAGGATGCTAGGGGAACACTTTGAAATAATTATAAATAAAACTTTAAACTAAAGGATTGGGGGGAGAGGTGTTGTGCAAACGTCTCTTTTAAAAAGAATCATAATGCTACACCAAACATAATAATGCCATCAGTGAGTCACAATGGTAACACATATAATACAAATAATAATAGTGTTGAGCAGGATCATAACATAGGCATACTGTTATTGAATGCTAGAAGTCTGCACTCCAAAATAGAAGAGAATAGAAAAATGTATACTTATGGATAATAATATAATAATTTGTGGCATAACTGAGACCTGGGGCACAGAAAATGATTGGAACACAGAAATTAATGGCTACAACAGGTTTCATAAAAACAGGAGAGATTGTAAGGGAGGTGGAGTAGCCCTATATGTAAGGGAAGATGTCAAGACCTTTCAGATTTCTGATGCTGGGGTTAATGAGAGTGAATGTATTTGGCTTAAACTTATGTTAAATAACAACAATTTGACTGTGGGCTTCGTTTACTGCCCACCACAACATATCCAAGACACACTGTCTTAGGGTAGCTGGTCCATTCCACTGGGGTGTCAAGCAGACGAGGCATACTGATGAGTCCTGGTAGGACGAAACACGTGTCTATGTCTTCTGTTAGCACCCTTTGCAAACTGTGTGAGAGGCCTTTCGGCACCATGCAAGTCTGCTTAAAGTTGGACCAGCATAACATTCTGTGGTGATTTGCATATGCAGCCCATGATGCTTTGCATTGTGTGGGTATGTGTGATTTTGTAGTTTCTTGAAACTTGGATTCCCAGCCAAATGCCCTTTGGGGTAACCCTTGCCTCAGTGTTTGCACACAGAGGTTCTTTGTCTTTTAAATAGTTTTTTATTTTAATGGGTTCACCACAACATATCCAAGACACACTGTCTTAGGGTAGCTGGTCCATTCCACTGTGGTGTTAAACAGAAGAGGCATACTGATGAGTCCTGGTAGGACCCTTTGCAAACTGTGTGAGAGGCCTTTCGGCATCATGCAATTCTGCTTAAAGTTGGACCAGCATAACATTCTGTGGTGATTTGCATATGCAGCCCATGATGCTTTGCATTGTGTGGGCATGTGTGATTTTGTATTTTCTTGAAACTTGGCTTCCCAGCCAAATGCCCTTTGGGGTAACCGTTGCCTCAGTGTTTGCACACAGAGGTTCTTTGTCTTTCAACATAATAATCTATTAAGAACACTTGAAACAAGGAACATTACAGGTTACTATGTGCTTATGTGGGATTTTAACCTTCCTAATATTGATTGGGCCACCTTGATTAGTAAGGTTGCATTAGAAAATAAGCTCATTGACTTATTTATTCAATTAAATCTTGAGCAATTGATTCACTTATCAACCGGAGGGAAAACTAAACTGTACTTAATCCTAACAAACTGTGAGGAGAAATTTCATAATATCAAATTACTTCTACCACTCGGTGATTCAGACCACAATATGGTAACTGTTCATTATAAAAAGAAAATTGAATATACAAAAGGAAACACAGTGGTAAGAGATTTCCACAAAGGCGATTACCAGAAAATGAGGATTCAATTAAGGAAATGGAATTGGAAGAAAGACCTTGCTGGTAAAGATTTAGAACATACTTGGAAGTTAATTAAATAACAGTTTATGTATTGTATAGATAAAGATGTTCCCATAAGGTTTAAATATAATAAAAATAGATGCATTCCCATATGGTGGAATAACAAAATCAAGAAAGAGATTCAGAAAAAAAAAACAATTTAAAAAATACAAGCAAGCAAACACTCCTGTTCTACAAGACAAACTTAAATTGTGTAATAAAAAAATAAAAGGCATGATAAAAAGGGCCAAGAAAAATCTGGAACTGAATTTAGTAACTAGGGTCAAAGATAACAAAAACAATTCTATAATTATATCAGTACACTGAAGGGCAAACAACATACTATAGGGCCCCTCAAAACTGAAAAAGGAATAATAACTTGTGAGGAAGAGACAGCGGAAACATTAAATAAGTACTTCCTTAGTGTCTATGAGCAAAAAGTCCCTCAGACTGATTTAACTGACTTAACTAATAACTGTTCATTAAGCATTAGTAGTGCAGAAGTTAAAAATATTATCTATTCACTCAAAGCTAACAGTTCACCAGGATCAGACAGTATATCCCCTAGACTACTTTAAGAATTGGCCTCAGAAATCACTGGGCCGCTCACTTACCTTATAATAAATCTATCCAGGAAGGTACAACTGTGAAAGACTGATGGGTAGCAACTGTTGCTGCAATTCATAAAGGTGGTAAAAGAGATGAATCTAGGAATTATAGAACTTTTAGCCTAACTTCTGTAATTGGTAAGATCATAGAAACATTTCTGCAAAGGCTAGTAAATGAGCACTTGAATGATATGGGTTTAATGGATCATAGCCAGCACGGTTTTGTCTCTGGAAGATCATGCCTGACAAATCAACTTAATTTCTTTGAGCCCATAAGTCAGGCACTAGATGAAGACATTCCTGGTGATGTAATACATCTCAGTTTTTCAAAAACATTCAACAAGGTATCACATCATATATTAATAAAGTAACACCAGAGGATCGGTCTGTCCCCCAATATTGCAAGTTGGATCAGCTCCTGGTTAAATGGCAGATGCCAACAGGTTGCAGTTAAGGGAAGCTACTCCACATGGGGTAGTGTGACCAGTGGTGTCCCTCAAGGATCAGTTCTGGGATCAACACTCTTTAATATTTTAGTAGCAACAATGCCAGTTTTGGATAAAATATGGTTAGCCAAGTACGCAGATGACTGCAAGATTGGGGGGCTTGTAACATCTATAAATGCCAAAAAAAATATAGAAAAACAGCTGAACATACTTGTAGACAGGGGAAAGATTATGCACATGGAATTTAATTTAGATAAATGTAAAGTTATGTACCTCAGAAAGAACAACCCAATTCATAGCTACAACCTAGGAGCTACTATACTGCAGTCAGTCTGTGAAGAGAAAGACCTTGGCACAGTAATAACAAATGACCTCACTTTTGAGAAGAACACTATTTTAATGGTTAAGAAGTGTCATAAGATAATAGGCTCCATACTGGCTAACATAAAAACAGAAAGCAAGAGGTTTTAATGCCACTGTATTCTAGCTTGGTACATCCATATCTGGAGCAGTGCTCCCAGTTTAATAAACCTCATACCATAAGAGGCTGTGAACTGATAGAAAGCATCCAGAGGAAATACACAAAAAAGATAAAACATCTGGAAATGACTGACTAAAGTGAAAGACTTAGAATTTTAAAGGTATACTCAGCAGGTTACAGACAAATCCGTGGAGACCTGTGCCTTACACATAAGGCATTAAAAGATGACTACTTAGGGGCTACCATAGGTCTGACACTGAGCAATGTCAAAGCTAAAACTAGAAATAATGGATGCAAAATCACAGGGGAACAGATAAGAACATCTAGAAGAAGTAATTTCTTCACACAGAGGATTGTGGGAGTATGGAATAGTCTGCTAGCACAGGTAGCGTCAAGCCCAACTATGGATATCTTTAAGGTTAGATAGATTTATATATGAGAGACAAAAAATATGTATACCACCCATAAGACGTTGGCCAGTTCTTCAAAGGACATTCAGTCTATTGAACTCGTACGTACTCTATGAACTTATGAACCTATGAACTTGTGGCTAGACATACTTCTCTACCTTTGAAGAATGTATCACTATAAGGCAGTGGCTTGGCGCTTCATCTTTTACTTTGGATTCGAGGCTATGAGCTGGGGGGTGAATTTTAGGGTTGACAACTGCAAGGAAGACCCCACCACTGATTCGCCAAGGCTCCAGAGACCAAAACCCTAATTTTATTTCCATTTGCTGCTTGGAAGATGGGAGTGGGGAGTTAGGCCTAGAAACCCTAAGGACACATTTCCCTACTTTTGTGGGGTTAAGTTACCCTAACTGGTGATCTAACAAAGTTTTTATGCAAAGAAATTCCTTTTTTTGAGATAGTGGAATTGTATCCTTATTCATGCAGGTCCCTACAGAAGTGCAGGTCCCTGCTGTCCCTTCCCTTCTAGAGTTGTTGCAAAGTTTTAATTCACTGTCGAATTTCTGGTAAAGTCAGAAAATCTGCCTCCACAAGTAATTTCACAAAGTTTACCTGTTTATTAAAAAAATCGCCTTTGGTAATTTTGCCTTATATTTGGATGTTTTTAAGTGCAAAATAAGTTATTTTGCACCTAAGAACACCCAAAGCAAGGCAAAGTTACCAGTGGTGAATTTTTTAATACACTATTCCGGGTGTTTAGTGGTCCCCCCACCCCCGCTGATCACCAGCCTGATATTGATAATTCCCTTGTGTCTAGTGGTCCCCCCCCCGCCATTGGTCACCCAATGTTATGATTATTCCCTGGTGTCTAGTGGTTCCTGCTGCTTATCACCAGCCTGTTGTAAAATAAAAATCTTTACCTAGTGCCTAGCAACCCCCCATGGCTGATCATCACTTGATGTTAAAGAAAATTTTTCCCTGGTGTCTGGCGATCACTCTCCCACCCACACCCGTGCAGCATGTTATCTGCAGTATTCCCTACTTTCCAGTTCCCCCCCCCCACCTGATCACCCACCCCACATAATGTTAAAGTTTCCCTGGTGTCCAGTGGTCCACCCATCCCAGTCCCAAGGTGTTATACCATTCCCTGGTGTCTAGCAGCCCCCCTACCTATCCCCAATCCCCTGTAATAAAAAAAAGGTAGTCCATTCCCTAGTGTCTAGTAGACACCCACCCTAACAGGTAGTGCCCCACCACCCACTGCCCCCTTACTCTGACCGTAACCCTGAGATGGCAACCCAAACTGCTCTCTGCTTTCCACCATGGCCACCCACTGACTGAGCTGTCAATGAATGAGCATGTACTTGTGCAAGTACGTGCTCATCCATTGACATGACAGCTCAGTTGGCAGCAGGTTGTGATGGAGAGCAGAGGGCTATCCCACTTGCCAGCTCGAGTGCCCCATTACACCATTCCCCCCATCCTAACTCTGAGCCAGTGACTGGCACAGCCCTCCACTTTTCTCTTTCCACAATGGCAGGTCACTGACTGAGCTGTCAGTGAACGAACATGTACTGTACTTATACAAGTACACGCTCATTCATTGACAGTTCAGTTGGTGGCCGGCCATGGTGGCAAGCAGAGGGCTGTGTCACCGGCTCAGGCTCGGGGTGGGGGGGAGTGGGATGGTGGGGCACTACCTGCTGGGGTGGGGGATCCACTAGACACCAGGGAATGGACTACCTTTTATTATTACAGGGGATCGGGGCAGTCCCCTGCAAAAAACAGTCAGGGCAGGATTCACAAAGAGGCTGCACTGGGTGCATCACAAATGCTCTGGCACAAAGCAGATGCACCGAGCACAGACAGAACAATTCACAGGGGAATGTGCAGTGGGAAGTGCCAAGCGCAGACCCACTGTGAATCGCTGTGAAACACAACAGCGCAACCTGAGATGCACCAGGGCAAGCTGGATGCCCCGTAGTCACACAGGGGAGCTATTCAGAGCAAGTGGAGCAAGCCAGCAAGACATGAATGAGCAACCACATAGCTGGAACAATGAAACCCATGGACACAAGTGCTGAGAACAACATGTTTATAAAAGAGTAAGATCAGATAAAAACTGTACAACAGAAAAGTATAACAACGAACAAGAACAACACCAAAAGGGGAAAGAGAAGTGCAGGGATGGGAAGTAGGGCAGGAAGGGGACAGCAACAGTGGGCTATGTACAAAAACTATATACAAGGGACAGCCCCAGGAAGAGGCAGGGGGCCACTAGTGCTACCGTGCCCTGCCATGCAACACCCTGGCACAGCCACAGAATGGGTGCCACAGCAGGACACCCTGCAGGGCAGCTGACAGACACTGTACAGTCCAGGACAGTGGGTGCAGGGCTGCCTGGATGGCCACTGTAGTAGGGTCAGTACCCCCCCTTTAATATTTTCTATGCTCCTGGGTATCATTTAAAAATCCCTGGAGATGTGCTGGCTTGGTATACTAACATACTAATTGCCAGCAGATTAGGCCTTACGGTCTATTGAGTCTGCTCGAACCTCAGATCCCTAGTTGGGCGCCAAGGTCCCCCCTTGTGTTCCAGAAACCCCTATCATCCATCCCCACCGCACCCCGGGCCAGGCCATCATCTGAGACATCCACTTTCTGTGTCTGTCCCACCCTCTCTTGAAGCCCTCCACTGTGGATCTCTGAACCAGTTCGCCAGGCAGTGCATTCCAAGAGTCCACCACCCTCTCAGTGAAAAACCTCCTCCTCTTTCCCCCCCTCACCCTTCCACCTTCCAACTTCAAACCATGCCCTCTGGTGATACCTCCCTGCTTTAGTCTAAAGATCCCCTCCATGTTTACCCTATTTATTCCCTTGAGGTACTTGAAGACCTCAATCATGTCCCCTGTCTCTCCTCTCCTCCAATGAAAACAGTCAGAGCTCCTCAAGTCTGTCCTCATACGTCAAATCCCCTAGTCCTCGTATCATCTTAGTTGCCCTCCTCTGTACCCTCTCTAGGAGCTGTATGTACCTCTTCAAGTGTGGTCTCCAGTACTGTACACAGTACTCAAGGTGTGGTCTAACCAGTCCATTGTACAGTGGCAGAATCACTTCCCTGCTCCTAGAGGCGATCCCCCTTACGATGCATCCCAACATCCTGTTTGCCTTGCTAGCTGCTCTCCTGCACTGCTCAGAGTTATTCATACATGCATCCACCATGACCCCTAGGTCTTTTTCCCCTATTGAGGCCTCCAGCACCTCCCCTCCCAGGGTGTACCTGTGTTTAGGGTTTCCCCGCCCAAGATGTAACACCTTGCACTTAGTGATATTGAAATTTAGTTTCCATGTGTGAGCCCAGCTTTCCAGGGTGTTCAGGTCCCTTGCAGGGCCAACCTCCCCTCTTCCCCCTCAACTACTGCTCCCATCTTGGAGTCATCAGCAAAGAGACTCATTTCACACCCTATTCCCTCCCTGATGTCCGATATGTATGCATTAAACAGGATCAGACCCAGGACCGAGCCCTGCGGTACCCCACTACCGACCTCTCTAGGATTCGAGAGCTCCCCACTGACCACTACTCTCTGGGTGAGTTCAGCTAGCCAGTTTTCAATCCATCTGACCATCAAAGGGCCTACTCCCAACCCCATCAGTTTCGACAGAGTCAAACGCCTTGCTGAAGTCCAAGAATAATACATCCACAGGCTTTCCCTAGTCCAGTTCTGATGTTACCCATTCATAGAACTCCACAAGATTGGTTTGACATGATCTACCTGGCACAAACCCATGTTGCCGACTATCCAGATGCTAAGATTTCATTTTGATAATGAGGCTGTAAATACATTACAAAAATCTGTTGCAACAGTAATCCTTTCCTCTTTATTTGTACTTTCTTTGTCAATCAAGACAGGAGTAGACCTCGAGGTATTTGTGCGATTATAGTATTTGAGGGCATATTTTGTCTCCTCAGATGTCTAAATTTTTATTTCGTAAGGGACCTCGAGGTGGAGCTTTGGAAGTGGGTGGGCTGAAGCTCCATCTCTCTCGTAGAGAGATCTGCATATCCTGTCAATGATTCTTTTGATGGTAAGGAAACCTGTTAAGCGAATCTTCTTTTTGGAAAACCTATGGTTTTCTCTTGAGTGGGGAGGACTGTAGTAGGGTCAGTGACTCCCCTTTAATATTTTCTATGCTCCTAGGTATTGTTTAAAAATCCCTGGAAAAGTGCTGGTTTGGTATGCTAAGATTTCTTTTTGATAATGGGGCTGTAAATACATTCAAAAAATCTGTTGTAACAGTAATCCTTTCTTCTTTATCTGTATTTTCTCTGTCAATCAATGTTTCCCCTACCATAGGGTGGTCTCCTATATGTAGTCCTTCTCTTACTGTCTTTTATTTCCTTTCCTCTTGTATTTATGTCCCATGCCATTAAGAAACTCTGTTTTGTTAAAAAGAAAGTCAGTTTTTCAGTGAACTGCACTATTGTGCACACGCTTGCACCGCATGACTGTGCAAATGTGTGACTGTGCGAACGATAATCGTATGTAATGTGCACATACGCGTAAATTGCAACATAATGCTACATTCGGCTAAAATAAAGAAATTCAAGCAGTTCTTGCTTCCTCTAGCTAGCACTAGCAATTCTAGAAAGAAGAACACTTTCAGTTCTTTTTTCAGAAGGCTGTGAGTAAAATGACTGCAGTTGTAAGCCCTACTCATGAATTTCAGTGCAAGGCAGCATCTTGCTGTTTTTTAAGTGCAGCAATTATGTCCAGCTGTTTAGATAGGGTTACAAGGAGAGATACATGGCAATTATAACTCAGCTTATCACATCTAAACTCACATTATCTCACTGTAGTTACTGCAGCAATGGTTTAAATGCTTGTAGTGCTGACTTATGTGTGCAAATAATATTACTGTTGGGTTTAAATGTGAAAGATAAAACTTACTTCATAGCAATTGTGTGTTCAGCAGTTTCCCAGACCCTTCCCTTAGCTGTCCATTATTGCTATAGAGCCAGCCGGACCCCTCCTACACCCTTATTATAATTAATGCTGATGGGAGGAGCCTAGGTTACTCAGAAATATAGAAAAAGAAAGAAATAAGGGTATTTTTTGTTTGTTCTGCAGCAGATTATAATTTAAACAGCTAAAGATTGTTTACATTAATTCTGAATTTTCATTTAAAGCTGTATAAACAATATATTCTAGTTTATCTTCTGTTATGGAGGAGCTTAAACCTGTCATATGTTCCACATTCTATATATAAAGGAAGGATTTAAGCTGAATTGATCAGTGTGTGGTAGGAAGCTGTACCTGCCAGATGCCTAGCTTGGTTCTAGGTATGATGTCTTCAGTGATGCTGACTGCTGAAATATGTTAATTTTATGTACTTCTTTTATTTTCCGTTCTAAGTCCATTTATGTTTACCTGCTTAAAGGAATAAATTTTATTTTGACTTCTTCACATCCTGACTGCTTTCTGGACTCCTTTTGTTCCCACGTGCACAGCCACACAGATCCATTGTTCCACCTCAACAGGAGCACCACCCCCAGTCACAGCATGGCGATACTGGAGACCTACAGCAATGACAGAAAGAACACACACTGAGGGCCTGAATGTGGACAACACCCCCACCCAGCTGTAACCCACAGCAACTGAAATGCAACAATAGCAGAATGCATCGCTCACCTGCCCCTGGAAGGGTACCAGGCCTGGCACCCATGATCCTCTGCCTCTGCACCTCAATGGCATCCATGGCCCTCTGCGTGGCATCTGGTCCTGCAAAACACAACAGACAGCACCATGAGCAACCACTGCCACTGTGCAGGATGCACTGCCACAGCCCCTCCCCTCACCAGCCTGTGTCCATGCAGCAGACAGTGATAACCAGCCATGAAGCACCCAGTGGCCCGCATGCAGACACAACCATGCCCAGCGCCCCCTCCCATTGCACATGTGGTATGGCAGCACTGGACAGGTGCAACCACTGCCATGTGTGCAGGATGCCTGAGACCCATGAGGGTGCCCCATGAGGGCCTTGACACACACACACCCAGCATGTGCCACAAAAGGAGCCAAATGAACAACACCTACCTGGTCTTGGCAGTGCACCCCTGTGTGCATGGCACCACAGCTGCACCAGCATCTGAGGGTCCTGCCTCTGGAGGTCACCATAATGATGCCTGCACTGCTCCCAGTGCGTGACATCCCTGTGAGCTGCACAAGCCTACAGGCAATGGAGGCCCACACCTGGGCTCTGGGCTGATGGATGTCATCCTAGCCAAACAGCTGCCCTTTCACAGACATGACAAGAGCCACCAGATGTAGCAGTTCCACCTGGGACCAGTTCATGGCCCTAGGTGTTTGTCTCCCTGCCCTAGGCATACTACAATGGTAAATAACAGTGGCAAGGTGCAACAAGGCAATGTGCAGCTGAGTGCTCGTTATGCTGCAGTGATGGAACACTAAGGCACATGCAGCACAGTGCGCACTGAGAATGGCGCGATGGGTCAAGGGCAACATGTCAGCGCATGCACAATGTAGTCCACAGCGGCTTGGCAGGCGACTGACCCGCGCATGCAGGCAGATACATGTGCGGTGCCATCTGTCGCGCATGTGCTACAAACACCAACCGTGCACCGTGCATGATCCATAGGCAGATACAAACACAGTGCAGCATGGACGGTGCATATTGGATCACATTGCACGATAGGGTACACAGCGGCCAGCAGGCCTGCAACGGCGCATCGAGCTAGCAGTGAAACGGCACATCATGGAAGATGCGCCACCAGACACGGTGACCGCGCATGTATGACAGAAGCACCATGTAGATTGCTCCAGATACAGGAACATGCGCCAAATGATACGCACATGTGCCAGAGATGTGCTATACAGCCATCGGTGCATCCCTGAGATGCTCCGTGTAAAGTGAGATAAGCTGGAGGCAATTGTGCAGTTCACAGAGAATGCATCCAAAACAGCCTCGTCCCACATGCATGGACATCTCAGCTGATTAACATCTCATTACCAGGGCTCAGGCCTCATTTACATGCCCTGAACCATAAATGCTCACAATTCAGCAGGGCGAGACCAGGTGACTGAGAGGAGTCAGTGCCTTGAGGGTGAGTACACAGCCATGTTCACAGGGCAACAGAACATACTGGGGGGACTGAATATGAGCATGCATACCACCCAATGCTCCAGTGTCCCAGATGTGGAACAGTGCCTTCCAATATGTGGAACACATGGCCATAATGTGGAATACAGCAGCAGAGCAGTACAGAAGGTGCACAGAGCACCAATTGACTGTTCTCTGTCATGTCCATAATGGCTGTTTGTGAACTGGGATGTACACATCCCAGCATGTATGACACATTCCTGCTGAATGATGATTCAGTCATCATTGGGCCTAGGCCTTACAATGTGGAACAGGGAGGTCATGCGACATAAACAGAGGAGTTGTCCACTGTACACTGGGACACAGGAGAGGTATGTGACTGGGTGGCACTGGCAATGTGTGGTGGGCACAGCAAAGTGCAACAGGTCAGTCCGAGACACACAGTGGCTCCTGTGCAGGCACGAAGGCAGTGTCGCGATGCCACACACTGCTGCCAGCTACACCATGGCTGTAGTCACATGTCCTGTGCCCCCACCCTGCGGGCATAGCATGGGTGCCACCCAGGATGGATGGGGTACCACGGTTGCAGCACACATACTGCCAGGACATGACCATGGCAGACAGCACAGTGTGCTCCCCTTGGGGTCGGCTGCACTGTTGCCCCAGCCATGGACCCGGGTGTCATACATGGCATGTGCAGCATCCCCAGTGGACCATGTACCATGATGCATGGCCACCTGTGCCAGGATGACCACCCGCAGACCACCACCCAGAACACCAGCTTCACGGACCATGGGGGGGCAATGGACAGAGGCAGATGGGAGTGGGACCATGTGTACCCACAGGCGTGACTGACACCTGGATGCTTCCCCCCACAGTAACCAGTATGACAGAGGAAGCAGGTGCCACCAGCAGGCGGTGCCCCAACTTCACCAAGGATGAGGAGAGGGCACTCATTGAGGCATGTCACCTATGTCTGGACATCCTCACTGGCAGGGGAGGCAGCCAGATGGTGCAGGCGGAAGGCTAGGTGGCCTGGCAGGTGAATGCAGAGGCACTGTATAACCACACAGTCCAAGAGTGCCGCAAGCACTGGAATGATGGGCACAGGAGGGTCAAGGAGAAGGTGGCCAACATCCAGGCATCCCTCTGGCAGACGGGGGTGGACCCTGCACAGTGGAACAGCTCAGTCCAAATGAGGCCCTCCTGGCTGCCAGTGTGTCCAGGACAGCAGTGCATGGTGTCCCAGGTGGTGGATTCCAGACAGTTGGCAGTCCATTGCAGCATGGTGAGTAGCTGTGTGTCCTACACAGGCTCGCCCACCCGTGTGCCATGGTAGGCACGCCTGTTCCTGCATGCCATGCACTGTCACTGTACACCCAGGCACAGCATCCCAGGGATGGTCATCCCTGGCCTGGCATGTCATGCCCTGTGGTGCTGCAGGTGCTAAGCCACAGCACCAGAGGGCACGTGTCCACTGGGCATCCGTGTGGCATGTGAGGCCACTGCTACACAGTGTGCACAATGGGACAGTGGCAGGCTTGACCAAACCATGGCCTGCATTATTGCCATCATGCCCTGGCCCTGGTGTGGACAGACCTGCAGATCTGGCACTGTGTGAATGGCCGTGTCCTGTTGTGCTTCACCACAGTGACATGTGTGTACTGTGCATTAACCATAGTCTCCCTTCCTCTCTCCACAGCACCATCACGCCTCCAGGGTTCAGCCATGGCCATGGTTGAATGTGATGTCCTCATGGGCGATGATGCGGGCCCATCACACAGGGCCAATGACACCACCATGGATGACTCCACACCTGCACCATCCACATCCCAAGCAACACCAGTCATAGCCGCTGGTGATGGCAGACCCTGTGGGCCCCTCGGCCAGCGATGGCAGGACTGCCAGCAGGCACATCGCTTGTTTGTGGAGCCTGTCCATGTTGTCTGATGATGACCCAGATGATGCGGTGAACATTGTGGATGCCCTCCTTGTGCTCATCAGTGTTGTGCAGGGGGAGGGCATTGGCACCGCTGCATGCATCACTGACACCAGCGCCACAGACATGGCCGACAGCGATGCACACATCATGGGGTTGCCTGTGCATGAGTCCCTGGGTGCCACTGATGTTCCCACTGTTCTGGGTTCTGGTGCAGTTGCAGCACAGCTGCCCATGGCTGTGGGTGCTGTGCTCCCTGCACCACTGCCCAGTGCAGTGCTGGCAACATCGGTGTCATCTGGACAGGGTGCCTGTATGCATGCACCCACTCCAGTGGCCCTGAAGGACACCACCCATGGGCAGCCAGTGGCGGTGCCCTGCCAAGCCCAGCCCATGTCACAGCCTGGCAGGGTGCATCCACCTCCTGTGGATGTACCAGGACAGGCTGATCCATCCCCTGGTCATCAGCGATGCCACCACACTGCATCACCTGTCGATGACATGGGGGCCTACCTTGACCTTCTGTGGATGACTGTGGAGGGGCAGAAGGCCCTCCATGTGGAATTCTGGAGCCACAGGGCTGTGATGGTCCAGGAGCATGAGTCCGCAGCTGCGTGGCATGCACAGATGCTGGCAGAGACATGCATCATGTGGCTGGGCATGACCGCAGCTCTGGAGCAGATTGCAGCAGCTGCAGAGGCATTGGCTGCATCCACAACACGCCATGGACATCATGCATCCAGTCTGATGCCCAGGAGCACATCCTGTACACCCTGGCAGTGGAGCCAGGTGAACCCCCTTCTGCTGACTCCATCGCCACTGGCCTCCTCACCCACCATCCATGGCTCGGCCAGTGGGCATCAGATAGCCACTCCACTGGGCACCCACTCATGGTCTCAGTGCAGCACCCCTGTGGGGTCACTGGGAATGCCCCCTGTGGCCGGTGGTGGCACCCCTCCATCACCAGCCATGGCAGAGGCCACCCTCATGTCCTTGGTGGCTGGGGACCGCCCTGTGATGCCCATATCCTCAGGTCTGTGGTGGTAGGATGGCACACCAGTGAGTACTGGATGCCCTGCGGGTGGTGCCAGTGGCGGTGTGTGTGTGGTGGTCGCCTGCCCCTAGTCTTCCTGGCACCACCCTTTGCTACCAGTGCAGGTTGTCCAGGGTGTCTGTGTGCACCACTGTTGTGCCATGTGTCATGGGAATGATGAGTGTGTTCCGGTGCCTGCAGTGCCCATTTGCAGGCTGCAGTGCACACTGACCTGTGACATCTGCGACATGGTCTGGGTGATGCTAGGTTGATGCATGCCTAGTGTCTGTGTTTCTCCCACCGTGTGCATGCACCTGTGTGTGCACCACTGTGCGGCATCTGGTGTCCACTGTTCTCACATCATGCAATCCCTACACCTTGGTGCTCACACCTGCACACATACATACCTGCATAATCACCTGCAAGGCCCGAAGTGTTCCTCCACCACATGCATGCGGCATTCCCATGCTCTCTCTCTCTGCCAGCCTCGGATCTCTGCAGCCCTGCCTGGTATCGTCTTCCTGGACCTCAGGGGGTGCCCTTGTCTGCCCCTCCCCCACCCCCTCCTCCTCCCCAGAACTGTCAACCTCATCGGCCTCAACAGGTATCCCACGGTCAAGGGCCATGTTGTGTAGCAAACAACAGGCCCGGGATATGCCACAGGCCTTCTCAGAACTGTACTGAAGGACACCACCTGACCGACACAGGCACTGGAATCGCATCTTCAACGTGCCGAAGATGCGCTCTATGATGGCACGTGTCGCGATGTGTGCCTTATTGTAGCATTCTTCCACCACTGTTCTGGGTTGTTGGAAGGGGATGAGGAACCAGAGCTTCAGTGAGTATGTGGCATCTCCTGTGGGGGTAGACGTGTGTCTGTTAGTACATTGGGTTACACTGTGGCATGTACTCTGTCCTCATACCTGCCCTCTTTGGTGTGTGCCCCTGTCCTGCTCTCCCACCCATGCATCCACATACCTGACAGTCCTGCATCCCTATCACAGCTGCTCCTGCATGCTCCCATCTGTCATGTGGTGCACAGTGCTTGTGTGCCACCCTGTGTCCACCTTTGTACTCTTTCACACCCCTGCTGTCCCAGGGCCCATGTACCTGCTTAGACTGCCCATGGCCCACCCCATGTGTTCAGGCCTTGGTGCCCCCTGTGCTGTTGGTGCCCTGTCACATGTACCTATCAGATGGCCTCTTGGTGTGTCCCCATTCTTGAACCTCATGCAGAGTGCTGACTGGTGCCATATGTAGACATCATGTGCACTCCCAGGGTGTGTGGTGCAGACATTGGTGATGCACCCTGTGGCATCGCACACCAAGTTGCAATTCATGGAATGGTACCCCTTCCAGTTGATGTATGTGATTGCCTCATCACCAGGTGGTGTGCAGATCAGCACATGGGTGCAGTTGATGGCCCTTATGACACCTGGCATGCATACCACCCTGTAGAACCCCTGCATAGCTTTTGTCTGCTCTGCCTGTGTGCTGGGGAAATGGATGTATTCCAAAGCATGCAGTAGCAGTGCGGTGAGGAACTGTGTGAGGAGGTGGGATGTAGAGGCCTGTGATATGCCAGTGGTGTCCCCAGTAAGCCTCTGGAAGGTTCCCTGTGAGCAGGCACATGACCGTTGTCACCTTGGTCTCCACCGAGATGGTGTGACCTTGTGCAGTGGGTGCCTGCATCTCATCATGGCACAGCTTCCAGAGCTGCCTCGGCATGGCCTTGTTGAGGCAATATTGCCCTACTTTCTCCACCTCTGTGAGCTGCTCGAAAGACAGCCGGGCATGATACCGCCATGGGGCGCTGGCCACTTATGGTGCCTTTCAGCACCCTGTCTCCTCCTCCTCCTCATTTGTGCACCTGCTATGGCAACTGCTGCTGGGTTAATTTGTGCTATCTGTGTGACCCTCTGGCTTGGTTTGCTGCCTGGCTTGCTTGCTGGCTGTGTGTGTGTGTGTGTGTGTGTCTCTCTCTCTCTCTGTCTTCCTCTTCCCCTCTGGCTCTGGCTGTGTGCTGCTGCAGCTGTTCCATTCAAATCCTGCCGGTGTGCTGGACATACATCTCCTTCTTTTGTACCTATCTTTCAATGGTGCATCTTGACTTTGCACTGGAGTTGCCCCATAGATGTGCCATGGATATGCACTGTGAATCAAGTTGCACTGCGTATGCATGGGTAAGCCCCCTGTATATGTGCTGCATGTCATTACATTGCACCTCTGGCACATGTTGTTTGGTGCAGGGCATCTCAGTTGGGCTGGCGCATTCACCCTGTTTCTGAATCAGCTTAAGGCACATTTCTGACTTGTGCTAGTGCATCTGAGTTGTGCTGGGAACATCTGTTTTGTGAATCCTGCCCTCAATGTCTGACAGGTGAAATTTTGCCTGTCAACATTGTGGATGTCTCCATGTCACATTTTGATAACTTTGTTGTTGATGCAGCTTGGTAGAACCAATCAGTGGGGGTACCACTAGACAACAGGAAATAATCATAGCATAAGGCTGCAAACAGCAAAGGGGGCCACTAGACACCAGGGACAGTTTCCATTTGAACAACTTTTTCAGTGCCAATCTCTGCCTGCATAGTTGCCGAACTTTACATTTCGTGGAGTTATCAGTTTTGCATGAAGCTGGACTTTGCACCACAGATTAACTCTGCAAACTGAAGCAAATCCACAAATTAAACCACAGAGTTTACTTTCCCAACTTTGTACATCTCTATTCCCAACAGAAAACAGAGTGTGCACAAGGTTGTGGTACTCTCAAGCAAAAAGTAAACAGAAAAAGACCAACAGCTTGGGCACTCACCACCACATTCGTTTGCTGACACCATGTAGATGTATAAAAAATATCACTTATTGCATTTTAAAAGACATCACACCTAACACGTTTCAGGTCCACATTTGACTCCTTCTCAAGGCTCATCTCTATTCCCTTCTATTCAGCACCAGATGTCAAAATTTACCAAAGTTATGAACGTGTGTAGGAAAATGTCAATGTACAGTACCTTCATAACTGTGTTATTTTTTAATATTTTGACACCAAATTTTCAACATAGCCTTGGTACCCAGAAGGTGAAAATGTTCAGATCTTGGCTGAAATGTCATTTTGTGGCACAGGTGCAAAAATGTATTTTAGCCAGATTTTGAAAAAAAAATTTGACTTGTTATGTTCATCTAGTGAGGTGAAAAATGGCTATTTTGAAATTTTGAGATCACAATATTTAAAACTACCAAAGGAATGAGCGTGTGCTGCAAAATTTCAATGTGTGCTCATAACTTTATTGTTCTGTAATATTTGTACCCCAGATTTTCAACATAAACTTCGTATGACTCTACTTCATGCACAGGGGTGAAGAACCTTTTCAAAACCCACCCGGAAGGTGATTTCACGCAGCAACCTCACTCCACGCCACAGGTGCAGAAACACATTTTGGTCAGGATTTAAAAACATCACATTCATGAGGTGATGTGAAAAATGCCTATGCTGAAAATTTTAGGTCAACATTTTTAAAATTACCAAAATTATTAGTGTGCATTGCAAAATTTTAGCATACGTTCATAATTTTGCCATTTTTAAATATTTTGACCTCAAATTTTCAATAAAGCTTTCCTATGACCCCACCTCATGAACAAGGGCAGTAAAAATATTCAAATCCTGCCTGAAAGGTGATTTCACCTAGTGACCACAAAATTCCCTTTCAGGACTGATTTGCATAACTCCACTACTATTGGTCATGAGGTGGGGTCCTAAAAAGGCCATGCTGAAAATTTGGGCTAAAATATGCAAAAATAGCAAAGTTATGCATCAAAATTGAAAACCCCATTGAAATACATTGAACCACACTGCCCTACTTTCTCATATTGCAGTCACCGGTTCTAGCAGCAAGACATACCTTCGATTGGAGAGTGGATCTACACCATGGGACACATTCAGGTGAGTGAGGGTGTGTGGCAAATGTAATGTGTTGGGTGCTGAGTGGGTGGTTAGGGTGGCCAGGTTAGAATGGTGAGGGACCATTTTTTTTACAGGTTAAAAAAAATTACAGAGGGAGAGTTTTCTTTATTTCGAGTTAAAGTTTGACACTGGAATTGGGCACCTCAGTGTCAGACCACTGTACAGAAAGGGGGCCAGGTGACCTGGAAGGGGAACCAGAGAAACAGTACCAGGGGTGGGCACCACAGTCTGCTTACATATATTTATTAAAAAATAAATAAACATTAAGCTTGGGAAGAGTGGGTAGGACACTTGGTAGGGGGGAGAAAGATGCGGTACTGGGGGTATCCCGGTCCACTTAATAAACAAATGATAGATAGACAGACAGACAAAGACAGACAGAATGGGGGATCACTGGCTCACTCCTCTCACTGCAACCTGCAGCCTGCAGCAGCCACGGCTGCAGAACTCAATAAAGTCCTGCTGTTCTCATACACAGAATGTGGGTGAATGGCTCCTCTCTCTAAGTTGGGCACCCTGGATTTCGGGGTGCCTAAAAAGGTATTACTGGCAATTTAAAAAAAAACCACCAGGATCTAACTAAACATGTCCCATTTAGTTAGGTTCAGGTGTTTGTTTTTTATATTACACCATTTTATTTATTGTCCATGTTTTTCATTTCAGGGGGAAAATAAACAAGATGACAGCTTTCACGGCACAAAAGAAATGTTTCATGCTGTAAGGCACAAGTGGTGAGTAACCAAAAAATGGTCTTGCGACACAGAATTTTTGGTGTCATACCAAAAGGTTATTCCAAGAACCCTACAGAGCATGCTCAGAACAGAAAAACACAAAACTTTAAAACCTTATAACTCTGGAACCATTTAATATTTTTTCACAACACCTTCCGAAGGCACTACCATAGGACATTACTCATGTACTCTAAATGTTTGGGGGAAAAAAATTCCATTCTGTGTAGGCTGTAGGTGAGAGCAAAATAAATCTCATGTTAAGTACAGGAAAAAATGTACAGAAAAACTACATATGTGGATCCCAGAAACCACACAAACTGTCATCACAAAACTTTCCACAGATTCAGATCTTGCCTCCTACACAACACATGCAGAATTTTAGCTGATTTTGTCAAATGCTGCCAAAGTAAGATGCAAAGTTAGGGGTTTAACACTGAACACCCTACTCAACCCTAACTAGAGGGGCACTACTGCACCTCTATAATAAAGTATTAACAATGAATGGAAATAGTACTTTACATCACATTGCAGAAGGTTTAAGTTTAGGGATACTGAATGTTTGCAACACCAAGCAGATCCCATAGCATGGACTGTGCAGTTATGACTTCCTTGAAAGAATTTACCAGTGTACCTAAGAACAAACTGTATGATTTGGAAATCTCCTTTCAGTATGAATCATTCTTCATGCTTATTAAATCCTTGTCTTATAAAGCAATCCCTCAAAATAAAGCTTGTTTTTATAACTTAGTCTGCTCCAAGGTTACTATAACTGCCTTTCACATCCACTGCAGTCCCTTATAAGAACCTGCAGTATAAAAAAAAAACTTCCAATAACACCTCACAGCAAGGAGGTCCTGCCAGACTAACATGATCCAATTTTTTGATTGAGTTACCCAAACGGTAGACCAAGGAGGTGCAGTTGACGTGGTGTACCTGGACTTCAGCAAGGCTTTTGACTCTGTCCCTCACAGGAGACTGATCAACAAGCTGGGGCACATGGGCATCGGGCTTAGAATAGCGAACTGTATCTCAAGTTGGCTAGATGGAAGGAATCAGAGGGTAATGGTAAATGGTACTCTGTCAAAAGATGGTAGGAGTAACTAGTTGTGTACCACAGGGCTCAGTTCTGGGACCAGTTTTCTTCATTATGTTCCTCAGTGACTTTGCTGATGGACTGGATGGGAAGGTGTGCCAATTTGCAGATTACACCAAGCTCTGCAACAGGGTAGACACATCCAAAGGGGTTCAAAGGATGGAGTCTGATATAAATTGGAAAAATGGTCAAGAAACTGGGAGCTAAAATTCAACGCTAAGAAATATAAAGTTATGCACCTAGGAAAACACAACTTAGCATGGCAGTACTACCTGGGAGGTGAGCAGCTGGCCACGGCCAAGCAGGAGCGTGATCTGGGGGTAATAATCTCAGATGACTTGAAGGTTAGCAAGCAATGTGAAAAAGTGACACTAAAGGCTAGCGGCATCCTAGGATGCATAGGGAGGGGCATCACTAATAGAAGGCGAGAGGTGATTATGCCTCTGTACAGGTCCCTGGTGAGACCTCATATGGAGTACTGTGTCCAGTTCTGGAGATCACACCTCAGAAAGGATATAGACAGATCAGAGACTGTACAGAGGAGGGTGGCAAAGATGGTACAGGGTATGCTCCACAAGCCATACAAAGCATGGCTACAGCAGCTCAACTTATACTCCCTGTAACAGAGAAGAGACAGGGGAGGCATGATAGAGATGTTCAAATATCTTAAGGGCATCAGTGCAGTATAAGCAAATAACCTTTTCCAGATTATCAACTGCAACTGGACTAGAGGCCATGGCATGTGCCTGAAGGGTGTCTGGTTCAGGAGCAACATTAGGAAGTTCTTCACCAAAAAGGGTGGTGGAGCCTTGAAATGGCCTCCCCCTGGGGTGGTGGAAGTCAAGATGGTCAGGGCTTTTAAGCTAACTTGCAGAAGACAGTGTGCAAACCTTGGGAAAGCAACAAGCTGGTGGGGGGATTGTCTCAACTGGGCAGACTAGATGGATCTCACGATCCCCATCTGCCATCACATTCTATGTTTCTATTACTACCAAATGTGAATAATTAATCATATTTGTGGCTCAAAAATAGCCACTATCTGTACAAAATGTCTGTTACCCCTCCCTTGACCCCCATTTTTCCAGTATCTGCTGACTCACTTCATGCACACCCTCCCCTTTCTCTCAACATACAGTACATCTCCTCTCTTCCCCTCTCATTTTATCTCACTCCCCCCAATATCCACCTCAGACATCTTGGAAATGCTCTAGTCTATGAACTTAAGTACTTCTATCCTTGAATCTATACCTTCTACTTTCATTGCCTTCCACCTTCCTACCATACAGTGGTGCCAGCCAGGATGCAATGCAGTGTCATGAGTTACTGCGTGACAAAAGGGATTCACTGCCATTGAAATTGCTTTGTTTATTGCTTATTTGTTTATATGTATATATATGTGTATATATATATATATATTTTTTTTTTTAAACAATAGGCGGCATGGGGTTGACATTCCTCACGCTGTACAACCCTCATGCACTCAGCTCCAAAGCATACACTGATAAACATAATGTGAGTTGCAAAAATGTTTGTTTTTTTGTTAAATATAACTGCTGTAGTACCTTATTTTAGCAGTGCTGAAATTCACAAAGCAGATTGCCGCCATCACTCTCGCTATGGAATGGGCTTTAATGGCCAATCGCATTCAGGGTTTTTGCTGTCACTGAAACTATAGTATACAAGAGGGAGAGAGTGCCTGAGGGGGCAGTCAGGATCGTGGCTAGGAATGGGATTGTGAGCAGGTGACTGGAAGAGCTATGATCAGTCTGGTGACTGAGCAAAGAAACACACAGAATGGCACAGATACAAGAATTCAGCACTTTTAACAACATGTAAAGTATAATGAAAATGTGAGTTCTCCCTACCAGTACTGTATTAAAATGTTTTATAGTCACACCTTTCACACAAGAGTGATTGAGTAATTGGGAGTGGGGCACTCTTACGTGCCACAACCACAGCTGGGTTCGTGGCTGTAAAAATGATTGTAGTTATACAGTAAAAGCAGTGCACATGCTGCCCATCTCCATACCACCTGTTTCCCATCTCCAGAACACATTTCCCATCTCCAGAACACATGATGTCCATCGCCTGAACACATGTTGCCCAACTTCCCACTTGTACTAAGATGTGTGATCAAGTCATATATAAAGTTTGAAAACTTTGCTCTGTGGATTAATTCATGAATTCACCTCATTTCACAGAGTTAATCCACTGTGAGAAGTACAAATTCATGGAAAACTGATAACTCCACAGAATGTGAAGTTCGCAACTCCGCCACCATAATTTGGCACAGAGGTGAAGCCTGAAATGTGCAAATCTGGTAACGTCACCAGTGAAGTTTGTCACAGAGATGAAGTTTGCAACATACTATGGGACTGGAGGTCACATGTTGCTGAAACAAGCTGTATACCATGAGGAAGCTGTCTTCAGTGCAGTGCTCTGAAGACAGAACAGGAGAGAAGCGTGTGTGTGCTTGTTTGAGGGGGAAAAAAAACTCACAAAACCAAGCTTTTTTGAATCCAAATAGTTCACAAATTGTTCTAGAGGACGTGCTGCTAGATTTGTGTTTTTTTTTTGTTTATTTTTTTGGTGATTATTGACTCTAAAGTAGTGGTTTCTCTTTTGTCAGTCTGTGAAGCAGTGGGGTGGGGGAGGACAGGTGTACCTAAAGCAAGGTAGGCCAGAAAGATCCAGAGCCTTTTAGACCAAGCAGGACATTTGCGTTATATTTTGTTTTCCTCACTCTTTTTTGTACATCATTTTTGATCTGTAGTGAGTAATTTCTCATTTTTATTTCTGTGGTTTACTTTTGTGCATTTAAGTAAATTATTTTGTTACTATCTTTCTGCAGCAGTAATCTTTTACTTATATTGTTCTTAAAGTGACAGCATTCTGTCACTTTTTGTAATACTTAATATTAAATTACACCTTTTACCACTGTCATTTTAATCCATGTTCTGTTTAAAAAAAAAAGGAAAAAAAGAACTTTTTTGGTTGTTTTTAGTAGCGCTTTTTCAGATTGCACTGCTGATCTCTGATTCTCTAGGGGGAGGTGTTTTCTGCTGCTTGTAGTTAATAACTTGTTTAACCCATGTACCCCTGTTGTGTGTGTTGTGATAATCTTTGTGGTGTTTTATTTTTTCAGATCACACTGCTGATCCCTGACTCCCTAGGGGGAGGTGTTGCCTGCTCCTGGTACTTTTTTGTACTGCAGGTTTTTTTACATTTAATATTTGTTCATTCCAAATCAAGTTACAATTACCATATAAGAATAATCAGGAAGAGATGATGTACTAAAGGGAGAGGTGCCGGGGAGGCAGCAAAGAAGCGTTCAAAATCTGTGGGGCAAAATAGTGCTACAGTTAAAAAACTATGTCTGCAGCAGCATGATCTTCATGGACTAAGTCTCCATCACTCATTCACACTAGTGGGATAGTGCCGGAGCCACTAGGACCAAGCGGGAGCCTAAAGGTTTCAGAAGGGTCGGCACTAAGAGAGGACCTCGCATGCGCGGCACCGCGAGACTAGCTTGCGCCTGTGTAGGCTATCTTGCATTGACCCTCCAACTGCCTCAGTTCTTTTTCTCCCACCGTCGAGTGCACTTGGACATCGACGTCGCTCGTCTGCCGGAGTCGAAGTTTTTGTCTATACGACAACAGCTCTTCATTTTTTAATATTTTAAAGTAGTAATTTATTTATTTTACGAACAAGAAGAAGATTATGAAGTAGAAGAAAAAGAAATTCTTTCCTGCCATCAATGGAGTCATCCTTAGACAGTAGTGGTGACGGTAGGAGGACTTCGTTTGAAAGTTTTTATGGCAGAGGGGCTCTGTCCAGTCCACTGCCCTTAATTAACCGGGGAGGTCTGACTACAGACAGTCCTGTGCTCGGGGGGAGGACAGTCCTCCGAAGCACAAAACTAACGGTTCCGGTGATCTGGCTCTGCTTGATCTCAAGCTCCTCATCCTCCTTCGGGGAAGAAGAATCGGTGCCACTCGAGGTTGCCCGTTGGTATGTCTGCACGAGGAATGTTCATCGGGAGGGGCGATGGGCCCGAACTGACTTTGGTGGGTTCCTCTTGGTCCACTCCAAATGGCTGCTTTCTGGACTCCGCGCTCTATTTCTGTCCTCGCTGGAGCTCTGGCGGGCAGTTTCACCTCTGGGTCACTCCTATGGAGCAGGGGGTTCAACTTTCCAGTTTTCCTGGCTCTGTTCCTGATTTTGGGACCTCTGGGCCTTGGACCCATTGGACCGGAGCCAGGTCGATTGGGTCACGTATGGCGAGGTGCCCTATGGGTGTCTTTGCCATCGTGTCGACCCCTCATGCCTACTTCCCTCTCCTTTTCCATGCAGGGGCCGGCACGGGCACCACCTTTTTCCTTCTCCCCTTCTCAGGATTTCCATTGGCATTTTCCTTTGGCGCCGTGGTTCAGCACCGTGGCTCAGTGCCTTGGTCGGCGCCATGCCTTGGAGCCGTAGGGTGGTGCCGAGCCTCAGGGCCTTGGTCGGTGCCGTGGTTTGGAACCATGGCTCAGTGCCTTGGTTGGCGCTGAGCCTCAGGGCCTTGGTCAGTGCCATGCCTTAGTCGGTGCTGTGGGTTGGCTCCATCACTCTGTGCAGTGCTGTGGGTGCTCTCTTTGCTGCCACTGGTTGTCGGTGCTGTCGGTGGTGCTGTGCACCCACAAGTGGTGCCTTGCTCCCACAGGCAGTGCCATGCACCCATGGGCAGTGTTTTGCTCCTGCAGGTGGTGCTGTGCATGCTCGGGCAGCGCCGGGCACCCGTGAGTGCCACGGGTGGCACCCGCTGGTGGCACTGGTGCCATGGGTGCCTTGGGTGCCAGGGATGACAGGGGTGGCACCAGGAGCACCTGTGGGTGCCACAGGAGATGCTGTGGGTGCCCATGGGTTCCATGGATGCTTCAGGTGCTATGGGTGCCACTGGTGCCTTGGGTACTGGGGGTGACACCCGTGACTGCTGTGGGTGGCACTGCAGGTGTCCATGGATGCCACTGGTGCCCTCAGGTGCCATGGCTGCCACTGGTGCCCTCAGGTGCCATTCTTGCCATGGGTGTCATGGGTGCCATTGTGCCATGGGCATTGGAGGTGCCCTCGTGTGCCATTGCTACGTGGGTTCCGGGAGTACCTGCAGATACTGTCATGGCTGCCCCCTGGGTATCACCCAGGTTGGCATAGGCACTGCTTGGTGCCCTCCTGTGCCACGAGTGCTGCTGATGCCACATAGGAGCTAGTGGGTGTTGTATGGCAGAATTAGTGACGCATTTTTCCTTTCAGACTCCTTTCCACAGAACTTGTGGAGGGATGTTGACTGCAGAATGAACTCCTGTTCTGCGGATTATTTTTTCTACACATTTTAGTGAGTGGTGGTCTATGTGGGATCTTGTGTCATCCAGCGGTTTTCTACTATGGAACTCTGTTGTACCGTTCTGCCTGTGGAATCTCATTCAGCTCAGCACTTTCTCTGCTCCCTACATGGTACCAAGCTCCTCGACATCTTTTCTGATGGCAGAGTCTCTAATGGCTCTGACCTAGACCTCTCTTGGAGGTCCTTCTGGGGTAGAAGTGCATCTAGATGGATCTTTCCCTGTCCTTCTGGCAAGTAACACAGAGGATGGCTCATTTTATATACTGGAGGGCATGTCCTCTCTATCATCAGAGTCCGTGATGGAAAATCCTTTCAGTAGTTCCTCAGTAATGGGGTCCACCATAGTATTTCACACTGTGTCCGTGGACCATACTCTTCTGCGTCTAGACTTTTTCAATCATCTAGACAGTTACACTCCGTGGAACATTTTAATTTAATGGTCGGGAGCCACTCTGACTCTTCCGCTTCTTTGATTGGGGTATACAGCCCCCTTGTGATATTGCCTCTTCAGTGGCTTCTTCGGCACAGGTGGTTAACTTCTCTCCAGCTGTGATTGTTAGTCCGGTCATGATTTCAGTATGGACACTCAGGCTCTTTCTGAACTCAGATGGAAAACATCTTCGTCTTTTTGTATCAAGACAATCCTCAAAATAGCAGCCTGAAGGCCTTGTTAGGCTCGGACTAAAGAAAAAAAAAAAATATATATATATCAATACAGTTTTTATCACAGCACAGGGCCTAGCTGAAATTACCCAGTACCTCCCCTTTTTTTGTGTGGATCTGGTCAGATTCCTACTCAGCCCCTGAGGCGCTCTTCTCCGGGATATGGTAAAGAGTACCTGATTTTTTCTTCCCCTACAGGGAGTCCGATCCGGTGATGATATGGGTCAGCTCTTTCTCTGAGAGATATCTCTCATTCAGAGACATTTCCTAGACCTAGGCGACTTCCCAGTCTGTTAATTCCTTTTCTTTTTATCAGTCTTTCTTCTCTTGAACAGAGCCTTACAGCAGCAGAAGCGACTCTCCACCGAGTCAGAACTCAGGTTCCTGTTTCCTTGCTTGCTTAATTTAACAGGCGAGTTTCTCCTTCTTGACAGATGGTAAAGTAGGTCCCTTTTTCTGAGGAAGCTTCTCAAATATTCACACCTTCGGTTCCTGCACTCTGATCCATGCCAGTCACTCATGAAGCTATCCTCTTCAAGTGCGAGTGGGAGTGGTGATGTTTCTTTTTCTGCAAACAAACTAGAATCCCTTCCTACTCCTTTCAGGAAAGTCAGAGTGGGTAGTGCCTCACTGCATTGAGTCACTGCCTCTTTCAGTCACTTCAACAAATGGATTAGCCCTAACTTGGTCCTGCTGTGAATCTCCTCGACGCACATCTGCCTCTATTGACCTTAGAAATCCAGCCCCGTTGTTTTTTTTCTGTCGGAATGTTTTTTTCCACAGTGGACACGTCCTCCTGTACACCTTTTTCCTTCTTCCCTGAGTTCAGAGACTGCTGCTACAGTTGTACAGACAGGGGCAGGATTATTCCTCTTGGAATATGCAGTGGGTAGGATCTGGTTTTACTAGACCACCACGAGAGGCTTCTAAGTCATGCTTGGCCTTCCATCAGGAAGATCCTCTGACTAAGTGGAGACCATTCTCCTTGATGGGCTAACCCCACCTGGGCCCGCTTGCTCACCAAGTAAAGGGTTAAAGTGCTTCTGGACCTGTTGTTTGCAGGTCAACCATTCTGGATAGTGGGGGTTTCCATCTCCACTTTCTGGTCTACCCTGAACCAGTAGACTTTACCTCTGACTCTTTCAGTTCCTGAAGTCCCTTTACGTTACATTAGCACATGTCTTTGACACTATTAATTTTGATCCTAGATCAAATTGTGAGGCCATGTTCTTGCCACTCTCCTAGAGTGGTTGCAGCTGCCTGGCAGACTTTCATTTTGTGCCCATTGCAGTCGTCGGCAAGGTGACCAGTTACAACTCGAACACTTATCTAGTAGGCACTATGTTCTAGATGCTCTTACAAGACAGCTATTTTTATTAACAGGACAGTCCTTGGCTGTCCTTTCTGAGTGAACCCTATCTCCTACCACCCTACTCAGGGTTCTTGGTTTTAGCTTGGTACTCTCCCACTAGTGTGAATGAGTGATGGAGACTTAGTTCAGGAAGATATGGAAATTACATACTTACTGTAATTATTGATCTTCTTGGACAGTCTCCATCACTCATTCACATGCCCCCCCACCATCCCCTGGGTTCACTCATTTTCTTTCCTGGTCTTCACGGTCCTATGATTCAGACTGTGAGGACATTACTCTTTGGCCTTTCTTGCATAGGCCTTCTGGGCCCTCTCAGGCCCAGAAACTCAGGATGAGTTATTCTCATTAGTTATGCTGCATCTCCTCGGTCAAAAAGGTACTGAGGTGGTTGGAGGGTCGATGCCGAGATAGCCTACACAGGCGTGAGCTAGTCTCGTGGTGCCGCGCATGCGTGGTCCTCTCTCGGCGCCGACCCTTCTGAAAACTTTAGGCTCCTGCTTGGTCCTAGTGCCTCCGGCACTATCCCACTAGTGTGAATGAGTGATGGAGACTGTCCTAGAAGATCAATAATTATGGTATGTATGTAATTTCCATTTCTGTGGGCTCCAGGGCTGGTATTAGCAAAGGAGTAGTTGGCAGTGGTGACATTAGTGTAGCCAATTTTTTCTCTGCCACATTTGTGCAGCCAATGCTATTTGGGGATGTGGAAGATGACAAGAGAAGCAGCAGTAGACAAGTAACAGTGGTCAAGGAGGAGGCTGCTGGTGTCCCCGTGGCTGCTGGTGGTGGTGCTGAGCCAGATAGTGTGGAGCTTGAGTCAGCAGTTGAGGGGGAGATCTGGAAAATGTGCATCACACCCAGACTCCTGATAATGAGAGGATCAGAGAGCCTAGAGATGGGGATGATAAGCAGGACAGACCTGTGGAGGAGGTGGACATCAGTGGCTGTGCTGATGATGATTTGTTGGATCCCCTGTGGGAGCCTGAAGAGAAAAAGCATAATGGTGGTGCTACAAATGATGCAGGGGATGTTGTTTGCAGTGATCCAACTACTGAAGTCCCCCCCCACTAATATTGATAGTATGAAATCATCCCCAGAAAACACAATTTTCTTTTCCCCTCAGTTGTTATACTTCCACCACCATGGTAAATCAATGGTTACTAAATCCCTAGTTTCAGATTTTTATATACTTTACCCAGCTGATGAGTCAGTCACTATCTGTCAGCTATGTCAAGCATGAGATATGGGGGGGTAAGACAGCCACCTAGGCACCAATGGGCAACACACACACACACACGCACACACACACCCCTGAAGAATAGGCACCTGTTACTCTGGCATCACACCAGAAGGAAGCGAGTGCAAGGAGTCCTTGCCCCGCATCATCATCATCTTTAGGCAAGGTAAACAGAAGTGACAACAGACCAGGTGGACAGAGAGGTGAGTGAGGAAGACTACAGAGAGGAGGAGGAGGAGGAGGAGGATTCTATGGGTCTGCCTGGTAGTGGGCATAGCAGCAGTGGTGGGTTGAATACTGTAGCACCTAGAGTCAGAAAAGCACAGTAACGCCAATGCAGAATGCCACCAAAATCACTGGTGTCAGTGTCACAGATAGCAAACCATGCCCTGAAGCATTCAGCCTCACCACACATACATCTGAGCATGGGTATGTGGACCAGTGGCCAAACAATCATCTCCTACTTGTGCATTACAGCACATTAGGCACAGGTATTTGGGGCAGTATTTGACTTGGGACATGTGAAAAATTGCAGTAAGCCCAATTGTGGTGGTAGCAACACTCCAGGTATTCAACAGCATGCCATGCTACAATGAAGAGTATAGGTAGATAACACATGGGTAAGAAAATGCAGGAAATGCTCCTTACTGAAGCTGATGAGTGGCTTCACCCCCATTTACCAAAACCAGGTTTCACTATGAGCAATAATGGCTTGAATGTTGTGAAATGCATCAGTGATGGGAGGGTTTCTCAGGATGCCATGCCTGGCACACTGTTGTCATCTTACTGTGCAGGAGTTTCTAACCCATCCTAATACTAAGGCTATGTCAACTGTGTTCTGTCACATCTGTGTCCACTTTGCCCATTCCAGAAAGGCCCGGAACCAGCTCCGTCATCTGCAGATACAAAACAAACTGTCATGTCATGTCAGGTAGAAGCCCTAGCTTCTACCTACGTAGGGTAACTGCCCAGGAAGCCAGACCCTACCTGGTCAGAGCATTAAAGAGCAATAGTCCCAGAGATGACTCCCTGGACCCTAGCATTCTCCATCTGGTACTGGATCAGGTCCTTGTCCCACTCACCAGCCTTCTTAACAAATCCCTCTGCCTGGGGCAATTCCCAACTGCATGGAAAACTGCCATTGTTACTCCCATTCACAAAGGTGGTGACAGGTCCTCTGCTGGGAACTACTGACTTATCTCCATCCTCCCACCCCTCTCCAAAGCCCTAGAAAAACTGGTTGCTATGCAAATCACTAAATGCCTGACCAAACACAACATCCTCAGCCCTGAACAGCATGGTTTCTGCGCAGGACACAGTACCGGCACTGCACTAGTTGAATTTTCAACTTTCCTACACTCCTCTCTGGACTCTGGCTCCCTAGCTGGGGCAGTGTTCATCAACCTCTCAAAGGCTTTCGACACTGTCTCCCACCCCCTCCTGCTCAATGCCCTCTGCCACACTGGCTTCTCTACTGGGCCTCTCGCCTGGTGCACCAGCTACCTCTCTGCCCACTCCCAATGTGTCAGAATTAATGGGACACTTTCTAAAACTTGTCCCATCCACTCAGGGGTTCCTCAGGGCTCCATTCTGGGACCTCTACTCTTCTCACTCTACCTTAACACTCTGCCCAGTGCATGCACTGGAAAAATTCTGCTGTATGCAGATGACACCGTCATCTTTGCCACCATCCATAACCCTATCTCCCTCCAGGACTCCCTACAACTATCCTGTAATGATGCTGAAACCTGGTTTAAAGAGCACAGACTGGTCATTAATCTCAAAAAAACAAAAACAATGCTCTTTGCCCACCCCCAAAACAAAGCCAGCAACTTCCCACTTCATATCCTCCCCTGCTCCAAACAACCACTAGAGCAAGTCCACTCCTACAAGTATCTTGGGGTCTCCTTTGACTTAGCCCTCACCTACCACACCCACATTGATGCACTTGCTTCAGCCACTAATGTACGGCTAGGTATCTTATACCGCTATAAAAACTGTCTCCCCTACACTGCTCTCCATCTAGTGGTTACATCTTCTATATTATCCCTTGTTGACTATGGCCTACCAGTATATGGTGCTGCTGACACAACCTCCCTCAATAAAATTTGCCTCATCCTAAATAAGGCATGCAGGCTAATCACTGGGGCCCCCAGGCTCACGCATTCATGCCAGCTCTATGACATGGTTATACTGCTGAATCTAGATGAATGTCTATGATACCAAACCTGCCTAATTACAAAAAAAACTCTTCGTGGGCTATCCCCACCCGGGTTGACAGCCTCCCTCCACCAAGCCCAACCCTTGGTCCATACATGGACCTCCTGCAAGGACACTTTTCTGGTCCCAAGATCCAGGACCTCCCATGGACAGAGGTCCTTCTGCTATAGAGCTCCATCCTGATATAACTCACTCCCTGCCCCCATCCCTGATGCCCCCGTGATCTCCAAATTCAAAATCGCCCTTTGAAGCCACTTATTTAATATGCATAGCTGCACCTGTCTATGATTGAGGCATAGCTCTCTGTGCCCTGACAATGCCCACCGGGCGGCATCCACACCTCACCTCTTTTAATCCTCACCCATTGCTGTTTGAACTGCTATTATCCTGCTGCATGCTCAAACCATCGTACAAGAATGTGCCACTGTAACTTAACTGGCTTATCTGTTTAAATGTTGTAATCACATGTGCCTGCTAACTATATAACACATTTGCTGTAACCAAAGTCTGTTATGTATTTGTCCTCAATGTGATGAGCTACCTTTGGAAATAAGTCTCTGGCTCAAAGGTTGTAAACCGATGTACAAAATAAATAAAAAATAAATAAATAAATGTATGAAGCTGGATGTTGTCACCAGATGGAACTCAACACTGTACATGACTTGAGTGGCTGTACGAGCTGCATAAAGTCATATCTGAATATCTCCTGCTACAGTCAAGGTGTGACAGCGCTGAAGTATCCACATCTCTCACAACAGAGCAGTGGTGCCAAATGGATGGCCTGATCATGATACTCAGACCTTTTGAACATGCAATACAAGCAGTGAGTGGGGATACTGTCTGTATCAATCAGTCCATTTCCCTACTATGTGTGCTGAGGCAGACACTAGTGAATGTACAGAAAGTGCTGAAGGCAGGTGGTGATAGTGGAAATTGTGCTTTAATGAAACACATGATCCATGTCCTAGACTGCAATACACATATTTCTGGCATTCTGCGGTTTGAAGAGTTTGGGATTGCTGCTATGCTGGATCCACACTATAAATATGGGCTGGCATAAATAATTGAACATGACTGTGAGCGGGTCCAAAATTTGACTGATATTCTAATAAGAAGAGTATCTGGGGAACAGATGCTAAATATACTTTTATCTAAGGTACAGCATGAAATTCCACAGGCACCGGGTATTGCTACCATCACCTCACATATGAAACAGGCTTAGAAAACATGCAAGTTAAAAGAAAAAAAATGCCAGGTACCATTTGGGATGTGTTAGAATAGGTGGGAGTTGAAGATGGAGGAAAAGGAGGAGGAGGAGGCAGCAGGACTGTGGGCAGTGCAGCACATGGTAGATGCTTATTTGGTGGACACAAGACACCTTACCATTACCAATGAGCCCTTGTTATACTGGAGCAGCAAGGTCACTGAGTGGCCAGTACTGACGTCAGCTGCAATGACGAGTGTCATTGTGGAGCATGCATTCAGTTTGACTGGGGCCATTGTACAGGACAGACACACCAGTCTATCGCCAAAAAATGTTGACATGCTAACATTTATTAAATTACTGTAAATGAGGGATACATTCTGCAAAAAACAATCATGTCCTTGTTCCTACCACATGAAGGTGGTGGTAGTGGTGAAGATGAAGAGCAAGGTGTTGTCAGCATCAGCAGATTGTCTTCTACCACCAGGTGGATGAAGCAGTAATGGAGACAGAATTCCCATCTGATGACAACTCCTGTCTGGAAGACTGTGAAGGCTGCTTCCTTGATGAGGTTGAAATATAAAAACAGATGTATTGTTCCCCCCTTTCCCTTCATCAGTACAGTCCTTTACTTTATGATTCACAATTCTGTTACTTTCCATCATTTCACTGCTCCCTATCCCTGATTGTTGAGCTGCTGTTTCCTTGCACCTAATCGATTTCCTGTCTCTACTACCTGAATGTGATGTCTAGAGTCAGTGCCTGCTCAGCCAGCCAGACACAGCACCACTTCCTCCTCCTCCTCCTGCTCCTCTGCCCTGCTTGGGTACAACACAGACACAAACAGAATGGCCACCACCTCCACACTGATGCAAAAAGTGTCCTGATTCTAGAGAATACTGTTTGGCTTGATCCTATGGTACGAGATAAAACTCTGTGACCTAAAAACTCTTATAAATGAATACTATATTCACTCTGAGATAATATATACTGGATTTGGAACTGACAGTCCACATCATGTGGAGCAGCTAAAAACATTTTACAGAGAATCTGGAATCGATACTGGGGATGGTATCATCACAGATGTACTGCATCTGTCCAATCCAGAACTGTATGACAGAATACTTGGGCCAAACCTCCAGCCAGCCAGCTCATTAAGGCAGTAAGACCTCAGCTCCAGCATTGCCTATCTGGTGCACAGTGTGCCACGATGGCCAAAGGGAGGCTAAATAATTTCTCTTTTCTATGGCTGCAAGGGGTGGAGCCCTGCAGATGTCTTGCTATCACTTGGGGAAAAAAGGGCGCTTCAGACTCTCACCAAAGCACAATTTTCAAGTTGAAGTACAATTCTCCATTATTTGAAATCACTATGCTGGGGGAGAGTTCCTTTTTAACATGCAGCATATTCATGCCAGCTCAAATTACTATCAGTGGGCTCTACCATGCAGGTTCAACATCCTTTATGCCAACTGGCATCTCGGAAACAGGAATCATGTCAACCACAGGTTGCAGTTGACATTATTCCTGTGCATCTCCCGGTGCTGTTTTTTTTATTGGGAGACTTCACCCCTGAACCCCCCATGCAGGGGGCTCTGCCCCCCACTCCCCCAGCTTTAGGATTCTTAACTCTAGTCAGAGTTGATTTGGGGAGGGAGTGCAGGACTGGGAGACAGCATGCCCCTGTCTCGGCATACCAACACAACAACCCATTGGCAAAGTGTTGATTTTATAGACAGATGTGCATTTCACTGTGTTGGTGTCGCTTTAAGGGTGGCATACCCTATCAGTGGATATGGTCAGTGTAAACAGCACAAGCAGCTTGTTAAACTAAATTTCACTGGAGAAATTTCTCTCTGCTGTCTTTAGTTTTAAAGGACACCTAAACCTTCTTTTATCTTAACAATGTCCTGTTGGTCGAAACTGAGTTTGCAATGAGACTGCATTACTCCAGCAAAGATTTGAATTACATTTCTCTCCCAATTGTGTGTGTGTGTGTGTGTGTGTTGGCAGTGTTGGCAGTGTACAATGATTTATTGCTGTCTGTAGGGTTTGTTAACTCTTTCAGGACTGATCTATCCCCAGTCTTTTACAAATAAAGCTTACTGATGGCTAGGATAAAAAAAATATGTATTTCTGAAATCACCAACTGTAACCTACAGAATATATATGTAATGTTCATCACTGCTGGGCTTGATGGAGAGCATAATACTATATGGCACAGGTATTTAATTTGTTTTGGATTGCTCCGTGGATTCCTGCACTCAAGCACTTCCTAATATAGTATAAGGTTGCAAAGGATTTCTGTCATTGTGATTAATGTGTGTGTGTGGGGGGGCAATTCCCAAGAAAAAGTCTGTCCTTTACACAAGAATACCCAGTAAACAGTAACTTAGTATGCCTATCTCAAAATAAAAGCCTGTGGCAAAATACAAACCCTGCTAGCACTTTCTGGTTGGGAAGATCTCTGCTCTCCTGATTTTCCTGATGTGTTGTTGTGATTACTGAGGAGACTTAAAAGAGTGTCAAGCTAGCCCAGCTTCTGCAGCACATTCCTGTGAATAAATCAGAACTGGAGTTACTGATGTGGTTAGAGCTGTACTTTAGAAAGAATGTGTAACTTTGGGTACATTGCAGTAAGTGATTTTTGTGTCTCTCTATGCAAAGAAGTGTGTAATCCAAGACTAGCATAGTGTAGTGGTGATGTGATATGCACATACCTGGAAATAAACTGTTGTACATGGATCAAGCCATATTATGTGCTTACCAGGGTATACAGTGAGGCATGAGGCAAAGGCAAATGTGTTAACATAACAAAGGTGAGCATATATCAGGTAGATCACACAAAAGTAACACAAGGATTGCAGAATAACTGCCCTTAGAATTGTATAGTGATCGAGCAAAAGTATGCAGTAACCTGGGTAGACACTGAGGAACAGTGCAGAGTCTAGTGCGTTCATGTAACCAAGGTGAGTGTACATCAGAAGCTGATCACACCAAGTGACTGGTTTTGCAGAATAACTCACAAATGTACGTGGTGATGGAGCCATGGTATGTGCTTACAAGGATATGCAGCGGGACACAAGGCAGAGCAAAGTGTGTTCACATAACCCAGGTGAACATATATCAGAGGCAGATCATGCAAAGTAACAGAAGATTTTCAGAATAATTGCACTCAAAATTGTACATAGTTGCCATTACCTGAATAGATACTGAGCATGAGACAGATCTGAGTGTGTTCATTTAACACAGGGTAGCTTACATCAGAGGCCAATTACACAAAGTGAGTCAAGGTTTGCACAATAAGTGCAGTCACACTTGAACTTTGTGATGGAGCCATGGTATGCACTTTTCTGGTTATGCACTGTGAAGCTCTGCCTATCTACTTGTTATTATATTGTATCATATTTGTGATATAAATATATGTTTATTTGAATGTCTGCTTAAAAGAAATGGCAGCCAGCAAGCCATGAGAAAGACTAACTTTAATGGGGCCTGACCTTTTGACCCTAAAGCAGTTGCTGCAGTAGTAAAAAAGCTAGTTTCCTTTTCTGTGTTGATACATAGTTGCAAGACTTCCTGGGACTATAAAGGCTTCCTTTATGCTAGGTTATAACACATTGTAAACTATCCATTTACTTTGAAATGCAGACACAAAGTATGCATTTTATGACTTCTGAGGAAAAGGCAGCTTTTAACTGATACCTGTTAGATTTCAAAAATAGATGAACACAGTTCCTCAGGAAGTTTCTGAAGATATCAAAGTGGTAATTCTGTCTGTCATAAAGGCTTCACTAATTAAGAAGATATTATATATATGTTTTAATTGGAATGTTTGAGCAGTTGGCTGAGACATGTAACTGATAAATTAATTCAGTACTCAGGCTTGAGTGACTTCATAATCAGCACCTGTGACCTGTGTCATCAGGGAGGAGGAGTTTTGTACAACACATTACCAGCCAGCTGGGAGAACTTTTGCATTTTGCCTTTGGTTTCGAAGGGGGACTCCTGAAAAGACACTCTCACAGTAGTTTAGGTAAATTCAGCCACCTATTTGTTACTTGAAACTTAAGGTAGTTAGATAATTCAGTTACCAGGCATGTGTTTTTTTTTTTGTAATTCCCTTTTCTTTTGACTGTAAGTATTACTGTATATAGGTTTGGTGTTTTGTGTGTATTTGCTATTTTTAATTTCAGTAAACTTTTTGGTTTCGTTAATCCTGCTTGAGTCTTTTCTCATTTATTTTGCATGTGAATGTTGGGACAGTATTTGATAATTCTGACATAACTGTTAAAGAGCTTATAGTGTTACCACTTTGCACAAAAGGTAAGAACGTACCTGGGTCTCAATTGGGTCCAAAAAGGGGGAGAATTGTGAACCAGGCTGGGTGTCCATTAGGTTAAGTATTGCACTGCATTTCCCTGAAGAGGGTATGATATTGATCCTGTTAACTGGGTGTGCTAGTGAAAAGGGGTTCATATTTTACCTCAAGATTCAAGACTAGTAGGTGTTTCAGAACCAAAAGAGACAGGAGGGTTACCCTGTTTGTCTCTAGTTCACATATTACACTTTGAGGTTTGTCACTGTGGGAGCAGAGGGCCTGACCTGTGGAGTGCATTTGTGACTGATCTATTTGGCAGTGGTGGGATTTGAAAGTATTTGGTAACAAGAGCATTAACAGACCAGTGTGACAGATTGATAACTGCAACAACTCACATGCAATATAAGGCAGTGATATAAATATAAAAAAAACTATATCATTGTGCTTACAGTCTAAGTTCCATACCTGTTTTATTTTTTTTCAGGTGTAAGCTAGTGTAGCCGTATAGTAGGAAAGAAGATGGCTTTCAACTACAGCAAGTCCTCCTTTTTCAGAGGAGGGCAACAAAGATGGTGCATGGATTGCATCACAAGTCCTATGAGGACAGGTTGAAGGAACTGAACATGTACTCCCTGGAGGATAGGAGGGAGAGAGAGGATATGATAGAGACATACAAGTATCTTACAGGGAGGAACAGGGTGCAGGAATACACTATTTTTAAGCAAAAAAGATGTTTCAGGACTAGAGGGCATGGGATGAAGTTGGAGGGAGGACGATTCAGAGGAAACGTGAGGAAGAATTTCTTCACAGAACGGGTGGTGGACAAGTGGAACACCCTGCCAGAGGATGTGGTGGGGGCTGAAACAATCACAGGATTTAAGAATGCATGGAATAGACATAAAGGAATTCTGGAGGTCAGGGGTAAGGGGCAACAGACTTCTAGGAAAACATAAACTGAACTTACAAGCTCAAATGGGCAGACTGGGTGGGCCATAGGCCCTTATCTGCTGACACTGTCTATGTATCTATGTATCTATGAGCACACTGCAGACTACCTGAGGCAGTTGTGCCAGGAGAGAGGAGTCCAGTACAAGGGGTGAAGCAAACAAAACCTCGTGGAGGTTCTTGTGGCAGCAGATGCCCAAGACCTCAAGTCACTGTTGGTGACTAGAAAGGACCAAACCTTGGGTGTGGAGGGGCCAGGGTCCATCACAGTGTCCAGATCCAGGGAGGAGGACAGCGGCACCAGTGTAAGCCAAGAGGCACTGCAGCAGGGGAAGATCGCAATCATGCTGGAGCCCAAAGGGATTGGGCTATAAATAGAGTTACGGAGGATGGAGCTGGACTTTGAACAGAAAAGGTCTGAAGCCCTGCAGCAAAGGGAGCTTGAACAGAGGAAGCTGGAGACGGAAAGAGTGGAGAAACGAGAGCAGCTTCAGAGAGAGGTCGAGGAAAAACAGCGACAGCTTCAGAGAGAGGTCAAGTGAGAGGAGAGAGAGCATCAGAGGAGATTTGAACTGGGTAAGCTACAACTCCAAAGACCAGCGCCAGAGCAGGTAAGTAGCATGGGTGAATCAGGATCTCCAGGACTGGGTTACAAATTAAATTCTGAATTGATAGCTGAGTTTAAAGAGGGGGGAAGATATGGATGCATTTTTAAATTCATTTGAAAAAGTATGTATTCCGACAAAAATTCCCAGAGAGTTCTGGAACTTTCAGCTATTCCCGCTGCTTACCGGGAAAGCTCATGATGCATTGGGTCAAACGGACAATCAGGACAGTAATGATTATGGCAAACTTAAAGCATTTTAAGTTAAAAAAAATATGATTTAACAGCAGAGGCATACAGAGTTAAATTCTGTAAGCTCAGGAGAAGCCCTGACATGAACTACGAGGAGCTAGCCACTAAACAACATTAGTTTTTAAAACATTGGTGGGAAGGGATACAAGCAGACTCAGTGGAGAAAATTGAGAATGTTGTACTTTTAGACCAGTTTTTGTGAGTGTGCCCAGCAGAGCTGAAAACATGGCTAGAGGACCAAAATCCAAAAACAGTGCAGGAGGCTGCCATGCTCTCAGACCGCTATGCCAAGAACAGATCTGCTCTAAGAGGGAGTGGGGTGGGCTTGGCAGTGCAGAAAGGGAAAAGCGCATCTTTAGGGCAGCTAAAACCCACCCTGCCTCCACTGGAACCAGGCAGCCCCAGGTTACAAAGAAAAGATTTGCCTGATAAAAGAAATGAATGTTGGGTCTGCAAGCAATCTGGACATCTTGCAAGACAGTGTCCTAAAAAGGCACAGGGCACACAAAATGGTGCTGGGAAAGAAGTGTTTTTTTTTTGTGTGTGTGTATATCCCTAAAAGCTTGCCAGTAAACATGAGGGAGTACATACACCCAGTTACTGTGAATGGGGTACAGACCCATGGATAAAAGCACATGGGGGCATCCCTGTCTTTGGTAAAAGGGGATTTAGTTGAGCCTGAACAGCTAATACCCAGTTTGTTACTGTATGCAGATTCACTGGGGAGGAGAAAATGATGCCACTTTCTAGTGTTCTCCTGGACTGGGGTGAGACAGGAGAGGATGTGCAAAAAGTTGCAGTGGCAGAAAACCTTGCCCTGGCTGTGATTATTAAAAAAATTCACACTTTATTTGTTTTAACAGCCAAAAAACCTAAGTGTACATGAACATATTCCGTAACCAATAGCTCAGTAATGCCAAGATTGATACGAAAACAATACAGCCAAGATATGAAACAGTACAACAAAAGGAACAAAACAAACCCCCTCCCCACCCCTTCCACCCCTTTCCCACTGGAGGATGCCGCCACCAATAACCAAGGACATCAATAGAACAGGCCATATCCAAGTGTAGACAGGGGTTGAGGGGACCTAACGAGAGACCCGGGCCAGGTCAAATGGCCTAAGACCTATATTAAAAGGGAAGGGAATTCTAAGAGACCCCAGGTGTACTTCTAATGAAGGTAAAGGGCATATAATTTGCCCCATTTCTTGTGGAATGCAGGCAGAGTATGCCTGAAACTAGCAACCAATTTTTCAACTTTGAAACATTGGGACATTTCTGCTATCCAATCCTGGTATACAATCTCAGATTGGTCTAACCAGTGGCGAAGAATTAATCTTTTAACCATGGAGATTAGGCTATGTGTATTTCTTTCCTTAACCTTAATATCCACATAGACCCCAGAATACAGATTTCAGGAGTGAACAGGTCCTTCAGGCCTAACAAGGGGTCTAGGTTGCCTTGAATGCATTTCCACAAAGGAGCAACCTTTTACAGGACCAAAATACATGCAGTATATCGCCTTGGTTTTCACCACACCTGGTACAAGTGGTGGATTTAATTTTCCCAAATTTAAAAAGTTTTGCCGAGTGTAGTACATGGTATTGACTATATAATATTGTGTGCCTCATACCTGTCCAAGGAGAGGAATCTATTCAAATCTGTCCACATTTGTTTCAGGGTGGGGAGTAATTGGCAATCAGTGATTCCCAAACCTTTGAACCTGGTAGGGGACGGGTACTTTGCAAAGAAGAAGCTGTGCATAAAGTCTAGCTATACTATGAGATTCATTTGCCAGAGACTTGAGCAGGTCCAGCAAGGGCCGGAGTTTGACAGCGCTTTCACTGAGCAAAACCTTTAACTATGAGGTGCCTTAACTGGTATGATTTAAAATGTAATGGTTAGGAATCGAGAATTTAGTCATCAACTCACCTGAGGGCATAAGAGGTCTTGATGATAAAAGTCTTCCACCACGGACTCTTAATTTGTGGCAACCAGGAGGGGGTCAGCCAACATGAGCCCAACTTAATATTAGGGTTCGAGACTAGGGGCTGGGACAGGTCTTTGGAATTGTTATTCCAACTGAGTTACAGTGCTGGTTAAAGACTTTAACCGAGATTCCGATCATGGAGCGACTTATCTGGTTTGGAAGCACTGAGAGGTTGCAGTAGAACAAAGATTGGGGATCTATATTAAGGCTCTTGAGGAGCTCATTTTCAATCTGCAGCCATTTAGGGATATAGGGACCCTGAGGTGGACACATCCATTTACTCATTTTCGCCAAGTGGCTGGCCCTATAGTAAAGCTCAAAGTTAGGTAGACGGAGTCCTCCATTGACCTTAGAAGCACACAATTTGGAAAATGACCTTCTTGGTTGTTTTTCTTTCCAGATAAACCTGACTATAGTGGAATGAATCTTTGGAAAAAGGATTTTGGTAAGCCAAATATTTAGCAAATTTAAAGGATAGAAAGAGCGGGAAGTATATTCATCTTGATCACGCTAATCCTCCCACCTATAGTTAGGGTAAGATTGACCATCTATTTAGGTCGCTCCTGACCCGGTTCATTAGATCCTCCAGGTTAAGTTTCTTAGTTGTACAGAGATCACGTGTTAAATATATACCCAAATATTTAAGATGATTAGCCAACCACTTCATGCCAAATTGAGCTACTTCCGCTTGGAAGACCTGTGAATTAAGCGGAAAAATCTCCAATTTAGATAGGTTCAGCCGGTAATTGGAGACCGCCCCAAATTGAGTAATGATTTTAAGTACCCCCTGGATGGACTGGGCTGGGTCCGCAAGATGCAAGAGAATATCATCTGCGAACACAGAGATAATTAATGATTGCTGTCCAATAGTGCAGCCCCTAATATCAGGCAAGGATTTGATGCGCACCAGTAAGGGCTCTAAGTAGAGGTTAAAAAGATACGGTGATAGCGGACAACCTTGGTGAGTACCGGAATGTAAGGGAAATCTGGAAGAGAGTACCCCGTTGCAGTAGACTCTCGCCGAGGGAGAGTTATAGATCGCTTTAATCCATTGGATAAACTGCGCCGTGAAACCCATTCTCTGCAAGGTAGCCCACAGAAATTCCCAACTCACCCTATCAAAAGCCTTCTTGGCATCTAAGGCTGCTAGAGCCATAGGGATTGAGAGTCTTGATGCATGAAAAATGCACAAGGGTCCTAATATGGTCAGCAGCAGATCTTCCCTGCATGAAGCCTACTTGCTCCGCACTAAGGAGTGTCTGCCATACTCGGTTGATTCTTAACGAAAGAATCTTAGTTAAGATCTTGACATCGTAATTGAGTAGGGAAATTGGTCTATAATTGGCAGGGTCTAGGACCGACTTGTTGGATTTCGGGATCAGAATGATAGTTACTTCTAGTAAGGAGGGGTCTAAAGAGCCAGAAGAAAGGATATAATTAAATAAATTTGATAATGGGGAAATAAGCTCTGAACAGAAAGTTTTGTAGAAGTTTGGGGAAAACCCATCTGGACCAGGAGCTTTATCCAGAGTCAGATCACGAATGGCACCTACGATTTCTTCGGAAGTAATGGGACCTAACAGTAGTTCACTCTGACTAGCCTCAAGCCTGGGAAGAGGAGAACTCTCAAGAAACTCTGCTATACTCGCAGGAGACACCGGGGAAGCTTCAGTCTTGTAAAGATTCCTGAAAAAGGTCTCAAAAACCCCAGCAATATCCCGTGGACTGGTTTTAATGGAGCCATCCCCGGCTCTAATACTGGGAATCAACCTTGAGTTCTCTATTTCTTTAAGTCTAAGGGCTAGAATTCTGCCTGGTCTCTCCTTGTTCGAGATATTTTGTTTTAGATTTCAGAATGGCATATTCTGTTCTTCCTAATTAAGTCTTCATATTCGTCCTAAGCTTATATAACTTATCCAGTGCTCCTTGTAGTAAGAGGCTGAGAGTTCTTCCTCCAGTCTTGATTCGGTTAGCTAAAGAATTAACTTTTCTATCCTTTGCCGCTTGTCTAGAAGCTTCCTTAATAAATTCCCCCCGAGATAGCATTTTAGTGAGCACCAGATTAAATCGTATCTATCAGCTGAGCCCTGATTGAGTTCCAAGAAGGAAGAGATCAGTGTTTTGAAAGATGGAGTAGTCCGCTCATCTTCCAAGATCTGATTGTTAAGCTTCCAGATAGTGTCTCGCTGGCCTGCGGGGCCTGGAAACATTTTAACCTAAACCATGGCGTGGTCAGATATAACTATAGGCTCTATGTTGGCGGAAGAGATATTAGACAACAAGCTAGTGCTCACTAAAATATAGTCTATCCAGGACCACGAAGTGTGCATTGGAGAGTAAAAGGAGTAGGATCTAGACATAGGGTTAAGGATCCTCCAAGGATCCTCCAACCCCAACAACGAGCACAAGTCAGCGAAAGCGAGCTGAGTGGACAACTCGGTTTTGGGACCACTACCTGATCTGTCCAGCCCCTGCAAAGGTGCAATATTCCAATCCCCCCCAGGATAAAATTGGAAGGAAGAAAGGCACTTAGCAAACCTACTAAGGTCATCAGAAATGCAGAGTCCCCTCCAACAGGACCGTATATAGAGCCTAAAACTACCTCTAAATTATATAGCGTGCCCTGGACAAATGTATATCTACCTTCTGTGTCACGCACATGCTTCTTCATCACAAAGGGTACGTTCCGTCTGATCAATATGGCCACGCCCTTACTATTAGTAGTTTGACCTGAGGCGTACACCTGCACAAAGCCCTTAAATCTTAACAAATTCGTTTCAGTTATCATAATATGGGTCTCCTGAAGAAAAAGTATGTCCACTCCTAGTAGTGAGCAGTTCAATAGAACCCGACCTCTCTTCGAAGCCTCCCTTAAACCCCTCACATTCCATGTGGCAAGTTTAATATGACTCAGTGCCATTGTTGCTAGTACTCAAGTAACTTAAGAGGCAGCTTGGCAGATTGGCCCATCCGAGGGAAACATTGCGGCACATCCTCCCCCTCCCCTCACCCACACAGATTGCATCCAACCAAAACATTTAAGTCAAATGGAAAGATCTCTTGCTGAGCGTCTAAAAATAACACCAAGTATCATAATTATGTAACAACTCTGCTCCAGCCCCCAAAACAGTTAGTACAAAAATCTGAATTTGCCCCATCAATCCTAACCCCACCCCCAATCTCCCCACAATACAGCCAACTATATACAAAACCCTCCCCATCCAAAACAACCCAGGAACAGAGACAGTATCATGAAAATAGAACCCTCCCCGATACCCTGGCTTCACCCCTAAATTAGACAAAGTTCGAGCAAAGCTAAGATTAGAACCCTCCTTCCCAGTAATCATGAATTCAGGATTATAACAACAACGTTTAGATAAATGGGGTAGCCAAGGTAGTCCACAATTCCACTTACGGTCGTGAGACAGGTTCCAGAAGGCAGAAACCCCTCCCGCTCCCCCTCCCACCAACTCCAAGCCAAGAGTGATATCCCAAAAAGAGATTAGGACCCAATACAGGCTGCCAGGCCCTTAGGCCACGTAAACTCAGACATAATAAAAACAACCCAGGGCAGTGTGTCCCTCTGTGCGATCGCCCTCTTGCAAATCAGTAGCGTGGCAGAGTTAACCCCCCGAAATGAATAAATGTACCTGCAAGCAGATCTATAGTCAGCAAGACTAAAGCGGTCTCTCCGGAGGTCAGTTCTGGATCGGGGCAGCCATTAAGATGAAGTGCGCATCGGAAGAGACTGGGGTGGACCTATTTGGTCTGACCGATAAACAGTCCCTCCGGAAACAACGACCGCACTTCCTGTTCCCGCCTCCGACCCGTGCAGCCAACGTGGAGCAACCGATCCTCGGGGCCTGGTGAATCGCCTAGGCCACGTGGCCTACACCGACTCATCCCAACCATCTATCCCAGATAGGACTCGACCCCGGGGGAACCAGGTAAGCCAGCACGGCACTATTGCGCTGCATCACAGGGAAATCATAGAAAATAAGCATATTAAAACTTAACGAAATGGGCAAGCAGTGAGTCTATCAACCAGCAAGTAAGTCCAAAATTCAGGGACCTTTAAACAGGCCAGGAAGTTTTTTCGATAAGTCCGATAAAGCCTGTTCTGGATCTTCATAATGTTGCCAGCTGCCTTCCAGGGAGACCCCGAACTTCGCGGGTACACCATCTTAAACCTTATCCCAGCGCGATTAATTTTTGATAATAGGTGGAAAGTTGCTCTTCTTTATGAACTTCAAGAGGTAGATCCTGGGTAATTCTCAGTTTCACATGAGACCACTGTACAGAGTCCAGTTCTTTAATTTTGGCTAAGATGTGCTGACGTTCAATATAACTCAAAAATTTGATGATGATTGGCCTCGGGGGGGAATTCGGTGGAGGTTTGGACCTCAGAGATCTGTGGGCTCTTTCAATGTGGTAGGTTTGATTGATTGGAGATGGACCCACGACTTTATTTAGGAACTGTTGGATAAACTTGATGGTATCATTCCCCTCCTCAGACTCAGGTAACCCCAGGATAAGAATGTTGTTCCTCCTGCTCCTCCCTTCAAGGTCTTCAGTTTTGGCTTGTAGTTTTTGTATTTGCTGTTTTAATTTGATAATCTCTGGGTCAACTGTATTTTTCCAACGATCTATTGAAGAGACCTTAGCTTCCAGATCCCCAACTTGCCTGGATAGGTCCACGAAGTCTTTTCTGATGGATTTAACTTCTCCTGAGATTTCTTGTAATGTTTCCTTAAAAGGTTCCATAATTTGAAGGAATCGCTCCTCAGTTAATGGTGTATTAGCTGCAGCAGAAGAATTTTGTTTAGAGGAGGATGCAGAACTGGTGTTTTTAGCCTTCTTGGAAGCCTTTTCAGGCATTGATGGTGGAGTGTGTTTCACACTAGCTGCTTTCATTTCAGCCTCCATCGATGTTAGTCCTCTGGAAATACTTTCAATCACCCTAAAAATCAGCTCCCAGACACAGTACTCAGTCAGGAAGCCTTTAGGGTCGTTAGAGATAAAAAGGATATCAGTTATATAGTTGAAGATATTAGTTTTAGCAGGAAGAGGCAGGGAGCACCAGAGAGAGCTGCTCTCAAGCACACTGCATCATGTGACTCCTCCTGGCTGTGATTATTGAGAGCAATCTCAAAAAGGGGATGGTGTGTGCAGTTACCTGCAGTCAAGCAGCAAAGGTAAACTGTAGTCCCCTGGACCCAATAGAAGCCCCTGTGGAAAACATTGGGAGGCTGATTCCCCAGCCTGTATCTCCCGACAGGGAGAATAGTGAAAGGTTGGTAAAAATTCCTCAGGTAGCAGATAACAGAACAGCTACAGAAGGTTACTCAGTGGAGGGAGGGGTAACCCATAGTCAGAGGGTTAGGGATGGCAGTGACCCTGAATGCCCTGATGCAAGACCTAGGGATCCTAGTTCAGAAATTGGAGGGGACCTGTCCCATGCCTTGGGAATGTGTAAAGATTTTGCAGCTGCTCAGAAAAATGACCCTAGTTTAGAGAAGCTGAGGGCTTGGGCAGACTCTGACAGAGCACAGAGAGGTGATGTAAAACAAAGAATTTATTGGGACAATGGACTGTTGTATAGACAGGATATAAAAACAGAGGGGGGTGATGGGCAGGCTGCAGGCAGCTTGTCATTTCCCAGGGGTACTGTGAGCAGTTGCTCAAGATCGCTCATGATGTTCCCCTGTTTGGCCATCTGGGAATTGCACACACTATGCAGCAATTGGCTCAGAATTTCTATTGGCCCAACTTCACACAGCAGGTGAAGGAGTATTGCAGGTCTTGTCATCGATGCCAATAAATGGGGAAGGTGGGTAGAAAAACCCAAGCCACCCTAACTCCCTTGCCCATAGTGGAGGAGCCATTCCAGAAGGTAGAAATGGATATTGTGGGGCCTTTGAATACCCCCAGCTCTTCCATGAAGAGGTTTATCCTGACTGCGGAGGATTATGCCACCCGGTACCCAGAGGTAGTTGCCCTATCCTCACTGAGGACAGACAAAGTGGCAGATGCCTTGCTAGGGATTTTCTCCCATGTGGGATCCTGCAGGAGGTTATCACCGATTGAAGGGATTCCTTCATGTCTGACCTGATGAAATGTTTGTGGGAGAAGTGTGGGGTGGTGCAGAGATGCACGACACTTTGTCAACTGCAAGCCAATGGGCCTGTGGAAAGATTCAATGGTACCCTTAAAATGATGCTCCAAGCATTTACTGAACAGCATGGGAGGGACTGGGAGAAATACCTTCCCCACCTGTTGTTTGCATACAGGGAGGTGCCCAAAGAGTCAACATGGTTTCCCCCATTGAGCTTTTATATGGACACAGGGTATGTGGGCCCCTATACTTGATCGAGGAGGACTGGGAAGGCAACCACACCACCCAGGAAACTCCCAAAGTGGATTATGTCCTTAAGTTTAGGGAAAAGCTGAAGGAGCTTATGGGAACAGCCCAGAGCAACCTGGCAGCTGCCCAGCAAAAACTAAAGGTATGGTATGACTGCAGAGCCAGAGCTCACTCGTACATGGTGGGTCAGGAGGTCATGGTCCTAATCTTGTCTGGAAAGATGAGCTGCAGGCTGAGTGGGTAGGACTGTACAATGTAGTCAGACAGGTGAACAACGTAAATTACATTATAGAACTGCCTGACAGGAGACATACCAAAGAATGTACCACGTCAACATGATGAAGCCACATGCAAATAGGGCTGACATGGTCTTTGCAGTGTGTAGTTCTGGGGAGGGGACAGATGAAGGAGATCCCCTTCTGGACTTGCTGGAAGAAAGCAAGTGGGAGTCCTCTGTGGAGGCAATTTAAATGTCTCCCCAGTTGTCCCCAGACCAGATCCAGGAAGTAAGGGAGGTTTTAGCAGACTTTGCCCCATTGTTTAGCACCAAGCCTGGACTAACCCCCTTAGCAACGCATGACATGGAGACAGGGATGCAAGCTCCCATATGGAAAACAGCATATCGGGTGTCCGAGGCCATCCAAAAAGACATTAGGAGGGAAGTAGAGGAAATGCTGGATTTAGGGGTAATCCAGAAATCCCACAGCCCCTGGGCCTCACCCTTAGTCTTTGTTCCCAAGTCAGATGGTGCCACTTATTTCTGTGTGGACTATCGTGGACTCAATGCAGTTATGAAGTAGGATGCCCACCCAATGCCAGGGACGGATGAATTACTGTAAGAGGGGTGACATACCTTACCACTATTGACCTAATGAAAGAGTATTGGCAGGTAGAGTTAACTGTCAGAACTAGGGAGAGGTTGGCCTTCATCACTCCAATAGGGTTATTTGAGTTTAAAGTAATGCCTTTTGGAATGAAGAATGCACCTGCCACCTTCCAAAGGTTGGTGAACCAGGTGTTAATGGTGTTGAGGAGTACGCCGTGGTATACCTGGATAACATTGCCATCTTCAGCACCAACTGGCCCACTTTAGGGAAGTACTGGGCAGGATACAGAAGGCTGGGCTCACTGTAAAAGCTGAAAAGTGCCAGGTGGTCAGGGCTGAGGTGGCATACTTCAAGCATGTAGTAGGTCAGGGACAGCTCCATCCTAATCAAGCAAAAATTGAGGCAATCAAGGCATGGCCCAGATCTGAAATCCAGAAGCATGTTTAGAGTTTTCTAGGGACCGTGAGGTACTATAGGAAATTTGTACCAAATTACAGTACCCTGGCATTTCCCCTATCTGGCCTGTTAAAGAAAAGAATGCCTAAAAAGATTAATTGGGAATCAGCTTGTGAACAAACTTTTACATGACTAAAGGAGGCACTGTGAAGTGCTCCTGTATTAGCAGTACAGACTATAGTAAACCCTTTGTGGTTCAGACTGATGCCTCAGATGTGGGTATTAGGGCAGTGCTTAGTCAAATGTCTAAACAAGGGAAAGATCACCCAATAGTGTACCTCAGTAAGAAGTTACTTTCCAGGGAGCAGGCTTATTCTACAGTGGAGAAAGCATGCCTTGCAATGGTGTTCGCACTAAAGAAGTTAGAGCCACACCTATACAGGCGGCACTTTGAGGTACAAATAGATCACAACCGCCTGGTTTGGCTGGCATAAATGGGTAAAGCAAATGGTAGGCTATTAAGATGGAGCCTTGCCTTGCAGGGTTATGACATGACTGTCTCACACAGGGCAGGGGCAGCAAATGAAAACGCAGATGGGCTATCGCATCAGTTTGAGCAGTGAACTGAATTTGGGGAACTCATCCCATACCTAGGAATAGAGTCCCCAAACTCAGTCTAGGAGGGAGGAATGTGACGCTCTGCCTATCTACTTGTTATTATATTGTATCATATTTGTGTAAAGGGGCCTGACCTTCTGACCCCAAAGCAGTTGCTGCAGTAGTTAAATTACTAGTTTCCTTTTCTGTGTTGACACATAGTTGCAAGACTTCCTGGGTCTATAAAGACTTCTTTTATGCCAGGTTATAACACATTGTTAACTATCCTTTTACTTTGAAATGCAGGGACAAAGTATGTATTTTATGACCTCTGAGGAAAAGGCAGCTTTTAACTAATACCTGTTAGATTTCAGAAATAGATGAACACAATTCCTTAGGAAGTTTCTGAAGACATCAAATGGGTAATTCTGTCTGTCACAGGGCTTCACTAATTATGAAGAATATATATTTATATATACATACTGTACATATATATTTTTTTAATTGGAATGTTTGAGCAGTGGGCTGAGACACATGACTGATAAATTAATTCAGTACTCAGGTTTGAGTGACCTCACAGCCAGCATCTGTGACCTGTGTCATCGGGGGGAGGAGGAGTTTTGTACAACACATTACCAGCCAGCTGGGAGAACTTTTGCATTTTCCCTTTGGTTTTGAAGGGGAACTCCTGAAAAGACACTCTCACAGTAGTTTAGGTAAATTCAACCACCTATTTATTACTTGAAAATTAGGGTAGTTAGATAATTCAGTTACCAGGCATGTGTTTTTGTTTTTTTTTTGTAATTCCCTTTTCTTTTGACTGTAGGTATTAATTTATATAGGTTTGGTGTTTTTGTGTATTTGCTATTTTTAATTTCAGTAAACTTTTTGGTTTCCTTAATCCTGCTTGAGCCTTTTCTCATTTTTTTTTTGCATGTGAATGTTGGGACAGTATTTGATAATTCTGACATAACTGTTAAAGAGCTCATAGTGTTGCCATTTTGCACAAAAGGTAAGAACATACCTGGGTCTCAATTGGGTCCAAAAAGGGGAGAATCGTGAACCAGGCTGGGTGCCCATTGGGTTAAGTATTGCACTGCATTTCTCCAAAGAGGGTGTGATATTTAATCCTGTTAACTGGGCATGCTAGCAAAAATGGGTTCATATTTTACATCAAGACTTGAGACTAGTAGGTGTTTCAGACCCAAAAGAGACAGGAGGGTTACTCTTTTTGCCTCCTGTTTGCATATTGCACTTCAAGGTTTGGCACTGTGGGAGCAGAGGGCTTGATCTGTGGAGTGCATTTGTGACATGCACTAAGGCATGAGGCAGAGCCAAATGTGTTCATGCAACCTAGGTGAGAGTATATCTTAGGCCATTCACAGAAAGGGAGACAACGTTTGCAAAATAAGTGCAGTCACATTTGTTCATGGTGCTGGAATTATGGTATGCTCTTTCCTGAATATGCACTGAGGCGTGAGGTAGAGTCAAGTGTCTTCATGTAGCCAAGGTGAGCATATAGCATAGGCCGATCACGCAAGATATGCAGAATAACTGCACTCAGAATCGTACACTGTGATGGAGCCATGGCATGTGCTTACCAGTGTATCCAGTGAGGCATGAGGCAGAACCAAGTGAGTTCATGTAAGCCAGGTGGGCATATATCAGAGGCCGATCACAAAAAGAGGGAGAAGGTTTTCAGAAGAACTGCAGACAATTGTACGCTGTGATGGAGAAAAAGTATCTTGGTAGACACAGAGGCACAAGGTGGAGCCAAGTGTATTCAATGAACACAAGGCAGCATATGTCAGAGTTTTATCACAGAAAGAGAGACAAGGTTTGCAGAACAAGTTCAGTCACATTTGTACAGACTGATAGAACCATGGCATGCAGTTTTCTCTGTATGCACTGAGGCACGAGGCAGAGCCAAGTGTGCTCCTGTAACCTAGGTGATAGCATATCAGATGCTGATCACACAAAGTGAGACAAGGTTTGCAAAATAATTGCAGTCTCATTATAGTGACTGAACCATGGTATGCACTTTCCTGCATATGGACTAAGGCATGCGACACAGCTAAGTGTGTTCAAGTACCCTAGGTGAGCATATAGCAGAGGTCAATCACAGAAAAACGATGCAAATGTTGCAGAATAAGTGCAGAACCAGAGTATACAGTGGGCACAAGGCAGAGCCGAGTGTCCTTAAGTAAGTCTGGTGGGTGTACATCAGAGGCTGATCACATAAAATGACAGAAGATTTTTCAGAATAACTACACTCACAGTTGTACATAGTAGTCAAGCAAAGGTATGCAGTTATCTAGGTAGACACTGAGGCACAAGGCAGAGACCACTGTTCTTTAACACAGGTTAGCATACATCAGAGGCTGAGTACGCAAAATGAAACTCAAGTTTGTAGATCAAATGCAGACTCATTTGTACATAGAGAACAAGCCATGGTGTGTATTTTCCTAGGTATGCACTGAGGCATGAGGCAGAGCCAAGTCTGTTCATGTAACCAAGGTGGGCATATACCAGAGGCTTATCTCACAAAAGTGACATAAGGTTTGCAAACTAACTTCACTCACAACTGTGCATTGTGAAACAGCCATGGTATTCTCTTTCCAGGGTATGCAGTGATGCACAAGCAGCTCATTTCCAGATGTGTTCTGGGGGAGGGGTATGGAATATAGTACAATAGGAAAAAAATTAAATAGTAATTAACAACATTACAAAAATAATAGGTATAAACAGCAATATAGCACCTCAAATGAACATAATTATAAATGTTGTAAAGATACATATTTACAGAAATTATATCTGTGAGGTCCTTATTGGAAGCAGTTTACTGGTGGAACTGCATTTTGTGTAACAACACTATCTTTGTTGCTCTACTGACATTATCCTCCAGCAACTTTGATGGAAAAATGGAGGAGAAACACAATGATAACTTCTGGGGGCTAATATTTTTTATTTACAAACCAGATATGGCTAGAAATTGGACTGCTGACTACCGGAGGAGGCACACAACACTTACACATAAGGAGTTAGGAGAATATTGCTGTGAAAAGATGTGAGACTTCCCCTCACCTTATTTCTGGTTACTGAACTTTTAGTAAGGCACAGGTGATCACGCTTTGACTTTTCAGTACCTGCAGCACAACATGTAGTATTTTATTATGTACCAGATCCACAGGAAAGACAAATAACTGTGAGACACATGCCAACCATAATGAGAGAAGTCATCTGCAGCCTTTAGCATGGTGTCTCTGGAGTGTTCAAATGCAGGATCTAGCCAACATCAAAGGAATATTTCATTGGAGAAGGAGTGATTGCTTACATTGTAAACCATGGAGTACCATTACTGATGATGGAAACATTACTTCTTACATGCTTTAGCTACAGTGATGTCTCCATCACTGCTGCCATGCAGTGCGTTATTATGGACATTTGCATGATTTTAGGATCCTGCTTTGAAATCTGGACATTTATAATTGCAGGATATTTCCACATATTTAGGATCCTATTATAAGGGTCTCCACAAGATGCAGGATACTCAGATACATATCAGGGAAGGTTTATGAGCAGGATAGTAAAATGACATAAGTAGTAGCAACTATATATAATGAAAAAATCTTAACATGGGAGAAACAGGAAAGAAGACAGACATGTGGGGAGTAGTGCAATGCACTGGCTGTGGGACAGCAGTCTTCTGGGAGACTTTCTGGAGGCTAAGATGCTACCCTATTTGCAGGCAACTCCATCTCCAGGTCAAACTGGGCAGTAGTAGAGGGACCTCCCCCACCCAGGAAACACCAGGGCCACCACCACTGCCTCAGAGGTTACCAAGAAAGAAAGAACAGCAGTTGGACCATGGTGGGCTCAGGGAGGGTGAAGGTGGTGGAACAGAAGTGCATCCCTTCAGTTGTACCACTCTACAATCCATATGCCATTCTGGTGAAGAATAGTTCCCCAATGCAGGCACCCACAGGGGAGACCTAGGAGGTTGCTGGCAGCCATCACAAGGGAGGCTCACAGGAAGGTGGCACAGGACACCACATGGGAAGGAAGCAGCTCCTGGTGGGGGACTCAGTTATTAGGGGGATAGAACTGGGAGGGCAGGGGAAAATGAAGTAAGGTGCCTGTCTGGCACCATGGCTTGGAGGGACAGGAAGTGAATCATCAGGATCACAGGAGCACCTGCACAGGAGACAGAGCTAGATGTCATTGTCCACCTAGGGCAAATGACCTGGCTGGGCAGGGGATTAGAGGAATGCAGGAGGAGTTTATGGAGTTGGGGAGGGGCCTTAGAAAACTAGCACACACAGTATACTTTTTGTGGGTGCTGCCTGTCTATGGCATGGGTGAGGAAAGGGTACTCCACACCAATGAATGGTTGAAAAACTGGTGCAGAGAACAGGGCTTTGGCCTCATTGGGGACTAGGGTTCCACCTGGAGGGATACCAACCTATACTGGCATGATGGGCTGCATCTGTCTGGGAAGGGAACCAGTCTCCTGGCTGATTGGTTCAAAGGCTTCATTGGCAAGCTTTTAAACTAGCCAAGAGGGGAGGCACAGATATGAAGCAGGAAATTCCCAGTCTTCCCCCCAAAACAGGGTAGTTAGCAAGGTTAACACCTAGGTAGAAAGGTCAATAGGAAGTAGGACAGTGGAAAATGGAGAAGGCAAAGGCAGTAAGAGCAGGGATGGGGCTACTGGAGGTAAAGCCATAAAAAAGTGGAGAGTAATGAGTGCCAATGTCTGTCGTCTGGGTAAAAAGCTTCCAGAACTAGTGGCCTTGATGGAAAAGGAACATCCTGATATCATGGCAGTCACAGAAACATGGTACACACAGAACCATGACTGGGATGTAAACATACCAAGGTACTCAATCTACAGGAGGGGCAGGGATGGTAAAAGAGGAGGAGGAGACTCTCTACATAAGGGAAGGAATCAAAGCAACAGAACTAAAGGGTAAATGAGGAGGAGAGGAGGCACTGTGGATCAACTTGGACAGAGGCAATGGCACCACAATCCGCATTGGGGTTGGATACAGACCTCCATCACAGGGGGAAGAAATGGACAAGGAAATGATAGAAGGTATCCTTAGAATGGCAGAAAAATAGGAGATATTGTTGATGGGGATCTGAATATGCCAGATGATAACTGGAGCGCATTTGCTGCAGCTACATCCAAGAGCGGGGTCATTCTCGATGCCCTGCAGGGGGCGTGCCTTAGACAACTAGTATTGGAACCCACTCGGGAAGGAGCAGTCTTAGACCTGGTACTCTCAAATGGAGATGAAGAAAGGATCACAGATCTAGAAGTGGGTAGCCATCTGGGAACCAGTGACCACTGAACAGTATGGTTCACAATAAACACAGCAGTAGAGACAAGCCATACAAAGGCAAATGTCCTAGATTTTAGGAGGGCTGACTTTGCCAAAAGGGGTGAGTGCCTAAGGAATGCACTAGCAAATGGGCAGAAAGGAGGGGTGGAAGAACAATGGGGAATAATTAAAACTACCATCACAGAGGCAACAAGCCTTTGTGTGAAGCAAATAAACAAAACAAAATGAAGTAAAAAAATCACTATGGTTTTTAAAGGAGGTGGCAGGAAAGGTTAGGGAGAAAGAGATAGCATTCAGAAAGTACAAGGAATCACAGAATCAGCAGGACAGAGAACTGTGTCAGTTAATGCAGAAGGAGCAGGGAAGGCAGTCAGTATAGCATAGGCCCAAACAGGAAAAGACAGCCAAATCAGTTAAGAAGGGGGATAAAACCTTTTATAGGTACATCAAGGAGTGAAGGAAGACCAAGAGAGGGATAGTGAGGCTTAAAAAGGGGAGGGGGTTGGCAGAGGGTCACTGTGAAAAGTTAATGAATACTTTTACTCAATATTCACACAAGAAGAAGAGGGGGAGGTACCCAAACCAAACAATAAAAGCACTCTGGACAGGGGGGTCAATACCAGTCCATTCACGGAAGAAAGGGTCATGAAGGAACTCCTAAAACTCAAAGTGGACAAAGCAATGGGGCCTGATGGGATTCACCCCAGAATTCTAAAAGAACTAAGGGGAGAACTAGTGACACCGTTGATTGCCCCTTTTAACAAATTATGGGAGGATGGTGTGGTACCAGAGGACTGGAGGAGGGCGGATGTGATTCCTCTTCACCAATGTGGGAGAAAGGCAGAGGCAGGAAAATGCAGACCTGTTAGCATGACCTCAGTGGTAGGAAAAATGATGGAATCATTTCTGAAAGAAATATATTTTTTTTAAATTGAATTTTATTAGTTTCTGAATTTTACAAAACCAACAATACCAACATAAAAACAGACATATTCGGTTCCACAATCTGTTCTATAATACATCAACAGCATCTGGTCTTAAGATCAGTCTGAACTGATGTGTATACTTATACAATGACTGGACATTATTATTTTACTTCTTAGCTAATAAAGAAGCGTACCAAAGAGTATTAGATTCCTAAAATTTAAACAGTTATTAAACTGATCAAATGAATAATACAATGCAGTGAAATAATAAGGTAAAAAGGAAGGAACACAATAAAGTAAGTATTTTCTAAATCCCTCTTCCCCCTTCCCTCCCTCCCCCCCCACCCCACGTGGTGGTCTATTTACCCTCCCATGATATTAGGTAAAGTTCAGGTTAATTACCCTAATCTTTCAACTCTTCTCACTGAGCCATGGGTTCCTGTAGAGACATGAAGTTATTTGATAAAGTGGGAGGGAAAGGCCCCCTCCCGGGCCGAGTTCCAACTTGGCTCTTTTCATTTGTCTAGAGTTTCCCTAGCTAATATTCCTAAAACAGGAACCCCTTCTCTTATACTGTCATATTCAAGGTAGGGCAACCACCTAACTTTATGACGATCAGGCTGGAGGCATAGGTTGGCTAAGTTTTTCCATGTTTTTTATCTGTTTGCAGCCGGCAAACCAGTGGTCCTCTGTTGGAGGCATAGCCACAGCTTAGTAATTAATTTCTGTGCCGCCACTAATATTGGAAATAGGTAGTTGGCTTTAAACCCTCGTAGCCCTGGAGGTGGCTCATCCAGCAGTAGGTGCTGTGGACTCATAGGGACATGAACTTGCAGGATGGCATTCATATGATCAGTAATTTTGCTGCAATAACTATTGAGTTGGGGACAGCTCAAAAAAATATGTTCATGAGTTCCCCAGAGTCCACAGCCTCTCCAGCATACTTCCTGAGTGGCTCCCCCATAATGTTTGGTAATCACTGGGGTTCTGAAGTATCTGGATAGCACTTTGCCAATGGAATTCCCTCCAAAAGGGTGAAGCTGTAGTTCTCTGAGCAAGACCTCAGACCACTTCCCACTGTATCAGGTTGTCTGGCACATTTAATTATTTTCCCCTACTTGTTGAATGGATGATTTAAACTGGTCCTGATTTACCCTGCACATCTTATAAGTTGTAGCAATCAAATGTGATTTAGGAACAGATCCCCGAGCTATACTGAGAAGAAACTCTATCCTTTGGTGGTCTGGGTGAGGCACATCATAGCCTTTCCAGGCCTCTGACTATAAGAAATGTCTGATTTGTAAATAGGCATAGAAGTCATGTAGTGGTATGTTAAATTCTTGCCTCAGTTGTGTAAAACTCTTTAGTCTGACACTTTCATACAGCTGGATAAAAATACTTCAAACATCTGCTCTTCCACCTGTCAAATACTAGATTCTCTTTCCCTTAGTGAAAATCAATGCCACTAATGATTTCGCCTTGTAGAGGTATTATCCCTGTCAGGTTAAGGTCTTTGATCACCGAATGCCATGTCTTCACCACATTCTTAAGCCAAGGGTTGGGTAATATCTGTAGTAGTTTGGGAATCTTACTACTATACAGGATTGAATCTAGGGTGCCCAGCCTCATTTGCTCAAGTTCCATTTTGACCTAGCTAGGTTTTTCTGTCACAACCTGGTTGGCTACCAGGGATTGTAATTGGGCTGCTCTGTAACACCCCCGCAGGTCAGGGACTCCCAATCCCCCTTACCCTTGTCATGCTTAAGGAGCACCCAGTTCAATATGGGTTTCCTCCCAGCCCATATAAACTTCTTAAGTGATCTCTGAATGTCAATCCAAAATTTCCCTGGTGGGTTAATGGGGATGGAGCCAAACAGGAACAACAATCTAGGGAGAATGTTCATCCTGACTGTTACAACTTGACCTGTAAGTGATAGTGGGAGTGCTGCCCATCTGTCACAATCTCTTTATCTCTTCAAGGAGTTTTTGGTGGTTGAGAGCTGATAAAGTTTGCTTAGTTCAGAAGGGATTTGGATGCCTAGATATCTAAAACTTTCCGAAGTCCATTTTAGCCTAGTCAAAGTTCTAACCCTTGGGGAGATCTTTCCTCCAATAGATAGAACCTCGGACTTAGTTTCATTGATTTTGAACACTGAGAAGTTACCATACTCCGTTAGCAGGGCCATGGCTTTGGGTAGAGAAGTCTCTGGGTCTTAAAGGTATAAAAGAGTATTATCAGCATACAGTGAGATACGGTTGTCCACTGCATCCCTGTTGTGTAGCCCTACCAATGTGGAATGATTGGGAGGTTACCCCAATTAATCTGACTACAGTTTGAGGGTTATCATACAGGGCTGCTACCCACGTTTGAAACTTGGGGCCAAAATTAAAATTTTTCAGCACCTCCATTAGGTAAGGTCATTCCAGATGATCAAACACCTTTTCAGTGTCCAAAGTGAACACTACTGCTGGAGGATCACTCTGGCCTCTTTGAACAGTCCCCAGGATGGTTAACACTCTGCTAACATTATAGTGCAAGAGCCTCCCTGGTATAAAACCATCCTGGTCCAGTTGAACAAACTGTGTGATTACCGTGTGGAGGCGATTGGCAATCATTTTGGCAAAGATTTTAATATCAATGTTTAAGAGCGAGATGGGTCAGTAGTTGCTGCACAGAGTTGTATCTTTACCCAGTTTGGGTATGACTGATATTAGCACTCTAGCCCATGTATCTGGGGCTTCCTGAGGTTTGTGTGCTATATTACACATCTGGAGCATCAGTGGTGCAACCTCCTTCTGAAACATTTGATAACATTCTCCAATGAACCCATCAGGTCCTGGGGATTTGTTATGCTTCAGATTTTTAATTACTTCCAGTAACTCACCCTGGGTAAAGGGGTGGTCTAGAAACTCCTCTTGCTGTGCCGATATTTTGGGTAATTTTAATTTCTCTAAAAAAATGTTAAGTTTCTCCTCCTGGTTGGTGTTTACCTTAGAAGTATATAACTCCCTATAGAAGTATTGGAAGCACTTTGCAATATTATTCGGTAAAGTCTGTACTGGGACGTGGCCAAAGTGTTTGTAGTCGCTGAGATATGTCTGTCAGCCATCTGCTTCCGGAGCCTAAAGGCCAACAGACGTCCTGCCCTGTTACCTCCCTCGTAGTATTGTTGGGCTAGAAATCTAAGTTGATTCTTGGTCCTGGCAGATATAATTAGCTGTAATTGCTCCTTACTTTTCTGAGTTCTCCCAGTATACTGTCTGGTCCCCCTTGTTTGTGTGATGCTTCCAAATCCTTAATCTGTTGCTCTAAACTCTCTTGCTTTTATTTCATGGCTTTCTTTTTGTGGGATGCATATGCAATGGCCTCTCCCCTCACAACTGCTTTTAACATGTACATTAATTTTGATGCTGAACCTATGTTTTCTGTAATATAGTTTTTGATAACTTCTTTGATTTTAGAGTTAAATGTCTCATCTTTCAGGAGCCCTGCATTTAAGTGCCAATTCGATATATGTCCAAACCTCAAAGTTAAGCTGATTTTGGCATGGTCTGACAGGCAGATCAGATAGCTCTCCGGATCTGCAATTGTATGGGCCCAGGCTTTTTGAATACAGAATTTATCTAACAGAGAGTAAGAATTTTGGGCCTGGGAATAGAATGCAAAATCCTTACTTGTGGGGAATTTCTCCCTCCAGGTATCAACCAGCCCAGCCTCCAATCTAAGGTTCGATAACACTTTGGGGCCTGCGCCCTCGAATTGTTTCCTACCCCCTCCATCTATCTAAGTTGGCATTCTCAACGCAATTCCAATTACCGCCCAAAATTATTTGGCCCTCACCCAATGATGCTACATACCCAAATACCTGTCTAAAGAATTGGGGGTTGCATGGGGTGGGTGCATATATATTTACCACATGTATTACCCTGCCTGCTATTTTCCCTGTTATGGCCACTAATCTCCCCTCAGTGTCAGCATGTGTACTCAACTTAGTGAAGCCCAGACCATGTCTAATTAGTATGGCTACTCCTGCCTTTTTCACTTTAGGGTGAGAGGCGCCTATGACATCCCCCACCTACAGATGTCTCAGCTTTAGATGATCTGAGAATGTGAGATGCGTCTCATGCAACAATCCCACATCACATCCTGCCTTTGCTAGGTCCTACAGAATGGCATTGTGCTTTGCTGGGGTGTTCAGTCCTTTGCATTTAATAATATTATTTTAAGTGACCCCATTTAAGCGTCTGAGAAGTTTTTTTTGCCACATGATTCCCCCTAGGCAGCGCCCCAAGAATCACCACCCAGCCATGACTGCCTTCTACTAATTTTAACCTCTCAGTCATACCCCTACCAAACTTAGTAAAATATAGAGCCTTATTTTCCCCCTGCGGCAAGTTCCCCAGATCCCCCCTCACAACAGTTATAAACCCCTCTTCCCTCCCCTCTCCCCCCTTCAGCCCTTCCCTCCAACAACTATTCACAGTAACCTCAACATAGGTCATTGTCAGAAGGTATCACCTTCTGGCCTAGAGCTCAGGCTAATCCAATAGGCCCACGCCTCTCGGACTCCCTTCACCTGAGTGAGCGTAAAAGTGCAGTCTTCAGGTTTGGATATTGGGCTGAATAGACACTCTCTTCCTCGACCCTCCTCTTAGCAGAGAGAGCTTCGGCCTATATCTGTGCTTCCGGTGACTCAGAGTTAAAAAATGTTGTGTGTGTTGAGGGACTAGGGCCACCAACTGGCAGCTCCCCTAGAAAAGGCTTCCCCTCCCTTAAACAAGTTGTCTGGCACCCTGCATATGAGGGCTGCCAGTTGCACAATTGCAAGACACACTATAACTTTAGTAAACAAACTTCTTTAGAATGCAACTGGTGTTAGTTAAGTACATATATGATCCATTCTTATTGATCACTCCCCCCCCCCGGAGGACCTCTCGGAGGTGCGTTTTCATTGTGAGAGTGAAGGATGGAAAAATAGTGCAAAATTCCCACACCACTCCGAGATCAGACCCCGAGTACACCTATCCCTCCAAACATTCCCTGCTTTCTGCAGCTCCTGGAGATGTAATAAGGGGCAAGTGAGCTGACCAGAGCACCAGCGTTCTCTCTCCCAGATCACTCACCCAACATGGGCAAGTTGTGGGGGCTCTAACTTTCCTGCTGGTGGTGTTAGCTGCCCATAGGTGTGTCAGGGTGTGTGGCCTGCTCAACCACCCATTTAACAGGAGAACATCGATTCAAACAGTCAAAAAGTCAAAAGTAGCAAACCTAGTCCTTAAAATGCAAAGCCCAGTGGAACAGCACTGAGCCAGTCATCAGTTCTTAGCATGTTGATCTGGAGCTCGTTGTGCATAAGAAATGCATTGTTCAAAGCTTACAGTGTCCCTGTCCACATGATTATGATCAGCCCCTTTCCATTGTTAACCCCTTCAGACCCCACCTTAGCTAACCCAGTGTCTCCACATCTAGCTAAGGAGAGAAATCAAAGGGAAAACAAAAAAAAATAGTGTTCAGGTGGTTACTTGCTTGCATAGGGACTTGCTTAGGTGGGTCAGATCTTTGCAGATTTGTTCCTCTAGCTCAGAGTTATGCATGTTTCTGCTTCTGGCTTTCTTCATGCCTGATGTAGGTTATATGTGATAATGGTGAAAGCCTAAAGGTGAGCACTGTTATCGTGCAGTCAGAGTGCTGAAAACATTTTCGGTACTCTGATGCCCTCAGCGCACAGGACATCAGTGCTGGGACACGTATTTTAATGCTTTCTGTGGTGGGGCTGCCCCCTGCACCCCCCACAGCCCCCGCACCCCCCTACTAAAGGATTCTCAACTCCGGGGGGGTGCATGTTGGGGGGAAGGTGAAAGCATTAAAAAATAAAGGTTCAGGTTGGGCGCAATAAAATTGCACCAGCGCCCGGACCCGAACCCAGTACCTCACCCACCTCAACCACAAGCCAACCCCTGATGCCACAATGCAGCTCAGCAATCCATTGCAGTACCACCCCTACAGCTCCTCCAACCCCTCCCAGTCCATGCTCACCATGCTCACCCCTCCGTGCACGTGTACACATAGTGACATCCTGTTGCCAAGTTCGCCCACCCCCTCATCCGGCCAACCCTACCCTCCCATCACCATGAGGAATTGTGCTGGGAAGGAGTCACCATTATGGACAGTGCCCTTCCCCATGCACCCACCTCTCAGGATACCCCTGAGATATCCCATTTTAACTGCAGAAGGGTTTGTTCTATTAGTTCTTGTTGACAGTCCGGGATGGATAGGCAGACTTTCTGGAGTGGTTTGCTGGCTTGTGATAATGTGTTATAAATCTTGCTTCCCAACTCCCAGTGGATGAGAATTTTAGTGGGGTATCAGAGTTGGGCCTTAATCTATTTGTCTCTCAACTGTTTAATTACCGCTAGGACTTTTTTTCCGCTGCTGCATTGTCATTGGCGGGATGTCCTGGTCAATGTACACTCTTTTGCCATTCAGGTTCAAGTCCTTCTTTGCCCACACTTTCTGGAGAATAATCTCCTTTACTGGGTATCTGTTGAATTTTACCAGTATTGATCGCAGGGGTGCATTATTTTTGGGGCGTGGGCCTAATGCATGGTGCACTCTTTCCAGTTCTAATGGCTCCGTGTCTGGCATGTTCAGCTCCTGCCTTAACCATGATCTGATGAATTCCGTGGGGTCATCCTGCTCACTACCTTCCAGAAAGCCAAAAATGTGGATGGTTTTCCTGCATCCTCTAGATTCGGCATCTTCTGCTCAAATTGTGAGCTCATGTCCTCTTCTAGCCAAATAGACCACTGCCTGACTTAATTTCAGCGTATCTTCTCATAGCCCATCAAGGCCGGATTCAGGTCTGTTGTCCTCCACTCGAAAAGCTTCAGGTCTTGCTTTATGTCCTTGACATTAGAATCAATTCTTTGTAGCATTTTCACGATGTGTGCAGTGGCCCTCCCATCCAGAGAGCTTTTTCTTGAAGATGGTTCATCCCCCTCTCCACCTGAGTCTGCAGCTGATTCTGAGGCCCTCTAGAGAGATAGAGGCTGTAAGGCTCCGGTCTGGTCACAATCTTCTGTGATGGCTTTCCTTTGCTGCACTTCTTCCCCCCACTTTCATAGTCAGACTCATATTTAGAGATATTTCTTGCTTTTGGTGGTCATTTGAGGTTTTTAGGGTGCCAGATGGTTGTTGATCGAGTACCTCGGTTTGGAAGCTCAGAGTTAAGCATCCATACCCAACGGTGACATCACTGGAAGTCCCTGAAAGAAAGAATTGTTGAGTACCTAGAGGCTAGCGGGGCATAGGACCCAAGGCAGCATGGATTCACAGCAGGAAGTTCTTGTCAGATGAATCTAATCGAGTTCTTTGATTGGCTAACCAAAGTAATAGACCAGGGAGGGGCTGTGGATATGGCCTACCTAGACTTTAGCAAGGCATTTGACACAGTTCCACACAAAAGATTAATAAGCAAGTTTACCAGCCTGAGGGGTGAGTCCCAGGGTGGTAGCCTGGGTAACAAATTGGCTGGACAACAGGACCCAGAGGGTAATACTAAATGGAGTACACTCTGAAGAAAGGGGGGCACTAGTGGAGTACCACAGGGTTCAGTATTGGGTCTGGTCCTCTTTAATGTCTTTATAGGTGACATTGCAGAGGGGCTAGAAGAAAAAGTATGCCTCTTTGCAGATGACAAAAAGATTTGCAACAAGGTTGATACACAAGAAGGGATACAAAGGATGAGGAGGGACCTGGCAAGATTGCAGGAATGGTCAAAATATGGCAGCTTAGATTCAATGCAAAAAAGTGCAAAGTAATGCACCTGGGAAACAAAAACCCAAGGGAAGAGTACACAGTGGAGGGGGAGGTACTAACAACAACACAAATGGAAAGGGACCTGGGGGTAGTTATATCAGATGACCTTCAGGTAGGTAAGTAAGCAATGTGAGCAGGCAATAAGGAGGGTTGGGGATACTCGGATGTATAGGATGAGGCATCACCAGTAGAAAACAGGAAGTTGTTATTCCTCTGTACAGACAGTTGGTGAGACCCCATCTGGACTACTGCATACAGTTCTGGAGACCCCATCTCCACAGGGACATAGACAGGATGGAGGCAGTACAGAGGAGGGCAACTAAAATGGTGCAAGGTCTGCAACATAAGCTATATGAAGAGAGACTAAAGGAGCTTAATATGTATACTCTTGAGGAAAGGAGAGAGAGAGAGGGGGGACATGATAGAAACTTTCAAGTACCTCAAGAGAATCAACAAAGTCCAACAGGGGAGCATCTTTATGAAAAAGAGATGTACAAGAACAAGGGGGCATAATTTGAAGATAGAGGGGGGATGGCACAGGGGCAGTGTGAGGAAATACTTTTTCACAGAGAGGGTGGTGGATGCATGGAACCACCTTCCTGGGGAGGTTGTGGGGTCAAAAACAGTGGGGGAATTCGAGAAAGCATGGGACAGACATAATGCAATTTTAGTGAGGGGTAGGAGGAAGTAGGGTGTTGGGTAACTGGAAACTGCAGTTTATCAGATAGGTAGAAACTGGACAGACAAGGTGGACCAGGTGGTCCTTATCTGCTGTCAAAGTCTATGTTTCTATGTTTTTATGAGTACAAAAAGAACCCATAGTAAAATGTTGATAAATTAGTGTGCCAAAAAGTCATAATCGATAAGAAGCCCATAAATTGGCTCATCAAGCTGCCTTCTCCTACAGTTTCCCCAAACTCTGGAACTCACTGCCTTTACCCATCTGGTCTGCCACTTCCTCCTTCTCTCTTGCCTTCCTCCTGTCAAAGTTCACCACTCCCGCTTGTTCCTTCTACTGATACCATCTATTCATCTGCCTGCAATGACTCAGCCTGGTTGTCAATTGTTTACTACCTGCGTATTACCAGATTTACCTCTCTAGTGTATTTAGGTTTTGTGTCCTTCTGTGTAATGTATTCTGTATATTAACTGTATATTTTTTTCCTATGTTTACTGTTTCACTGTATTTTAATCTTAATGTTATCCCTCCTCCCCCTACCCCCCAGGATGCATCTGGAAATGAGCTGATTCTGCTCATTATGCCTTTCCTGGTGAAACTGTCCAAATAAATAAATAAACAAATAAATAATAAATATCCTGATGTTCAAAATAGAATTGTAAAGATATACAAATGTATCACAATTTTAAAAGTCCAAATTTCAAAGCAGGATCCTAAATTCATGGAAATGTCCATAATAATAGCGTACATGTCCTAAATGCATACAAATATCCAACAACTATAACAAATGACCAAAATGCACAGCAGGATGCAAAATACGTGCAAATGTCCATGATAACAGGTAAATAATGTCAATATGTATTACTGTCAATATGATTATATCCCTCTGCCCTCCCCTACACCCACTGTCATTGTTTTCTCCACTCTATCACTGCACTGCACTTAATTGAAATTACAGTTTAAAATAATTATGTATTGATAATGGCAGTGCTTACATCATAAACCATGGGGTTCTGTTGCTGATGTTGTCCACCAAATGGAAACATTAGTTCTTAAATGCTTTAGCTACAGTGATCTCTCAGTCACTGTTGTTATGCAGTATGTTATTTTGGACATTTGCATGAATTTATGATCCTGCTTTGAAATCTTTTCATTCATAATTGCAGGACATTTTCGTGTACTTAAGATCCTATTATAAGGATCTCCACAAGATGCAATATAATTTCATTAAACCACAAGAACCCTTAACTGATTCATGCATCATTCCTCTATTGCATCTTCTCTACACACCTCTCACCACCATCACTATAATAATTTTGCAGACATATTGGCTCTGACCAGAGCGTGTTCTTCATAGGTGACAGGTATAGTAAGAGGGGGAGTCAACAACAGCTATACTGTACACCCTCCACAGTGGCTGAGCAAGGCAAAATTATTTCTCTGTTTTCTTCACCGGTGACAGGTACAGTAAGATAGGGAGTCAACAATGGCTATACTGTGCGGCCACCACAGTGTACGAGTGAGGAAAAATAATTTCTCTTTTTTCTTCACAGATGACAGGTATAGTAAGACAGGGAGTTGACAATGGCTATACTGTGTGGCCACCACCACAGTGGGTACTTAAGTAGAGTCTAAATAATCTTTTCTTCTCTTCACAGGTCTCCTGTGCTGCTGTCACTAGCTCCAGCAATCAAGCCATCATGATCTTCTCACCAAGGACAACATCGCAAAAGACATCTGCTGAAAAGTTACCTGAATTTACAGCAACAGTGAGAGAAAACAGTTATTCTAATATCTAAAAACTTTTCTGAATAAAAAAAATACTTACCTTCCATGGCTGGAAAAATTGCTAAATTACAAAGAAGGATACAGGCTGGACCTATGCAGCAACATGATTTCATCACCCTGGTGATAACACCTGAAAATAGAAATACAGAAAGATAACATGGTTAAAAAGAAAGTGGTTGCAACCCCCCCCCCCCAGTAAAACAAAAAGAAAGAAAATAAAATACTTACCTTTGCTGGTAGATCACCAATCTACTGAGTAAAGAAAATAGCAGGCTGCATCTTCTTCCATGCAAAGTAATGGAATTTCCTGTTACTGTCTTCCCAGTTTGTATATCATTTTGGCATAAATGGAGTTGTAAATGTGGAAGGAGCCAATGAACAAATCCAAACAGATCCTCAAGAGGTGTACAGTGAAGTGATCTGCTTTCTTCAGGAGCTCCTTTTTATTATTTAGCTTTTAAAAAATTTCCAAAATTGACAAATTTACAGTATGTTTTGTGCTTGACAGTTGTATGTACTAAAGTGTTTGACAAAATGACAACACAGACTGTCTGAGAGGGTGACTTAAACAGCATAGTAGCAGCAGCACCTGCAGTTCATTACCAGCCCAGCATTACTGATTTCTTGTTTGAGAGAGAATTTCCAGAAGTGAGAAATTTATATATTGTGCTTAGCAGGTGTGTATACTAAAGTGCTTGACAACACAGAGTTGTCCATCTGAGACAATGACTTAAGAAGCATAGTAGCAGCACCAGCACCAGCACCAGCACCAGCAGTTTATTACCAATATTACTGATTTCTGGTTTGAAAGAGAATTTCCAGAAGTGAGAAATGTATATACTCAGCTTGGCAGTTGTGTGTACTAAAGTGCTTGACATTTGGTCATTGAGACAAATCATGGGAGAACAGAAGCAATGTGTATTGTGATTAAGGCACAATTAACACAGAATGCATAAAGAAAAGTGTTGGGGTAATGATACACTTTGCAATACAATGTGGCAGCAGTAGCTGAGAACAATTTTAGTGATAGTGTAAAGACTATGTAGTTGCACAAGAAAGATAGCAATAGAGTTGAAATCAGATTTGTTTTCTTTTGAATGGATAACAGAAGAATTTCAATAGATAGAACAAAGTCGTAGCAGAAATCAAGAAATACAGTTAGAGTGAAATAAAGATGCATACACAATTTTTTTTGTTACTTTTTTTTCATTTTTAGGGTTTAATAACACAGCAGTTACAGAAATAAAGCAATAACAACAGACTGTGGGAAAGAAGGCTAGAAGAACTTTTTTTTTCTTTTTAAGTTTTTAATTTTTTTTCCTTTTTATGGTTTAACTAAGGATAAAACACAAAGATAAACACAAATATCTGGGTTGGAGCCAGGCTGTGGCCTGGGGTCCGAGGGTGCATCACCACTTCTCAGTTCAGCCAAACCCTCTAGAATAGTTTGCTGATTATTCAGCTTCACCCCCAACAGCTCCTTCATCCTACAACTTGCTAGGAGAGCTTCCCTATCTCCCTGGGGAGCTGTTCCACTTCCACATGGGTGGTTGTGGGACAGGAATCTGAGGCTGGTTTCTCAGGTGCCCCCCTCCACTGTAGTACCCAAGTCTGACTGAAGGTCTCTATCCCAGTCCCTCCATCTCCCCCCTGCACCTGCGTACCACATTTCTTTCTCTTCCCCTTGCTCAACACAGAAGAAGCAGTAGAGTTGGTACCACCTACACTCCTCTTACCACCTTTCTTTCTCAGACACTCCTCCCACTCTTTGCGGTGCCTTCCTCGAGGTGTGTGTGCTGCCCACATGTCCCTACAGGGATCCCCCATGTCTCACACCAAACAATAGTGTATCACAATTTGCAGGTGACCACACTGTTGTCGACGGGGTCAATTTCAAAAAAGTCCCACACACAGGACTTCAGTTGCTGCTGATGAGGGAAGAGTGAGATGGTACTGGCCAAGTCTCCTCCTCCGTCTCCTCCTCGTTTTGTACAGGTGGTGATGGTGGTTGCACATGCACAACATCTGGCTGGGCTGGATTAGCTGGTGGTGCCCTTTCCTTACTCATTTCTGGTGGTGCTGTACTGTGTGTGTGGGGGGATCAGGTGCTGTTGCTGTCTCCTGCTGCTGCCAGTGCCATGGACCAGGTCCTCTTGAGGCAAAAACACATCTCCCCACTGCTGCCAGCACTCTCTCCTGCTGACCATTCTTAGTCCCACTCATTTTAAACCAAACAAAAAAAACACAGAGTAAAAAGAATGCAAATAAAATACACTAAAAGAGGTGAAAAGACTGTGTAGTTGCACAAGAAAGACAACGATAGGGCTGAAATCAGGTTTGTTTTCTTTTGAATGGATAACAGAAGAATAGTTGCACAAGAAAGACAACAATAGGGCTGAAATCAGGTTTGTTTTCTTTTGAATGGATAAGAGAAGAATTTAAATAGATAGAACAAAGCCGTAGCAGAAATCAAGCAATACGGACAGAGTGAAATAAAGATGGATGCGCAATTTTTTTTTCTTTTTAATCTTTTAATTTTTTTTTTCATTTTTAGGGTTTAATAGCACAGCAGTTACAGAAATAAAGAAATAACAACAGACAGTGGGAAAGAAGGACAGAGGAACACATTTTTTTTTCTTTTTAAGTTTTTAATTTTTTTTTTCCTTTTTAGGGTTTAACTAAGGGTAAAACACAAAGATAAGCAAAAATATCTGAGTTGGAGCCAGGCTATGGCCTGGGGTCAGAGAGTGCATCAACACTTCTTAGTTTAGCCAGACCCTCTAGAATAGTTTGCTGATTGTTCAGCATCACCCCCAACAACTTCTTCATCCCACAACTTGCTGGGGGAGCTTCCCTATCTCCCTGTGGAGCTGTTCCACTTCCACATGGGTGGTTGTGGGAGAAGGATCTGAGGGCAGTCTCTCAGGTGCCTTCCTCCACTGTAGCACCCAAGTCTGACTGAAGGTCCCTATCCCAGTCCCCTCCATATCCCCCACACACCTGCATACCACATTTCTTTCTCTTCCCCTTGCCCAACACAGAAGAAGCAGTAGGGTTGGTACCACCTACACTCCTCTCACCGCCTTTCTTTCTCAGACTCTGCTCCCACTCTTTGCGGTGCCTTCCTTGAAGGTGTATGTGCTGTCCACCTGTCCCTAGGTGGCTCCCCCATGTCTCACACCAAACAACAGTGTATCACAATTTGCAGGTGACCACAATGTTGTCAACGGGGTCAATTTCAAAAAAGTCCCACACAAGGGACTTCAGTTGCTGCTGATGAGGGGAAGAGTGAGATGGTACTGGCCAAGTCTCCTCCTCTACCTCCTTGTGCTGTACAGGTGGTGATGGTGGTTGCACAACATCTGGCTGGGCTGAATTAGCTCATGGTGGTGGTGGTGGTGCCCGTTCCTTACTCGTTTCTGGTGGTGCTGTAATGTGGGGGGGGTTGGGTGCTGTTGCTGTCTCCTGCTGCTCCCAGTGCCATGGACCAGGTCCTCTTGAGGCAAAAAGCACATCTCCCCTCTGTTGCCTGCACCCTCGACTGCTGACCATTTAGTCCCATTCATTTTAAACCAAACCAAAAAACACAGAGTAAAAAGAGTAAAAATAAAATACACTAAAAAAGGTGAAAAATGTTACAAATAAGTGTTCGATATAAACAAAATAACTGGGAAACAACAACTAAGCAAAGACTCACTAACTGTAAAGTAAAAATAAGATATACAACAAGCAAAAGAATAGTGAAAAAGTGTTTTTTTTTTGCCTAGGTTTAAGAATCAAAATTGCAAATTTGTCCCCTTCTATTCACTACCTCAGAATGCAAAGTGAAAGTAAGGACAGGTCAGTACATAGAGCAGTAGCAGGTAACCTGTAGGAGTTGTTTCCATGTGACCTCAAGCACTTGTTTACCACCAAGCAGTCACCTCGTTTTGAACAGACTTCACATAACTGCCTCAATGGCAAAGTTACCAGCAAAGTTGTTGCCGGCAAAGTTAACATAATTTGCTTAACTGTCTTAATGGTGAAATTACTGTGAGGGTCACTGGTGAAGTTACATTGGTGAATTTACAAGATAATGGTAAAATTTTGCTGATTGCTCCACGGAGGTGAAGCCGGTGACTTTGCTGGAATTCTGATGGTGAATTAAAACTTTGCAACATCTCTAGTGATCACATAATTTCTGTTCTTCCTGACCTCAACTCCCTACCAGGATCCACTCCAAAATTTCCCATTTTTTCTTTAAATTCTTTTATTGCTCTGGTCCTCTCAGTCTCTCTCTGACCTCCTCTCCTGCTAATTTCTTCCTCATTGTCTTTTCTCCTCCATTGCTGCTTTCTTTTTCTCTTCTCTCTCTAGAACTATCCACTGTTGCCTGCAGAGCCTTTTCCTTCAACTCCTCTCCTAAGCAGTCTGCTTCATTGGCTCCTGGGCTATGTACCTTTCATCACTGTATTATCTAGACTTCTACCCATTATGTTTAATGTTTCCCTACGGGGCATACAAAAATGCTATTATATAACCATTTGCCACCTGGTTTACATCACATTTATAGGCTGTCTATAAATGTACCTGCTTCATTAGATCTGCCCTGATGTCTGTTTCTCACAGCTCTTCTGATGCTACTGTATTGTTAATGTTTATAACAAATTGTATGTTTTAATGTGTATTTTGACCTCAGTCCCTATGAAAATGGGCACTTGTATCCATAGGTCTTCATTTTTATTAATAGATTGAAGTTGGACTGAATGTTTGCTGAACTTGTGAAGTGTTTTGATAAATTCTATAACACCCTCATACCTATGCTCCACTTTTGTGTCTCACTTTGCCTTAAAGATGCTAGGGAAGAGCCAGACCACTGGCACAGCAGTAGCACTACTGCTTGCAATGGTGGTGACCCGGGTTTAGGAAACAAGCCTTGGTCATCAGAGTGCCAGCTGCAGGGAGGGAGGATGAGTGTCTGTAGGAATGCTCTCCTCCTTCGGGGGGTATGGGCTGTGGATCCTGATGTAAGTGCAACTCCCAACAGAGGCTGGGAGTACAGTGACAGCATGGGACTATGTGATCTGGGAGGAGATGTTGGTAGATGTCTGTAGGGTGTGTGCAGGAGCATGTGTGCCCTGTGGTGGCAACATGCCATGGCCACATCTCTAAGGGGTAACCTAGCAGAAAACCCTTAAAGTAGCTGTACAGTGATGCCAGGGCCCTTGCAAGTGCCACCTCTAGCCTACTCTGGGGTGCTGGGGGACCAGATTAACATCTCTGTCCTCCCCCTTGGGGCTGTGGGGTGCACCACCAAGGGGGCAAGCCACGGTCTCCTAGATTCCCCCAGTAGGTTCCCAGTGCTGATACAAGCACAGAGGCAAAACTGAAAGGGGTCCAGTGGCCAAACCATCAGATTGAAGACATTTCAACTTTATTGGATAACAAATTGAGATAAAATATCTCTTTTTCAATTACATCCAACAAACAACATGACATCAAAAATACATACAATAAAATACAGACATACAGATATGAACAATACTAGATTGTCATTTATAAAACATTACATCAGTATATAATGAAATAAATTAACCATAACAGTTACAGTGCTTGTTGTATAAACTAGCTAGAGATGCTCTAAAGCATTCTAAAGGCAGCAATACAGACACCTTAAGCTGTCTAGATATTTTATCCTAGGCTGTGGGTACCACTACTGATAACGTTTTATTTCTGAAACTAGATCTACATCTTGGAACATAAAATTAAATCCAAGATGTAGACATGTTGGGAAGGGTAAATAAAAACTAGGGGCTTTCCATGTTCAGGCTACTGTATAGATAACAAAATGAGAACTAATATTGTTAAGCAATTGCTGATGCCTATTCTCGACTATGGAAGCCACATTTAAAGTTTAGTAAACAAAACAATGCTGAGAAGGGTAAATGTAGTATATAATGGTTTGGCAAGGATTATCTTGAGGTATGATATTTGCACTCACCGTTGTGACATGTATAGTGCATTAGGATGGATGACCCTTGAAAATAAAAGAAAAATGATATCGGCTAACCAAACATATAAAACTATACATTTTGAACAGAAAAAGTATCTGGCAGATATGATGGAGAAGACTGAACATAAACACAAGTATAATTTAAGAAATACAAACAAGAGTCTTTAAAACTCCAAAATCTAAGAATAAATACAGAGATATGACATTTTCGGTAATTTCCACCTCGCTATAGAATTCAATAAATAATTCCAGATTGAATATGCTTTATTGGTAAGAAGATTTCACATATCACTCACTACAGACATTAAGTTGAGAAGATTGCATGTTACATTCTCACAAGCCAGTAATGTAGGTTAGTGAGCTTTTACAATGTTGAGTAATTACATAGTAGTCTAATGAGACATTGATTGTAAATGTAATTTCCTTTACAGATCCCTATTAAGCTTAGAAAACATGCACTTATTCCTCCTCCTGTTCCCCCCTGATTCCCCCCTTAAATCCTCTCCCCCCCAACCTCTCAGGTATGCAGTGATATTGGCCTGTAGTTTCATTAGCCCAAGGTACGATTACTAGAGAAGGCCTAGAATATTATTTGAGATTGTAATAATAATAGTTTTACAAAAAGAGAAGTAAGAAAAAAAAAAGAAATGTTTTTATATTCAGTGCCATTTAACCATTAAATGGTTAATAAAGTATGTAAAGGGGCCCATACTTTCTGGTAAAATTGTGGCCTCTTCGTTATATGAGCAATCATGCTTTCTGCTTGTTGAGCAAAGAGTGTCTCTTTTAACCACTCTGTGTACGTTGGAATGCTCTGATCCAGCCAGTGGCGCATGATTACTTTTTTGGTGCATAGGGATATTAATGTCATGTGTTTTCATTGATTACCAATCAAAAGATCCCCATAATCTCCCATTTTACAAATTTCCGGTCTGAAGGCTTTGGATAGGCCTAATAGGGGGTCCAAATTAGACTTAATGACGGCCCAGAAGGGTGTGACTTTATTACATTCCCATAGAATGTGCAGTAGTGTGCCAGGACATTCCTTACAGTGGGAGCATAGATTTGAGGGGAGCCTCCCCATTTGATAAAGTCTGGCAGGAGTATAGTATAGATCATGTATTACATAGAATTGTAGAATGCGCTATCTAATCCATTTCACATCTTGATATAATTGTGACCAGATTTTAGACCATGGTCATAGTGTTGGGGATTCAGAGGGTAGTACCTGGTCCCAGACATAGTATGGCATTCCTTGCAGTTCCTCTATGCCATCCCTTAGGAGGCAGTAGAGAAAAGAGATAAGATGGGATGAGGGTAAATTGGAGATAGCCAGGAGAAAAGGACCAGCTAAGTGCTGTGTCCAATACCCAGTTCCAAAATGTTGCAGAAGCATGTGTTGTAGTTGGATGTACTTAAAACAAAAAGAGTTAGGGTGGTAGAACTGTGTACGGGCCATTTGGAATGATATCAGTTTGTGTTCTTGTAATAAGTCGATGACTTTAAGCTGAGTATTCCCTGGCCAAAAATTATGTGGAAGGGGAAAACCCCCGATCTTGAAATTGAGATTAGCACATATAGGCTGGGAGACATCCTTTGACAAGAATATCTGAAAAGCATTGCATAGATGGGCATGTACACAAAGTGTTATCCCTATGGGTAAACTCCTAAAACTTTTAATTAAATTCTTAGAGGAAGAAAAAATTAGAGCATTGAGAGATATATTGTGTGGAGAAACTAGGGTCTGTTCTATTTGGATCCACAGGGGTAGATATTGGGTCTGCTTGGCAGAAAGTTCAACCTTCATCCAATGTGTAAGAATTGAGCATGTAATGGAGAACTGATAAAAAAGTAGTCTGGAAGTTGTAGATCCCTGTTAACTTTGCTCCTTCGCAGTTTAAAGAGAGCCTGCCGGGGTGTGTTACTGCCCCATAGGAAGTTAGACATGAGTTTGTTGATTTGGGTGAACCAGATTTTTGGTAGGAAGAGACACGTCATCTGTAGGGGGTACAGAGTTCGAGGAAGAACATTGATTTTCAGTACATTTGCACGCCCCCAGAGAGTAAGTGGAAGCATGGCCAAACGGGAAAGATCTATTTTAATTTGAGTAAGAATTTTATCAAGGTTGTATTGCTTCATTTTGACTTGTGAAAAAGAGAGATATATCCCCTGTTATTTTAGTTTATCTTTAGTCCAATGAAACCCAAAATGGATAACCTCTGCAGGGAATGTATGGACATTTAAAGGCATCAATTTTGTCTTCGTTATATTGAGCTTATAATTAGAAAATTTGCCAAATTCCCTAATAAGTTCGAGTGTGGCAGAAATCGATTTTGAGGGGTATGTTACGTGAAGTAAGATATCATCGGCGTACACCGAGATTTTGTACTGATTGGATCCAATAGAAATACCAGAGATGTTGGGGGAGTTATTAGTGCGTCTAATAAGCAGGTCCAAATATAGATCAAACAAGAAGGGGGAAAGTGGACATCCCTGTCTGGTACCTTGCTGTAAATAAAAAGATTGAGATAGATGCCCATTACAAAGTATGCGTGCGGAGGGTTGAGTATAAAGAATCTTAATCCATTTGATATACTGCGCTGGTATGTTGTAGCGCTGTAACAAATAAAATAGATAGTCCCATGAGACCCTGTCAAATGCTTTCTCTGCATCCAGGGAGACCAGGGCAGATGGAATTTGGAACTCCCTGGATGCAGAGATTAAATAGACCAATTTGTGCATGTGATCGGAAGACACCCTGCCCACAACAAAACCAACTTGCTCTCGACTTATGAGACTTTGACACACCTTAGTCAACCTAGTGGCCAGGATCTTTGCAAGTATTTTCATGTCCACATTGATTAAAGAGATTGGGCGATAGTTGGTAATTTGAAGAGAATCCCTGTCGGGTTTAAGAAGAACCACAACTGTAGCTTCAAATAGGGAGGGGTTTGAGATACCTTGTTTAAACATATAATTATAAGTATCAAGAAGAACTGGTACTAGTTGCACTTTGAAAAGTTTAAAGAATTCTACAGTGTAACCGTCTGGTCCTGGGGATTTATTCAATAAATAATTCAATCAAGGGTCAAAATGTTAATCCAAAACTTTTTATGAGATCACTGAAACATGACTTGAAAACTCGTATGTGCAATGGATAGAGTGCGAATGGGCAACACTCTAAATATATCTAGTAAAGATATTAAACGAGTTATTTAATTGACTATTTTATATGTGTAAATTTGTACATACTTGACTGTTGGCTTCTGCTTTTGTAAAGTTATATGTTTATATCTAAACTGTATTGATTTGTATAAAATGTTGAAACAGGACCATTTTGAAAATAGGCCCTTCGGGACCTAGTGATGTTTGTAAGACCTAACCCTGTATAAAAATAAAGATTTTACTACTACTACTACTACTGTATCTGAAAGGAGGCCATCTCTATCCCTTGTGCAACATTGTGGGGTTTGTGATTAGAAACTTTGGGCCAGATGTTCAAAAATTTGCCCCGGGGCAAAATTAACACTGCCTGGCGGGCAAACTTAGCCCGGAGCACAAAGCAAGCTATATTCAAAAGGTTAGCCTGGGGCAAACAGCTTCTGAATATAACATGGGAATGACGCCGGGCAAACTGGGCTGGGAGTGCAGGGCAAACTTAGCCCTGGAATAAGACAGCTCTGAATATAGGAACCAGGAAGTGCAAACCACAACAGCAACACAGTGCACAGCGACGTGAAGGTAGGTAGAGGTGAGCTATGTGGCCAATGTGTGTGCCAGCAAATGTGTGGACCCAGTGCAGCTTCAGGCAGCAGTGTATGTGAAAGTACAGTGTTCAAAATGGTATAATATTCCCCGAACTGTTTGCGTAGCGCTAACACATTTGCATGGGTTTAGTGCAGGGCTAAACCATTAGCCCGGTGCAAACACGTTTGCCTGGCGATAAACTTTGCCGTATTCAAAAGTGACATGGAAATGAGCCTACTTAGGTAGTCTCTGGGCAAACATCCAGATTAGCATCTCATTATGCCCTGATTTGCATGAAGTTTGCCCAGCATTACTGCAGGGTCCCACAGCTCCATCTGTAGGTCAGTCTGGAAGTACGGGGCTGGCCAGGTCCAATTGCAACTCCACCTGTAGGTCAGTCTGGCAGTGCATGATGATAGCTGTAGGCTACATGTAAACAGTACAACATAGCATTGAATATTGTATCCCAGGGCACAACACAGCATAGGCACAGATGGTGGTGGTGCTGCATGCAACTGTCACACTGTAGGTCATGCTACAGTATACAGCAGACACTACAGTAGCAAGGGGGCCAGTGTGTGTGGACACAGCACTGCCTATGATGTGTAGGGCAGTGCTGATGACTGCTCTATACACAGTGACAGGCCCAACATGCAGGTGTGTACTGACAGTGGACATTACTGTTACGCTGTTGTGTGACCCACAGATGCTGCACCTCTGGCATGGGATGCTCTTAGTGACGTATAGATGTCCGGCTTTGTGTGCTGTGGCAGTTGTATATCTGTGCAGTATGTGGCAGGGTGGCATATATTATCAGAAAGGCACACTTTTGTTGGGGTATTCCCAATACTGGCCCATGTGCATGCGTGATGTGTCCCAGCATTGTGGCCACACCTGGTCTGTGGCACAGCCTGGCTACCTGTACACTCTCCCCTCAACATCCTCCATGCCCACAGTGCTGCATGTGCATGCTGGCATCTGTTGGTGTCCACAGAAGAGTGGTCCGCAGGTATGTGCTGTGTGGCCACACTGCATGCTGTCCACTGGTGGCAGGGTCACCACTTACTGCCTGGCATGGCTGGAACTGGTGGCAGATGATGGCTGTGGGTTCAGTTCCCACATCTGGCACTTGGGTTAATATCCCAGTACTGACACTGTAGTGCAGCATGAGAGGGGTGCTGCACTTCTGAGGTGCCGTCTTTCGGATGAGACGTTATACCGAGGTCCCATCTGCCTGGATTGTTGGTAGTTCAGGTGGATGTTAAAGATCCCATGGCACTTATCAAAAAGAGTAGGGGAATTTCCCCGGTGTCCTGGCCAAATTTCCCTCATTCACTAAAAGTACCAACAGCTTAATCTGGTTCAAGGTCAGTTGGCATTCATCTGTATCCCCCTCCCCCGGGTCGTGCCTGAAAATAGGCAGGATTTGTCCAGCGCACTTACCCGGTCAACAAAAACCAAATAAAATAAATAAATAAAAATAAAATTGTGATGCCATCAGTGAGCAGTATGTTTCCTCTATGTCTGGCTTTGTCTATGCGTCATATTTATTCGATAGGGTCACGAAAAGCCACACAAAAGCTGCACAAACACGGCGCAAAGCCAAAATGTCATGCAAAGCTGATTGCCCAGGGTTAAGACTACCTTTTCCTGGGTGGTAATGTGAGCCACACTAAGTGTTGCGCTAAGTCACGCAAAACCACTTTGTGTGGCACTAGTCACTGACTATAGCATTGAGCCTGTATTTTTTTTTTTTGAAATTAACGCTTTATTGGGTTTTTACAAATTCAAAAAAAACATGAATGTACAGTACCATGTTCCATAACCAAAAGGTCGGTATCACAAAAAGGTTAAGAAAAAACACAACATCCAAGGAATAAGACAGAACAGAAGGAGTACAGAAAAACAACAACAAAACAAGACACCCACCCCTCCCACCTCCCCCACCCGGGGAGGATACCTACCAATGACCTTAGGATCTTGGTAAAAACAGATCTTACCTAAATGTAAATAGGGATTATGGGAAACCAACAAGGGTCACTGGTCATGTCTTAGGGCCTAAGCCATGTAGTAAAGGAAAGGGAGTTTTAAGAGGCCCCAGATATGGTCCTAGTGAAGATACAGGGCATATAATTTGCCCCATTTCTTGTGGAATGCAGGTAAAGCATGTCTGAAACATTGCGCCTGTATTCATGTACACACACCCTCAGTTTGCCACTTGCATACATTATGATTTTGCCCAGCGCTAATGCAGTTTACGTGTGCTATTTGGACTTTTGAATATGGCAAACCCATGCTAATCCAGCGCTAAACTTGTGCAAATGGTTTGCGCTCAGTGCAAAGTTTTGAATATCTGGCCCCCAATGTTCGTTCTGCTCACACCTCTGATGACCTCTCCTCCTCTTCATGGCTGCATGACCTTCCAATGTTGTATTCCAACAGTTTGCCCCCAGGTCAGGTATGCAACTTGGTAACTCAGCATGAGGAAACAAAATTACATGCATATTTTTTTAATTTTGTAAAGAATGGGGCTTATAATCTCTAAAGGTAGTGAAAAAAGAAAACAAGCATGTTGCCTTTCACAAGCTACATTACATTCACCTTGACTATATAGCACAACCATGTTAGGTCTACTTGATTAGATGTGGTGGATTTATCTACTATAAACCAGAATCTCAGCATTCAAAGTTTTTATCTAAGGGCTATTCTAATCTGTAGCACCTTGCAAACAGTATTTCTCCGCTGGATAAAAGACTATCTTGCAGCTACTTGCAAACAGGAAACAAGGAGGGTTCCTGTAATTGCCGGATGTCTTCTGAGATACTAGATGTGGTTAAAAAGATACAGCTACCTGCTGCTTTGAAGATTAAAATACATTTTCTGCACCCCCAAATGGTGAAGGAAATCATACAAAAAAAAGGCTTCTAATATTAACAAAAGTAACTGTAGAACAGGCTGACAAAGATGAACATATTGGGCCATACAGGTCCCCCTGCTAAGCAGTACTGAAAATTATAACAGGCTGGAGTGGAACAAACTGGTTAGCAACTACAATACTGTTGCTTGAGACAGCAGCAAAACAAAGAGAAACCCTTTTAAGTAAACACAATTCCCTCCTTCCTATTATTCCTCATACCCTAATATCAGGGCGCCAACACCTCACCTTGTCTTCTAGACAGTCAGGTAAGTGATTGGTTACTTTTTCAGTTGATGCTAGTGCTGCTATCCACTTGGCCAGAAGGGGGTGCAGTAATATTGCTCAGTCCCCCCCCCACACACACACACACCCTGGTGGCAGATCACCATCCCTCCCAAATGTGCCTGCTTATAGTGCTAGAAATTATGCATAGCACTACACATTTTACACCTAAATCTGGCCTTGCCTTTCACAGATATATTAATGTTCCATATAATGTTGGAGCTATCTCAGGATATACAAACCGTTAAAAAATCTAACTAACTTTTTACTCTAAGCATATGAGACAAGACATTATATGTATTTGTATTCTTATTTTTCTTTAAAATAGCAGCATCCATTAGCAAAAAAAAAAAAAAAAAAAACACCTTATAGTTTTTTAGCAAAATTGTATTTCTTTTTTTCCATTGGTTGGCACTGGCAGACTCCTTTAGCCCTGCCTCCCCCCTCTGGAACTCCCCCCCCACACTCACCTCACACTGTATATTCCCTCACAGATTGCCCCTGTGGTGGGGCCAAGAAGTTGAGGGCTCTCCTCCCACACCCGGTGACTCTCATCCAGACTTAGGGACAGTGGTCGGTGGCGATGCGGGAATGGGGTCAGGCAGGCAGGGCTTCATTAAGCTAGCACCTTGAAATGTCCATTTTCTCTCTTCCTCCCCTTGCCATGGCCACACATATTAATGTGCAGATGAAGGCGCACACACACTGCAAAACCGCAGCCACTCCTTACTACGTCGCTTGTACTCTGGCACTGCCATCCAGCCTCCACCAGGTGTCAGCCAAGGAGCAATACAGCATCCCTTCCTACTCCAGGAAAGGAGAGCAGTCCATCAGATGCTCAATCCTGTCCCTCTCGGCTGATCCCTGGCACCCCAACCTCATTCCTGAACTCGAGATGCCAGCGTGGGAACAAATAAGGTGCAGTAGGTGCCTCAACCCTCTTCACCACTGGGCTTGTTTGCAAAATTGGCATTCCTGACACCCTTTGATTTATCACCAGTGTATGTTCAATTCCTTGAGATATGTTTTAGACAGCTTTTATTACTAATTTTGCAATTAATGACTCAAGTTATTAAAGATGACAACCACTGTCAGTTTTTAAAAATCTTTTCTGTTGAGGTTTCCTTCTGACTTTACATACTAGAGCCACACTGTCGATACATAAGGATAGCACTTGCACACGTTCCTGATGGTAAACAGTACAGCATCACACCAGGATGTTTAATTTATTCACACTGGGTGTGGCAAGCATGCAGAACAATTGAAAAACTTTAAAACCACATATCCCAGTTCAGGAATAAACTACAATGTAAAGAAAAATTGATATGTTTTTTACAGACATACATTATTAGCAAAAAATTCTTTGGGCTCTGGCCACCAACTTTTGTAGCACACTAAGCACTGCATATCTGCTCTGCTTACACACCTACAAGTGAAGCATGTGCATCACTCATCCGGGCGGGATGCATAGTTGGGTTATGCAGCATGTGTAGGCATGGCAAGTGCACACCATAGGAAAGTGCCGCAAGGATGCACACAGGGGGCGTCAGACAGACACATACTGCATGTGTGGTGTAACGCATATGTACAATGCTGTTTAAACTGAAAAGGAATGTGTAAAGGCTGAGGCATAGCTATACCAGGTAGATCTCTGCCATAAACAATGAAGCATGCCCCCAACGATTACCGTCCCACAGGGATGTACCTGATGGCACACTGCATCCATTTCTTGCCCTTCTTTACATGGCACACATGCCACAGAGGTGTAGGGATGTGAGGGTTAGACCCATACAGGACAATGGTCCCAGAGATATTGCCACAGACGATGTCCCCTGCAGGAGTGCTTGTAGTGGTAAACAACCTGGCGTAGGAGCGGCAGCCACTGCCACTACCCCATACTATGATGTTTGTCTCCACTGTCTATTATTTTACTTTGGGGCTTTTAGTTGGGGCTATGGATGTGCTTGGAGCATCCTATAGATCTGGGTATAGGTTCCACAACCCCACATGGATACTCTAACCCTGAGCATGACATGAGGCCTCTAATGAGCCGGGCAACAACTGTTCCATACCTCACAGTACATAGTGTATACGACTGTCACACGTGTACCCCACTCAGAACCCTGTGGTTCCATCACACAGAGTAAGATCCCCTTGATAGCATACATAACACATATTCCCTGGTCACATCCTTTCACCTATTTCCCCCAAAGTGGGTGCCTTTATATGTAGATGCCCCTAGAGCATGGCCAACCCCATCTCCATGTACAAAAAGCAGTTGACACAGTAGGCTTCTAAACAGTGCTATATTGTATGACAACAGAAGGACCCAGCAGGACTGTACAAATGGTAGCACACACATCTCTCACTGGGGACAACATATGTGGTAGTGACAAGCCAATTGTACTACTATGGCAGTGTTATGCATTGCTGTTGATGAAACAAGGGAAGTGTCCTTAAATGGTGCATCTAGGGGTTAGTGTGTAAATAAATATTCCCAAATGGGGATGAGACCCATTTGCAAACTGAAGCTTTCCAGAAAGTGTTGTGGCATGTCTGTCTGTTTGGTCTGCAGGTGTCCTGGACATTACTGAACACATTGGTCACTTCCAATGGGGTGCTCCAGTTCCTCTGTTGCTGGCAAGAAACAGTATCACGGGTTTGGCTTGGTGCAGAACTCACCGAAGAAGTCCATGGATTCCACTGCATACTGAATTCTGTTGCCCTCGATGCCCTGATGCTGTACATAATGTTTCATGATGGTAAGCAACATGTAAGCAGTGTCCATGAGTGACTTGGCATGCACCTGGACCTCTAGGAAATGTGGAAATGCACTATCCTTACCCAGTCCATGCTTCAAGTGGATTTTGTATAAAGCTGTCTCATACACCCATTTCTCCCATTAGCACCTCCATCACATAGGGATAGGTGTATGTGGGGTGGGGTACTTCAGCATCATCCTACAACGTATTGTCCTCTCTGTATATTACCTTTCAGGTTTCAGTTGTACATGCCCCCATGGGGCCTGTGCAGGTTGTAGCCACTGTCCCTTGTGATACTTGAAGAGGCGAGATGTATTCTTTTCTGTAGCTCCCCTGTTGGTGGTCAGTTCTCTTGCCCCACTTGTGGGGCCACATTTCCCTGCCTTTGATGCACCCTGCAATTTAAGAGCCATTGCCACACGATTGCAAAAAAGGCTAATAGCGTGCTAAATAGTATAATTAGACATATAACAAGTAGGGAATGGGTGGTTATTGCACGGTTGTATGTATCCCTGGTTAGGCCTCATTTGGAGTATGGCGCCCAAGTTTGGGCACCATACATAAAATCTGATATTCAGGTGATAAAGATGTTCCAGTAAAGGGCAACAAGAATCATCAGGGACCAAAAAGGCAATGATTATGAGACCAGACTAGAACAACTGGGGTTGTTTACTTGGGAATATAGAAGAATGAGAGGGGGTATGTGTTTGTTATTCAGGGCATTAACCAGTGATGACCTATGGGAAAGTTTGGGCATGGAGATGAGGGATCAGATGCATAGTACGCATGCTCATACCTTACAACTCAAAGGAGAGCTATGTCACTCAACCAAAAGGCAAAATTGGTACAATCAAAGAGTGGTCTCTCTTTGGAACTCACTTCCTGAGGAAGTGGTGGGAAGTGGGACCATGCAAGAATTTAAAACCAGATTAGATAACTTTTGCAAAAACAAAAACGGTATGAGGGGCTATGGTTAATAATAAGGTGAGCAATATGGACAATTGTCTACAAAAGCTCTGTGTTAACCTATGAAACCTATGACCTGTTTCCTGGCTCATGGTCACCCAGATGGCCCTGCAGGAGGCAGTATGACTCAGACACTCCCAGCAACCATGGGGTGAGATGTCTCAGCTGGCACATGTGAGGTCACTAGGGTGTCCACCTTCATCAGCATGACAGCTGGAGTAGAGATTGAGGTTCCTGGGGTTTGGCACATTGTCATTATGTGTGAGGAAGATGTGTCACAGTCTCAGGATGTTGAGTGACAGGAAGATCTCGGGGTGGTAGTAGCCACCACCATCTACGATACCAACTGCAGGTGACCTTCATGATGCTGTGGTTCCTGAGAAGCTGGTTTTGTAGACGTGCCACTCTGTGGCATGAGCCACCCCTCTAGATTTATTTTGCAGACAGCAGGTGTGCTGTCCCTGATGTCCACTCCTCTCCATCAGCACTTAGTAGTTGGTTTGACCCAGGTGGTGACAGTGGTAGTAGCACAGGCTCTTGCCTAGCAAGGAGCCACTTGCTCCAGTCTTCCACACCCAATACCTCATAATTCCTAGTAGAAAAAGCACTGGACACAGTTGTTTTCAGTAGCGTAGTCCCAGCAGGTACTCTGCACCTGTTGCACAGGAGCAGTGTTTTGACATCAGAGGATCCTGTGACTGCACATTTCACAGCGGTCTTGCACCTTTGGGGCTGGGGCCATAGTGGCCTCCCACTTCAGCAGCTATTCTGAAGTACCTAAGGGTACCATCACATCTCTTGGGTCTCCAATCCTGGACATTCCGATGCCCTGCAAACAAGATACATAGATTAGATTCCAGCTCTTCATTTACAATACTCTGCCTTTAGACACCTACACAATATTCCTTTTATACTATATATTTTACAGACGGGACTGTTGTTGCAGCTGTTTGCATTGCAAATGTGTATTATTGTATATGCAACCATTCCACTGTTCAGTATGCTTTGTATTTGTCATTTGAACACTTAATAGATGTAATTAACTGTATAACAAAACTGTTATTCATCCCTGTGTGGCATTCTGGGTGTGATAAACACAACAGTCCCTCACTTTACCTTGCTTCCTGATCTTCCTGTACCACACAGCCACTTCACCAAACATAATACTGCCAGCCCTATTCCTTACAATCCTGACCATTCAAGGGGTTGAAAAGGCACTCACAGACAGTTCTCCACTGTAGGCACAGCTCAGTCTCACACATCCTTCACACTTGCAGTACGTGGATCACCCAGAGGGTTTCATTATACCAACCCTTGGGGCAGTTAAAGTGTTGACTGCCATGATGTGCAGATGGTGACTCTCCTGCTGCAGGACTTGGGTTCTTTCTGGCTCACTGCTCTCACCCAAGATGTTTTCCCAATCACACAAGCCTGTTGGATCTCCGCCTCTCTTGGATTGGTGGTCCTATCACAGACAGGGCCTTGAGATTAGTGGTAACCGTCTGCGCATACTAATGGAGTAGAGCATGCTGCTGGGCATGTTTCCTGCTTACACCCAATCACAGACTTCCCTTTTCTGGATCCTTCACATGACAGTGTCCCTCTCACTCAGGTGCGCAGTGGTGGCTTCAGACAGTGGTGGGTGCTGGGGACCGCCCACCCTTCCTTGAGTCAGGATGCCATTGTTGAGTTGGCACCGATGTCTCCACAACTGTGCGGTTCACATCTCTGTTTCCATGTCTGGAACTCACGCACATACGTGCATATGCATTGGATAGCCATGTGTCTGTGGTGGTGTGAATCACCTTATATGGTGGGGGAAGGAGGCATGTTTGCCTCTGGCAGTCCCTCCCATACCCTGATCCACACGCCCCAAGGTGCCCCTGTGCACCTCTTCATCCACACATGGGGTTATTGCTGAATGCTGTGTGTTCTGTGTGCACTTCCATGGGTGTGCAACAATGCACCTGCAGTTATCCTCCATTCCGGCGTATGTGGCTATATTTGTGAACACAACCCTATATGATGAAATGTATTTTCCACTAAAAGATATTGTACTTTAAATTAAGATAGCTCTACACAGTCTAGTCATATGCCCTGGAGTTTTAAAGACAAGTGTTACCCATTTTAATTTTGGCAGGTTGAGAATTGTGTGGTTGCTCAAAGTTTGTCACAGGGTGGGAAGATTTAACTAGGCTGGCAAGCCTGGGTCTTCTATGTGACAGTACAGAGCACTATCACCATGCCACTTGGACAGCCTAATAGCTCTTTTTTGATGAAGATGGTTCCCTTTCACTATCTGAATATGTTCTTATTAGAAATTTTTGGAGCAGGCATGAAAGAAAAAGGACATCACCAGGTTAATGGGTAGCACAGGTAGGCTTTACTGTTCACTACAATATATATATGTGTTTATGTTGTTGGACAATTAAATGTTTAAAACTTCTTTATTTATTTATTTAGCTTTTGTTTACCGGGTAAGTACACTAGACAAGTAGTATGCCTATTTTCAGGAACAACCCGGGAGAGCACAAAACATACAGTATACATACACGGCAACATTGGAGAAACAGCGTAATACAGGAAAAAACAGCTATAACAACGCTTGTATAAGGGCAGAGATACTGCCACACATAGTACAAATTATTACAGGACATAGATAGACATTAGAATCACTGAATACATATTTCATAGACCATCATGGACTCAGAGTGGACAATAGTGGACTGCAGAGTATTACATTACAGAGACTAGGAGCAGTCACATCTTGTCGTTTGTTTGGAGTGAAACCACAGGGAGGCGAAGGTCCCATGGGGGCGGCAGAAGCGAACAGAGTCTGGAATGGGTTCAGAGCCTAGGCACAAAAGCTGCAAAGTCACGATCCCCCATAAGGGTCCGAGTAGGGGGAACTTTAAGCAACTCGGTGGTCTGTGACCTGAGCTGGTAGGGGATGGCGTCCAGTTTGGGAGGAGATGCGTCAGTCAAAGTCAGTACTATAAAACATTAATAAACATAACATGAAAATCACTCACAAAGGGGGGTGGGGCTGTCTGAAGAGCAATTAGTCTTTTAATGTACTAATTTAAAAAAAAAGATTTTCTAGTTTCATGCAAAGCTAAATCTCATTTTGCTTTGAAAGACCATGGTTACAAAACATTTCACAAACATCTGAATTTCAGAACTGTGATAATTCCATCTCCACATTTGTACACACGTTCTTGTTCTCTAGGGTTTACTAAAATATCTGCCTCTGTGTATCAAGCTACTTGCAAAGGGTTAAATTGCAAAGGAGATGACCTACTGAGGGGAAAAAGCTTGATTCAAACAACATGAAGTCTTGCTATATTATGACATATGCATTTTGTCCCAGCCTTAGAACTGCTCCGGAGGTGAAAGAGTTAACTTCCATGCCAGGCATGGAACTTAGAGCTCGAGCTCGGTTGAAAATTCTATCTGCTGTTCTTCAAACTTAAACTGCAGATTCTTTACTCCGCCTCACTGAACAGTCGCTCCGGAGATTCCTCCTTCTGCTCGGTTCATTTTGTCGGTTAAAGTATAAAAGTTTTCATTTTTTTAACCGAAATTAAACCGCAACCGGTCGGTTCAAGCTCTATTTGTGGTATTATAAGTACTAGATAGGTTTTACATTTATTTTTCTGTGTGGAACTTGTAAACATTTTTATCGGTTCGGTTTGAACTGATCAAGTTACTTCTATTACATTACAGTCTTTTAGAAGCGCGGTTCCCGGTTCTTATCGGTTCTAAAAAAAACGGATTTGATTACGTTTTTTTCCATGACCTGTGACACGGTTGGGAACCGATAAGGGAGTCTTGCTTGGCAGATTGCCGTAAAGGGCACGCTTTTGTTGGGCTGGCAATTATGTCTGAGAAACCCAAAGAAAACAGGGCCCACTGGGTTTCAGCACTCAGTTGTATGTGGGAAGCCTTTGCCAAGGCTGACCCCCACCACATGTGTTTATTGTCTGGGTTGACCACCTCAATTCAGACTCCAGATTTACATGGGTTTTCCTGCAGCTACCCTGGATAAGAGGTTGGTAGACTCAGGGACAGGAGGCCATAAAGTCCGCTGACGGATGGCCAGCCGGTTCGGTTTCAACCGAACCGGAGGGACTGCCTCTGACCAGGGCGATACTTCCTTGGGCAAAAGGAGAGCCGACTCTGAGGAGTCGGTTCCAACAAAGAAATCTAGAAAATCAGCTGGTGTGGAGTCAAAACTTCCCTCTCCAACCGCTGAAGAAATAGCTGAAGCATTAAAAATTGTTCAGTCTCCCTGGTTCCGACCGAACCGGCATCATCAGGTAAGCGCTCAGTTCGGTCAGTTCCTCCGGTTCAGGAGTATTATTTAAGGGAATTTTATGAACCAGAGGAGGGGGAAGAGGAGTATGAGGAGAGTGAATGTGGTTTTGAAAGTCTGGATGTGCCCATTGAACCGGACATCTCTCCAGACAGACCTTCAGGAGTGTCTCCCCCTAGGCTTTCTGAGTCCCCTTCTCACTTCATGTTTAAAAAAAAAAAAAGTGGCTGAAACCCTCCAGCTCCCTATGGAGGAAGCTGTGGATGTTCAGAAGGAGTCTGATTTTGTAGAAATGCTGGATATCCCAGAGTCTAGGAGACTGTCTATTCCTCTGCATAAATCTTTTTGGAAACAGACAGTAAAGATTTTAAAAGCTCCTCACACCATACCTCCTGTTGATAAAAGAATGGACAAAAGGTACGCATTATCAAGCTCTGATACGGAGTTCCTTACACAACAATGCAGCCACGTGGGGGTGGTGCAGGCTGCAGCCTGTGACAAGGCAAATGTTCTCTTAGTCTGTCACCCCCCCTGACAAGGACTCCAGAAAGATAGATGCCATGGCAAAGAAACAGTACATGGCAGCTTCCTTAGGACTCAGACAGGCTAATTACATGGCTTATGTTGCTAGATATCAAAAATCCAGATGGGATACTGTTTTAGCTCTACCAAAGCAGGTTCCTGGTCAGCTGGCAGAAGAGCTGGAGCAGGTGGCCCCTGATGGTATTGAGGCATCCAAGGTGCAATTCCATGCTGCAGTGGACTCTAATGATGTATCATCCAGAGTCATGGCTTCATCTGTGGCTCTCCATAGAATGGCTTGGCTCAGATGTACTAGCCTGTCACAGGATACCCAGACTAAGGCCATGGATTTCCCTGTGGTGGGCAACTCTCTGTTTGGGGAACAAACAGAGAATTACATGAAGAAAATGGATGAATATAGGACCACCTTTAGGAGTGCACAGGCCAAGGAAAGGCAAGTCACTTTCCAAAGGCAGCCTTCCAGGGGCAGGAGTAGGCCTTTTCATAGGCCTTTTTACCAAGCTCAGGATTCCTCTTCAGCTTTTGCACAGAAGGGGTTCTTTAGAGAGAGAGGCAGACAGGGTGCAGGCAGGCCTGCTTCCACCGCTCAGCCTAAAGCCCCTGCCAAACAGGCACCCTGATGGGGCACCCAGGGCCGATTCTCCACTACCTGTAGGGGTCAGGCTGGCTTACTTTGTCCAGGACTGGGAGTCTCTAACATCAGACAAGTGGGTCCTGGAAGTAGTAAGCCAGGGACTGGTTCTCAGCTTCAAAATTTCCAAAGATGAGAATCAGATCCTCTCCACCTGCAACTCCTTCAGAGGCTCTTGCCCTGGAGGCAGAAGTCTCTACCCTCCTGGCTCTCAGAGCTGTGGAAAGGGTTCCACCCCTACACCAAGGCAAATGGTTGTACTCCAGGTACTTCCTTACCCCAAGAAAGACAGGAGAATGGAGGCCCATCCTGGATCTCAGGTATCTAAACAAACACCTTTTAAAACCAAAATTCAAAATGGTGACTCTGGGAATTATTTTACCCTCTTTAAGGTCAGGGGACTGGCTAGTGTCCCTGGACCTCAAGGATACCTATTTTCATGTTCTTATCAGAAGCTCCCATTGAAAGTACCTCAGCTTCGAACTGCCCTCAGGTCATTACTAGTTCAGAGCAATGTCCTTCGGCCTTACATCTGCCCCAAGGTATTCACAAAATGCCTGGTAATAGCAGTTGCCCACTTAAGAAGGCAAAAAATTGCCATCTTTCCTTACTTGGACGACTGGCTCATAGTAGGCCAGTCCACAGACCAAGTCAGGGTACACCTTCAAGTAACTCAGCAACTGCTAACTTCTCTAGGTTTCCTTCTCAGTCTTCCAAAGTCAGTCCTAGAGCCTGTCCAGCTTCTCACCTTCATAGGTGCAGAACTGAACACAAAAAGCCAGAGCCTTCCTTCCTCTGGAAAGGCAAGTACCCTGATTTCTCTGGCTTCCTCCTTCACCCTCGTGGTCTCTCGGCCAGCAAGGCACTTTCTACAGCTCCTGGGACACATGACTGCTTCGACAGCAGTAGTGCAGGGAGCCAGATTTCAGATGAGGGACATCCAGTTCCATTTGAGAGCCTTTTGGTCTCAAAGAAAGGACCCTCTAACTAAATTAATTCCAGTGACTCGAACCCTGATCCAGGCCCTTCAGTGGGGGCAGGACCAGGGCAATTTGAGACAGGGGGTCCCCCTTACCCCTCAGTCTCACTCCTTAATCCTTACTACAGAGGCATCCCTATTGGGGTGGGGAGCTCTCATGGGTGACCTCACCACCCAGGGATTGGGGTCCCCTCAGGAATCTCTGCTCCACATCAATCTGTTGGAACTCAGAGCAGTTTTTCTAGCACTTCAAGTTTTTTCCAAATCTGTTCAGAACAAGGTTATTCAAGTCAGAACAGACAATACCACCACAGTGTGGTATATCAACAAGCAAGGAGCCACTCGGTTGATGGCCTTGTGCACCGAAGCAACGAAGTTGTGGTCTCTGGCTTACTCCCTGAACACCTCCCTTGTAGTAGTTCACCTCCCAGGCAAGGGCAATGTCCTGGCAGATGCTCTCAGCAGGATTTCCCAAGGCCATCACGAATGGGCTCTGGATCCCCTAGTTCTGGATGTGGTATTGCCAGATGGGGCACACCCCAGATAGATCTTTTTGCAGCCCCAGACAATCACCAACTTCCTCTTTTTTGTTGCAGGCCCCCAGTGTTGGGCTCAGTCCCCCTGGGTGCCTTTCTTCTCAGTTGGAAAGGGAAGTTTCTCTATGCCTTTCCACCCTTCCCTCTCCTGTTCAAAGTGCTAGTTAAAATCAGGTCTCAATCCTGCAAGATGTTTCTGATTGCTCCAGACTGGGCCAGACAGCCCTGGTACCCACTCCTTATGTCCTTAGCAGTCCACCGTCCCCTGTGTCTCCCAGGAATCGCAACCTGTTAACCTGTGCTCAGGGGAGAGTTTGGTACCCGAACCTCAAATCTCTCAATCTCAAGGCCTGGCTCTTGAAGAGTTAGAGTTTGATGACCTACACCTCTCCCAAGGTGTAATGGATATCCTGAAGGCTTCTAGGAAGCCTTCCACCAGGGCTACTTATAATTCCAAATGGAAGAGATTTTTCCATATGGTGCTCTGGGAAGCATATTTCCCCAGAATCTGCTGACTTACCCACAGTCCTGGATTATATGGTTCATTTAAATACTTTAGGGCTGAGACCAGCTATCCTAAAAGTGCGCTTGGAAGCCGTGTCTGCTTTCTTGTCAGCAGGTAAGCCCTCTTCCCTTTCAGCTCATCCTGTATTCTCCAAGTTTTTCAAAGGGTTGCTTCACACCAACCCCCCATTTAGGGATCCTTCCCCTGCCTGGGAACTTAATATTTGCATTGCCCAGCTTATGCAACACCCTTTTGAGCCCTTGTCCTCAGCAGAGCTCAAGTACTTGACTTGAAAAACTGTGTTTTTGGTAGCCATCACTTCTGCCAGGCACATAAGTGAGTTACAAGCCTTGTCAGTGGAGCCTGATTTTATCTCCTTTCACAGAGATAAGGTAGGCCTCAGGACTAACCGAAAGTTCTTGCCTAAAGTGGTCTCAGATTTCCACCTTAATCAATCTATATCTCTCCCTGTGTACTTCACTGGCCATTCCTCTTCTGGTGAGAGGAGGTTGCACAGTTTAGATGTCAAAAGATCACTTAGCTACTACATAGATCGTACCAAAGGTCACAGTTTAACTCCTTCCAACTGTTCCTCACTTATGGTGAGGTTGGCAAAGGGAAACCTGCCACTAAAAGATCCATTGCCAGGTGGATCATCTCTTGTGTCCAATTCTGCTATGAAAAACTGGGTAAAGTTCCTCCCTCAGGCCTGAGGGCTCACACCACCAGAGGTACAGCTGCGTCTCTGGCTGCTGCCAGGGACATCTCTATCCTAGAGATATGTCAAGCAGCTACCTGGAAAACGGTGCACACTTTTACTAAGCATTACTCCCTGGACATTTAGGCTATGAGTGATGCTCGTTTTGGCACAGCTGTGCTTCAGAGCCTATTTCCTAAGCAGGTTCTGTCCCTTCTCCATGGAGGTACTGCTGTGTAGTCTGCATATGTCATAATATAGCAAGACTTCATGTTGTTTGAAGAAAAAATTACTCACCTTAGTAATGTTGTTTCTTCTAATGGAGTCTTGCTATATTATGACCTCCCCCCCGCCTGCCCCTCTCAGAACCTTACTCTTGGGGATGTGGGTGGGCTGGGCAGCGTTGGCACTTTTTAGATGCCCACCTTGTTTTTCACCCCTCCTTTTGGGGTGATCTTTGTTGTGTTGTCATTTTTTGGGTCTCCTGACTTGAGTCTCCTTTGTGGCACCAAAAAATGTGTTTATTTAATTAAGTAGCCAGTTGGCTAGTGTAGGTTTACAGCTTCCACACAGAGTCTTAGTGAGTTTTTGCTCGTAAAGATCTGACAGTTTAAGTTTGAAGAACAACAGATAGAATTTTCAACCGAGCTCGAGCTCTAAGTTCCATGCCTGGCATGGAAGTTAACTCTTTCACCTCCTGAGCAGTTCTAAGGCTGGGACAAACTGCATATGTCATAATATAGCAAGACTCCATTAGAAGAAACAACATTACTAAGGTGAGTAATTTTTTCTTCATGCTGAACAAGACTGATAATACTGTACCTCAAGGGATCATTGCGATGCTTGTCTGAGACAATACAATTAGCTGGTGGGCTCATTCACTATTTACAATGATTGCATATGAATGGATAGGTTATAGTAATTGGTTTACCTCATGGAGAAGCAATTTCAGAACTGGTCAAAACTGTCTGGGGGTTTAATGGAGCTGACTGGATGTTACTGAAAGAACAAGTCAGTTGCTGGTGGCAATGTCATGATTCAATCTTGTGGCATCATGGCAGCTTAAGGCATGCTTTAACTGACATGCACAGGCAAGGGATAGCTTTCATTCTCTTCTCTGCACCTGGTACATCAGGAGACCCACAGAGAAAGCTATATGCATCAGAGACAGAGCCCTTTCCCTTTGTGGAGAAATTGTTGAAGAAAGCTTGTGAGGTAAGACAGAATATAGACTTAGCTCTGTTTAGTCTTTTTCTTCTGTTTATTTATTATTTATTTATTGAAACATATTGGAATTTACAACCTTTCAGTCAGAGACTCCTTTACAAAGGCTTCATGTCAGACTATTACAGAGTACAGATACAGAGTGGACAACATGTCATCAAATAGTAAACAATGCACACAAAGGTGTAATTAAGTAAACTAGCAGTACATACAGCACAAAAATTTAAAGACATAGCTACTAGGCAAACACTATAGTACATCGATTATTACTAGTTCTAAACAGAGATGTATAAACATAGACCATTGGTGCAAACAGTAGGGCCTAGGCAAAACATGATTCTAACAGTAGGTCTTTGAGACAGGACCAACATAGTAGTAGGTCCTTTGTCATAATTTGGCCTAACATGATAGCTGTGGAGTCAGAAACAGTCACAGGTAGTCTCCAGCCTGGTATGTTCCCAAAGGAGAGATTTGAAATGGCCTAGTTTGGACTCAGTGAGTAAGGTCTTGTAGAGTGCATTAGACCATAGAGGAGCCCAGTAGAGAAAAGTTCTTTGCCCCCTCATGCTTTTGCTGAGAGGGACATGGAAGGGGGATTTCTCAGAGTTGCGTGTGTGTTTGGCAAATTGAGCTGGTTGCAGTAGCAATGTGAGATCTGTAGGGGTCAGGCCAGCCTTGATTTTTTTAGCCCATTGAAATTGAGCCAACCGGTGCAGTCATAAAGCATACACGTGTGGGTTAGATGGTCGCAGCCTGTGTCCAGTCTGCAGGGCAATCCTGATATTATTGAGGGCTGTGCTGTCAGCTGCACCACAGATCAAGATTCCATAATCGATTAGCGAGAGGACAGATGAGAAGATGGCTAGTTGAAGGGCATCGGGAGGAGGCAGTGTTTGTAGCGGTGTAGTAGCCCAATGCATATGTTAACTGCTGAGCTTAGGAGGCAGATGTGTTCATGATAGGTAAGCCCTGAGTCTAGGGTGACCCCAAAGTACCTGAAGGAGTTGACTTGTTCCAGAGTTTCATTATGGGTGTTTTTTATGAGCAGGGGGTGTCCACTGTGTTTGTTTTGGGTATGAGCGAACAAGATTGACTTAGTTTTTTTATAACTTAGTACTAGCCTATGGTCAGTGAATCACAACTCAGCATCCATGAAGGATTTTTGAAGGGTCCGCTGTAGTGTGGCAGGGTCAGGGTGGGTGTAGAATAGTACCACATCAGCGGCATATAATAGGAGTTTTCCAGTGCACGCGTTCTGAAGGGAGTTGAGAAATAAGCTAAATAGGAGGGGTCCAAGAATTGATCCCTATGGGACCCCATATGAGACTGGGAGGGGAGAGGACAGGGTGTTGGTTATTCGTACCTGTTGAGATCTGCCAGAAAGGTAATCGTTGAACCAGCCGAGGATGTCTTGTGACAGACCAAGTTGGGTGAGAGAGGATAGCAGCAGTGAGTGGTGAACAGTGTCAAATGCTTTTGACAGGTCTACAAATAAAGCCCCCTGCAATATGTCCAGCATCTAGTGATATGTGTGCCTCATTAGTAAACTCCAAAAGAGTGGTGGTGGTGGTATTGTGACTCTTGCAGAAGCCATGTTGTTCATGATATAGCAGGCTGTATTTGATAAGGTGATATGAGAGTTGGGTGGCAATGATTTTTTCTAGGGCTTTTGAGAGTGGTGGAGAATTGATATGGGGTGGTAGTTCCCTGGTATGGTGCAGTCGCCACTCTTATGAATAGGTGTGTTAAGGGCAGTTTTCCACTTAGCTGAAAATCGACCTAAGGATAGGGAGTAGTTCATGAGAGCTGTGAGTGGGTAGAGTACCTCATCAAAAGTCAACCTCGGTAATTTAAGGTCCAGGGAATCATTGCTAAATCTAGAATTGCTTATCACCTTTTGAAGGAATGGGGAAGTCTCACATTGGGAGTTGGTCCTGAAACAAAAGGGGGGGTACCTTGGAGGTGGCCAGGGGTGTGGGGCAAATAAATTGGATGGGAGCACAGAGCTGAGATCTGAGAACAAGGAGTTCAGTGTGTTGGCTATGAGCTCAGGATCAGTTGTGATACACCCATTTACGCTCATTTGAGAAGGTGAGGCCATTACTGTTTTACCATTAAGCTCTTGCAGGCTATCCCAGAACTTGTACCCTGAGCCCCAGGAGGATGTGAAAATAGTCCGATAATATTCAGCCTTAACCTTATGGATGTTCCAGGTGCATTTGTTTCTGGCCACCTGGTAATGCTGCCTGTTAGATGGTAATCTAGTTTCCAAAGCCGTGAGACAGAAAATATCCTTATCCTGCACTTGATCTAGCAGTGACTGAGATCCAGGGGGTGTCAGCACCTTTGATGACACATTTGCTAAGAGGGGCAAAGAAGTCACAGGCAGTGTTGAATAAGTGGATAAAATACTCCAATGCAGAGTCTATATCCAGAGCAGTGGCTATGGGGGACCAGTCCCAGTTAGATAGGTATGGTTTGAGATGCCTCAGTTACCAGGTTTGAGATGCCGTTGGAGTATAATTTTGGGTGAGGCTTTTTTAGCAATATAGGTCCAGTGACAAAGGACAGGCAAGTGGTCACTCAGTGAGTTAGGTAATACACTAATTTTCAGGAATTTGTTAGGGTGGTTGGTAAGTACAAGGTTGAGGAGGGTTGAGGTACCAGTTCTCGGGTTGTAGTGGGTGGCAGTGGGTACTACTTGAGTGAGATCAATGGCAGCTATTGCATCTTTTTGGGGTGCAGTAGTGTCAGCAGACCAGTTAACACTGAAATCACCCATGGTGACGATTTCAGCCTCATCAGGTAGTAGGGAGAGGAAGGCAATGATTGGCTGGAAGGCAACTTTCTGGTTCCAGTTTCTGTTTGTAATTCTTTTGTATAAACTTTTTTTTGATTTTCCCAGTGTGGTCTATATTTATCAATCCTGTCTATATCTTGTAAATTCTGCAAATATTAAATATTCTGTATTTAAGACATCTATGATTATTCAGTGTTTCCAAAAGTAACAGGTAATTCATTTTGCTTGCAGACTCTGTGTTCCATCCTGGACAGCACATACTGAAATTAAAGTGAGATTGTTTCTACAACAGAAGCATGCTCTGGAGTAATGTCCGGAAGCCTGGTTCTGAGTGAGTAAAGGTATAAGTGGGAAAAGAAGGAAACAGCCCAGTGGGATATTCACAACAGGCTGGTGGCAGCAATGGTGAAGTGATTTATGTCAATTATGCCAGTTGTCAGGAGCATGAAGACAAACTGATGGTTGGAGTTGGGAAGTGCATAGAGAAGAGTTTACTTGGCATGCAAAGGAATAGAAAGGTAGTAAAAACACCTGTCCAGTCACAGAGCAAGTGCAAAAGAAATTTTATACACTGTTGCCTTGTTTCTTTGCAATTTTTTTCTAGTGATTAGGCACTGTGCCTAGAGTATTTAAAAGGTATGTCTTTACACACTGCAGGATTTGCACCAAAGCAGAAGACTCAACTTTGAGGAGCAGACAGACTCACAACTTCAAGAGTCATTCAAAAAAAATGACCAGCAGAATGATGTACAGCCAGTGGAAGAGGGTCAAAGTCATAAGACTGTAAGCACAAGGCAAGGCATTTTTATTTATATACTGTAGCACCCTATCTCTAGGGCTCTGGGTGCTTCATAGTATTCCATGACAAGGAACTAAAGTACAAATTACGCAGCAATTTAAAACATACAAATTTAAAACATTAACACACCAATGGAGGAGAAGGTCACAGCCACATTCCAAAGGTTAGTGAAAACAAAAGAATAATAATAATCAGCATTTATATAGCGCTTGTCATACACAGTGTATCCCAAAGAACTTTACAAGCAATGCTAGACTGATAGTGAAATGACTGAATGCATAGTGACAGCCATATCGCACATCATCACCACCCACACACAGCCTGGATAATTGCATGAACTGGTTTATGGGAAGAGGATTGTTGGCCAGGACACCGGGAATGTCCCCTACTCTTTGCAAAGAGTGCCCTGGGTTCTTTTACTTCCACCTGGTCACCCACCAGGATGGGTAGACGGGGCCTCAGTTTAACGTCTCATCTGAAGGATCATACCCCAGCAGTACAGCACCTCCCCAATACTGCACTCAGATGCCAGCGATTTTTTAGGTGCAAGCCCAATCCCAGTGTGAGACAAGAACCTACGACCTTCTGGTCCAGAGTCAGATGTGCTACAAACTGAGCCACACTGACACCTTGATGGTATTTTAGCCCTTTTTAAACACCTCAACTGAGGGTGCACTCCTAAGATGTATGGGAAGGGAGCTCTAAATAAGTAGAACCACCACCAAATGCTTGTATACTGTCACTAGAAAGCTTTAAATATAATCATGGATGGCCAAAAGCAATCCCATGGCAGGCAAAGTGAGCGACCGAGAGTATCCCTCATGAAGTGGTCTTTAAGGCAGCCAGGAGCCAGCCTGTACAGGTCTTTAAGCATTAGTAATGAGATGTGCCACCTTACTGGTAGCCAGTGCAGATGCTGTGGCACAGGCATTATGTGATCCACACACAAAGACACATTGATCAGCCTGGCCACAGCGTTTCACACCAGCTGTAGGTGGCACACCAACCTCCCAGATACTCTAGGTAAAGAGCATTACAGTAGTCAAGTTTTGAGGTTACAAAAACATGTTCTAGAGTTGCCAGGTCCTCATGCATCAGACAGACATTTTGGCAGAAATAATCCCTGGTTATTCATATACACTTGGAAATAAAGCAATTAAGGCAGTGGAAAAGGAAAGTGACCTTGGAATTATAATAAATAATATACTGACTGCATCAGACCATTGCAGGAAAATTGTACAAACCACAAATTGGTTGGTCAAAACCATCAAACGTTCTTTTGTTTCCAGAAAGGAACAGTGTATATTACCCCTTTATTGAGCATATGTGCATCCTCATCTGGATTATGTGTCCCCCTTTTGGAACCTACATGTGAAATATGATATTGATATGATAGATAAGGTCCAGAGAGCAATAACAAAAATAATTTCGTCTGAGGGATAAGATGTATACAGATAGGTCGATAGCAACTGAATTATTCTGTTTGGAGGATAGGAGAAAAAGGGGTGCTCTGTTGTTACTGTTTAATATTTTACAAAACCCTCAATTAATGATACAACGTGGATTTGAGTATGCCAAGAGAATGGCAGATTTAAGGTCTCATGATAAACACCTCATAATACCCAGTGCAAACACAAATAAAAGGGATAGTTTTTCATGGTAAGGGTAGCAGGAGCTTGGAATAAACTTCCCTAGTAATTTTTTTTTTAATTAGATCAGCTTTATTAGTTTTTCAAGTACAAGCAGCAGCAGTATAAATGGAACATGATAATTAACAGAGAAGTGACCCCCTAAACCCCCGATCCCCCCCTAAAAAACACCCAACCCAATCCCATCCCCACCCAAGCTGGAGTGCTCTGGTTGCCCCAATAAAAGGTACAGTGAAATCAAATGGTCCAAGGGATGTGTAAAACTTCCCCAGGAGTTGATCAACTTAACTACCTTTAGCAGTTTCAAGAGAGGTTTGGATACCCACTTGAAAACAACTTAAGAGAGTATAATTCACCCACTGTGGAGTGGGAGACAGTCCCAATGGGCATATAGCCTACTTGTGTTTTATGAAACCAAAGTAACCGAAGTAAACAAAGGGTTTAATCAAATAGATATTTCAAAGCTAGAAATCCAGTACAGACCACAGCAGACACCTTATGTTTCAGTGTCAACAATGGGTCCATAATGACGTCCAGATTTTTCGCCCGATACACAGCCGTCAAGATGGTACCTTTTAATACAAGTAAATCAATGGCATTTCAACTGGCAGCTGACCTTCAAAAACCCAGATCGACCAGTAACAACTCCATACTGGTTGGATTTAAGCTCAGCCAGCAGGAGGCCATCCAGTCCACAATTTCTTGAAGACATTTTTTCAACACCAAGATTGTCCCTTGTCTATCAGGTGTAAAGGACATATAGAGCTGAGTATCATCTGTATAGCAGTGAAAACTCATGCTATAATGCCCAGTAACATGACCTAGTGGTAGCAATTATGTCATAAATAACATGGGGACAGAACTAACCCTTGGAAAACAGCACAGGGGACTGCCGCTGGCTACGATGATTAGTTAGCCATTTCAACCTTCTATAATCTACCTAACAAGAAAGTTGCAAACCTTTTCAAAGCTGTCCTGTGAGTTCCACATATTCCTTAAGCATTCCTTCAAACCGTCATTATCCAGTTTTGTCAAATGTCACTGTGCAATATAAGAGAATGACAATAGACCTTTCCCACTATCTGTCATGAGGAGCAGGTTATTGAACACCTTGATTAGCAAGGTCTTGGTGCTGTGACAAGGGCCTGACTGGAATGGTTCATAGATGTTATATTTCTCTAGGCGTGCCTCCAGTTGAATCACTGAATTGCCACTGCCTTCTTGCTTACCCTTCCCAAAATAAGAAGGTTCGAGACAGGCCTATAGTTGCCTAACATGTCTGGATCCAAAGATGGGTATTTCAAGAGAGGTCTCCCTGAGGCAATTTTTATGCACCCCAGGAAAACAACCCTCTATCAGGGAACACATGACAATGCCAATGAACACTGATGAGCCAGAGTCCAGAACTTTTGTAGCTTAGCAGTCAGACCAGATCAAGACAGAGAGGCTGAGACTTGAGCACACCCTGATCTGCAAAAGGCAATGGCGGAGGCAGAGCTCCAAAGTCAAAGCTTTAGGCAGTGGAGTGAGAGAGAGAGAGTGCCAGCTCCAGAAGGGAGAGCTTGAGAAAGAGCACCAGCACCAGATCCTGATGGAAGAGGAATAAGAGAAAGAGTATTTGGAGAAGAGCAGCATTGTCTGGAGAAAGAGAGAGAGAGAAGATGACCATGTGAGAGAGAGAGAGAGCGATATGGAGAAACTGTGACAGAAGGCACCACCAACAAACAGTACCGTCAAGAGAAGTTTCCCCAAGAAACCAAAGCATTCTCTAAAATGTTTCTGCATTACTGGGAAAGGGATGACCTTGACCTTATTCAAAAGTCTTTTGAAAGATTCTGTGGGTAGTTTAAATTGGACAGAGCTTCTAGGGTGACTTACCTCTGCCATTACTCACAGAAAAAACCAGAATGGAAAATGATGAGTGCACAGACCATTTGAAAGTGACAAATGTTATATTAAAATGTTGTGAATTTACTTTCATAATATACAGTATATTGATCCACAGAATCAGGTTACATCATGATTAAAGATATCTGTATACTGCTGTTACAGTGTCCTATGTTGCAACTAATTGTTATGCTTGATGTCAATCAGTGTCACTGTTTTTAAGTACTAAAAATATATAGTGCTGCCAACCAAGAATAAGCATTCTGTGTGAAATGTCAAAGTTTACTGAGTGTCAAATTTAAGTAAAAGAAATTGGGTTGCATAGAGTTCCTTCAGTATCCTGCAAGATATTACAGTGGAAACTGGTAAGAGCACTTGATTCTGGTGGGCGGCACTATGCATCATTCTTCAGCAGCAGCAGGATTCCTAAAGAGTTAGTTGATGGAAGTGTACAAAACAATACTGCTCGTGTATATCTTTGCAGGCCCTTTAGCCTGTGAGTGCTTGTAGTCAGTTGGCAAAATGCAAAAAGACATGCAAGTGCAAACTAAATTGATGGATTTTACTATTCTTCAATTAAGATATTGATTGATCCTGACATCGAGCATCACTGTATAGACTCAAATTCAGGGGGATTAAAATAGAACCAGTGGAGAGTTAAAGTGTTATGAAATGTGTGTTCAGCAGTGCAGTATGGTAGCACAATGGCTAGAGGGTAATAAGGCAATGATTGCTAACAAGATAGAAGTGTTTGTACAGGAAATATTTCTACAGACTATGCCAGAGAAATTGCATGTATGTCTGCTGCATAGAACTTCCAGTACCATAAAAGAAGGTATGTCACCCATTACGATTGCCCCTCATGTCTCAGTGGGCAAGACATGACAAGCAACCAGTCTTTATCAAAGATTCCAATTTACTTTTAAATACCAGAAAACTGTCTACACACACAGTATCCTGTCGTAGCCTATACCATAGCCAGATTGCCCTAGGTATAACGCATATTTCCTAATATTCCTGCTTGGGTTTGTTTTGACCAACTGCAATTTGTGCTGTCTCAAGTCATGATGTGACTGTTTAATACTCAATGTTATACTGACGAACAGCTGCTCATCATTCAGGATCTTGAACAAAAGTAGTAGATCACCCCTTGCTCTTCTATCTTTTTTGATAACAGCCCTAGATCCCTGAACCTATTCTCATAAGTTCTATCCCTAAATTTAGAAATAAGTTTGGTAAGCCTCCTTTGAGGCCTCTCCATAACGTCCACATCCTTCTTAAAAAAGGGGCTGTATGTCTGACCACAGTAATCAAGATGGGGGCATATGTAAGTCTTATAAGGGAAGGGGCAGAAACATGGGCAGACTAGATGGATCATGCAGTCCTCATCTGCCAAAATGAATCCTATGTTCCTGTGTACAGTGGCATCAGTATTGACTCTGTTCTATTAATAAATGTGCGTCTTACGCAGTTGACTAAGTGGTGTGTTTTACTAGCCAGTAGTTTACAGTGCTCACTAGATTTTAGTGAGTCATTAACAAGGACTCCTAGTGGGGAGTCACGTGATGCCCTTCAGGGAGTAAACAGCATGCTGTAGCAGCTCTGTGAATTTATGCAATAAATTCTACATTTTCCACCAAATAAAGTCACCTTCAATTCACTTCAAAGCAAGATCTTACCCTGGGGAGCAAAGAGGTCAACTGCTCTGGAATCACCGAAGGAACCAATTTGCAGTGGCACTGACGATGATAGTAAAAAGGACATGGGGGGTCTAGAAGCGAAAAGGCCTCGTAGGAGTTCCTCACCAGCAGAGACTGTAGATTCACCTGCATCAGAACAACTGCAAGAGGACATTTCTACGATTAAATCCGCACTATTCTCACTCACTGCAGACTTCAGAGAGTGGAAGGCTTCCTTATCTGGACTTATCATCGGGGTCTCCAATGCTGAAACCCATATTTCCTCCATAGAAGACAGGCTGTAGAAAGCAGAGAAAGAGAATACAAATCTAAAGAAACTTGTTAAAAAATGGAAGACAAGGTTGACGACCTTGAAGGCAGATCCAGACACAACAGCCTTGTGTTGCTAGGGCTTCTGGAAGGAGAAGAAGGGACGAATACAGTCAGCTTTATTTAGAAATTGTGCACCAGCATTGCAGGCTCATTGCCCAAGGGCCCTACATATGTGGTGGAAAGGGTCCACAGGTCCACTAGGCCAAAACCTGCAGCGGATCAAGCTCCTCGCCTAATCATAGTCAAGGTCCTCAACTACTTGGATAGGGATCATATTTTGAAAGTGGACAGAAGTGCTGATAAGATAATGTAGGACAGTAAATATCTACGTCTAGTGCCTGACCTTATATACAAGGTTCGACAAGAGAGAGCTGCATATAGAGCAATTCAATCTAAGCTGTAGGTGGTGAAAATAAAACATAGAATGCTATTTCCAGCATGGCTAGAGGTCTCCCTTCCTAATGGCAACCAAAGGTATGAATCTGCCTTGCAGGCTGTTGCAGATCTTAAATCGAGACTACCAGAATTATTTGGCAAAGAGGGGTGACATTTTCTTGAGGATCCAACAGGAGTTTGGAATTGATGTGAACTTGCAGAGTGCTTGTAGAACTTGGGGGATTTCATTATTGTGCCTTGCTAGGCTCACTGATATGATCAGACTTTGAGTTTAACGAGACTGGGAGGGAGGTCAGATGTGGCTGGGCTGAGACTGGAGACAAGGTGTTACCATAAAGCTTTTGTTTGGGATCTGAAAAATGTGCTTTATTTTTGCAGAGGGGACTTTAAGAGGAATTGCTCAATACAGCGTGATGAGAAGGACTAAGAGCGCCATCTAGCATCGCATTTTTATTAAGCTTTGACGCAAGACAATCTTTATAAACATTGGCTGGATATTCAAACTGCGCCATTCTGTGGCGCAAGCCCTTGCGCTGCACAAAATAGTTGCGCTGGGGTGTAGCCAAGGCGATATTCAATGGAGTTGCGCTATTGAGCAACTCCTTTGAATATCACCCTGACACAGCCACTGTGCATGGCACAGTGGAACTTGCTGCGCCAGAGTGGTCAGAGTGGGCGCTTCAAGATCACGGAAATTTCCGATATTCAAAAGGTGATATGCAAATGGGCTATAATTCATGCAGGCACAGGGGACATTGCATCTATTGTATGCCCATTGCATGCCACTAGCATGCAGGTGCACCGATCCCGATGACTTGCCCTGGCCTACAGGCAGCAGCCGTCAGGGACCGACGCCCCCTGCAGCCCAATCATGGGCATAACTGTTGTAATCCCCCTCCCCCAAACTGGCCCCAATCGCGGACAAATTGAAGTAACACCCTCTCCCCAACTGGCCCGATCGCATGTAGTAACCCTCACTGACTGGGCCGATCGTGGGCAAACCCATAGTAATCCCCTCACCCCCACTAGCCCGATCGAGGGCAAACTATAATAATCCCCCACCCCCCACTAGCCTGATGTGAGCAAATCCATAATAATCCCCACCCCCACTAGCAATGTGGGCAAACCCATAGTAATCCCCCACCCCCACTAGCCCAATCACGGGCAGAACAGAGTTCAACCACCCCAAAGACCATATCCCTGGTGGTCCAGTGGACCACGAAGCCCGATCATGGGCATTAGAGTTCACCTCCCAAGGTCCCACGTACCCTGGTGATCTAGTGACCCCCACCCCACCCACCCATGGAGCCCCTCCCACCTGCCCCCATCAGCCAGCAGGCGGCAGCATCCCACCGCCTGCCACCCGCCGCCCACCAACTGACTGCTCAGTAGGGCTGCACGCCCATTGGTTCAGAGCAAGAGCCAATGGGCATGCAGCCCATACCGTACAAGGCAGTCCAGATATGTGAATGAATTGCAAGCTGTTTGGAGGCTCCTCCTATTTAATAGTGCAATATTGGGGGGTGAAACTGGGTAACATAATATATTAAAAGGTGGAAACCTATTTTTTTTTTTTATTGGACAGATTGCATAATTCTGTGGATGCTGCACCACGAGGGTATGATGGCTAAAACATTTATGAATAAATATTTGGCCTGGGGAGAGGGGGGGAGTAGGACAAGGGGAAGGGGGATGGGATTGTACTACAGGCATAGACAGATGGGAAGGGGGGAAGTTTAGACAGATCTTTCTAATTAAAAGTAAGCAAAAAGGACAAACTTGGATAGGTTGGACACTAGTAATGAGGACTAAAGACATAGAAGCTCTGTGGAAAGTTGGAACATAATGTCATGGAATATTAAAGGAGGCAAGGACAATTCCAAAAAATATACTGTCCTGAGAAATCTTAACACATATAACCCACATATAGTTATGTTGCAAGAGACCCATATTACTACTAATCAGTTGTCAAATCTATGGAAACTCTGGGTGGGCTAGGTATTTGGAACAGGCATAAGTCCTAGACAAGGGGGGTAGCTATTCTTATTAGGAAAAATATACCATTTCAAGAAACAAAATCCTGGTGTGACCCAGATGGGAGATATATTCAAGTCCAAGGGAAACTTGCAGGGGTGGAGATACTGTTGGGATCGGTATACGGGCCAAATGTGAACTCTACCTCCTTTTTCCTGCCCCTAGCCACCATTATTGCCTCTGCCCCTAACATTCCTTGTTTGTTGGGGGGACTGGAATTTAGTATATTCAAATGATATAGATAGATCCTACAGTAAGAGAGCCACACTATCACCTGCTAAGAGAGCATTGAGGGAATTGTTGAAGGACTCTGGATTAATCGATCCATGGAGAGCTCACTATCCCCATGTGATAGATTATACTCACCATTCCTCACCTCATGAGGTGTATTCTCGCATAGACTATTTTCTCCTTAGTACAGTTGCTTTGTAGGGAGTAGAGGAAGTGGGCATAAACCCCAGAGTCTTGTCAGACCATTCTCCAATTTGGCTCAAACTGAGAATTCAAAATTACCAAAAAATCTCAAAGTCATGGTCCATTAATAACCAACTTTTAGCTGAGGAGGAAATAGTTGAACATATGAGAGCATTCATTATTGACTCATGGAAATGTAACCAGGAATTGGTAGAGGCAAAACCCATCTTGTGGGGGGCTATGAAAACTGTGTGGAGAGGTGAATTTATTAGACTAGCTACTATAAGAAAGCATAAGCCATCTAAGCAGGTAGAGGAATGGTTAACTAGAATGAGATTTATAGAAACTTATTTAAACCAAACAATGGACGAGCTTATGTGGGAAGAACTTAATTCTCTAAGAGCCAAATATGCAGCTTATTCCCTAAATCTTACATTGAAATCAGCAGCAAAATGGAAAGCTACGTACATAGGGCAAGGAGAAAAATCAGGGAAATTACTCGCACAAAGACTAAAAAAACAAAAGGAGGCTACCTGGGTATCCAGTCTGCAAGATAGTATCACAGGGAAATTAATTTGGGACCTGGAGAATACAGTAAATGATTTTAGAAAATACTATACAGAACTATACACAGCCCCACCTTCAGACCCTGATTATCATAAGCATCTAGAGAGTGTTCTATATGATGTGGAACTCCTCAAACTTACAACATCACAGCAATTAGAGTTTAAAGGGGAAGTCACCATACAAGAAATTAAGGAAGCTATAGAAAGATTACCATTAGACAAAGCACCTGGGCCTGATGGTTTTTCTTCATTATTTTATAAAACTTTCAAGGAAGAGCTTGTCCCTTATTTGAAAACCCTGTTTAATTATCTATATTCTTTTCCTATCAGGGAGCTAACACTACTTGAGGCTAGAAACGTGGTGCTTCCAAAACCAGGAAAATATTTAACTAGGCCCAAAAATTATAGACTGATATCATTACTGAATGTGGATATAATGTTATTAGCAAGTATATTAGCTCGCCGCCTTAAGAAGGTCTGGACTAACCTTATAGGACCAGATCAAGTAGGGTTTGTCTCAGGACGACATTCAAGTGATCATTTTAGAAAGATCTGTCATCTGCTTTCCGCTTCGGGAGATACCAACAATGATAAAATCTTGGTATCCCTCGACGAGGAAAAAGCATTTGACAGGGTTAGCTGGGGATACATATTTGATATATTACCCAGATATGGATTACCTTTAGAATTTATACAATGGATTAAAATTCTATATACATCCCCTTCAGCAAGACTGTCCTGCAATGGGGCCATTTCTAGGAATTTCAGACTAACAAGAGGTACTAGACAGGGATGCCCCTTGTCTCCCATGCTATTTAATCTATATGTTGAACCCCTGGCTAGAAAAATTAATGGTGCAAAAGAGATAAAAGGTATAACGATAGGGAAAGAGAACTATAAAATGTCTATGTTTGTGGATGACATTCTCCTACATCTCTCTTGTTGACAAGCTTCCCTTAAAGAAGTGCTGAAAATAATAGAGAATTTTAGTGTACTGTCGGGCTATAAGCTGAACCATAATAAAACAATGGTTCTTCCTTTGAACTCAGCTTGCACTAGGAGAGAGGTGGAGGAGATAGGCCTGAAACAGACGTCTAAATCAATTACATTTTTAGGAATTGAAATTACCTTGGATACTAATACACTGAAAGCATTAAACATTGATCCGGTTATTACACAGATGCAACAAGATTTCAAGAGGTGGCAAGGTTTACCTTTACCCTTATGGGGAAGAGCCAACATAATTATGATGGTGATTTTTCCCAGATTAATGTATCCTCTCTCTGTGCTAAATATTCCCCTCTCTAGAGCATGGTTTAAAAAGGAAGAATCCATTTGGACAGCTTTCCTGTGGAAAGATAAAAGACCTAGGTGTGCAATACATAAACTGACAAGGGAGAAGGGAAAAGGAGGGCTGGGTATTCCACATTTATTTCTCTACTACTTAGCCTTCCAGAGTTGCAAATATCTTCAGCGGCTGATACCACAAGAATGCTCAGAGTCACAGTTAGCGTGGCTTAAAATAGAAAGAATTAGGTCCCATGAGCACCTTTCATCAACAAGGGCTCTGCTTTATACCCCTCACAAAATAACTACCTAAATCCTGGCACAATAACCCCATAGCATGGTCAGTGTGTGCGCACACTCAATTGTGCACAGTGTTTAAACTGAATAATAGATGTGACTTGGGACAACCGCTGTGTTATAATCTGAACCTACAAATAGGAACAAGCCTATTCTCCCTCCTTCTGGAGTGATCTAAAAGGAGTATCTCTGTCAGACTTGATATCAAATAATAAAATAGATCCCCCTTAAAAAATTCAGCAAAATATGTGCTTAAAGAGTCTACCTATTTTTAAATACTGTACCTGCAAATTAAAAAATGTATCCAGGTTAGTCTAGGATCCCCACTTTGGTCTTCTCGGACCGAGGAGTTTTTCAGATCGTTATCTCAATTTACCACTCAATCCAGATCTATTTCTCAAATTTATAAATCCTTATTGGACAAATTCTGGCTGAATTTTTCCTCGACAGCATTTTATTGGAAACATGCAGCGGATGTTTCATATGAATCTGATATATGGGAAAAAATCTGGAGGAATAATTATAGATTTCTAAAACAGGATAGATTGTGACTTATAAGATTTAATATACTGCACAATGTATATTATATACCAACAAAACTTAAATCAAAGGGTAAAGCACAAAATGGAATGTGTCCAAGATGCCATCAAGACCTTGGTACTCTAAAACATATGATATGGTCTTGCCCCATAATTCATAATTTTTGGCAACAGGTAACACAATTCTTGGATCCATTGTTTCAAGGAAAATGCAGTTTTAATATAGAAACATGTGTATTGGGTAACCTTTCAGCCATGCCATCTCAAACATATAAATACTATTTTGCTCTTATCTCTACGGTTACATTAATTCTTATTATGAGATATTGGACTAAAGGCATAGCACCACCCTTTAGAGAATGGGTTCATGCAGCCTTTTACGTAGAAAGGTTGATAGCGTCACAATTTCACAGTACATCCAAATTCAACAAGAGATGGGAGCAATTCATAGTATCTATGTCTGGGAAGTTAAAAAATCCTGTTGGTCACTAACAGTTCAACTTTCTAGGAAAGAGAAAAAGATGTAAGGATCAAAGTTGATACTTCTCACTATAAAGTGCCCTTAAGGAAACCTAAGTATCTGAATGGAAATGTCCTTTATTAAAGGGAGGGAGACAGAGGAAGGGGATAGGGGAAGGGGTGATATCAGACTGTGGCACATTATTTTGTAACAGTGGGAGTTGGGGGGGAGGAAAATGTACAAGGGATAGAGGGAGGGGCAAGGGATTTGGGGAATTCTCAATGCAGAGTGTCAGATGCTAAATGATGATATACTGTATGTATTGTATTGTACTGCTTGTTTTATCCGAAAACCTCAATAAAGCATATTATAAACATAATAAGGACTCCCAGATCAACTACCTTATGTGCAGATCTCTGAGCTCCTTCAATATCTTTGAATGTATCCCATCTGGCCTCATTGCCTTGTCCACTTTCAGATTTGCGAGTTCCTTCAGTATTTTCTCCTCTGTAAATGGACTGGTGTCCACCTCCCTTCCTTCCTTTGATGCTCCTGTCACTTTTCTGTGGTCCGTCACCTTCCCCTTCCTCTGTGAACACTGAACAAAAATATTTGTTCAGGATGTCTGCCTTTTACTGGTACTCCTCCAGAAACTACTCCCCCTTAGCCTTACAGTCGCTGCTCTCTTCTTTCTCATTTCACGTATATACCTAAAAAATGTATTGACCCCTTTCTTTACTGCCTGGGCTATTTCTCCTCAGTTTGCACCTTTGCACTCCTGACTGCTTTCCTTGCCTCTCTCTGCTTTTCCCTATCCTCCTCCCTCTGTGTCTCCTTATACATCCTGGATGCTAACTTTTTTGCCTTTACATTTCCAGCCACCTTTTTTGAGAACCATAACAGTGTATTTTTCCTCTTTCTTTTGCTTACTTGCCAGACACAGAGGTTTGTTGCCTTCACTATGGCCCCATTTAGTTTCAACCACTGTTCCTCCACTTCACCCAAGTCCTCCCCCACCAGGGGAGCCTTGAGGCATTCCCCCATCTTTTCAAAGGTGGCTGTCCTGAAGTCCAGGAACCTCGCCTTTGTGTGGTTCAGTTCTGCCACAGTATTTACACTGAACCACACCCTACAGTGAGCATTGGTCCCCAGGTGGCCACCCATCATGACATCTGCAACACTATCCCTGCTGGTAAGTACAAGGGCCAATACTCTACCTCACAAGTGGGCTCTCTTACTAGTTGCATGAGGAATGCCACCTCCGGGGAGTCCAGGATGTCCCTGCTTCTAGCTGAAGCTGCAGCTGGGATGCGTCACTCTTCATTTGGCAGACTGTAGTCCCCCACCAGCAGCACCTCCCCCATAATCGCCATATTTTGGATGGCTTCCACCAGAACCTTGTCCATCTCCTCTCTCTGTGCTGGAGGTCTATAGATCATGCCAGTGTGAATAGCGATGCCTTTCCCCATCTCTAGGATGACCCTCAGTGCCCCCCCATATTCCCTGTATCTCTGTTGCTTTTATGCTATCCCTCATGTAAAGAGTCACTCCTCCCCCTTTCTTACCCACCCTGTCCTTCCTGAACAAAGTTTAGCCTGGTATGGCTATATCCCAGGCATGGTTCTCATTGCACCATTTCTTGGTGATGGCGACAATATCCAGACCAGTCTCTGCCATAATGGCCACTAGGTCTAGGATTTTATTTCCCAGACTACAAGCATTTGCACACATGGCCTTCCAAATTGTGCCAACACCGTTCTTGTCAGACCCCCTTTTTCCCTGTTGCCTACTCTCCTTACCCCCTCTGCCTTCATTTCACTCAATTTCTACCATTCTGCTATTCCTGTTTTTAGGTCCTCTTGGGGATTTCCCCTTCCTTTCGGTTCTCCCTACTGACTACTTCAGCTTGCGGGGTAGGACAATTTATGTCTCCCTGCTTTCTTCCACCACCACCCTCAGCTAGTTTAAATGCTTGCTAATATAGCATTTAAGCCATTCACTGAGGACTTTGGTTCCCCCCCAACATGGATGCAGGCCAGCTATCTTGTATAGGCCTTTATCACTCCAGGTGGAACCCTAGTCCCCAATGTAGCTGAACCCTTCCTCTCTGCACCACTCCTTAAATCATGCATTGAAGCTCCTGCTATGGAGTACCCTATCCTCCAGCCCAGGATATGAAATTCATAAAAAAGTACCTGCCCTTTGGCCATGTAAGCAGAAAAAGTACATGGCCAGCAATTTATTTACATGCCGCACCATGTTTTAGCAGAATTTCAATTCTGCCATCACCAAACCAAGCATTAGAATGTTCTGCATAACTAGTAGTAACGTTTGCACTAATTTGTTTTCTTGTCAGTAATAAACACCAGATAAAGAAAACTGTGTCTGTGTGATTTATTTCAGTACTATTGAGGACAGGTTTAGAGTGGGTTTATTTACCAGATCCCACCCTCTATTTAGATTTTAGGTAGCCCCTCTCCTCGGAGTAGCTTGTAAGAAGACAGCTTTAACTTTCAGACACTTTAACAGAATAGATAATTGTATTTAGAATTTAGGTAGTCCACAGAGTAGCTTGAAAGAAAGCTTTTAAGAGACTTAATTTAACAGATCCTGCTGTATATAGTTTTTAGCCAGAGGAAACAAGTATATTTTTCAGTCAGATTTCCTTTTTAAATTCAGTCCCCAGCAACTTCGACACTGCTGCAGACCTCAAACTCTAAGATTGGCAGCACCCTCTCTCAACCTTTATTTATAGGTACTTATTTACAAGACAGAAGCAGTACCTGCCTGGCTTCCTTAGCTTCCTTTAACTAACACACACATGCACAGCTTTTTATTGCTAGACAGGAGACAGATTTTTCCTTTACATTCAAATCGGTCCCAGGCCCAGTAAACGGTAAGTAACTGAAAGGAATAAATAAAATAAAAAAAAGACTAGTGCTGTAGCTTAAAAAGTGAACGGGAATGGCTCCTGCCCTGAAACACTCTCTGCTGCAGTGTAGCTGCTGCTTTTCAGTACTGTCTGCCTGTTGCAGTACAATCCAGACCACAACCTGTAATAAATTCTTAGGCGGCAGCACTTTGGATAAACTAATTAACTGGTAAAGAGCTTCCTTTCACAAAATGTCACTGCCTGCAGTCCCCTCCCCGAGTCCTCACCCTACTCTCCTGTTAGTCATTACCCCGAAAAGAACTTGATGAAAACGGAGTTGGTGTGTGTGTTAGTCTTTTACTTTTCTTTTTAATTTTTCCTCAACGTCTGACCGTTGTTCTTGAATCCTAACTATGCTGGCTGGGAGATTCTTTCCTAGTTTCTTCCCTTCGCAGTCTCACCATCCTCTCCTAAGTACCCCAACCCTCACTCCCCAGCTTGTTCTCACTGCAGTATTACTAGCTCTTATAAGAGCTTTTGTTCTTTTTTTTTTAATTTTTTACTGTGAAATTTGTTTAAAATTTTACCGTGGCTCAGGAGTTTGATTGCAATCGGCTATCCCTATTCCTCTGGGCACTCTAGCTCCTTGAAAATGTGGCATGGCCCAACAGTTCAAGTTAACTCTATGGGATTTAATGCTGTGCTTTTGCAGGATTCTGGTGTGATACGAAAGGAATAAGGCTGGCAAACTATACAAATAGTCACCAATTGGTGTCTGAGCTTCCAACCTGCCTCCATCAGTGACAGACGGACCCCTTCTAAATTGTGGTTGGCTGCTGAGTGTGCTGAAGAAACAAAAAGTATTTTAGCCTACTCCTCTCCTCTTCTCTGGGAACCAGTCAGCGGGCACTGGGACATGCACTTCAGTGCACCTTATGATTGTGTCCCGGTGTCCGCTCTGTGCATATGTGCTCAACGTTGAGACTCTCGAATAAAAAAAAAAGTGTCCCAAAACAAAGGAAAAGCATAGCACGAGAAAAAAAAAAACATGGCACTCTGCAGGAACACCTTAGGTGCCCCACTGGGCAGACACTAAACAGTAGTAGGTGTCCAGAAACAAAAGTGCCTGCCCTGGGGCACCTAAAGTATAGGAATTTCACACCCTGCTCCCATTCACACCGTCATAGACAGGCAACACTTCAGAAGAGGCCACTGAGCGTGCTATCTGCCTAAGACCTCTCCCCAACTCCCTGAACTCCTGCATTATCCTAGCCTCATCCCTATCAAGGTCATTTGCCCCAGGTGAACAATGACATCCAGCTGTCCCTTCTGTCCTGCTGCCCTAGTGATCCTCAGGATCCGCTTCCCATCTCTCCCAAGCCCCCAACACATAAGCATGTACACACACACATACATACACACACACATGCACGCATGTACGCATGCACACACACACACACACACACACCATTCAACTTAGATAGCCTGTCAGTGTTTAATTTTGTCTGATAAAAATATGCTGCAAGCTGCAGCAATAGCATATTAAAACTTACAGTGTAAAAAAATGCTTTAGCTGTCACAGTGTGCACAGCTCTGTGGTGTGGTATTGTTTAAATTCAACATTTTAGTTTAGATTCAGAGGCCAGTGGAATATTCTAATAGCTGTTCTGCTGCACGCCCAACACATATTCCCCCTCCCTTTACATACATGGCCACCACGGTATACTGACTTACCCTCCTTTGCAGTTTCTAATCCCACCACCTCCAACTTGCTCTGTGTCTCTTGTTCTTTATTTTGTCAAACCAGTATGCAGGTAGTGGATATGTTGCCTTGCATACAGTAATACAGTGCACCATGATACCAATGTCTTTATCGGTCCAGGACCAGACGGTCTACAGAATTTGCTAAACACCTGCTGGACTGCCCTAGCTCATCTGCTCATGCTGCTCTCATTCTACATGACAAAATGACATGCATTGCTGCTGGAGGAGATGAGAGAGTCAGTCACAGATGCATAGAACAAGGGAGGTGCTTGCAGCAAAGAAATAAAAAAAGACAGTTCAATCAATGGACAGAGGGCATGGCTGTGGGGGAAGCAAGGAGTCAGAAGAAGAGGAACAATCCAGTTGACAAGTTGTGACATGGAACTCTGGACACTTGGTGTGAGTGTGTGGAAGAGATAATAGTAAAGGCAGGACACAGATGAACAGCATTCAATGGAGCAGGAGGGCTTACTTATTTATTTATTTTACTTCAAAGATTTTACCAGGAAAGACATACTGAGCTGGTATCAGCTTGTTTCCAGATACAACCTGGGGGAAGGGAGGAAAGTTAACAGATACAAAATACAGCATATAAAATACACAGAATGGAAATAAGTATGTCAACAATGAACAGGATAAGCAGCTTAAGAATAAACTCAAAGTCAGTCAAATAAATTTTGGAACTGTACAAAAGAACATTTAAATAGTTATCAACTTAATAAAATAAGAAACAGTGGGACTGACTAATACTAGTGAAGTGGGGAATTGCTAACAGTCAGTGGATTAGGTTAATTACAGGTAAATGATAAACCCAATCAAAAGCAACTGCAGGAGAGAGTAGAGAACTCACAGGGGAGAGATCTGAGAACAGAAAAGTAAGGAGTAGAAGGGGGAAGGAAGCCTAAAGTTTAGGGTAATGAAATGAGAAGGCAGCTTGACAAGCAGTAGATTTCATTTGAGGGAGAGCAAAAGAATGAGAACTAGCATTACGAAGAGAGCAAGACGACAACGGGGGAGGGAGCATAGAGAGGTAAGATATGAGGGGAGAAAGCCAAACCAAAGTTTGGAGATAAAGGAGGCATAGTGAGTGAAGCATCTGGCATCAAGAGGGGTAAGACAGAGGGATGAAAACAAGGTACAATAATGAGTACGCATGGGCTTATCAAGGGCAAAGCGAAAGAAGGAGTGAAAGAGAGGATACAACTTAAACCTCATGAAGGGCTTAAACATCATGAAGCTTGCATATGTGGTATGAACACCACACAAAAAAAATGTAAATTCCCTTTGTGGCAGCATAAATAGGGCCTGTACGCACCTTACCTGAAGCCCTGTTTCCAGTATTGTCTCTGTTGTATCTGCCCAGCCACTTATTTTGTTATAAACTACAAAGAGACTGATATTACACTGGATTCCCTCACTATAAATGTCAAAAGATAAGTCTATTGAAAAGTATGAGACCCAGGATAGGACTGACCCATGTGGTACCTCACTGGTGAACCTCTAACCTCCATTGACATCTACCCTCTGATTTCTCCCACCAGTAAGTTACTTATCCACCTAGTAAGGTTATCTCCTATTCCTCAGATCCCTCAGCTGTTTTACAAGTCTTCTGTGAGGCACAGAGTTGAAGGTCTTGCTAAAGGTCAGATACGGTCTGTCTACTGCTTCACACTTATTAACAGCCTTCATGACCCTAATGAAGAAGTCGATCACATTTGTATGTCATAATCTGCCTGACTTAAACCCATGTTAGCTCTTGTCCTGGAGCCTGGTGACATTCAACCTTTTCACTATGTGCTCCTTTATAATGGTTTTTAGTACTTCCCCAAGGGTTGAGGACAGGCTGCTGGGTCTGTAGTTCCTTGGATCCTCTCTAGTTTCACTCTTGTGAAGTGGGACCACAGTGACCTCCCTCCAATCCACTGGAATCACTCACATTTCTATGGGGCAGTTAAAGAGGTGAGTTAGAGGTTCTGCCAGGAGCCAGGCAACTTCCCTTAGCACCATAGGGTGCAGTCTGCCTAGGCCTGGTGATTTGTCTACCTTCAGGGTCTGAAGCCTTTTAAATACATTCTCTGCTGCTTTTTCTCACATCTCTGATCCATGTCCTCCCCCTGGCTAGAATTCCACACACTAGGAGTGGCCCCTCCTCCTCCTCCTCCTTGGAGACAGAAATCGAAGAATTAATTTAGAATATCTGCCTTCTTATTGTCTTTCTGTCACCCCTTCTTTTGTTCAGTCTGATAATTTCTCCTTTGTGTTTTGCTGTTCCTTGATATAGTGAAAGATGTTTTGTCCCCTTCCTTTATACTGTCTGTTGTATTGATCTTGATTTCTGTTTTTTCCTTTTCCCCACTCTGTTAGCTTCCCTTGCTTTCTCCATATAGAGTTCTCTATTTTCTATTTGCTAGTCCCGCTTGTACTTCTTAAAAGCTGCCCTCTTCATCGTTATTGCTTTCTCCACTTCCTTCGAAAACCAACATTTTTTTTGTGTTTAATTTTCTTTCTTACCTGCCTGAAGCAGGAGCTAGTTGCTTCTGTAATTCCTAGCTCTCTATTTTCCCACTTGGCCTCAACACCATCCACTTCCTTAACCCCTACAAGATTCTTCTCAATTAGCAGCCCTCCCTCTTTACAAAGTCTACCTTTCTGGAATCAAGGACCATTTTCCTTAAATTTGAGCACCGGGTTTCCCAGCATGATTCTAAATCACACTGAGTTGTGATTGCTGGTCCCAAGGGGCTCCTCTACTCTGACCTCTCCTATGCTAGTCCCGATGGAGAGCATTTTCAAGGTAGGTTAAAGCCTCCCATTAGTACAACCTTCCCCTTTGCAACCTCCTCCTCATTTCCCCCCATAGAGCTCTAGTCGTATCATCTGTATGGTCTGGTTCATAGGTTCATAGAAACATTTCGAGTCAGGAGGTAGGGAACCCATTTATGACCCACCACATATCAGTGGTACATTTGAATGTGTTCATCACCCATATGGATGTCTAGTAATATTTTAAATATATCCACAGTACCACTAGTAACCACAGTTTCTGGCATCTTCCCCTCCTCTCTGTATTATAACTCTCACCTCTTAATCTAAGTCCATTTGATCCTACAACTTTGGTACTTATGTTCTTGACCAACCCTGTGCTTTCCCAAAGTAACTCATTTTTAAGTGCACTACATACAAAGCACAACTCCCTCTTATTCTCCTGTATTCCAGATATTACATTCCCAACTCTCTCACTCTTTCACCATAAGTCTTATGCTTTAAGTGCTTTATTTTCTTTGTCATCCTTCTCTGCACCATCTCCATAAGCATAATGTTCCTTATGCCTTGTGGGGCACAAAAGGGTGCACAGTATTCCAGATGAGGTCTGACCAAGGATGAAAACAGTGGAACAATCACCCTTGCATCCCTACTCTTAGTGTTTTTAAAGATATACCCAAGAATTCTTTTGCACTTTTTGCAGTCTCCTTGGTATGTAGATCAATGGATAGTTTATTTGTGATTGTTATGCCCAGGTCTTTCTCAGATGTGGCTGTCTGAATTACACAACCACTGAGTATATATTTGCCCATAGGGTTATTATGACCAAAGTGTACCATTCTGTACTTTCCCTCATTAAATCTTAATTTATATTTTTGGGCCCATTGTTCCAAATAAGTTAGTTTAATCTGCAATTCTGAAATGGCTACCTGGTTGTTTACGATAGCTGCAGCCTTTGTGTCATCAGCATATTTGCATATCCAGGTTTCCTCAGATGTCCTCATAGTTGAAATATATAAATTGCAAAGTGTTGGTCCCAATACTGATCCTTGTGGGACCCCATGTGTAACTCCTCCCCATTCTGAAAAACTACCCCTTATGCACACACGCTGATGTCTATCTATTGGCCAGAATTCAACCCATGATATTATATTTGGGTGGAATCTGATATCTGATAATGTATCTATCGATTTTTTATGTGGGACTGAGTCAAAGGCTCATGAGTAATCCAGATACACTACATCTACTGGTAATCCAGACCATTATCTATAGCCCTACTGACCGGCTCAAAAATTGCAGAAGGTTTGTCAGGCAGGATCTCCCTTGGCAGAAGCCATGCTGCCTTATGTCTGCCAGACTTTCTAGTTTTATATGATTTTTAATTTTTTCTCTGATAAATTGTAATAGTAGTTTACCCAGAACAGATCTGAGACTGATTGGTCGGTAGTTACTCACATCATGTTTGACCACTTTTTTGAAAATAGGAGTAACATTAGCTTCTCTCCAGTCCACAGTGGGTTTTCCCTCATCCAATGAGCAGTTAAACAGCACTGTAACTGGGCCTGATAATTCCTCTGCCTGCTCCCTCAACAGCTTCAGATGTATTCCATCTGGTCCAGCAGACTTTTCAGTCTTCATTCTCTGTAATTTTACTAATGCTTCATGTTTGCAAAGTCTTATGTCTGTATCTGTTGGTAGTCTACCTTTTTCCTATTATTTCTTATATCACTTGGTTGGAACACACTTACAAAATAGTTGTTCAATTTGGATGCCATCTCTTGTTTAGTTTGAATTATATTGTCTCCATCTTTCAGGGGCCCAACTATTTTGTGTTCAGTCCTGAGATCGCCAACCTAGTTAAAAACAAATTTTTATTGTCTCTAACCTTGACTGCCATATTAATTGAGGAAGAACTCAGAGGGTGGTGCTAAATGGGGTGTATTCCGGGACAGTGAGGGTGAAGAGTGGAGTACCATAGGGGTCAGTTTTGGGTCCACGTCTCTTCAATATCTACATCAGTGAAAATGCTGAGGGTTTGAGGGGAAGGGTGTGCCTATCTGCTGATGATACAAAAATATGCAATAGGTGGGGTGGGTGGAGGATATGAGGGAGGACTTAAAGATGCTTGAAAAATTATCTGGGATGTGGCAGCTACAATTTAATGCCAAGATGTGCACTGTGATGCACTTGGGGAGTAGGAATAGAAGAGCAGGGTACACCCTAGTTAGAGAGGAAATTGAAGTAACGGAACATGAGAGTGATCTGGGGATCATAGTCTCCTCAAACCTTAAGGCAGGAATGCAATATAGCAGGGCAGTGGGAAAGGCCAATGGAATGTTGGCATGCATAGGCAGGGGCATTACTAGCAGAAAGAGGGAGGTAATAATGCCCCTTCACAAAGCCATGGTGAGGCCACATCTGGAGTATGGGGTTCAGTTCTGGAGGCCACATCTCTGCAAGGATATAGATATGTTGGAGAGGGCTCAAAGAAGGGCAACCAAGATTGTGCAGGGTATGCAGAGAAAGTCATACAACTTACTCTCCTTCCCTCTAATTTCCCCCCTCTAAGTCCCTCCCACCTTTACCCCCACCATCTTCTATTTCCTCCCTTTTTCTTTCCCCACTATTATCTACATTCTCTCCCCATTACTACATGTATCTACCACCTCTCCTAGCAGTTTCTAATTTATTCTAGTGAACCATCTTACAACTGCATTTTTTTATTGTACATGTGTTCTTGAATAATATAAACAAATTACTGTAACTTAACATACATACTGTGAATCATGGTACATATTACAGTAATTCCATATGAAAGCCTTAATGTACCCAATAAAGCCTATGGCTGGTTGATACTACTGTACTTGTTATTGTCCTCACTATGTTCTGTATTGTTTCCCCAACATGGAACCTTTGTAAAAGAGCCTTGGCTCACAGGTGTCTTCCAAAATAATAAATAAATAAATACAAGCAGTGGTATAAGGAGCTGGATCTGTAAATGCTGGAGACAAGGAGGGGAAAGGGGAGACATGATTGACATTTTTAAATACATAAAGGGGCTCAATAAAGTAGGAGAAGAAGGTTTACTTAAGAGGAAGGAGGGGGTCAAAAGTAGAAGGTACAGCCTCAGACTACAAGAAGAGAGATACAGGGGCAATGTGAGAGGGAGTTTCTTCACAGAGAAGGTGGTGGAGCCCTGGAACAGACTACCAGACAGAATGGTGGGGGCTAAATCGGTGGAAGAATTCAAGACAGCATGAGACAAGCATATGGGGCTGAGTATCGGGGAGGGTGGGGGCTGGCAGGGAGGGAGAGGCATGGGGAAAAAAAAGGGCAGACTAGATGGGCTGGTATGGTCCTTTTCTGCCATCAAGTTTCTATGATTCTATGATTCAATGATTAATTTCTGCTTCTGTTTTGGCCTTTCTAATTAACTTTTTTTTTTTATTAACATTTTGCATCTTAACCAGTTGTCTTCTGTGGGGTTGTGTCTATATTTTATGTAGGCTTTTGTCTTATATTTTTTTATTTGTGCACTAAACCATTGAGGAACTCTCCCTGTTCAATTATACTTGTGAATTTCAGGTACATAATTGGAAATACAATAATCCAATTTATTTTTCAATTTGCATCAAACTGATTCAACAGACAGACCCTGTAACTCCTCCCATTTCCAATTTTTAAAATATTATCTCATCATTTTGTAAATAGCTTTATTATAGCATTTTAATTTTGTGGTTCCATGTATATTCTCCAAGATTTATTTATACAAATACTAACCATATTATGGTCACTGTCTCCTATTGGTTCCATAACCTCTATTTTGTTTACCTTGTCTGCAAAATTATAGAGTATCAAATCTAGTCTACTGCTCCCCTTTGTATTGTCTGGTGACCTCTACACAAACCTTAGCCTAATGACCTTCCCCATATCTGTCACTAATTTTACCCATATCAATACCATCCCACTTCCCCCTTAATGGTGCTGCCCTCTGTGTCCTCTTTGCTGTCTTTTATGAACTGAGCCATCTTTCTTCTTGGCCCTGCATCATGTCTGTACTGAAAGGAAAGTACCAAGGAATAGTTAAATCCCAGTCATGGTATTGTGTTACTCATGTTCCTTTTAATGACAGTGAATCTGATTCTGTATCTGCTGCTACCTTCTGGTGCTCCACCATTTTATTAACCAGAATTGCTACATTCATAAAGACTGCCCTCCAAATTCTTACTTTTTGCCCTCCAGCTGCCTTCTTCCAATCCAGATCCTTGTCCCTCTTGGTTGACTCACCCTCTCCACTTCATTATCCCTTATTCTTTCTGTTCTGGGGCCCCTTCTCCAGTCCCCTTACTGTTCACATCTTCTGGGACCCTCCTCGTCTTGCTTACTCCAGCATAGTTCTATCAAATGAACAACTACATGAATGACATATAGAAACAGCCATTAAGAAACATAATAATAAGGGACAAAAACCTAAATGTTTAATGAGAAGGCTTACAATGGCAGTTAGGAAGACAACAGTGTATAAAAATTATAAGTACTGTAGTAAAAGTAATTTATTTCAGGATACCCTTCCCCGGAGGCCAGGGTGTCTTGCATAAAGTGCAGCATGTGAGCAAAGTACATAAATAATAACACTAACAATCAGTTCTGTAAACAATTTAAAGCAGTTAACTCATTTTCGGCTATTATGACATAAAGTAGATACAAGATCATTCCCCAAAAGCCTAAGCAAACAGTTGGGTCCTCAGACCTCTCTTGAAGGCCTCCGCTTAGAGGACCTCTTTGAGGGCCTTCAGGAATGAGTGCCACAAAACCACGCCTGCTACCTTAAAGGCCCAGTATTCTAATAGTTTCAACTTGATCCTCAGCCATAGACTCATATTACACAGGAACATTGGGATGGATGTAAGAGAAAGGTACAAACATATAGAAATCTGACCAAGAAAGAGCAATGCGAAATAGAAAGAAAACTGACACTAACAGAATCCAAATTAAACTGTAAAGAATTTTATGGCTACATAAATTCATTTACAAAATTTGGACAGTGGGTCCTCTACAGAAAGAAAACAAAACTATCAGTTCACTAAGAGAGGTGACAGAAGTTTTTATTACTTACTTACTTCTGTTTGGTTTTCTCCAAAAAGTAAGGAAAGCAGATATTCCAGTTTAAACCATTAAGGTTATGAGAGAAATAATTGAGGAAAAGAATCACTATTCCCTAGGTCCAGATAATACTGTATATACTGTATATCAAGCACAATCTTACAAATCCTAGGTAAATCGATAATCGAGCCACTGCAATTAATATTTAAAAAAGTCACTAATGAAGGTGTACTACAGACAGATTGGAAAGGGGCATTTATTGTTCCAGTCTTCAACAAGGGGACTAGATTAGATATGGCAAACTATAGACTAGCCAATCTCACCTCCATTCCTTGTAAGAGCCTCAAAAGTAATTATCAAAGGTGAAATAATAGCTCATGAAAAAACACCACATCCAGAGATGCCCAACAGTATAGATTTCCTCAGAGCAAATCTTGCCTTACAAATCTCCTTTGTTTTTATGAAATTGTATGTTGAAAAATGGATAAAAACAACCCTGTGGATGTAATCTTCTTGGATATCAGGAAAGCGTTTCCCTTGGTCCCTCACTGGGCAGTAATCAAAAAATGTTAAATGCACTCTGACTTCTAAGTAAGCAATAACCCACTCCAGGGTGTGGGGTTATTGGGGATTAATCAACACCCTGGGTACGTCGTGAGGCATGAGGCCCCAGTGCCCTCACAGCACCCGGAGTGTTGATTAATACACAATAACTCCACACCCTGGAGTGGGTTATTGTGCTTATAACATGGGTTATGTTTAAACAAGGGAAAACCCAGAGAAAGGGGTTTTTCCCCCTGCTTAAATAGAAAGAAAAGTACTGTATCCTGCCACCATGCAACATAGTCCCCAAGGAAAAAATGCAGCTGTGATTTCTCTTATGCACATACAAATATTCAGTACCCCATGTTATAATTACAATTGCAAAATTAATTTAATCTTGGCTTGCCAACAGAACCCAAAAAGTGACGCTAAATGGATATTTGTCATGTGAGGGATCAATATCAAATGTGGTCCCACAAGGTTCTGTACTGAGCCAGGTGTTATTTAATATATTCAGATCTAGATAGCAACATCATAGGCTGGTGTGAGAAATATATAGATGACACTAAGCTGGGTGGTGTAAGTGCAAATTCCAGTCAGACTGACATGATTCAGTCTGACCAGAATAAAGTAGGAGCATGGTCAAATAAGTGGGGAATGAACTTTATACTAAGGTGATGAAGGAGCCAGGAGGCTTGTAGGCTTATGATTGCTCCTGCTAAATTAATAATAACCAATTTTATGACGGGAAAGAATGAGTTTATCTAGGTGTTGCTTAAATTCAGGTTTAGTTTTGCTGATAATAACCTCAAGGGGGAATTTATTCCATGGGTTTACAATTTGTAATGTAAAGAAATATTTACGACCAATCTGATTACATTGTTTACTGTATAACTGCAGTGGGTGACCTCTAGTATTATATAAGTTGTTTCTAAATTCAAAGTCCAAAACCGATAACAGATACAGGTCCTGAATAATATCATACATGAAGAGGAGGTCACCTCTTAGACGCCTGGAAATTAATGGCATAAGTTTTAAGATTTAAATTATTTTATCATATGACTCATTATATAGGCCAGTAATATGTTTTGTGTATTTTCTCTGTACTCTTTCCAATAAATGGATTTCTGACTTTCTAAATGGGCACCAAAGTTGGGAGGCATATTCTAGGTGTGGTCTGGTGTATGCCCTCTATAGGGGCATCATCACCTTACTGCCCCTAGATTTTATGTTTCTTTGATAGACCAGATGACTCGATTTGCTTTATTAATGGCCTCATTAATTTGAGTAGATTGACGAAAGTCATCTGACATAATGACCCCTTGATCCTTTCCGTTAGATGTAATTTTTAATGTTGTACCACCTAGTGAGTATGAAGACAATGGGTGAGATTCTAGAAGCATGGCACAAGTCACCGGCAAACATTACTTGCACCAAATGCAGCTACACCATTGACCCTACACTCTATTCTAGAAGGGGAAGGGTCCCCGCATCTAAGTCCTGCTACTTGCGACATACAGTCAGGTACGCCTCACAGAGGGTGTACCTGGTGAAGATGTCACAAGCCTCAACCGCAAGTCTGCATGTTGCAAGTACCCCCATTGCCTGTTTGCTGCCAGAGCCCTGCAGGGCTCCAGGCCCCCTACCCACTGTTGTGCCACCATGGATTCCCCAACCCCATCTGAAGCACCATAGCCAGTGTACTGTACAGTATGTACAGTAGATGCATAAGTCTGATGTCCCTTACAGAAGTACCTGGTAGTCTAGTGGCCACCCGCCCAGCAGTGTCAATACACCCTGCACCCCCCCGATCCATCCCCAACCAGTGACTGGCACAACCCTCGTCTCACCACCATAGCCAATCACTGGCTGATTTCCTTCTGAGTGCTTACTGTATTGATGCACTCAGTAATGAATGAGTTCATTCCTTTCTGAGCACGTCTATACAGTAAGTGCTCAGAAGAAGCTCAGTCGGTGGCTGGCCATGGTGGTGAGAGCAGGGTTGTGCCAGTCGCTGGCTGGGGATGGGTCAGGGGGTGCTGGGTGTAGTGGTACTGCTGCTTGTGGGGCCACTAGACTGCCAGGGATTACGGGGTGTTAATTAACTTAACGGTTTGAGGCACTGCAGGGACCTGTGCTGTGGGGTGGGAACCGGATCCTGGGGAGGGGGCAGAGCTGCCCTGCAGGATTGATAGGGGTGTGGGGTTTGGGTGCATGATATGTGTGGGCTGCCCTGCAGGGCATTTATGGTTTGGGCGTTCTGGGAGCTGGGGTGTGAGATGCCCAGCTGGGCACCTCTGCTATAGGGATCGGGGGTTGTGGGGGCTGTGGGATGCCCTGTGGGGTGATAACAGGGGTGTTCTGGGCATGGGGGGCACATCATGGTGTGGGTGCAGTGGGTCTACAGAACCTCCGGAGGGTGTATGTACGGTTATACCAGCTAAATGCTGGTGTAACTTATGTTGCCGGTTCTCCTCTGGGGGTTCTTGTAGAATCCCGACATTGGGGACTTTTCTGCTGCCCTACTTGAATAGGGTGCAACTGCTGCCATAAACCCCAGCACCTTGCTCCAGGGGTGTAGTGGCAACTGCAGTGTAACTCACTTGGGCGCAAATGGCCTGTGGCATGTCGCAGGCCACTTTGTAGAATACCGCATGTCGCAACTGCTGGTGTAACTTGCTTCTTGTGCCATTCTGTTTGGCGCAAGTGCAGTTACGTCAAGGTAACTATTCTAGAATTGGGCCCAATGGGTTTAGAGGACCCAGATGCATTACCTTATATTTGTCAGCATTAAGTTTCATACCTCACTTAGTTACCCAACGAGTTATTCTATCTAAGTCTTTTTGAATAGTAATAATCTGATCTGAACTAGCACAAGGGCCTCCAATTTTAACATTATCCGCATACTTTATTGCTGAAGAAGTACAGTTAATTTCAATAAATGTGAAGTAATGCACATACTGGCAATAGTAGCATCCATCATAAATACATACTGCAAAGCAGCTGATTAACAGTCAAAAGAGAAAAAGATTTGGGTACACCGGTGAACGAAAAATGTGATTCTAGTAACCAACGTAATGAGGTCATAGCCATAGCAAATATGGTGCTATGGAATATCAAAAAAGGAAAAAAAAAACATTCACAGTAGAAGCCCCACCATAATCACCCCACAATACTGAGCCTGTGAGGATGGATCATGGAATTTGGTTCTGGGAGCCGTGTAAACAAGGTGACATGAATAAACTGGAGAAAATCCAGAGAGGGTGGCAAAAACAATAACTATATTAAAGGATTTGCTGTACCAGGAGAGGCTGGAAAGGATAATTCTGATGCCATTACAAAGAAGACATATAACAGGGGATTTATTGCTCTTATACGATATTGTTAATCATTATTGAAAGCAGCAGTGCAATGAAAACTATTTTTCCAAAAACAGCTAGTTTCAGCTACAAGGGTGCATGAAAACTGTGCAACGCACACTTGTAACACAGTCATTTTATGGGCGTTCATCACCAAATTATCAACATAGGCATTTTAGGACCTCTGCTCATGAACAATGTCACCGTCATTTCCTGAACCTGTCCTGAAAACTGATTTCACACAGTGACTGCGCTATATTGCGCCGGATGTGTGAAAACACATTTCAGCCAGGTTATGTAAAATGACAGCTATACTGTTCATAAGAGGTGTAGTGAGTGGCAATTTTGAAAAAATTTGAATTAATAATACAAATTCACAAAGTTATAAATATAATTAGAAACTGCGCAATGCCGCGGCTAAATAAAACAGACAATTTTTCCCACCAAATTTGCAACATAGGCTTTTGAGAGCCCACCTCATGAACAGCAGCACTGTCATTTCGTTAATCGGTCCTGAAAGGTGATTCCATGCAGTAACCGCGAAATCACCTTTTGGGACTAAATAATGCCATGACAGTGATTGGATTCATGAGGAGGGGTTCCAATAACCCCATGTTGAAAATGTTGTGCCAAAATTCCAAAAAATGGCTGAGATATGTACCAAAGTTGAAAAAACCCTATTTATGCCATTATACTGCTTACCGGCATTTCTTCAGTTTGTGGTCGGTGCAGACGTGTTCCCGGTCCACCAAAGATTGTCATGCAAGACTCCGGAGGTGAGTATGGGGTGAGGGGGTGTGGTGAGGTGGGGTGAGCAGATGATGGGTGTGGGTTGGGGAGGGCTGCGGACTCGACAAGGGACCGTTTCTGTTTTACAGGGGTAAAGGAAAAAACAGTGTACCACCTGAGTTGTTTTTAGGAGAACCATAGCTGACAGGGTTGAGCACCCATCAGCAAATACCAGTGGGGTGGGAGAGCCAAAGGGATTGGGCACCACCCCTTGGCACACAACAAACAGGGGGGGCATTATGCCGATGGGGAGTGGGCTGCCCTATCGGCAGATTGAACTGGGAATGGGGACTGAAGCCAACGGGGGGCACATGATTCCACAGAGGATTGGGCACTCCCTTGGCACACAGTTGCAATGGGAGGGGGACATTATGCCAATGGCATTGAGACAGGTGGTGCCACCATGTTTTTTGGAATGCTTCACCAGGAAGGGCACGTCTGCTGCGTGACGAGCTTGGCTCTCATTGCAGCAGACTTTTTCTTAGATCTGGATGCCACATTAGGTATGTCTGCTGTCAGTACCTGCAGCTAGCTTATTGGGGAATGAGCGACACACCTACTAATGCATGCCCTGCATTTGCCCATGGTGACCGCACCTCCAAATCTGCTACTACTGCAATATGTCGGCTGGAGCGCAAGTGCAAGCCAACATAAAAATAGTCTGGATAAGTACATGGCCTTGGTACCCTTTTTTGATTATTACCACTGAAATAGTGGGAGAACAGTTTACATAGGCACTCCATCCTTTTTCTGCTCTGAGCACAGCAGTATGAACCTTACTCTCTTGGATCCAGTACCTGTCAGCTCCCTGTGCTGTTGCTTTCAACCTGCCCTGTCTCCCTCTACTTTACGGTGGGGAGAGTTGGGGAGAGCCCTTAAAGGAGAACTACTCTGAATCTGTATACCATTTTCCCCAGTAGAAGCTGATTTTTAAATACTGGTGGCAATTCTGTTACTGTTTCATCTCTACAGGGTTTTTAGTTATCCTTGTGGGTATTTCTGATTTGTACACTGCTGGTAAGCACCATTTTAGAACTGTATGATGTAGTTTATGTCCCTTGCTCAGCTCTTCCATTCTTGGCACAATGTATCCATGTTCTACTATAGAACTCAGTGGATGAGAGGGACATAACTTACATCACAGAGTTCAAAAATGGCACTGAACACCAGAGAGTAAATTAGCAACACTGACTGAGGTTACAAATAGGCTAATTTATTTATTTATTTTTATTTATTTATTTAAGGGAATCAGATACACCTTTGAGCCAGGGGCTATTTTACAAAGGTTCCACGTCAGGTTGCTTGAAACATTAGGACAGGCAATGGTATTGTGCAAAAGAGAAATAAACATAGCAGACAGAGGGCTTTGTCAATTACCAAAACATCACAATTGTGTAAGTCACTTCTATAACAAATTAAACAATATAGATTTGTGTAGGTAGCCATCTGACAGAGGGAGACGAGGCCAGAGGCTGGTGTAAAGAGGGAAGAAAGAGAGGAAGTGGGGGTGGGTCAGGGGCAGGGTTAGCGAGGAGGTGTATGTGGAGTGAGTAGAGGAGGAGGGAAGGAGTAGGGAGGGAAGGGTGGGTATGGGGGTGGGAGGGGATAAACCATTTAGGTGTAGCAGTCGCAGGAGGCACAGGAGATGAGGTATTGATGCAGGCTGAACTTAAAGGCACCCAGGGTTGCTTTGCTGCTAACTTCTGCTGGCAGGGTGTTGAACCAAGAGGAAGCTCTGAAAAAGAAAGATCATTGGCCTTGGGTAGTCCTACAAAGGGGAACAGTGAAGGAGAGGTTGTTTGAATTCCTGGTTTGTCGTGGGCCACTATATGGTCTCAGCAGTGCCTGTGATCCAGGGGGTAGTAGGTCCAATGTTTGCTTTTTTGCTAGGATACAGGTTTGATATTTAATTCTGCCAGATAGTTGGAGCCAGTTTGCATGTTCGTAGATCTTGCAGGTGCATGTAAGGCGGTTTACAGATGTTTGGAGACGGCATGCCTTGTTTAGTGCTGTGGCAATGTTTCAGAGAGCTGTGTCAGTGGCCGACCCGTAGATCACAAGCCCATAGTCTATTATAGAGATTACTGAACTGTGAATGGCAGTGCTTACGGCTTCATCCGTGAGGCAGTTCTTAAGTCTATAGAGCAGGCCTATGTGGGTATTCACAGTTTTTGCTTTGTGGTTGATATGTTCAGAGTATCCAAGTGTTGGGTCAAGAGTCCAATCCAATGTAAAAAAAAAAAAATCAGACAGCTAGGGCTCCCTTCCTGGAGGTAATCAGTCCCTGAGGACAAGTCCTTACCTGAGCTTCTGTGAGGGGCTGGTGGCTTCAGACCTGGACTGTGGATGGCAGTCTGGCAGGTTGGGTTCATCAGAGAACCACGGCTGTGGCTCTCAGACTACCTGAAAAGAGAAGGACAGAGGGGAATTAAATAAGAAAGGTGGGTGGGGTGGAGCTGCTCATGGAGCTAAAAAGAAATGCAAAATGGCTTAAATGGGGGGGTATTGCAGATCAAAGTATTAGGCAAGGTGCCACAAGGTGTGATAGAGCAAAAACAGGGCTACTTAAAACACAATACTAGAGTAAAAAGATGAAAGGGGGGTTCAAAGGCCTGAGCTGAGATCGCTACTGGGTCTTATGAGGGAACACACTACAGGCATTTTGATTAAGTCAGCAAATTTCAACTATAAAATGCTAGCAAGACAGTATTAACAGAAATCATAATCTAGTACAATATAATTCAAGCTTTAACAGTACAGAGCTATATGGAGCTAATTGGAGTGCTCCTGGGGCTGACAGCAGCCAGTGGGCCACAGCAGTAACAGACTCTGGATTTAAACCCAGAGACAACTGTCCTCATGTAAAAAAAGAAAAATCCGGCAGCTAGGGCTCCCTTCCTGAAGGTAATCAGTCCCTGAGGCAAGTCCATACCTGAGCTTCTGTGAGGGGCTGGTGGCTTCAGACCTGTTCTGCAGATGGTAGCCTGGCAGATTGGGTTCATCAGAGAACCACTGCTGTGGGTCTCAGACTACCTGAGCTTCTGTAAGGGGCTGGTGGCTTCAGACCTGGACTGTGGATGGCAGTCCGGCAGGTCGGGTTGGTCAGAGAACCATGGCTGTGGCTCTCAGACTACCTGATCTTCTGTGAGGGGCTAGTGGCTTCAGACCTCAACTGCAGATGGCAGTCTGGCGGTTGTGTTTGTCAGAGAACCATGACTGTGGCTCTCAGACTACCTGAGCTTCTATGAGGGGCTGGTGGCTTCAGACCTGGACTGTGGATGGCAGTCTGGCAGATCAGGTTCATCAGAGAACCATGGCTGTGGCTCTCAGACTACCTGAGCTTCTATGAGGGGCTGGTGGCTTCAGACCTGGACTGCGGATGGCAGTCTGGCAGATGGAACAATAACAGACATGAGCCAGTATTTAAAAAACAGCTTCTACTGGGAAAAATGACTTTCAGGTCCAGTGCAGTTCTCCTTTAAGGCAGGTTACAAAGAACAGGAGAATGAGGAGACCACTATGGTTCTCCAGAGAAGTTGCAGCAAAGATAAGGGCAAAAAGGTTGTCCTTCAAGAAGTACAAAGAAACACAGAGGAAAAAGGACAGAGAGGAATATCAGAAGTTGAGAGAAGCAGCAAAGGGAGTCAGGAGGGCAAGGCAAACACAGAGGAAAACATAACCAAGACAGTGAAACTAGGAGACAAAACATTCTACAGATACATTAGCAAGAGGAGAAAAAACAAAGCAGAAATAGTTAGAATAAAGGGGGGATAGTGTGGAGGAGGACCAGAATAAAGCGACATACTGACCAAGTACTTTTGTTCAGTATTCACAGAGGAAGGAGTGGGAAATGGACCGCAAGTAAATGTACAGAGAAATACTGGGGGGGGGGGGTAGACACACGCTCCCTTCCAGAAGGGAAGATACTCAAAGAATGTGAGAATTTAAAGATAAATAAGGCAATGGGACCAGATGGGATGCACCCAAGGATGCTAAGAGAATTGAGGGGGGGACTATCTGCTCCCCTGGCAGCTCTGTTCAATCAGTCATTGCAAGCAGGGGTGGTGCCGAGGGACTGGAAGAGGGAAGATGTGGTCTCAATGAATTAGAGTGGGAATAGAGAGGAGGCAGGGAACTACAGACCAGTAAGTCTGACATAAGTGGTGGGGAAGATTATGGAGAAAATGATAAAAGAAAGGATGGTAGAGTACCCGGAAGAGAATAGGTTAGAAGATTCAAGGCAGCATGGGTTCACAGGGGGTAGATCATGCCAGACAAGCCTGATCAAGTTCTTCGATTTGGTGACAAGGGTAGTGGATTGGGGGGGCAGTAGACATGGCCTACCTAGACATCAGATAGGCCTTTGACACTGTTCCACACAGGAGATAAATAAACAAACTGAGCAGTCTAGGGATGGGGGCAAAAGTGGTAATGATGGGGGCAAAATTGGCTGAGTGACAGGAGCCACAGGGTAGTAGTAAATGGGGTACAATCAGAAGAAGGGAAGGTGACAAGTGGGGTACCACAGGGGTCAGCTCTGGGGCCTTTATTGTTCAATGTATTCATTAGTGACATCCCAGGGGATCTGGAAGGGAAGATATGCCTGTTTGCAAATGACACAAAGATCTGCAATTAGGTTGACACACCAGAGGGGGTAGAAACTATGAGAAAGGACTTTAAAAGACTAGACAAATGGTCACTGGTATGACTGCTAGGATTCAATCACAAAAAGTGCAACATTATGTATATGGGGTGCAAGAACCCAAGGGCAACATACCAGCTAGGGGGAGAGGAGGTTGTAACATCTAACCAAAGAAATGCAAAGTAATGCACTTGGGAAACAAAAACTCAGGGGAAGAGTACACAATGGGGGGGTGAGACACTGACAACAACAAAAATGGAAAGGAACCTGGGGGTAGTCATATCATATGACCTAAAGGTGGTTCAGCAATGTGAGAAGGTAGTAAGGAGGGCAGGGGGGGATACTGGGATGCATAGGGAGAGGCATCACCAGTAGAAAACAGGAAGTTGTTGGCCCTCTGTACAGACAGTTGGTAATATATCTTTCACCTAAGGGCACCTAACCAGGTATACAAAATGAACCCTTTAAAACTCTATAAAACATCTTAGGTATATTCTTACCTTTTCCCAATTTAGTAACACCATCAAGCTTTTGAACAGTTGTCAAACTCAACCACGTATACATCTCATGCAAAAAGAACTTGGAAGACACACAGGCAGTCTCTTGAAACAAAGATTTTACTAAAAGATGATAACAATATGTAAAATGTAAACACAGAACAATGTATCAAAGAGCATACAATCACTTAAAAGAAAACAAGGAAAAGTACAACACAAAAACTCCTACCATAATACATTTAGACTTTTTCTATCTGATGTATTACCTCTAAGTGCCTATAGTTAGATCAGAGAGCTGAGAGCTCTGTCTCTCTAGTGTCCCAAGGTGGAATATGACAACTGAGTTCAGACACAGTATTCACTTTAAACCCTGTCTCCACACCTCTTCTATGAGTCATCTAGCTCCTCCTTTTAGAATCAAAAAAATACAAACATGATTTTTTGTCAGGAGATATTTTAAATAATGTGACTTCAGCAAAACTCATTTCCCAAATTATGACAGTTTTTAATGAAGCCTTTCCTTTGAACTGGTGGCTAATTCCTGTTTTCCCAAGGAATATCAAAGGTTTTGACAACTCTGCAGTTTGTCGCCTAGATGCGAGATAGCCATGTCCTGTACTGTAATAAAATGTTTATTTAGCTTTCCAACTTCAAAGCATGTCATAAAAAGGCCATACAATGCAACTTCTCAAGGAAGTTAATTACATTACAGAGATCTTCTGGTCAGTTCCTGTAACTGAAACCTGGAGGGGGGGGGCACCCATGGAGCACAGACTCACATACTATATTTTTACATTACAATTATCATACAGCAATCATAACCTGCTGGCCAAGCGTCACACTGGCAATCCCTCATTTTCAACCGGTGCTCCTACCAAAATGCGAGCTAGTCCTCCCAAAAGCAAACACCCTCTTCTGACACATTAACAACAGGTTAACTGAACTCAATATGTATACCATACAGCAAAGGAGGGAGAGAGGTGATATGATTAAAACATTCAAACACCTTAAGGGCATTAACAAGGTGAAAGAGTCTAACATGTTTCAGTATAAGAAAAATAGCAGGACAAGAGGGCACAGCATGAGATTAGAGGGAGGCCGATTAAGGGGTAATGTGAGGAAGTTCTTTTTCACAGAAAGGGTGGTGAATGCATGGAACGGCCTACCTCTTGAAGTGGTGAATATGAATACAGTGCAGGGCTTCAAACAGGCATGGGATAGGCATAAGGGAGCAATACAGATGAGTATGAATAGATAGGCCATTGACAGAGCAAAAGCCTGTGGCACATTCATAAGGCAGAAAAAGAAATGGGCAGACTGGATGGGCCTTGCGGTCCTTATCTGCCATCAACTTCTATGTTTCTATGTTTCTATGACACCAATCCTTTAGCCATGTGCTTAAATCCATTTTATCCTGCCTGTCTTTACCCTGGAAGAACACTGGTAGGACCTTAAAGAAACTTACTGTCTCTGCAGCTATCCTCATCTTTCCTCCTTGGTTCTCTGAAGCTGTCCTTGATTCTATAGTGTGTCCAGCTAGATCATTGGTTCCTAGACAAGTCACTACATCTGGTTTCCCCACACCCTGCTTTGATGAGCTTGAATAGCTGGGTCAGGATCCTCCTTAGTGTTGCTCCCAGCATAAAGCATACACATTTCTCCACCCAGTTGGAGGTACACACCAACCTCTCCAACGCTCTACCTATGGATTCCCAAAGCAATATTACCCCCTTCTTCCTCTTACTATGTCCTACCACCTTTGGCATTCTGTTACTGGGTGTAACCACTTCACCCTGGGGTTCCAATGCCCCTTACCCCTTGGTGTCGGTTCCATGTGATAACGGTGATCGCGGATTAGCAATCGCCAAAAATAAATTTTGGCAATGTACACTCACAGCAAACTCAAAAGGGCACATGAAAGTTAATTTTTTTTACTGGTATGCAGGGAGCTGTGCCCCCGCACCCCCTACTAAAGAATTCTGAACTCCAGGCGGGGTGCATGTCGGGGGGGGCAAAACTAAAAAAATAGAAAATCCTGGACCTGGCACAAAAGACGAGTGTGCCCAGAACCAAGCCTGGCACCCTCCCAACCCCAGCCTGCCACCAACCCACCATGCCACATGGCCAGCTCAGCAGCCCACCGCCACACTACACCCCACAAACCTTCCCTCCCCTTCCACCAATCACACTGTGTGGTCCCTCCCCCCTACACTCGTGTATACAAAGCTACATACTGTCACTATATTCATCTGCTCCCCATCTGGTCACCCCTCTGCCAGGTAGCCCTATGCACAGTCACCAATATTGAGTTGCCCTTTTTGAAAGTGCTCAGTCATGGTCACCATCATCACAGGCTACCCTTGGGGTCAGTAGGCTAAGCAAATGGTTCCTGGCTTCCACCTTGGGAGTTAGCGCCTCCTCACTGTTCATCTCCCAACCTGCACCACGTCCCTCCCCACCACAGTAAAGCCACCTGCACCACCTTCTTGAGCTTCTGGAGCAATGCAGCTACAGACCCATTAGGCCCTGTACTGAGTAGCTGCTCAGGAACCTTATTTCAGCACTGAGGGCAGCAACCTCAATGGCAAGGGCCAGAGTCATCCTACACATATGGGACCCTCAATGCATCTAGAGCAAATTCTGAAACTTGGCAGCACCACATGCCTTGCAGCAGACTAATTCTCCCTTCTGTCTGTCAGCCCACTCAAAGCTGTGGTGTGTGTCCCTGCTGTGAGCAGATGGAATGAAACCAACTTTAAGGTATACACTGTGATCTATTCACCTGAGTTCTTGGTTATCCTGAATCCCTTTAAGTGTGCAGCGTGGCCTACCCCTACCCCTCTTTTGCTAATTTGACACTTAACCTGATGACATTTCACCAAGTGGCACAATGCAATATTCATAATTCAGTACACCCCTGGAGGTGCCTTTATATACTGCCTATTTCATATGCCCCAGAAACATTCCACCTTACTTTGTGTCCCTCTACACCTATAAAGGAGACAATTAATCCCACCCTCAGTTTGGCTGTGCTCCAAAAAGCTTGCCAAAACTCAGTGCTCAAAACTTTTAAACTGTTAGAGCTCCTGCTACTTTTTAATGACCTTGCACAGTTTAAAGTCCTCAAACCCTTCTCTGCAACCCAGCACCAGAGTACCCTATTGCCAGCAATAAGAAGCCTAGTGACCAACGTGAAACACAAAGAGTCTGTAAATGGAAACACATGCTTTGTTTAAATATTAGCCCATCTCATTTTCTTGACAACACCAGGATGAGACTATTCCTTGGGTACTAACACAGCTCCGTACTTAACACAGCAAAATACATACACCACACAAAAGGGCTTTATTAACTTTATTAAACTTTTCCTGCAAAAGAGCTTTACTAGCCATCTACCATACTACACTCCTTCCGACCAAACCACAGGAAACAAAAAAGAGATTGCTATCTGGAGCACTTTTCCTTTCTCCACAGAGTGTCATCAGATGTAGGTAGACCCAGACTTGTAATCCCATCAAGTAGTAAAACCTTCCGCGAGGCTTGGGATAAAGCTCAACGATTGAATAAGTGGGTGAAAAAATCATCCATTTTTTTCTCCTTTCATGTTGAACCCCACCACCACCCTACAGAAATGGTTTTGGGCAACAGACTAATCTAGATCTGTATATTCTGAGTCACTGCTGTGGAAATCAAGGTACATTCGATCAATAACTAAATAGATACAATATACCAGGGGCTGGATATTCAAACTGTGCCATTCTGAGGCGCAAGCCCTTGCGCTGCGCAAAATAGTTGCGCAGGGGTGTGGCCGGGGCGATATTCAAAGGAGTTGCGCTATTGAGCAACTCCTTTGAATATCACCCCCCAGCCACAGCCACTGTGCATGGTGCAGTGGAACTTGCGCCACCGTAAGTTGTCAGAGTGGAGCATTCAACGCGGTTGGCGCATTCGATTACGCCATCGCCAAAATCACGATATTCAAAAGGTGACATGCGAATGGGGCCATAATTCATGCAAGGCATGGGGGGCCATTTGCATCTGATTATCTTCATTGCATGCCATTAGCATGTAGGTGCTGATCCCGAGGACTTGCGCCTGGCGCCCTGCCAGGCAGCAGCCGTCAGGGACCGAAGCACCCTGCAGCCCGATCGCGGGCAGCAATGTGGCTCCCCCCCTCCTCCTGTACATATCCCTGGTGGTCCAGTGGACTGATAAGCCCGATCGCGGGCTGCATAGATGTAAAACAGCCCCCCAAACTTATCCCTGGTGGTCCAGTGGACCGATAAGCCTGATCGCGGGCTGCATAGATGTAAAACAACCCCCCCAAACTTATCCCTGGTGGTCCAGTGGACCGATAAGCCCGATCGTGGGCTGCATAGATGTAAAAACAACCCCCTCCCCAAGACCATACCTGGTGATCTAGTGTCCCCACCCCTACCACCCGCGAAGCCCCACCACCCCGCTCCCCCGCGGCCGGCGGGCGGCAGCATCCACCACCGCCTGCCGCCACCAATGGGCGGCAGCCCTACCGCCAGTCAGTCGGCGCGGCGCGGGCGGCAGGCGGTGGGATGCTGCCGCTTGCCGCCGCGGGGAGCGGGTGGTGGGGCTTCAGGTGGTGTGGGGACACTAGATCACCAGGGATATGGTCTTGGGGTGGGGGGTTGTTTTACATCTATGCAGCCCGCGATCGGGCTTATCGGTCCACTGGACCACCAGGGATAAGTTCGGGGGTTGTTTTACATCTATGCAGCCTGGCGATCGGGCTTATCGGTCCACTGGACCACCAGGGATGTGAACGGAGGGGTGGAATTATGATACATACCGCCCATGATCGGGCTTATCGTTCCACTGGACCACTGGACCACCAGGGATAAGTTCGGGGGTTGTTTTACATCTATGCAGCCCGCGATCGGGCTTATCGGTCCACTGGACCACCAGGATATGTTGGGGAAACTTGCTGCCCATGATCGCCAGTGGGGGTGGGGATTTCTTACACTCTGCCCATGATCGGGCTGCAGGGGGACACAGGGACTGGGTTGGGGGCCAGCCACAGGTGGCAGCTGCTGTGATGCGCCTGCAATGCAGCAGCTCACCTGTGGGTGGCCCTCGACTTAAGCCTTTTTTTGCTCAAAGTCCTGCAAGCGAGGTTGGGGTTGCGCCAGACAACTCTGCACAGCCCGGCTGAATATCGGGCTGTGCAGTTTATGCATGGTTCCTCCTCCAGTTCAGCATGCATTCATTTGCATTGCGCTGTTGCTCAGCATGTTTTCTGTGCTGCAATTGCCTCCTGCTGAATATCGCAGAATGGAGCAAGTTTGGACTTGCGCATGGCAACCCTTTGAATATCTGGCCCCAGACAACATTTTTGCATACTGCAACATATGGATTATTTTACTAATGGATGGCAAACATTCATGTTTCTGAATTGTCTCCATGGAGGATCTGATAATCTCAAACAACAACAAACCCAAACTTATTTCCCCAAGAAATACATGTCTTAGAGGCACCTGTTTGAAAGAACAAAACTCGTTGAGTGGAAATGGAAGGGAACTAGCATCCCAATACAGAAGTTTTATGGCAGTAAATGATAAAAACTTGTGCACAAGACTAATGGCCTCAAACTGCAACAAATGCAATTTAATGAATTGCACAGAACATACTATACCTTTGTGAAATTGAATAAAATGATTCCTAATATACCATATCAGCATCCAAGATGTGGCACTAACTGTGGCTCTCTGACATGTATGTTTTCACCTGCAATGTTTTAAATAGCTTTTCAAAGTATGTACTCTACACACACTGTCAACTGAAACATCAGTCCCACTTAGTAAAGCCGTATCTCTCATACTGTTACATATATAAAAGGTACTTCAGTGGAACAGATTTCTCATCACTTGAGTAAACTGATCCATCTAGGACATACAAATGCAACAAAATGTATCCTTATGAAATGGAAGAATAGTACCCCACCTAGCACACAGGTATGGAACTAATTTGATGATGGATATTCACGGATTGAGAACATACTATATTGTTTTGGAACCAGCCTATCATCCATCTATAAAACATAGTCTAATTTTAAACTTTATAGACAGATGCACATTATAATAGGTGATTTTCAAGTAGGATAAAAGGGGACCTAAAATAAACAGTAGGTTTTATGGAAATTGTTGAAATGTACAATGCACAACCTGATGGTAATAATACAACAATGTAATAATGCCTGCTTTATATGTCCTTTAACACTGTCCTTCATTTCCTATACTCTAGTTTTTGTGAGTATGAAGCTGCCTGCAATGATCTACAGTCAGAATTCAACCTTTGCAATGCCAACTCCTCCAAAAAGCTACCCTTAACGCCAAAAAACTAAAGCGATGATCCTCTCCCTTTCATCCATACAGCTAACCCTACATCCAGTGGGACAGTTCCACAAATTACCACAGTTTTAGGTGAAAACTAGAATTTGTTATAAAATTCAAGTATGTGGGAGTTTGGATAGACCAAAGTCTCTCCTTCATTGAACACATTGAGGACCTGCTAAAATGACTCCAGCAAAGGCTTGGCCTGTTTTTAGAATCAAACAATTTCTCACCAAAGATGCCAAGAAACAACTGGTCCAATCCATTTTCTTATCCTTGGTTGATTATGCTGATTTCTTTACAGCCAATGCCCCAACTCTTACATGGCTAAACTGGACACACTCTACCATCGAGCTCTGAGGTTTATAGCGGGACTTCCCTTCATCACGCATCACTGCACCCTATCTGCGCAGGGGTGGACATCTCTAAAGTTCAGGTGCCACAGCAATGCTGCTCTTTGACTTTTAGAGGCATCTCTAATAAGCTGCCTTACTATATCTCCTGCTGTCTTCCTCTGAGTACAATTGGGAATTACGTGTACAAGAAGTTACTCAGCTATTACACTTAAAGTACCCAATGCAAAATCCTGCTTCGACAGGGCAGCCATAAGCTTTGTGCTACCTACCTTATGGAAAGATCTACAAAACCCTTCAAATTAAGCACTCTAATTGGTATAAATGCCTTCAAGACGCTTTATTTCCAGACAATCAGAGAAGCATGTAACTACTTTACCCACTCAGACCCAGTACCATTGTCTGCACTAGTATACAGCCCTGCCTAGACTCAATTTTAGCTACGGACCCCTGTTTCATCAACACTAGGCCAGTCCATCCCCAATCCCCCCACCTCGGACAAGAGCTCACTACCCCTGGGTTGTGATATCCTCTATGCCTCTACTTCATAGCAGTCGATACAGGGGCCCACACATGACTTCTTCCTCCATCTACCCCTCCACTTCCTGTTCCACCAACTCTCTCTGTGCACCATCCCTCCTAGCCTCCTCCCCTACCCCTCTCTTGCCCTACTGCCGCCTCTAATGGGGTGTATATTTTTATTTACCTATTTTTCTTCCATTACTTCCTCCAGCATCCTTAGATATCCTGCTTTATCTTCCTATAGACACTTAGATATATGTAAATACCCTGTAATCTGTACAAATGTCTGTATAATTCTATGTACATATGAGCTTCTTTTCTCTCTCTGTAAACAGTATCTATCTGTATTGCCTTGTAAATATCTATGTTGACCTGTATATATATATGTGTTCATGCTCCACCCAGGTCCATCTTTGCAAATGAGCTTCTGCTCAACGATGAACGCCTGATTTAATAAAGACTTGATTGATTGATTGAGTATGCAATATTGTCTTTATAGTGTATGACAGATACAATAATGGAACTTTATAATAGCTTGTGCAAGAGTCTCTAGTAGCAGTTTGGTATGGATATACAGTATATTGTTTCCTTCGAAATGATATTTAAAAAATAAATTTAATTAACTAGATGATATTGATATACAGCAGACTCCTACAAACATCGAAACCTGTTTTTTTTTTAAATTTGTGCACTCCATGCCTTTTCCATACAGTACATATTTTATATAGTGCTTATGTTGTCTGCACATGGGTGGGATTAATTTTCATAATTTCAGCATAGGCTACACTATAAAAGAGACATGGAGAAAATGTTGTATGCCCCAGTACTTTTAGTTTACGTATTAAATATTACTTATAAAGAAGATAGACCTCACAGTGACATAAATGGGTCCCTCTTTGTCGGGTAGTAACCACCTCTTCACAGGCACTGGAAAGTAAAAACGTTATATTTGGAAAGATTTACAAACTACTCCTTGTGTATGTTACGGAAGATATGAATAAACTTACTGTGAGGTCAGAGATACTATTTCATTCAGACTTTCACCATTTCCCCTTAAAGATATGGAAAATGCCTATGCAAATGGTGCTATTAGCATAAAGGCGGAGATCACCTTCTTATACTATTTGTGTATCTCTGTTCACAGTTCTCACATCTTGTGGGAGGGTAGTTGTCTAAGGGTAACCAGCATTGAGTATGTTGCTGGATTAAATTTGGGGATAATATTGCTAAAGATTTTCCTCACAGTCTTCAACATACCTAGGCTTTAAAATGACATGCAGTCTTCTTCATCCCCTTGAGCATAGCTTGTTTACAGTGGCATCACTGATTCTCTGAAGATTTCCACCTTGCAAAGTTTCACACAGCAAGAAAGAAAGAAAAATTAATCTGATTGCTGTGGCAATGTGACAAACCACTATCAAAGCTATCATCAAAAATATGCTGCTTTCCAGGTCAGAAGCTGCAATCAGATCTAGCAGCCCTGCAAGGCTGTGTATCTTCAAGAACTTAAATGTAACTCCTTGTAGTCTGCCTGGTACATGCCAAATTGATTTTGATTGCACAGTTGATGTTAAGAATTCTAGATTCAGTGTGCTAATTACATATGATGTAATGTGCTGTCTTAAGTGTAAAGGAATGAGCACCTACTGAAAAATGGTTCCATGTCATAATAGAGATTGCAAAATAGTGATCACTATTATGATGAGTGTATATCACTGAAAAGCAAATTGGTGATATACACTCCAGGGTGAACTGACATCCAGACAAGTGTTTTACAACTGGGGGCGGGAGCTTCACCCTCCCGCATCTCGAAGAAGGATTCTCAACTCGGTGCATGTCAGGAAGAGACAATATCCTGCATCGGGATAAAATCATGCCACAGCCGCAGGCAGCAGCAAAGGTTTCCCTGCACCCGGTCCCTAATCCTGTACCTGCCGCACCTGAGCTAGCCACCCACACCACCACCACAACTACATGATTAGCTTGGAGGCACCAGGTACAGCAGTCCCCCAAACTCCTTCCCTGTCCCTCCCCTTCCCTCACTATCCCCCTTCCTGTTACCCTGCAGTACACTTGTGGCCACATAGTATTGCTATCCTTCCAGGGTAGCCCAGGAGGAAAGTGCTGAATATAAGTTGCCATTTTGATGGTTGCTCATATTCAGTCGCCATCCTCACTGAGTACTCTGAAAAATGCTTCCTTTGATTCAGCAGGGAGAGAGAGGACACCATATGAATTCAGAGCACCTTTGATCATGTCAGTGTAGACTGTAAGGAGTCATTGTGTTCACTTCGCCATGCAAGGAACATCTTGGGACTATAGGGGAATTTGAGAGGTGTGTCACTGCCAGGTCAATTACAGTTGAAACTGCAATGAGTTTGGCAGTGTACACCAATGACCAGGCACTCTCATCATGACAGCAGTTCAGCTTTGCTGACAGTGGCATGTGTTGACTTGAAGAAATGAACTGCTCCAATGGGAGCGCTTCATTTCTTTCTAGTGCTGATCTCTGGCCATGCACATTACAGTGCATAGTAATGTGCATGGCCAGAGTTACAGATGATGTATTCTCTCTCCCTGTCATTGCTCCTCTAACCTCCAAAGGCATGAGCAATAGCCACGGTGCGGCTTTCTCTCCTGCTCCTCTGCCCCCAAAGGCATTAACATTAGCCATGGTGCAGTTCTTTCTCTCTTGCTCTCTACCCCCAGGCATTAGCATTAGCCATGGTGTGGCTTTTTCTTGCACTCCTCTGCCCCCCAAAGACATCAACATTAGCTGCAGTGTGGCTTTCTCTTCCTCTCTTTTGCCCCTCCTACCAAGGCAGTAACATTAGCTGTGGTGCGGCTTTCTCCAGTCCTTGCTCTCACTCCTCTGTTCCACACACCCTAAATGCATTAACATTAGCCACAGTGTGGCTTTCTCATAAAGCTGACATCAGGGTGCTTGAAATCCCCGTATCAGCAATACAAACACCCCACGCCGCCACTGCCTGCCCTTTCTCCATCTGGGACACTGGTAGCCCACTCCCAGTGTCCCCTCATCTGTACCCTCCCCAATATTCTGGGACATGGGGAGCCCACTCCCAATTTCCTCAAAAATAATTTAGAAATGGGCAGACTGGGTGGGCCAAGTGGTCCTTATCTGCCATCATGATGTTTCTCTGAAATAAAGAAAACTATCCCCAAAGTCTTTATTTTTTTTGTAATGCCCTGAAAAAGAAAATGGTCCCTTGGTCTCTCCCATGCCACCTCCCATCCTGACCCTCCCTCTGTGCATCCACCTCCCTACTCCGCACCCCATACTTACCTCAGAAGGTTGGAGACTGTGATCTTCTGTGGACTGGGACATGTCTGCATCTTCAAAACCGAACAATGAACTGATGAATCAAGGTAAGCACTGTATAATGGCTGTCAGTGGGTTTTGAACTTATATTGATATCTCAGTCATTTTTCTGACTTTTGCACCAAATTTTCAACATGGGCTTTTGAGATCACACCTCATGCACACTGTCACTGTCATCTCATTAATACCTGCCAGTCTCTGCTGGGTGGGGGTGGGGTTTGGGTGTTGGGGTTGAAACCCTAATGCCTCAGTAAGGAAGCAAATCAGGATGGACGATGGATGTCACCTACCTTGATTTCAGGAAAGCCTTCAATACTTCCCAACATAGAAGGCTGATTAACAAGATGGGTAGTCTGGTCACGGGGCACAAGCTGATTAACTGAGTTAGAAACTGGCTGACGGACAGGAGGCAGAAGGTGGTGGTAATGGGATCCAGTCAGGAGAGGTTGTGACCAGTGGGGTACCTCAGGATCAGTTCTAGGACTAGTCCTGTTCAATGTCTTCATTACAGACATTGTGGAAGGGCTAGAAGGAAAGGTCTGTTTGCCTGTTTGCAGATGACACCAGATCTAATACAGAGTGAATACTCAGAAGGGTGCATAAAATGAGCAGGGACATGGAGAGGTTTGAAAATGGTCTGAGGAGTGGCAACTGAGGCTCAATGCAAAGAAGTGCAAAATAATGCAACTGGGAAGAGGGAACCTCGGGAGAGCTACAGGATGGGGGTGGAGTGCTGACGATCAACGAGAAGAAAGAAACTTAGGAGTTATCAGTTATGATGCCCTAATGGTGTCACAACAGAGCACAAATGTTGCAAGAAGGACCAGTGGCATGCTAGGATGCATAGGCAGATGTATCACTAGCAGAAGGCGTGAGGTGGTGATGCCATTGTATAATGCACTAGTGAGGCCTCACCTACAGTACTGTGTGCACTCTGGAGGCTGCAACTGCAAAAGGACATTGGCAGGGTAGAGGGTTCCACAGAAGAGCAAACAAGATGGTACATGGCTTGCAACACAGAACATATCAGGAGAGATTAAAGGACTTCAGTATGTACTCACTGGAGGAAAGTAGGAGCTGGGGAACATGATAGACATGTTAAAGTACCTCAAGGGCATAAACAAGGTACAGGGTGGACATCTTCCAATGTAGAAGGAGTACAAGAATGAGGGGCATGAAATGAAATTGAATGGGGTAGATCAAGAGGAAATGTAAGAAAAGTTTTCTTCACTTAGAGGGTGGTGTCACATGCAATAGTGTGCCATAAGAGGTGGCTTGAGCAAGCAAGGCAGATGGTAGTGGCAAATGGGATCCAATCCAGGGAGAAGGGAGTGACCAGCCGAGGTATCTCAGGGATCAGTCCTAGGACCAGTCCTGTTCTAGTGTCTTCATTAGTGACATTTCAGAAGACCCATGAGGAAAGTCTGCCTGCAGATGACACCAAGATCTGTAACAGAGTGGACACTGCAGAAGGAGTGAAGAAATGAGGAGGGACCAGGGAGGCTTAAAAATGGTCTGGGGGAGCTAATGAACCAGTAAACTAAAATATATATTCTACCTCACTCCTCTTCATCCTGGAATTAAAAGAAAATAAAAGTATTAATTTGCTTCCATTTCAATCAAAATCACAGGATCGAGTGGCTGAAGGTGTGATGGATGAATATTTAACCTCAGGACCCAGCAAGAGTCAACGGACGGCAGCTAAATGGGCAAGAAAAGTGCAACTGGTGGACAGAGTGAAAGCCAGAGCTTGAGTTCACTCTTCTGCGGTTGAAATAACCGTGCAGGCCATGAGCTTATGGGACAGGTTGTGGTAGCTCTTATACCCAGACTGTGCAAATTGAACCGAATAGACGATAAGATACAAGTCCTTACCCAGCAATTTGCCCAGGCGCTCATCTTAACGAGGTGGAGGAGAGAATTTCCAGATTGGGGATGAAATGCAAGGTGCTCCAGAGAAAATCCTGACATTGAAGAGAGAACTAGAAGAGATGAAGGAGGCAGTAGATTACCAGGAGAATTATCATAGAAGGTTCAACCTCCGACTAAGGGACTGCCTGAAGGGAAAGAAGGAGGAGTGCGCTGTAATTCTGTGCAGTGACTTTGCCAACTCTGCTGGGTGTTGAAATGAGTGATGGCGGCTTATGATGGAAAGGGCTCACCAGGCAGTTATGCCCAGGGCTGCTGGTGGGCCAACCTCCTCGGCAGCTCATTATGTGGTTCCACAACTACCAGGACCTCGAAAAAGTGCTGTGGGCATACCGAGAAAATGGTTTGATATCGTATAAAGGGCATAAGTTGTTTATTTCCCAGGATTATTCAGCCAGATTGCTGAAAAAGCGTAAGATGTCTGACGGGTGATGGCTAACCTGGGGGTATGAAGGTGGAGAATTTTATGGTTTATCCCATGACTCTCAAGATTAAGCATGAGGGGCAGTTTTCTCCTTTGGGAGGTGAAGAAGGCTAAAACCTTCGTGGAGGAGTTGAGAAAGAAGGTGGATGAGTGACTGTTTCCTGAGACATATGCTAGGCAATCTACTTTGCTGTACTATTTGGAGCCTCTGGTGACCCAGGAGGCATGGGGATATTGTTGCTCTAACTGCTAGTGTTGACATTGAACAAATTGTAGGCCCCTGCATTGTGGGCTGATAACATTTGGAATGGGTGTATATATTTGGATTGAACTGCCGTGTTGTGTGCCTGTGCTTCCGGGGTAGGTACAGGGAAGGTGCCGGATGGATTTTAATGCTATGGCCTTGGTTTATGGGGATGCCTGTTGCACCCATACATTTGTGCTACAAGGAGGGACTGGACTTTCCAGAAGACCTCCTAGGGCTTACCCCCATTCTCATGGGAAAGGACTTCAGGGTTTCCTCGAAGGCGTTGAGACTTCCACTTTATTTCTTTTTCTGGTTGCAGGAACTTTAGGGAGATGGCTCCTTTGGAATGCAAGAAGACTGGAAGGACTTGTTCAGCCTGCAAACCTATCGAGGAGGTGCAGGAAGAAGAACGAAGCAGTGGCCATACTCCTACCAGCCTTATAAATGGGGCGGGGGTCAATACTGCAGATGACATTTGAGGGGACATTTTTTTGATTGATACTCAATCTAATTAGGGAACTGAGGGGGTGCAATGGGGGCAATGAGTTGTGCCAGGCCATGAGCGGTTGCAAAATAGCTCCTTCTCTGGGGGGCAGCACGCTGTGAGGAGGGATTCTCTTGGAATGATGGCAGGCATTGGGTGGTATCCCCATAGAGGTTTGACTGTCCCCAGAATTTATCCGGATTGGGCTTCCGGAGAATGCAGGATACAGATGGCCATTATGGGCAGGGGTGACCAACAGGAAAGAAGTAACCAGAAGAGTTGTATGTACTCCAGCAGGGAGGGCGGGGGAAGATAGAGGGGAACACAGTCCAATATATTGGTACTAGGACACTCTTGCATAAGGGGCAGCTAGTGTCTGTAGAATATGTGGGCAGGGGTGTCAAGTGCAGAGGGGTAAAGGGAGGAGAGGGAAGAGTATAGAAAGGGGGAACATGAGTCAAGTGGAGAGGACATACAAAGGGAGTCAGGGAAAGTAGGGTAAACATTGATCAAACACTGAGGAGTGAGTGAACCAGGGAAGAAAGAATCAGGAGTTAAAGCTGTGTGTGTTGTTACAGTTTTTGTTCATGTTCATGGTTATGTTTGTTAGTTTACATCATTGTGCACTGTTATGCACATTTATGTGTTCACATCCATACAGATTCCAAGCCCAGGTTTTTTCAAAGTAGGACTTGGAAGCACAAAGAGCAACAATGGTACATCAGTGGTCCCCACAGCTATGGGAGGGAGACAAAGGAACATTATACTAGATCATTATGATTAAAGTACAGGAGCTGAATGTTTGTACATGGAATGAGGGGATAGTGACCCCAGTAAAGCACACTGGCCTGCTAACTGCTTTGAGGAGGCAGGGGCACAAGTGGCTCTTTGCAGGAGACCCATCTTACTCACTAGGAATATGCTAAATTGGCGAGGGGTGGGTTGTGAAATGCTACTCGGTGTCATTAAAGTCCCACAAACATGGAGTCACTGTCCTTCTGCACAAAAATTTACCCTTCCAGGTTCAGAGGGTGGTGCAGGATGTGAGAGGAAGGTGATATGTTTTGTAGTGGGAGAATTATGGGGGAGAGCGTTACATTTGCTAGCATGTATGGCGGTTTTGACCCAGCCTTCTATAATATGCTACAGTCAATGTTGGTAAAAGAGCAGTTCCTGGTCTTGTTTTTTTTTGGGACTTGAATTGTACCATGGACCCTGTGTTGGATCACCCCTGGGTAGGAGAACAGAGTGAAGCCATCCATCAATGGAGACTGGTACTGGGGAGTTAGGAATGATTGATGAGTGGAGGGAAATGAACCCGGGGCCAGGGAGTATACCTTCTACTCTAATCCACATGGTACATGGTCCCATAGACTATGTGTTTCTATTGAGGGAATGGTATCGGACAGTAGTAGATGTCAAACATAGTCCCATCCACATTTCTGATCATGCGATGGTCATCCTCCCTCTTAAGATGGGAATGCAGAGAGAGGTTCCCGGAAGTTTCTGACGTATTTACTGAGGACAAAAATGTTGGGAATATTGAAGGAGCAATATGAGGAATATATGCGAACTAATGGAGGGGGATGTGTCCAAGGCCACGTGAGGGATGCAGGAAAAGCTTATATCAGGGATTATTAGATATGTTAGTAGGGTTAAGAAACAGAGACAGGAGAGATGGGTTGCATTAGAAGACCAATTGAGGGAGGTAGAGAGAAGATGGCTGGTGGGGAGGAGGGGGAGCGAGGGTGGCCCCAACAGCCACTGGAGATGCTCTGAATGCCCTTCTCCATGGTGAGGCAAGGAAGGCTTGGACATTTTGTAAAAAGCAAGTCTTCAAGTTGAGTAACAGACCTGGCCCATTGTTGGTCTCGGCTTATGAAGGGAGGCCAGTGTCCAACTCATATCACTGCCATTAAGGACGGGCAGCAACCTCCATAAGCAGGAGCCACAGGTCCGGAAATGTTTTAGTGAATTTTTAAGACCTTTATACAGCTGAGGGGGGTATGACAGGGGGCTGGTGAGGCAATTGGACTTACCATGCCTGACGAGGGACCAGACTGAGGCACTGAGCAGACCCATAGCGAAGGCTGAGGTGGGTGCTGCAATACAAAAGTTAAAGAGAGGTAAGGCTAGTGGACCAGATGGCTTCCCGCTGAGGTACATAAGGCCTTGGGGAGTCAGTTGGTGGGTCCACCGTGTGATACTTTCCAGCAGAAGGAGGGAGAGCATCTGGAACATCTGTGAACATTCTCAGATGCGGTCATTTGTCTAATCCCTAAAGTTGGGAAGGAGGCAACAGAGTGTGAATCCTATAGGCCAATTTCTTACTGAATTGTGATCTAAAAATCTTGGTGGCTAGACTGGAAGTAGTGCTGCTGGAGTTTGTTCACCCAGACCAAACCAGGTTCATCAGGGGCCTCCTATCATAATGTAAGCATCTCTTGAATGTGGTCTGGAGAGGAAATAGAGGAAGGAGAACAGTTGTATAATATCAATGGATGCTGAAAAGGCCTTTGTCAGGGTTGAATGTGTTTACCTTTTGAGATTCTATCCTGGTTTGGTCTGGGTGAACCATTTGTGGGGTGAATTAAGGCAATGTATAGCCCCTCAGGCCAAAGTGCTGAGGTGGTGCTCTCTCAGAGGGCTTTAGTCTAGGCTGTGGAATGAGACAGGGCTGCCCCATCCCCACTGCTGTTTGCCTTAGTGGTGGAACTGCTTATGGGGGCTATTAGGCAACATAAGGGATTTCATTTAATTTTATTTTTAGACTTGAAGCAGTATGAGCAAAACTGCCCATTTTCACCAGCGACAAGTTATAAATGACACAAACATACAGATACATACATACAAACATGAAACATTATATGAAATACAAAATACAAAACCATAAATAGCATTACAAATACTTAGTAAAACATATGTAATTGTCATTATCCTCAACCAGTATTTTAGTCTAGATTTAAAAGACCATAAGTATTACTTTGTACAGTATCAACAGGTACTGAATTAAAACAGCGGGCCCTGTACAATATAGATCTCTGTCCAAGAACAGTACTAAACAGAGGAAGTTCAAAAGTAAATTTAGATTGACACCTAGTTCCAAAAGGTTCGAGAACCTTGAAAATAAAGACATAATTGTAGGAGATAGAAGACCATGCATAACCTTATACAGCAGAATGCCTGACTTATATGAAATTCTATTTTCTAAGGACAAATAATTGAACTCTTAGACAAAAACAATTGTGGGTTCTATAAGGGCATCAAGCATAAAGCATAAAATGGAATTATATAACACCTAAGCTTATCTAAAAGTGCACCAGAGAAGGAGGAATAAACAATAATACCAGACTCATAACACTCATTAGGAAACTATGAGAGAGAAGAAACCTGGAATCTTTGTCAAAAATGCTTAACCCTATACAGTAAACCTAACCGCTGGTGGAGTATTTTCTTAAATTATTCAAGTGGGCTTCAAAGGACAATTTTAGATCAAACATTATCCCCAAATATTTAAAATTGTTCACAAATTCAATGACCTTACCATCCAATGTAAGAATCTGAGGAAGATTAACACTTTCAATAACTTTGTTGGAAAATAACATAATTTTAGTTTTACTTGAATTAAGTACCAAACAATTTACCAAGAGCCAATTCTGGAAAGAATCTAAATCAAATCGGACATCTGACAATGCATCATTGGGATGAGAACTAACACTGATATTACAGTGTAATCAGCAATAAAAATCAAAGATGTGCGAGAACATACTGTAGGAGCAGAATTCATATAGAGTGAAAAATCAAGGGCCAAGAATGGACCCTTGAGGTATCCACATTTAATAGTACTAAAGAAGAAATACAATCACCAATTTGAGTACAATGAGATCTTTTAGTAAGGTAATCAAAAACCAAGGAAACATTTTCAGAAAAGTGTAAATTAGAAAGAATGTCTTTTAATAATTCATGCTGCAACAAATCGAAGCCTTGGTAGGAGGTCCACAAAAAGTGCCGCCACAGTTTGTCCTTTATCCAAGGCACCCTGTATGGCACCAGTGAACCCCACCAAGGCTGTCTCTGTTGTGTAAAGGCTAAAGCCATGTTGACAATCAGTAAGCAAGTTATTTTTAAGAAATCAAAAGTTTGATCCATAATAATTGTTCCAGAATTTTTGAAAGAGGTGATAGCAAGGAAATCGGCCGTAATTGGTTAACATAGAATCTCAAATTTCAAAACAGGAGATTATGGCCTTCTTCCAAAGACTTGGAAAAGCCCCTATAGATATAGAAAAAATAAACAAAACAGAAAGAGGAAAGGAAAAATAATTTATTCCTAATTTTATTACTCAAAATCTATTCCATCATGAAGCAAATAAGGTCTGGGATCCAGTTTCAAAACATATTCCTTAATTAATTTAGGAGAAACATAATTAAAACTGAATTTAGAGTGGACATTTCATTTAGAGGTAAGGAGGCATTCAATAATGGGCCATGGAAAGGCACTCTATACCCATCCAGGTTACCAAAGAATTTATTGAAAGTTTCAGAGACTAACATGGAATCACTAATCAAGTGAGCTCCAGATTCGATAGCAATTTCAAAGGTTTTTCACCCCATCCAATCAAACTATTTAGAGTGGTCCAAGTGTGTTTAGGATTACCAAAAGGCGTTTTTGCTCAGAAAAAAAAATGCAGTTTTGGCTTACAATTTAGGATTTGCATTGATTCATAAGAGATTTATAAAATAAAAAATGAGAAAGATCAGAACTATCCTTGTACTGTTTCCAGCTTTTATCCCATAATTGCATTAGATGAAGCAGATCAGAGAAATCCATTTATGCTTATTAGCCTTAATCCTCATTCTCTTCAACGGTGCAAGCTTGTTAACCACCCTTAAATAGCCTGAAATAAATACATCCAGCATTACATCGAGATCCCTGATGGATTCGACTCCAGTCCAGTCAATTTTGAGCAAGCAGTCTCTACCATAATAGATGTAAGAGACTTAATATTTCTAAATTCAATAAGGAAATAAGCGGGGTTTCAGGGTGCAAATAAGATTACATTGTATGCTGATGATATGTTGCTTTTTGACAGAACTGGAAAGGTCCATGCCAATATTGTTAGATATGGTGGAGAGGTTTGCTAATTTCTTGGGCTATAAGCTTAATCTGGATAAATCTGAGCTGATGTCACTGCCAGGAAGTAGCAGGGGAATTATATGTGGGGTTTAAGTGGATCCATAAGCACTTTACATATTTGGGGATCAAGGCTGGTTGGTCCTTGGGGACTTTATATGACTTGAACTATACCTCAATGGTTAAAGGCATCCTTGTGGGCCTAAGCGGTGGGCCTCCTTGCCAATCTCTTGGTTGGGAGAATTAACCTAATCAAGATGAATATTTTACCCCTGCTGTATTTAATGCAGATGCTGCATGTAGCTAATAAAGAGGATATTAAAAGGTGGCTGGTGCCTTCTCTGCATTTATTTAGAATCGGAAGTGGGCAAGGGGCAGCCTACAGAAGCTCAAGATAGAGGCAGGGAGGGGAGCCTCAATTTCCTGGATTTGGAACATTATTTCTTAGCAGTACAGCAATGGTATATGGGGATTGGGTCCATGCTCCCATGGAGGCAAGCTGGGTGGACTTGGAAAAATGGGGCTGCCATGCAGGCTCTCTGCATTTTGGAAAAGAGGGGCCCGCAGATGTTCAGGGACCAGGAGGGAGAAACCCACTGACACTGCTTACATTAAAAGTTGGGAAAAAGTTTAAAAAGTTGCGAGGAGTGGTAGGGATGGATACTCTCCTGGTGTTCATTGCTAGGAACCCCTTTTTTTGCCGGGTTGGGAAGACCCTGGGATGAAGGTCTGGGAACAGAGGGGCTAGAATTTAGCATGTATGTCAAAGTGGTTGTATCCTCCCACATACTGCCTTGAGACACGGGTTGGAATTGGAAGGGAGCCATATGATCTGGTATTTTCAGATCAGGGCATATCTTTCTGGGTTGAATGGGGGTAGGTAGACAGTAAATGCTTAAAATCGAATCTCTTGTCATGTCAGTATCTGAGAACTCAAAGGGCTTTGTGGGAAGGTAGTTAAGGAATACAGGAGTTGCTTATTGGATCAGTCACAAAGGAGAGAGTCTCTGAGACCTGGATTTAGGGGGCCAATAACGGACCAGAATTGGGCCTTGGTGTTACCTTTGAATACGGGCTGCTCATTTGTAACAAGTTTAAAGCTCGTTATAAGTTTCCATAGACTGTATCGCCCACCTGTGGTGGTACATAAATATCATCCAGATATTTCACCACAATGTGGGCAGTGTGAAAGGAAAGGGAACCTATAACTACTGTTTTGGAGTGCAATATTCTACAGAGATGTTGAGAGCAGTGGCCTTGGAGGTGGGGAGACTTTCTGGGAGAGTGTTACAACTGGATCCCTTTATATGTCTTTTGGAGTGGAGGTAATTGAGGAAGGAGAGTGGGAACCCCTACCCCATTGGATGAGGTATTGTTCATTTGGCCCAGCACTGTGTCCAAGATACTTGAGTCTCTCATGTGACCCACAGTGACACAATGGCAGGCTATGATCCTTCGAATATTGGCACTGGAAGATTTACACTACTGGTCAAGGATAGATTGGAGGGCTTTGTGAGGGAATGGGTGCCCTTCTGGGAGACCTCAGTCCTGCAGAGAGCATAACCTTGTGGGAAGGGATTGAGGAAGGAGGATATTGGTATAGATGTTAAGTGGGAAGAGGATTTGGGATAGGGTATTGGAATTATGACCCACTAAGGAATATTGGATGGGAATGTGCGGCCTGAGCTTGGAACACAGGAAGGATGTCTTTCTCTATTTGTACCTATATGAAAGGTGTAAGTGCCTGTACTAGCTCAATGATAAATATGCTATGGTACCGTGTGAATGATATTTGAAATGTGGATATGAACTGTGATACAGTTGTCCTTTAATAAAGAGTTTTTATGCAAAAAACACAAAATGGTCAGAGTAGTGGCCACTGAGGGTCAATGCAAAAATGCAAAATCATGCACCTGAGAAGAGGGAACCTGGAGAGAGGCACATGATGGGGGATGTGACATGCTGGGATGTATAGACAGAGGTATCACTAGCAGATGGCGGAGGTGGGGACATAAAACCTGGGAGAGCTACAGGATGGGGGAGGTTGCTGGCATTTACCAAAGACCAAAGGGACCTGCTGGTTATTATTTCAGATGACCTGAAAATGTCAAAGCAGCGTACAAAGGCAGAGAGGAGGCCACTGGCATGCTGGGGTGCATAGGCGGGGGTATCACCAACAGAAGGAGGAGATACTGATGCTGTTATATAAGACCCTGGCCAGGTCTCAGATGCAGTACTGTGTGCAGTCCTGAGGCTGCACCTGACAGAACATAAACAGACTGGAGATGGTCCAGAGAAGGGCGACTAACATGGCACAAGGCTTGCAAAAGAAAACTTATGAGCAGAAATTAGGGACCTCAATATGTACTGGCTAGAGAACAAGAAGTAGACAGGAGACATAATAGAGACATTCAAGTACCTCAAAGGGATAAACAGTGTGAACAGGGACATGGAGAGGCTTGAAAATGGTCTGAGAGTGGCAACTGAGGTTCAATGCAAAAGAAGCACAAAATAATGCAACTGGGAAGAGGGAACCCCAGGAGAGCTACAGGATGGGAAGTGCTGACAATCACCAAGAAAGAAAGGAACCTAGGAGTTATCAGTTCTGATGACCTAAAGGTGTCAAAACAGAGCACAAATGTTGCAAGGAGGGCCAGTGCCATGCTGGGGTGCATAGGCAGAGGTGTCACTAGCAAAGGTGTGAGGTAGTGATGCCATCATATAATGCACTAGTGAGGCCTCACCTACAGTAGTATGTGCAGTTCTGGAGGCTGCAACTGCACAAGGACATTGAAAGGGTGGAGGGTCCACAGAAGGCAAGATGGTACATGGCTTGCAACACAGAACATATCAGGAGAGATTAAGGACCTCAGTATGTACTCACGGAGGTAAGCAGGGAGCTGGGGAACATGATAGACATGTTCAAGTACCTCAAGGGCATAAGCAAGGTGCAGGGTGGACACCTTCTAATGTAGAAGAAGACAACAATGAGGGGCATGATATGAAATTGGACCAGGGTAGATTAAGAAAATATGAGAAAGGTTTTCTTCACAGAGGGTGGTGATCACATACAATAGTGTGCCATAAGAGGTGGCGTGGGCAAGCAAGGCAGATGGTGGTGGTAAATGAGATTCAATCTGGAGAGAGGAAGTGACCAGCAAGGTACCTCAGGGATCAGTCCTGGGACCAGTCCCATTCAGTGTCTTCATTAGTGACATTGTGGAAGGCCTACAAGGAAAGGTCTGCCTGCAGATGACACCAAGATCTGTAACAGAGTGGATACTGCAGAAGGGTGAAGAAAATGTGGTGGGACCAGGAGAAGCTTGAAAAAATGGTCTGAGTAGTGGCAACTGAGGTTCAATGCAAAGAAGAGCAGAATACTGCACCTGAGAAGAGGGAACCCTGGGAAGAGCCACAGGATGGGGGGATGACATGTTGGCCTACATAGATAGAGGTATCACTAGCAGAAGGCAGGAGGTGGGGGCATAGAAACCCTGGGGAGAGCTACAAGATTGGGGTGCTGGCAGTTACCAAGGACCAAAGGAACCTGCTGATTATTATTTCAGATGACCTGAAAAGTCAAAGCAGCATACAAAGGCAGAGGGAGGGACACTGGTATGCATAGGCAGGGGTAACACCAACAGAAGGAGGAGATACTGATGCTGTTATATAAGACCCTGGCCAAGCCTCAAATGCAGTACTGTGTGCAGTTCTGGAGGCCGCACCTTTGAAAGGACATAAACAGACTGGAGATGGTCCAGAGAACAGCAACTAACATGGCACAAGGCTTGCAAAAGAAAACTTATGAGCAGAAATTAAGGGACCTCAATATGTACTGGCTAGAGAACAAGAGGTAGACAGGAGACATAATAGAGACATTCAAGTACCTCAAAGGATAAACAGTGTGAACAGGGACATGGAGAGCTTGAAAATGGTCTGAGGAGTGGCAACTGAGGTTCAATGCAAAGAAGCACAAAATAATGCAACTGGGAAGAGGAACCCCAGGAGAGCTACAGGATGGGGAAGTGCTGACGATCACCAAGAAAGAAAGGGACTAGGAGTTATCAGTTCTGATGACCTAAAGGTGTCAAACAGAGCACAAATGTTGCAAGGAGGGCCAGTGCCATGCTGGGGTGCATAGGCAGAGGTGTCACTAGCAAAGGTGTGGAGGTAGTGATGCCATCATATAATGCACTAGTGAGGCCTCACCTACAGTAGTATGTGCAGTTCTGAGGCTGCAACTGCACAAGGACATTGAAAGGGTGGGGGGTCCACAGAAGAGCAAGCAAGATGGTACATGGCTTGCAACACAGAACTTATCAGGAGAGATTAAAGGACCTCAGTATGTACTCACCAGAGGTAAGCAGGGAGCGGGGAACATGAATAGACACATTCACGTTACCACAAAGGCATAAGCAAGGTGCAGGGGTGGACACCTTCTAATGTAGAAGGAGTACAACAATGAGGGGGCATGATATGAAATTGGACTAGGGTAGATTAAGAGGAAATGTGAGAAAGGTTTTCTTCACAGAGAGGTGGTGATCACATACAATAGTGTGCCATAAGAGGTGGCATGGGCAAGCAAGGCAGATGGTGGTGGTAAATGGATTCAATCTGGGAGAAGGGTGACTGGCAGGTACCTCAGGGATCAGTCCTGGGACCAGTCCTGTTCAGTGTCTTCATTAGTGATGTTGTGGAAGGCCTACAAGGAAAGGTCTGCCTCGGATAACACCAAGATCTGTAACAGAGTGGATACTGCAGAAAGGGTGAAGAAAATGTGGTGGGACCAGGAGAAGCTTGAAAAATGGTCTGAGTAGTGGCAACTGAGGTTCAATGCAAAGAAGAGCAGAATACTGCACCTGAGAAGAGGGAACCCTGGAAAGAGCCACAGGATGGGGGGGGTACATGCTGGCCTACATAGATAGAGAGGTCATTAGCAGAATCCAGGAGGTGGGGGCATAGAAACCCTGGGGAGAGCTACAGGATCTGGGAGGGTGCTGGCAGTTACCAAGGACCAAAGGGACCTGCTGATTATTATTTCAGATGACCTGAAGAATTCAAAGCAGAGTACAAAGGCAGAGGGAGGGCCACTGGCATGCTGGGTTGCATAGGCAGGGTATCACCAACAGAAGAAGGAGATACTGATGCTGTTATATAAGACCCTGGTCAGACCTCAGATGCAGTACTGTGTGCAGTTCTGGAAGTCGCACCTTTGAAAGGACAAACAGGCTGGAGATGGTCCAGAGAAGGTCGACTAACATGGTAAAAGGCTTGCAACAGAAAACTTATGAGCAGAGATTAAGAGATTCAATACATACTGGCTAGAGGGCAAGAGGTAGAGAGGAGATATGACAGAGACATTCAAGTACCTCAAGAGTATAGACAGTGTGCAGGAGACATCTTCCATTCCAGGAGGAGTATGACAATGAGGAGGTATGACATGAAATTGGAAAGTGGCAGGCTAAGAGGAAATGTGAGGACATTTTCTTCACAGAGAGGATGGTGGATGCATGGGTGGTCTGTCACGAGCAGAAGGAGGAGATAGTGATGCCATTATATAAGACCCTGGTCAGGCCTCAGATGCAGTACTAGTGCAGTTCTGGAGGGCGCACCTGAAAGGACATAAACAGATTGGAGATGGTCCAGAGAGGCGACTAACTGGTACAAGGCTTGCACCACAAAACTTATGAGCAGAGATTAAGGGACCTCAATATGTACTGGCTAAAGGACAGGAGGTAGAGAAGAAACATGATTGAGACATTTAAGTACCTCAAAGGTATAAACAGTGCAGGGGGAGACATCTTCCAATACAGGAAGAGTGTGAAAATGAGGGGTTATGACATGAGATTGGAAAGTGGCAGGCTAAGAGGAAATGTGAAGATGTTTTTCTTCACAGAGAGGGTGGTGGACATGTGGAATGGTCTGCCACAAGAGGTCATAGGAGCAAGCACTGTGGTTAGATTTAAGCATGCATGGACAGGCATGGGAGAACCATAGAGGTAAAGCTGAGGGAGGATCAGAAGTTGTAGTCAAGTACACGGTTTATGGATAGACTGATGACCCTAGCGGTCCTTATCTGCCTAACAATTTCTATGTCTGAACCTCTGTCAGCCATGTTCACAGAGTCAATCAACACAGGACTAGTGCCACAGGATTAATAGCCATGATGCAGTTTTACTTACTGACGGCTACTACTGCCTGCTACATTCTCCAGTTTTCGCACCTATGACACCTCCCAGGCTTCTACATTAGCTGTGCTGTGGCTTTACTTATTGGCAGCTCCTGCCACCACGCCTCTCTCTCTGGTCCTCGCGCCTCCTGAAATCCCCCTCCAGCTTCTACAATAGCCACAGTGTGGCTTTACTTATTGCGGCTTCTGCTGCCTGGCACACTATTTCTCCCAGTCCTCACTCCTCTAATCCCCCCACACACACTTCTACATTAGCCGTGGTGCAGATCTACTTATTGGCAGCTCCTGCTGCCCAGTGTACTCTCTCCCCAGTCCACTAAGGCCAGCAAGAGCAGCTTCTCTGACTAGCAGCTCCTTCCTGCATTTACAGTGCAGTTTCCACCATGCAGCCCACGCTCTCCTGCTGCCTCCTCCTCCTCTGAAGCAAGTGCCAGTACCAAACACCACTGCAAATACCTACAAATGAATGTTCGGCATTGACAAATGCGTGTTTAATTAAAATTCTCTCACCTGGATATCCCTTTAGATTGAGTGCCTCATTTACAAGGAGTCCTTGGGCAACAACATAAGCATAAGTTCCAACATACCTGAAAAGTTACATTCTCAAGTTAACAACACCACAGGGCATTGTGCAATAAAAATTGATAAAATCAGGGCATAATTTACATTTAAGGTACAATATATGACTGGCAGATAACTGTTGGAACATGAATTAGCAACTGTCTGTCTAAAGCGTTGTTAGTATACAGAAACACATTGTTTCAATCCACAAGTGGCTGTGTAAGTTAAAATTAAAAGCAATTGGTATTTCAGTTGCTCAGGGCAGGGACCAGGATGTTACAACCACTGATAGTACAGTACTGTACAGTGGTTTACTGCACGTGCCATTTCTGTCTTAATTCTAGGGACATTCAACACTATAATATCTGTGTATTAGGGGCCAGAGTTATTTCTGGCAGTAGGTAATGAGATTTAGAGGGAGATTTGCTGTTTTCAAATCTACAATCTAACCAAGACAGAATCAGAGTAGTTTTTCTCCTTGCAGTGAGGTTTACTGTAGCTAGTTCTGTTTCTCATACAGTATGCTGTGTTACGTGGTGATACCCCGAATGATCATTGCTATGAAGCTTATACCATTATTTTGTTGAGTTTGTTTTTAGTTAATGGAATCCATGTATAAAGTGGCAACCAGAGATAAGGTAGTGAGATATCTAGATATATCACTGTGAAATCCCATTCAAATTAATTAGATGTTAGGGTGCTATATCTAGATTTATAAAATGAGTAACAAAAATCCTACTCAACCATTGGTGCAAACACATCACATGACTGTGCATTATTACCCAACAACCACACACCTGTACCTTTTCATGTGTTTCCTCCTATATATTATTTTTTTTAAATAATATTTTATTAAAAGAGAAGTTGTTTGATTTGTTAGTACAATGACAATGAAGTTCAAGCATATAACATCATATTGCATTTTCTTTTCCTATAGAGAACAACTAAGGAAAGAAACCATCAGGAAAGAAAAGCGAGAAAGAAGAAAGGGATGAAAAGAGGAAGAAACAGATAGAGACAGCAGAGAGGAAGGAGACCTGAACTAATATAATCAGTATATAACCATATTGACTTCTGAATGTATTACCACCATCTTGAAAGATCTTATAGAAATTTATTGACAGTATTTATAAATAAAATTTGTACTAAACAATAAAGTGTGGCTTTCATTTCTTAGATGCTCTAAAACTCTCCTAGTGTATTTACAGATATCTCCCTTCAAGCGTGCTCGGCTAACAGTGTCAAAATATCTATATTTTCTCTCTTTGCCATTAAATGTAAAAGACAACCGTCTGCCTCTGAATGTATCTAGCCCCAGCCTGACTTTTGCAGTCAGGCATTCCGACTGTAAAATAATACAACAAATATTATACCATGTAGCAATCCCTGGTTTATTTTGGGTCAACCAGTTTGTGGTAATAGTTTTAAGGGCTGCTCATACTAGGGCTGCAAGTTGGGTTCGACCTTAACTCAAAAGGTCGAACCAGCTATCGATGGTGAGAACACCCACAAACTTTAGTAGTTTGTGTGAACTTTGATTTGCTTTGTTTATTAAAAATAAATCCTTTTGTAAGGTCCATTTCTCTCAGTGACACTGCAGTAGGTGGTAATGTGCGGTGCGTGGGGGAGGTCAGATAAAGAAAGAGATGCTCCAGCTCATTCGTATTGCAGTGCGACTGCAACAATGCACTCCTTGCTTCCTGCTCTTGAGTGCTGTACTCTTTCTTTGGTGGCCACAGCCTCCCAATCCCCAAACAGTCAAGTATGTGACGCGAGGAGACGGCACTGTGAGACTGGCAACAAAAGCACCATTTTTGCTGCTAGTTAATTCAGTAATTGAATATTTGATGAAACTTAACTGCATGTTGTTGGCAGTGCAGCTCTAAGTGAATTGTTAATGTAGTCAGGCGGGCCATGGTGGATATAGAGAGAGGACCACAGCAGACTCGGAATAGTAGGGAAAGAGTTACCAGAATGAAGGCACAATGCAAAATCATCTTCATACAAGCTTCCAGTAAGTGACACATCTGAGGTTCCTTCTGTGACTGACTTAAGTAACTAGTGGTGGGTTAAAGGGGCTGGGGGAGTGTTTGTCACTCTCACCCCCACAGGTTAGCTTATAGGCATGATTGAGTTATCCATGGGTTTTCTCAGGATGGTTGCTCTGTAAAGTGTCGTTTGCACCAATTAATATGTTGTCTAATATTTTATTAGCATTTTAAGCAGCTGTATATTTTATGTCTAAAAATGTTGTTTTGCTTCTAATGTTGTGACAACAACACAGGTTTCTACTGGCCATAGGTGGGTGGGAGAAGGGCAGACAAGGGCAGAGGTGGAGGGTGAATGAGAGCTCAGGGGTTGTTAAATTTCACAACAGAACACATCACTGCTTGGTCCCCCACCCCCGTCAACACCAGGAGGCTAGCCCATGTGCCCCTTTATATGTGTGTGTGTATGGGAAGCACAGTGTCCAGTTTCAGGCCGGACTTGCAGCAGCTAGACCTTTGGATACCCTTATGCACATCCTGCCCCAGACCACATTGTTGTCTTTCAAACACCATGGAGTGGCATATGTACACAGCAGTTTTGTGCTGGATAATGTGCTTCTACTTTCCTCACCCCCACATGATAGGCAGCATCAGGCTAGCCTAGTTTGGACATATAGAGTTTGGGGAACGCAGGTAAGGACACACAGCTGTGCCCCAGAAGACTGGGCCAGTGGATTTTAATAGTTTAGCAGCCACCAGGGAACCAGAATGAAATGACAGGTGGATCCAGGATGAAATTGAATTCTTCCTCCCCACCCCAGAGTGCAGCGAGGTGGTGCACAGTACTGCTTTGTTGTGCCTCCAAAGACTTCATTCTGGTAAGTGGAGGTGCAAATAATGGGGTAGATATGGCTGAAGGTAAGGGATTATGATGCTGTGTGGCTTGGACCAGGTAGAACAAGGTAGAACTTTTGAATTATGTGCTGTTTAGCATGAACTGAGTAGAAATTAGTTCTACCAGTTCTACCTGGTAGAACCAGGTAGAACATTTTAGGTTCTACCCATAAAGTTCTAGGTAGAACTTCTAGAGGTTCGCACAGGCCTAGCTCATACTATTATCACAAAGAGATATCTCTGTGCTTTTTCTTGAGAATGGGAAGGGGAGGCCTAGAAGTCAGTGCTGCGGGGCTTCAGGTAGAGGGACTTCGAAGAGATCAGAGGATACCATACAGATCTCCTCCCAGTATCCCTCCACTACTGGACAGCACCACAAAATATTTGTATAAGAGCCTCTCGCTTGACAGTGGCGCCAACACTGTCCGAAGGGTAGTTACCATAGTGCTTCATAATTGCTGGGGTCTAAAAATTGCACTCTGACTTTCCATTTAAATTCCTCCAAAAGGGGGATGCTGTTGAGAGATGTACCCTTCTCATGTCTTCGCTATTCTTCCTTAGAGAGTACCAGCCCCAACTGTCTGGACCAGGCCTTTTTAATGTCAACCAGGGGTCAAGGTAGTGGCAATGACGCTAACGTGCGCCCAAAGGGAAAAAGATGCAGGTTTTCAATATTGGGTGCATCTGACATGCACGCATTCGGGCAGATGCGCGTTTGTAATTCTTGCTTCCTCTGTTAAAGTATTTAAAGTGCACTTACACTGCTGGTAGATTGCTGGAGACTAATAGTGGGTGGGTGGGGGGTGGTGCGTTCCAAAAAAAACATTGTAACATGGTGAGAATGTGATTGGTGGTCAAAAAGCTGTTTTTTCCACCAATCACTCTAAGCTATAGGCGTCTGCTAGGGTTCCTCATGCAGCAAGCGATTCAGTGGCATGTAGGCGCACCATTTCGACCTCTTTCAGGTCCACCATCGAGGAATGCATGGTTCTATCCAGAAGAGTGGAGAAGAAAACAATGCTTGCAGGCCCCAGAAGAATGAAGGTCTTGCCTGGTACCACTCTGTGCCTGAAGTGTGCCACAGAACACCGTGAGAAGATCATCATACCAGGCAGTCTCATCGTATTTGAAGTACATTAAAAAAAAAAAAACACTCTTCTCTCACAGCCTACTAGGTTATGGATTCTGTTTTGAGCGCCAGAGGGGAGCACAGAGCCTGATCGGGTGGAAGAACAAGGCTAACTGTCTGAGAAAGGTCCGACTCCGAGATGGGTACTTGGGTTCATGTTTCCAGAGTGGAGTGGAGTCGGGGGGTTCTGATGTGACAGGGGAGTTCTGGAGTTTCAGAGAAATGCAACGCTTTATTGATGGAGAGGAGGGGATCTGATGTTGAGGGAGCTCTGGAAATGCATTTTTAGTGAGGAAGAGAGAGAGATGGGGGCGCTGATCTGATGGGACAGGGAGAGCTGCGTTTTAGGAAAAAAACACTTTTAGTGATGGAGAGAGATGCGGGGACCAGAGTCACCAAAAGCCTACTCTTGCTCCTGAGCTTCTGTCACGATTCCATTTCAGAGGAGCCTGGTCAGGCTGCAAGGGAGAATAGCTATTTGTCTGTGAAAGTCTGACGTGGGAGGGAGCTCCTGTCTGCCTTTACTTCAAGAAAAGAAACACTTGTCTTGGAGACATGGATAATAGACCCAGAGTCTTCACAAAGACATAGATGTTACAGGTCAGATTAAATTCATTTTATTAAATTCCCCATTTCACCAACCCCTACAGAGGCTGTTCCCATTCTGAGCATCTCTGACTTAAGCTAAGGGTCATTGTGTTAACTTGCGATGACTCTCTATACTAGTATGTTGGGTAACTGGTTCTTAGCATGGCAACAGGGATGGCTTAGCAGGTAAAGCAGTGACTCCTGGCCTGGTGAGACTTCACCATTCACAGAGAATTTATTCTCATGAAAAGGAAAGCAAGCAGTGCTCCCAGCTGCTGTCAGTTGCTTTTCCCCTTTCCTGCAGTACAAAAAAGCGAAGCCCAGTGATCCTTCCTGTTATTAACCTCCTTCCTCTCCTCACTCTGTTTTTTAGGTAAAGGCTTTGTCATTTTGGGAAGGTTAATATGAAAACATTTTAATGCAGCTTGGTTGATTTAACTTTAGAAGTGTAGAGAAGAGTACATTGGGAAATGGGTAGAAAGAAAATGCTGGCTTCTTGTTAGGTACTTTAGTTTCAGCCGCCAAGCCCTGTTCCAGCAAAATAGCCTGTGCTGAAAATCTGAACAGAGGGCGGGATGATTCTGGGACTCTGGTAACCTAAGGAAGTATTTTATTGCTGTGGGAGTCACATAACAATTCTAGTGGGGTCACAGGGACTCTTAGGTAGGCTGTGATGGTTTTAACTAGGAAGGATCTGCTGCTGCTGCTTATCCAATAGGTAGTAGGTATGGAATGGGCAGACTAGGTGGGCAGCGAACCAAGACTAAGTGTTCATTATCTGCCGTCAAAATGTATGTTCCCCCATCCAACCCTATCCAGTATACAACATCCTTCCTCTGACACACTGTGCAGCACCACACCAACACCTCTAACCAAAACCCACCTTCCCCACCCAGCTCTTCCCATTCCCAGTGTATATTACAACCTCCCTCTACAGGGTTTTAAATAATTGATTAGCAGTTTTTCTTGGGACAATACTAACTGTACAGAAAGCATTTATATAGGTTTTCTAGAAGTGTTATGTTTGTTAAACACAGTGAGGCAAGTGCTATGCATTTTCACAGTGTTTTAGAATGAGCAAAATGCTAAGCAATTTTAGAGATTAAATAAAACCCTGCCCTAGTCCTCCTTCCTCCCACTGAGTGCCAGCACCAACAACACATGAGTAAGTACCATCTTTCTTCAACCATCCCCTTTCTGAGCCCTACCCGTGTATCTATATTACAGTTTCCCTTCCTCACAGTGTACCAGCATAAAGTAACCCTTGCCCTTCCCTCCTCAACCGACCCAGTCCTCCCAGTGTGTGTGTGCATACTTGTACAACCTACCTTCATTCTACCACCACACACACTGTACCCAGCCCAGCACCAACACCAGTTCCCTTCCCCTTGCTTCATCCCCCACCTCAGCCCTAACCAGTGTGCGTATATATTAGTCTCCTTTGTTCCACTCACACACTGTACCAGTAAGTTCAGCCTCACGCAGAGTCCTCCCCACCCAGGGCTTCCCAGTCTGTGTGTAGTGTATTACAACAGTGTATTAATTGATTGTTGATGATTTAAAATTGTGGTTAATATTCAGTAAAGTTCAACGCTTCTTACTAATCTCTTGAAGTTGACCCTGCTGTGAGTGAGATTGATAGCTAGACAGCAGACTGGTGGGGGGAAGAGCAACCAGACTACACAGAGTTGTTTTATGTTTCAGTCTGCTGATGACATGTTTTTGTTTATTTTAGGTTTTGTGCTTCTATGTTTTTCTGGAAGCAGCAGCACTCTAAATCAGGAGCCAAGTCAGAGAGGTGGGTGACCCACGGCCACTCATCACAATGGTGAGTGACAGGCGTGTGCTGCTAGGTGCGACAAAGACAGTAAGTCAAAGTGTACTACTACTACTCATAGTCTGTGTGTCTATATATCTTACAGCAACAGTGAGTATGTACAGTTACAGTACACATGAAGCTAGCTACTACTGGTTGGTTGTTGCCTTGTAGGTGAGGACTGAGGAGTCAAGTATTGCCCGCCAGGCTCCACTCTCCACTCCGTGATCGATGTATCATCATGTATGGTTGGTTGGTTTGTTCTTTTTCCAGCAGCCACATTACTGAGTATGAGGTGAACTAGTGAAGGAAAATTATTAACAATAAAATGAAATGATTGATATTTTGTATTTCTTATTTGTATTTTAAATTCTCCCATACCACAATTACCCCAATCCATTCCCTCCCATCCATCCCTCCCAAGTCCTCTTGCTACTTCCCTCTGCAGCTCCTTTCTGACTTTACACCCGCCCTGGCCTGAGGCCCACGCCCGCCCCTGGTCAGAGCCTGGCTGCACCATGGCTCACTTCTCTGTGAGTTGCTCACATCACCCAGAGTGAGTGGAGCCTGCAGGGGTTAGTGACTGAGGACAGTGAGGTCGACTTGATGGTGGTGCTGTGCTGCACTCCTGATTCTTATCATGTCGCTAGAGGGAGGGGTGGGTCGGTGTTTCTCACCTTAAGGCCGGAGGTGAAGCCCCTGACAATATACACAGATCAATGCAGCGCATCAGCCTGTGTGTAGGTGTGCAGTGCCAGCGCTGCGCATGAGTACTGTCAGTGGCACCAAGATGATCTGCACCTGGCAGGCAACCCCACAGAGACTCACTCGAGTCTAGCTAGCCACCCTCCTCCTTTGCCTGACGATGCCTCAAATTTGAGCATCCACTCTGTGGCAGCCAAGAGCCAAGTTACATGTTTTGGCTATTTTAATTGCTGCTGCCTTGCTGACATACTTAATTAGTGCTGCTGCTGCTGCTAGTACTGTTTGTATGAAAGAGTATGAATGAATGACATTCTTAATTATACATGTCATTTTTTCAGGTTGTGTTTCATACATTTTCAGAGGAAGCACGCCAGCCACTGTCAGTCTGGTCCAGTTTTCATCATATCTGAGACAAAGACAGAACAGAATATCCTCATCTTAGCCTGGAATGGAAGACAAAAGGTATGAACTCCACTCAATATTTTGTAATGACATTTTTTGAGGCGGGGCGGTGTTTTGCTTTTCTAGGATTGACCTTGCGGTGGCGGATGGATTTTATAGGAGTAGTAAACTGTCTGGCGCAGTCTGGTGTTAGCCAGCCAGCTCATAATGCAACACTGGTAAGCCAAGCAGGTGGCAGTAGGTTAGGTACATAAGCAACCGAGCTATCTGGCTATGCTACTGGACACACTTAGGTACAGTGGTAGCCACAGACATTGCCAGCTATTTCTGGAAATTTCTTAAGAGTTTGTATCTGCTGCCCTACTGCTTAAATGCAGAAAGCATCAGATATTTCTGGAAATATCACAGAAATTTTGGGAAATATCTGGCAGTGTCAATGGCTACCACTGTAAGTAGGTTACCCTTACACTACAGGTATGGTGGCAGTGCTGGGTGGGAACTTAAGGGTTTGTTTGACTGTGGCTGCTGCTGCAGTTGCGCACTTATTTTGTTGCCTTACTTGAGTAAGTTGTCATCATTATTGGAGATGAGAATAGAGATGAAGGAACATGGTGACTGGTGAGGAGGACTCTGTAGATTCAAAGAATTGTTTGTGGCTGGCCCGGTGGTGCTGAGGGTTGAGCGCTGGGCGCCCCACCTCCACACCGGTGACCAGGTTCGGTGACTGACTCAGGCATTTGAGGGTCAGCAGGGAGAGAGGGATTGAGCACCCAGTGGTGGCTCTCCCTCTCTGGGGAGGGTGGTGCGTCTGTCCGCAGCTATATTCGCCTCTGCCAGGTGAACCCAGAGTTGGCGATGCAGTCAGCAGGACACACAGTGGAGGGGCAGCACCAGCTGTGGGCGCTGGGAGAAGTTGCATCTCGATGCATGCCTCCCAGTTGGCACACCTAGAGCACCAGCAACTGCGGGGTAAGGGCTTAACAGAAAATGGCAAATGGCCCTGTCACTCCTAGGTGACGGCCCCTTCAATATCGAACCATGTCACCAGCTGCCACCAGGACAGACTGTGCTGTGTACCACCCACTCCACCATTGTCTGGGGAAGGTAAAAGTGAGGCCTTCCCTCGCCCCACCTGGGAGGTCTACCGTGGAACCTATCTTGGATCTCTGAGTGGGGTCACCTCTAGAGCAGACTCCTAGGGTGACCACAGGGCAATGTGAAGGTTGAGACTGGGGTCCTGATTGAGTGGAGGACAGGGCGGAAAGGTGATTAAAGAGAAAGGAAAAAAAAGAATGAGTTTGTTATTCTTAGTGAGTATTGAGTAAGACAGCAGATCTCCATGAGGGATAATAGGGCCACAAATAACTGATTACTTTGCTGTTACTATAATATGAATAGCCTGTGTTAGTTATAAATAAGGTTCTAGGACTGCATTTCTGTTTTCTTTTTTAATATAATTTTTCTTTACAGACACACAGAGCATCTGATTGCTGCCAACCCTTTGTGATGGTGTGATCATCCCAGCGCTAGACGCTCTTGCTATCCTCCTTGTTTGCAGCAGTGCTGCGCAGATGAGCAGCTGATCAAGACAAGTGCGCCACAATCTACTGGAGACTTCTGAAGTCATTTGCTTTGTGTCGTGCTAACCTAAGAATTGAACTGGTTTTGGGAAACTGTGAGTAAGTGAAGGATGTACTGGCTGACGCCAGCAAGTCCCTCTCACCAAACAAATAGAAGACAGACTGACTTAATCTGAAATTGAAATTGAATATGTGGTACTAGCAGTGAGGTCCACCTCTCAGATACTTCAGAGTTATTCAGACAAACAGTGGTGCAGATAATGCAGAAGAACTGATCAGTCTCATCAAGACATTTCCACTTCTGATTGTTATGTCACTGATTAAGTCACTTACACAAATGTCAGTCAGTCAGTCACTCACTAGTTAAGTTGTTACAGTGTTAAGTTAGCAAGTCTGCATTTTAGTAACCTATGTCTGTGTGTGTAACATATAGTTGTGATGTCATATCTTGTGCTTAGCACTTGTCCATTTATTAGTTGGGTTAGTATTCAGACAAATGACACACACATTGTTGTTTTCACTCAGGTTGTTTGACTTTGAACAAAGTTTTCTCCTACCTTGGTGACTGACAGGAGAGATGTTTTTTTCCTTTTTTGCTCAGTTACTAGGATTATATCCTGCATTCTGCCTATATGCAAGGATATCCATATTATTCACAGGTACTGATGCACCACCCACCCCACCACTCCTCCCAAATATGGCAATTTAGTTACACCAGGCCAGGGACACAGGGTGATCATCAGTGGTGGATTATCATACATGCTGCCTATAAGCAATGATATCCGCCATATGCACAGGTACAGAACTGAATCTGATGCACCACCCATCAGCCTACCACTCCAGAATTCATTAACCGGGCTGGATACCATACATGCTGACTATAAGCAAGGATATCCATGTCCATCCTCCACCCACCGTATCCACAGGTACTGATGCACCACCACAATCCATTGACCCTCCCAAACCCACCACTCCAGAGATCAGTAGTTACCACAGGGCTGGAATCGATTATATATGCTGTCTATAAGCAACAATATCCACCTGATTGTAACTATCCACAAATGTACTCCACTGAGTCTGGTGCACCAGCCACTGACTCATCCCCTCAGCCACCACTCTAGAATTCATTAACAGGGCTGGATACCATACAAGCTGCTGACTATAAGCAATGATATCCATCCACGGTCCACCACCGTATCCACAGGTACTGATGCACCACCACAACCCATTGACCCTCCTCCTTCCCAAACCCACTGCTCCAGAGATCAGTAGTTACCACAGGGCTGGAATCAATCATATATGCTGTCTATAAGCAATGATATCCAATCCACCTGACCATATCCACAGGTACCTACTGATGAACCACCCATGACCCACTCCTGACTTAAGTTGCCAGGCAGGATATCTGCATGCAGGCTTGAACTGGATGTCTTACATGCTGTCTATAAGTAACAATGTCCACTTAATCCATGTGATGCACTACTGAGTGACTGACTGACCTGACCTACTCCACCTAAAACCATTCAATCCGCTTGCACTGGATATGCTACATGGCTGCATTGTTGCCTATAAGCAACGATATCCATATTTAAACAGGTGCTGTGTGCTGATACATGCACAGTCTGCACCACCACTACCACCCACGACCACCACTCCCCAAAAACTAACTGATAGTGTCATAAAGCAGTTGTCCTCTGTGTTTTTGTGCTGTAGCACATGGTTTGTGAACAGTAGATAGTTTTCTCACTGACTCGAGTTGGGATTTATTATCATCATCACTATACTTTATTGAAAAGACAGACCCAGATGGTCCAGACCAGACCACCCTATTAAGGCCATATCAGCCCATTCCAATATATTAACATCCTCCTAAATTTCTAGTTACACTGATCAAACAAATCATTGTGTCCTGCAGTCATTTGTAAAAATGGAGAAATTTTATTGTTTCATAGAAAACTGCGAGAGAAACAACACACGTACAACGAGAGGTTGAAAGTAATAATGCAGATACAAGTTGTTGTAGTGAGCAACATTTGCCGGAGGATGATCATAGTGGCACCGGCAGTGGCACATCATTGTGCAGTGTTACAAACAGAACAGATACTGCTTCATCATGTGTAGTGATGCAGATGGATGAGGAGGAGTCAGAGCCTAGTAGTATTACTACTGTGGCAGCAGCTGATGATTCATCACACGTGATGACCCCAAAAATATATATATACGTGGTGTTCAGGAGTGGAGGACACTGTATACATGGTTAGATTTTAAGGTTGCTGATGGCACTGTTTTAATGTACTGTAACATTTGTAAGGCAGTTGGTAAAAGAAATACCTTCACCTCAGGCTGTACCAGCTACAGACACACAACGCTTGTCGTCATAATACAAGTACTGACCATGTTCTGGCAGTAAAGGAAGTTCAGCTTAAAAATCCTTTAATACAGCTGCAGTAAATGCTATTAAAAGGCAGAAAAATGTGCTGCTGCAGCCATGTATTCAGCGTATTGGTTAGCAAAGGAAGAACTTCCCCTTCAAAATTTGCATCTCTTCTAAATCTTCATGCCCTCCTAGGTGCTGAGGTTAATCCTAATGTGTTGACACACCACGACTCTGTCGCAAATTGCATAAAGCATGCAGCGATGTAATAGAAGAAGAAATATTTTCAGAAATTGCTTCAGCATCATTTATGGGCATCATGAGTGATGAATCAACAGATCTCACAATCAATTAAAAACTTGTACTTTATTGTCAAACAGTGGTCCATGGGACTGTAAAGACACATTTTCTAGAAAACCTGCAGATATCAGATGGTAAAGCAGAAAGCATAACAAATGTTATTTTAGACTTCTTTCATAAACATAACATATCATTTGAAAAGTGTGTAGGATTCTGCTCAGACGGAGATCAGTGATGAGAGGTTCACATACAGGGCAACAAAGCGACTAACTAATGTGAACCTGTCATGATTTCAGTTCACTGCCTTGCACAGAGGCTGTCTCTGCTACATCACAAGCAGCACAAAATGAAAAATACTTTAAGGACTATCAGAGTACACTACAATCTGTGTTTTCATATTTTTCAGCAGTGCTGTCAGGACTCATCACCTGACAGAATTAGAGGTTCTGCTTGATGATCCTGTGCTTCATCTCAAAGAATCCAGACAGGTTTGCTGGTTAGCACTGCATAAAGCAGTTGAGACCGTTAGTAGAATATGATCTTCTCTTGTAGCTTTTTCGAGAATGATGCTGCTTCCACACAAAATGCAGCAGCAACAGGAGTCTTAAAAATGCTGAAAAGTGTCAATTTTTTGCTGTAACACAACTCTTGCTTGATGTTCTTTCACATGTAACAAAACTAAGTACGCTTTTTCAGTCTGATAACTTAGATCTAACCATCATTATGCCAGCGATTACTAGTGCAGTAGATAGCTTAACTGAAATGAAAACAAATCCTGGTCCAATGCTCAAGGAGGTTCTCCAGCAACAAACTGAGAATGACGGTTACCTTATTTTAGAAGTAAAAGGACAGACTTGTAAAGTAGAAGAACAGTTCAAATCACAGTTTGAGAGGCTTAAAAATAGCTACCTAGACAAATTGGTAAGCAACATTCAGGACAGATTTCCCAACGAAATGATGGACATTTTGTGTGCTTTCAAATTTTTGATCCTAGAGCAAATCGGATACTTCACCTCTTCCCCTGACTATGGTGAGAAAGAACTGGATGTTCTTCTTTCTCATTATGGTCAGCGGCGTGTCACTGAAAGTGGTGCTGAAATTGATCTTCACATAGATAAATATGCTACAGACATAGAGTGGTCTCAGGTTAAAGGGTTACTTCAGCAACCTTGTTACTCTTGGATGCAGTTCTCGGACTTTGCCAAGCTAATCATTTTGAAGTATTCTGCTATTTACCTCAACATTTCTCGGTTTGCTTCTTGCGGCCTAGCCATACCAGTAAACAGTGCCTGCTGTGAAAGTGGATTTTCCTTGCAAAACAGGAGCAAAACTAGGTACCTCACTGCCTGCACCAGAATGTGGATAGTGGTGGCACTAGCACCACTGCAACTGTTACTGCTTTATTTTTCTCTGTAGCAAAGTGTTTCTTACAGGGTACATCTTCTCTGAAATTATTACAGGTGGTGCTTTACAGGTTTTACAGTTTTATCTAACATTAGGATAAGCTTTCAGGGTTACTGCATTTGTTGTTGACTGATTGTTTCTGCTCTTACCTCCTTGTTCTTTTGTCCATGGTTCTTCTTTTTTGGCAGGGAAGGCCCAGCCACCCACCATCCCCAACCACCACACTACATTCCTTTTATAGGGTACCACAGTTGTGACATTTCCTGTGGCAGAGCAGGAAGGGCGGATCAGTGGGGCATCCACAAGGTGAGCTAATTTACAGGGCACTAGTAATTTAACTTGTATAACAAGTTATACGAAACAAAACACAAAATCAAACCATTACTTGCAATTTCTTCCTTATAATTACTCTGACCTGGTTATAAACCCATCAACTTATCTGGAAAGGATATCAATAACTTCAGGTACTGTGGAACACTTTTCAGAAGGACAGTCTTACAGGATTTAGGACACTGTCCCACATGCTGGGCCATTGGAGATCTCGGGGCTCAGCTCCGGCAGCATGGGCAGAGATTGTGTACCTCAAATTTCATATTCAAGAGGAAATACATTATAAGAGCCACCGCCATTTCCCCAACATCCAAAGAAAAACCTCGACTGCAGAGGGTAGTTGGTTCAGGAGGTTGGCAGGTGGTTAGAGGGGAAAATCGGGTGCCCCATCACTCTGTGCCCTCCAACATATTACCTCCAAAAACCATATAAACACTACACACAGATATCTGCCGCTATCTCTGAAATCAAACAAAGGGATAAGGACACAGCAGAGCAGGACACTGCAGCACAGGAGCTAGCACAACAGAACTCACCCAAATCAGGAACCAAAACAAAAGAAGCAAAAAGGAAATCCAAAAACTTCTGATCATGGGAGACTCCATGATTGGGGAATTGATACCCATCTCCAGACAAGGGTAATGGTCAGATGTCTCCAGGTACATCAGTGTGGAGAGACACTGACCGCATTGCTAAAATTGTTCACAAAGCAGGAGAAAACATTGACATCCTGGTACACATAGGGACTAATGATCTCACCAGCCAGTCAGTTGTGGAGACCAAGGAACACCTGACCAGGCTGGGTGACAAACTATCATCCATTTCATCTGCCATCTCCTTCTCTGAGATCCTGACAGTCTGGGAGAGGGGCAGATGGACGGAAGGTCAGAGAAGGGGAGATAGGGATCTAAACATGTGGCTCAAGGGCTGGTGCCAGGAAAAGGACACAGATTTGTAGGGAACTGGCAACAGTTCTGGGAGCGAAAGTTCTTTAAATTTGATAGACTGCATCTGACTAAGGAGAGAGTCAGTGCATTGGGGCAGAAGTTTGGCGTCTTTGCAGAATATTTAAACTAGCAAATGGGAGAGGGGTGCAGCACCCCATACGTCAAATGGGAAGAACACCTCTCCCCTCAGCTAGTGATCAAACAGAGATTCAGCATGTTTGCAGTTCATTTGCATTACCAGGTAAGAAAAAGGTCCATCTCCCATACGACGCACAGGGCAAATGCCAAACCTCACCCAACAACTAACACGCTGAAATCTGGCCAATGGAAAATCATGTACACAAATGCTCACTGCCTGGGAAATAAGATCCCAGACCTGCAGGCAATAATGTCAGTGGCTAAACTGGACATAGTAGCAATTAGTGAGACATGGTTTACCAGTAACCACACTTGGGAGACTTCAGTACCAGACCAAGGTGCATAAAGGGGGTGGAGTGGCCTGTATGTCAATGAAAATATCAAAGCTACAGAAATTCAGAATACACATAAGAAGCCAGAAGAACTGTTAATCACCCTGGAAACAGGAAATGGGACAGCCATAAGAACTGGGGTTGTCTACAGGCCCCCCAGACCAGGGGAGGACACAGACACATTACTGTTAGAAGATATACAAAACATGACAGCTAAAGGGAGGTTCTGATAATGGGAGACTTCAACATGCGGATACAGATTGGTCAATACCAGCAGGAACATCTGCCAGAACTAGACACATGTGGATTCCCTGCAGGGAGGGCCTCAAACAACTGGTACAACAACCCACAAGAGAAAGGGCTATCCTAGATCTAGTACTGATTAACAGGAAGGGATCACAGATCTCCAGGTAGAAGGTCACCTGGGGCCAGTGACCATCACATGGTATGGTTTAATTTGGCCACTACATCTAAATCATCCCATTCAAGTTAAAAATATGGGACTTCAGAGGAGCTGACTTTGATAAGATGGCCAACAGAGTTAAGCTAGCCCTGGCAAAAGAAACACAGGTGAGGAGGTACAGGCAAAGTGGGCAAGCATTAAGGATGCAATACTTGAAGCAACATCCCATTGTGTTAGACAGAAAAGGAAGTGCAAAAGAAGAAGAAAGAAACCACTTTGGTTCTCAGATACAGTAGCAGAAAAGGTCAGAGCCAAAAGGCTGGCCTTCAGGAAATATAAGGGAACACAGCAGGATGAAGATAAGGAGGCATACCAAACTGCATTAAGGGAAACAGGGAAGGCAGTAAGACAGGCAAAGTCCCAAACTGAGGAAACACTAGCACGCACAGTAAAAGAGGTGACAAGACTTTCTATAGATACATTAATGAAAGAAGAAAGCCCAGAGGGGTATTGCTAAGCTCAAAGGAGAAAAGGGGCATGTGAGGAGGAGGACCTATTAAAGCATCTATCCTAAATATATACTTTTGCTCAGTATTTACTGAAGAGAAAGTAGGCAGGACCCACAGCTCAGCACCATGGACACAGGGGAAGGAGGTGAGCACTACTCCTTCACAAAAGAAAGGGTCCTACAAGAGCTCACTAAGCTTAGGGTGGACAAGACAATGGGACCTGATGGCATACATCCCAGGGTACTTAAGGAGCTAAGGGTGGAACTAGCAGAGCCATTAGCAGAACTGTTTAGTGAGTCTCTGAGCACAGGAGAGGTCCCAGAAGACTGGAGAAGGGCTCATGTGATCCCACTCCACAAGAGTGGTAGCAGGAGGAGGCAGGAAACTATAGACCAGTCAGTCTTACCTTAGTAGTGGGCAAGATTATGGAGGCACTCCTTAAGGAAGGTCCTGTCAGACTAATCTCATAGATTTCTTTGACTGGGTAACCAGAGTGGTGGACCAAAGGGAGCAGTTGATGTCACCTACCTTGACTTCAGCAAAGCTTCGACACTGTTCCACATAGAAGATTGATAAATATGCTGGGTAGGCTCAGGGTGGGCCAGAAGTTGGTCAACTGGGTGATAAACTGGTTGATGGGCAGAAAACAGAGAGTGGTGGTAAATGGCATACAGTCAGAAGAGATGCAAGTCACAAGTGGGGTACATCAGGGATCAGTCCTGGGGCCAGTCCTCTTCAATATCTTCATTAGTGACATTGCAGTTGGACTAGAGGGTAAGGCTTGTCTGTTTGCAGATGGCACCAAGATCTGCAACAGAGTATATGATCCAGATGGGGTGGGCAGAATGAGAAGATCTGGATAAACTAGCAAAATTGTCAGAAGAGTGGCAACTGGGATTTAATGCAATAAAGTGCAAGATCATGCACATAGGGAAGATAAACCCTGAAGCCACCCATAGGCTGGGAGGAGTTTCTGGCAGTCACAAAGGAAGAAAGAGACTTGGGCATCATCATCACCGATGACCTGAAATCATCCAAGCAGACCTCTAAAGCAGTAGGTAAGGCTAGGGGATGTTAGGGTGTATTAGTAGGGGTATCACAAGTCATAAGAGGAAGGTAATAATCCCTCTTTACAAGACACTGGTTAGGCGCCATCTGGAGTACTGCATCCAGTACTGGAGGCCACACCTTCACAAGGACATTAACCAAATTGAGGCAGTCCAGAAAAGGGCAACAAAATGGTGCAGAGACTGCATCAGAAGACATATGAGGACAGATTAACGGAGCTCAATATGTATACCCTTGAGCAAAGGAGGAGGCGGTGATATGATCGAGACATTCAAACACATTAAGGGCATTAACAAGGTGAAAGAGTATAACATGTTTAAATATAAGAAAATAGCAGAGCAAGAGGACACAGCATGAGATTAGAGGGAGGCTGATTAAGGGGAATGTGAGGAAATTATTTTCACAGAAAGGGTGGTGGATGCATGGAATGGCCTACCTCAGGAAGTAGTGGCTATGAATACAGTGCAGGGCTTCAAACAGGCATGGGATAGGCATAAAGGGAGCAATACAGATGAGTATGAATAGATAGGCCACTGACAGAGCACTGGCCGATGGCACATTTATAAGGTAGAAAAGAAATGGGCAGTCTGGATGGGCCTTGCAGTCATTATCTGCTGTCAACTTCTATGTTTCTATGTTTCTATCCCCATGTCTGCAAATCACCCAACCTGGTAGGTACATACAGTAACTTTGGGGTAACCCTTGCCTCAGTGTTTGCACACAGAGGTTCTTTGTCTTTAAATAGTTTTTTATTTTAATGGGTTCACCACAATATAACCCAGACAGACCGTCTTAGGGTAGCTGGTTCATTTCACTGCAGTGTAAAACAGATGAGGCATACTGAAGAGTCCTGGTAGGATGAAACATGTGTCTATGTTTTCTGTTAGCACCCATTGCAAACTGCGTGAGAGGCCTTTCGGCACCATGCAATTCTGCTTAAAGTTGAACCAGTATAATATTCAGTGGTGATTTGCATATGCAGCCCATGATGCTTTGTATTGTGTGGGCATGTGTAATTTTGTATTTTCTTGAAACTGGGCTTCTCAGCCAAATGCCCTTTGGGTAACCTTTGCCTCAGTGTTTGAGCACAGAGGTTCTTTGTTTTTAAATAGTTTTTATTTTAATGGGTTCACCACAATATAACCCAGACAGACCATTTTAGGGTAGCTGGTTCATTCCACTGGGGTGTCAAACAGACGAGGCATACTGATGAGTCCTGGTAGGATAAACACATGTCTATGTCATCTGTTAGCACCTTTTGCAAACTGCATGAGAGGCCTTCGGCACCATGCAATTCTGCTTAAAGTTGAACCAGTATAACATTCTGTGGTGATTTGCATATGCAGCCCATGATGCTTTGCATTGTGTGGGCATGTGTGATTTGTATTTACTGTAACTGTACTTTACTGTATCTCCTGAATGGAACTGTAGCACCCTCCCTGCTAATCACCATCCAAGTATATTGCAGTCACATCGCTGTCTCTTCCGGTTGGCACTGGCAGTGCACCAGATATATACTCTGGAACAGCATAGTAACTCTCGGCTCAAGCCCCTTGAATTTAGTGACAAACAATACAGCACATAAGATATCATCAATCTCAGAGTCTTTCTTCTGTCTTTAGTTTAAAAGTCCTCACTGAATAAGGTTGGTAACCTAATCAACCTCCTCCTGTCTTAAGTTTATGTAGGAGAACTAGCCTCCCTCCCAGATCATCTCTTCATATGGGTTGCTCAGCTGCTTGGTACTCAGTCTCACGGTGATGATGGTACACTGTGGTAGGTGCGGTACATGATGTTATGATGGCTGAGATACCACTGAAGAAGATAGAACAGACAGTTAGTCTTACCATAATGGTAAGACTAAGAGTACATCTTTGGGGATCCATCTCAGTCAGTCATCATGTGTATTTCTGTCCACAATCCCACTTTTCTCTTGGGGGTCTTTTCTTTCAGGACCTGGCACCTGCAGTCCTTGGCTATCTGCTGCATCTGTCTACTCTTACTGTATCCACATCATCACTTTTTATAGCCAAGTAAGTTACTGGCTGGGAGGATGCTGACAGCTGGTTCCTCCATTTTCCTCTGTTCTCACTTCTCCCACAGTCCTTCTAATCTTGTTCCAGAATCCACTCTGTCTCCACTCTCTTGGGGGGACTGAGGAGGATGCAGTATATTTTCCCTTGCCCTGTTGCTGTGGCATGATGTAATGGAAGCTTAAAGCAGTGTAATATGTGCTCATGAATGATTATGAGATGACATACATTGATGTTTTTATCCATGGTTCACGACTCCTCTCACGTAATGAATCATGATCAACTTGAAACACGATTGCAGCGAGTGCACCAGCCAGCACCATGTACTAAATGCAACTGCAATCAATATATTATCTGTGATGATAACAATCGGAGTTATCAGACCACTGGCATTCGACTACTACTACTACTAGGCTCTAACTCTTGCCAAAGAAGTTAATCACAGAGTTCCTTCCTTCCATCCATTCCTCCATTCTCATGTGTACTGCCTCGTATTGCAGTGTTTCACACTGTATACATTACATTACAACAATATGCTGTTTGCTCAACTGTTTTCATGTATTGTAGTGTGTAGTAGCTGCAGCTCTGTGCAGATCCCAACAGTACAACATATTGTCACATGAAACAAAAACGTTTCAGAGTTTCACACCTTGCTTGGGTACACGGCAAGGTAAAAGTAGAAATGATTTTTACCAATTGTTATACATTTTATTGTTGTACAACAACTACACAGAATCAGATGTCATTCAACATTTTTAATTTCTGGTTAGGTATCTGGCAGTTTTTCACAACAAACGTGTTATGCATTGTATTTCTCCACCTTCTTGGAATGTAATAGTGTAAAATAGACATCGATGGAAAACTAATAAATCTAAAATCTAATTTTAACCAAGTTACTTTACTGGGAGTTATTATTGTAACTTACACGATGGCAATGTTTTTTTTACATATTCCATGTTTCACAACAAAATGTCATCAGTGAATATGTCAGTCTATGATATGAATGAACACTTGAAGGAAATCGTCAGGTCATTATAATTAACAACAGTCATTTATTACATTTCCATTGTTATATTAACAGAAGCGGTTAACTACTTCTCAATTTTAGCCATAACAAGCCATATACTATGGTATGACATGTGTCAACAACTTATACAAAATGTTACATGATAGACAAGACTGTTAAGAAAATGTATTACACATAATTGAACATCACAACTTGATTTTATGTATGTGACATGAGTCCATGACAGATGACACTAAGTGTATGTATATGTGCATTGTTGATACTCAGTTTATTTAACACTGATGTCTTGAGAGATCAGCTGGGATTACTCGAGTAAAATTTTTAACTACATTACAGTGAGTTCAGTTGTCTTATCTTGTGTCACTTTAAGGCAAATACAGGTTTGATACACTCTACACTAAGGCACTGTATGAAGCTAACATTACAATTACAAGAGAGTCACAAAATAACACTGGGCCGCTCCTGTCCCTCCTACTACACTTGATGCTTGCTAATTACAGTGACAGGCATTGAAAATCAACACAGATGTTGTCAACAATAACATGACATCTTCTTCCAAGTTCTCCCTCAGTCCAGTGTCCCTCCGTCCCTCCTTCTCATTCTGCCTAAAAGGTAAATGACTGTCATTACAAAGTGCAGTCCCACTCCCAGCTGGCGTGATGTGTGTGAAGAAGTAGTGAACTATGCTTGCAGACCTCTCACAGCCTGCTCTATTACTCCTCTTGGCTACTCGACTCTGGGTGTGGACTACCCTCAGTCAGTCCTTTTCTGTCTTTCTCCTGTACTTCCTTTCCTGTACATAGCTGATCATGCAGATTGCATAGCTAACCTTAGCTGTCTGGGCTGCTACATAGCTTGAAAGAGGCAAAACAAACAAACAAACAAAAAAGCGTAGAAATAATAAGTAAACTGCTTTATCTTCTATATTATTAACATACAGACAATGTTAATGCGTTTCTACAGCATTTCTAGAGATTCTGATTTTGGACTCACAAATCTGGTTTTGGACCCACATTTCTGGTAGTGGCGGGTCCAATTGGACTACGTTCATGGAATCTCTACCTCTGTCACTGGGTAGTGGTATGCATTGCTACCCCCAATCTGGATACTGTTTTATTTCCTCTCTTCCAGTTGTCAGAGCTATAAGGGAGTCCAAAAGGGTTGACAGGTATGTTGTCTTCATCTTATGAATAACCCACTGTAGCCCACAAATAGTGCTTAAATTGGAGATACCTAAAAAATCCTGCTGTTTCAAAGCAAATTCCAGTTTTAGCTGTTGGAATGATTCAAGGTTCTGATCCATAAAGAACTGACCCAAGGTTTGTAGGCCCTGCAGCTCCCACTGATAAAATGTCAGATCTCATCCAAGTGGAGCAAAGTCTCTACAACTCAATATCTGTGTTTTGGGGGTGAGGGAAAGTGGTAGGCTTAGTTTCCTGTTGGCCTCTTGCCATGCCTGAATGGTGGTCTGAGTCCAAGGGTTGGAGAAATACAGTTTATGTAGGTGGGGTGGGGATCTAAATGTAATATGTCTGACACCTGTTTAAGAGCCAGGATGCCAATTCAATTTCCACCCATTTGGGGGATGTTGTGACAAAGTACTTGGAGCTTGTAACTGCTCAGCCCAGTAATACATATGCATATCGGAGAGTCAACCCCCATTATTTTTGGGTGACTGTAATATTTTCCATTTAACTCGTGATTTTCTACCACCCAAATAAACTTGGAAAGAGTTATGGTCAAGTCTCTCCAGAAGGAATTGGGAGGGTTGTATTGGGAGAGCTTCAAAGATAAAAAGACAACGAGGAGAATGTTCATTCTGGTAGTTTCTATTTTGCCTGAGAGAGGGTGATTCCTTCTACCGATTACAGTCTTCTCTAATTTCCTGGAGCAACTTCATATAATTTTTAAGAAGATTTGTTTCAGATCTCAAGGGATCTGCACTCCCAAGTATCAAAAACCGAAGTACACCATTTGAAAGGGTCCAGGGCTGAGAGGTCTCTGCCCCTCTCTACCTCCACCGGATACATTTCTGATTTGTCTGTGTTTACCTTATAACCCGAAAAAGCCCAAATTCTTGTAAAATGTTTTTATTATAGGGATCACATTGACTGGATCAGAGATCTATAACAATGTATCATCTGCATATGGGAAATCTTTACCTTCACCCCTGGACCTTCAAGCCCTGGAAGGTGTCTGACTGTCTGATATAAGCTGCCAATGGTTCCAGACTCAGGGCAAAAGAAGAGGAGAGAGGCAACCCTGCCTGGTCCCTCTGTGGAGTGAACATGTCAGTAAGATCACTCCATTTACCCTGACCCTTGCCACCTGATCCCAGTATATATTCCCTATTCAAGACCTGAATTTGTTTCCAGTTGAATCTCCCAGGACCCCATCCAGATACTGCCAATCTACTTTGTCAAATGCTTTTTCAGCATCTAGGAAAGAACTACATTAGGTCTCCCAGGGAGATCCAGCTCAGGAGAGAACATTCAACAGCAAGCGAACATTGTCTTGCAAGTGTCTCTTAGTATAAATCCAGTTTGATCAGAGTGCACCAGGTCTGATATGACTTCTTATAATTGGTTACTCAGGACTTTGATGAATATTTTGCATCCTGATTGAGTAGTGCAATTGGCCTGTAGCTATTACATTGGGTGTGGTCTTTTCCGGTTTTGGAATTACAGTGATCAAAGCCTCCTTCCAGGTGTTAGGAGGGCCCATGGTTCCTGGGCGGAATTACAAATCTTTGTCAATAATGGAGCAAAGTCTTTCCTAAAACATTTTAAAATTCTGCTGCATAACTGACTGGGCCTGATGTTTTTCCTCTGAGTAGGGCCTTAATCACCGTCAATAATTCCTGCTCTGTAAATGGGATTCCAGGAGTGATTTATATATGTCGGAAAGGGTGGGAGTTTTACTTTGTCTAAAAATGTTTGCATTCGCTCTTGATGCTGAGGGTCTCTATCCATTTTATACAGTCTTTCATTGAACCCTTGAATTCTTCTGCAATCTCTTCAGAGAAAGTCTGTCCTGGGGTGTTGTGAAGGAGGTGATCTTTTCAACATATCTATATGCTGCTTATTTCCATGATCTTTGGGCCAGTAATTTATCCACCCTCTCCCCTCTCATAGTACTTCTGCCCCAAATATCTAAGGTTATTTTCCACCCATCTTTGTAGTAGAAAGTTATATTTATCCCAAGCTTGGGTGAGTTTGGTCAGTACTGTGGTTGCACAAGTTTGCTTGTGCTCTTCTTCTAAAACAGTAATTTGGTCTAGGGAGCTCTGGACTTAAGCCGTGTTGTTTATATTTATATGAGGTGTATGAAATAGTGTGGCCTCTCAGTACTGCCTTTAAAGCATCCAAATAAATTTTGGGGCAGAATCTGATTCCAAATTTTCATTTAGATAATGCTGAATCAGATGTTTAATTGAATATTTGTAATGTGTGGCATTTAGTAAACCTGTGTCAAATATCCAGAGCCCTTTAGGTTTCTGCTCACCCCAATTTAGTTTTGCTTTCATCATAACATGGTCAGACAAAGTGATGGGGAAAATATGTATCTCTTTAAAGCTATACAAAAAGTCTTTTGTGTATAATACCTGTCTAGTTGAGAATATGTGTTAGTAGCTGGGGAAAAGAATGTGTAATTTCTGGTAACGGGTTCTGAGATCTCCATGGGTCGACCATTCTCGAGTCAATATAAAGGGTTCTTAATAAGCGAGAACAGGCTTTGGAGCGGGAGTTTTGAGGGAGCTCCTGTCTTTCACCACATCTTCAACACAATTTCAATCTCCCATGCAAATAATTTCCCAGGGAAGGCCAACTAGATTGGAGAAACAATTATCTAAAAAATTCTTCTGAAGGAGGGTGGGGGCATAGACTCCTACTAAATGGATTAGCCTTCCTTTGAGTGAACCTGAGAGAATCAGCCAGTAGCTCAAGCCCTCTCTGTATTCTTTGAATCTGGAATGGAAGACCCTTTTTAATAAGGAAAGCCAGCCCTGCACTCCTTGCAGTAGGATGCTCATCAGAGTAAACATTACCCACCCAAGACCTATGGAGCTTTAAATGCTCCTGCAAGAGAGCTTAGTTTCTTGAAGGCAGGCAATATCACAATTTTCTTGTTTTAATTCTGTGAGGATCTTAGAATGTTTGACCACATTGTTAATTCCCTTGACATTCAGGGAGCAAAGTGTCAATGAAACCATTGCATATTATACAGTAAAAGGAATACTATCTGATTTGAATAGTAAAGTCTTATCATCTGTCTGATATTATTATTAAGTCCATTTGAGTGCATATTCCCTCTAAGATTAGGTGAGAAAGAAAGAAAGCAGATAGAGAAAAGTAGGAAAAAGATACAGAAAAAGGAAGATAATTGCATTTGGTAGTAAACCAACCAACAACGCAATAACTGGAATAATTCCTCCACCAAGGAACAACTATGGAGAGGAGAGGGAAACAAACTTGTTGGCAGGATCAAATTGATCCACCAGGATCACCTCAGAAAGGTGAAACTTCCCACTGGGGAGAAAGGGACTGATGCCCTAGAGTTAAAGCACCCTTCTCTTAAGATGCAAGGCTTAGGGGCTCAGTGAGACCAAAACCCCTATAGCCTGTGCCCTCTGAGAGTTTCAAGTACCAGTGAGGCAGGGATCGCTTCTGCATCTCCTGCCCTTTTATTTATGTCCCTAGCACTCTGGTTTCCAGATGAGCCAAATAATAACACCCCACTTCCAAGATCGCTGGAGGCAATAATTTCTAGGTAATTATATCATTAGGCCATCTAAGAGGGGTTGCCATTATGGAACTTCTAAAACATAAGGTTCTGTAGCCAGACAAGGGAACCATTCTTGGGGTGGGAGCCTGAAACCTGAAAGGAGAAAAATGGGTTTATAGGATGTGTCAGTTCCAAGTCCTTGTTCCTTGGAGCTCACTGGAGTGAATAAAGTAACTGAATAGGTTGGTGAGATAAAGTCAGATTAGTCTATCCACACTGTAAAGTCTGAATTCATGGAGGCAAGTGAGGGGTTGAGCTCAATCCACACCGTTTCTCGGGCGACATTTCATCCACTAAATTCAATAGAGTTTCAGAAAAATAAACCCTTAGCGACTGGAGCCTCACAGAGAAAAATTCCATGTATGACAAGATCAGTTCCTAGCCCGCTACATCGTCTTCCACAGCTCCACAGCTCCAAGTCTGCACGAAGAAAAGTTCCATCCAGAGTCCCTGGGCAAAACAGATGGCAGTGATCACCCTTGTTGATCAGAACACGCAGAGTAAGTAAAATGTTCAAATCTCTTTTGGGTGTCTCTAAAACCAGACTACTCTGGGCAGCAACAAGGAGGAAAGAACGATCCATTCCGACTGTCTTTGCCCTGTGGGATATTCCTGCAATGTCCATAGTCTCCAAAGTCCAAAACTGTCTGACATTGATTAAACCAAGTGGACTGACCTTTTTAGAGCCATTTCAAGAGGTCAGCATGCAGTGGGAGCAACACTTCTGATCTAGAATTTGGGTTCTGTGGTTTCTTGGCGTCTGGAGTCAGGGACCGTAATATTTGTTCGATCTCACTCTCTGCAATTTCCTCCTTCAGGTCTGGCAAGGAATTCCCTCTGCTTTCAGGATATCAGCCACCACAAGCAATGAATCAAATACTCTGGGACCCTCTGAAAGTTTGACCCACAGTCTGGCTGGGTAATGAAGGTACACTCTCTTGCCTTTCTCCCTTAATTGCTTTGCCACCCACAGGACCTTTTTCCCATGTTGCCATGGATGGGAAGTCTTGGTCCATGTATACCTTAGTGCCATCTAAATTTAAATCTTTCTAGCCCATGCCAGATGCAGTATTTTTTCCATTATGGAAATTTCTGGAATTTAATTAGGATGGCTCGGGAAGTTCCCCCCGTTTGGGCTTGGGGCCCAATGTGCAGTGTGCTCTTTTGATTTCTAAAGGCATATCTTCATCCAAATTTAACTCCATTTTCAGCCACAACTCCATAAAAGCTGGCATATCATCCTGTTCTATCCTTCTGGAATACCAACCACCACGGATGTTGTTTCATAGGGATAGTGCTTGACATCTTCTGCTTTGGCCGTGAGGCCCTCTCTTTTGTGGAGATAAGCGAGGGAGTGCGGCCATAGGCCATGCTTTATTCTGCATACTATCCACAAGTTTTTCTATAGCAGTGGTTCTCATTTCTAACTTCCAAAGTCTCTTTGGATATCGGTCCTTAGCCATCTATGCGCTGCAGCAGTTTTAATATTTTCCTTGCTTAGGAGTCTTGTCCCAATAGAGTCTGAGCCTGAACCAGAATTCTCCTCTCCTGTACCTGAGAGCACTGAGGAGCGGGAGAGTGCAGGGCTTAGGCCAGGGCGGGTCTTCTTCTCGCTCTGAACCACCATTCTGGGCTCACTGGACTCCTCTTCTTGGTCCATCCCATCGCTGGAAGAAATGGTTGTATGGCCACAGGATAGTTGCAAAAGTGAAGAGTTAGCTCTCTGGATTACACTCGATTGCACACTGAGGGGCTGAGAGCTGAAGGCTAAGCCACCATTCTAGATCACTACATCACGGAAGTTCCCTATATATTAATTTTGTTCCCCTTTTATAAATAAGACCACACACCTCAGGGTGTACCATCGAGCTCTGATATATGTACTTCTCGGGTGGTTGAAGACACTCAGCTTTCCTTTGTGCCAAACAATAAACTCAAAGGCCAGGATATTCAAACTCGTCAGCCTGTGGTGCAAGCCTGGGGCAGCTCAACTTGGTTGCACAGGGGTATGGCCTGGGCGATATTCAACGGAGCTGTGCTATGGTGCAGCAGCTTTGAATATCGCACCCTGGCCATCCCACTATACATAGTGCAGTGGCACTGCACCAGTGCGAAGTAGCCAGAATGGAGCATGGAGATCGCGCTAAGCGCAAGTGCCATTGCGCCATGCACAGCACCTGCGATATTCAAAGGGACATGCAAATAGGGCCATAATTTATGCAAGGCACATGGGGCCATTTGCATGTCATTATGGCCCAATTTGCATCCCATTAGCATGCAGGTGCGCTGATCCCCGATGACTTGCGCCTGGCACCCTGCCAGGCAGCAGCCGTTGAGGACCACCCCCCTGCAGCCTGATCGCGAGGCATTTGTGTTAAAAAATCCTCATCTAATATCCCTGGTGGTCCAGTGGACTGAGTGCTGCCTGATCATGGGCATCTGGTTGAATAACCCTCCTCCTATATCCCTGATGGTCCAGTGGCCGCTATGTTTCCCGATCGCGGGCATTTGTCTACCAAAAAAGCCTCATCCAATATCCCTGGTGGTCAGTGGACCGCACTCTGCCCGATCACGGGCATCTGTAAAACATTAAAGACAACCTATTACCCTGGTGGTCTAGTGTACTCCCTCCCCACCGCCCACTGAGCCCCACCACCCTACTCCCCTGGTCATCCGGCGGGCAGCACCACCCGCCTGAAGCCCGCCTCCCACCGACTGACAGCTCGGTGGGGCTGCACACCAGTGGTTCGCGCATGAGCCAATGGGCGTGCAACCATACCAATCTCACATTCAGATATGTGAATGATTCATTCACATATCTGGACTAATAACAAGACGATATGGGCTACACATGGCTGGCTACGCTGTGAGCAACTGCAACCTACCCGGCTGTCAATCGGCGGGGCAGCAGGCGGGTGGGGTGCTGCCGCCCACCAGCTGACCAGGGGTTGGGGCAGTGGGGCTCAGTGGGCAGGCGGGGAGGTAGACTGAACCACCAAGGTAATAGGTCATCTTTATGTTTTACAGATGCCCACATCGGGCAGAGTGCGGTCCACTGGACCACCAGGATATTGGTGGGGTGACTTACACAGATGCCCATGATCGGGCAGCGATCGGTCCACTGGACCCCGGGATATTGGACAAGGCTTTTTTGTAGACAAATGCCCGTAAGGGAACATAGCGGTCCACTGAACCACCAGGGATATTGGAGGGGTTTATTTACACAGATGGCGTGATGGGGCATGGGGGGTGCCGCCAGGTGCAGCAGGAACTCGGGTGACCACCACAGGTGGCAGCTGCCTGTTGTGCCCCGCAATGTGGCAGCTCACCTGTGGGTGGCCATCATTTGTTCCTTTTTTTGGCTTAACTTTGTGCAGGCGCAGTAGGGTTGCACATGCATGGCTCTGCACATCCCGAGTTGAATATCGGGCTGTGCAGGTTATGCATGGGCACGCCCCTACCTGTGCCTGCATACATTACTGATGCACTCGGTGCATCGGGATTTGTGCGCAAGACTTTTCCTTTTTGAATATTGTGTCAAGCGCATTGGTTGTGCATGGCGCAACACTGCTGCACCATGAGCAACCCTTTTGAATATCTGGGCTAAAGTGTACATATATCAGAGAATGATTACACACTTTGTCATATGTTAACACTTGCATATCACTACTTATCTCTAGCTTCCACTGTATCATGTTTCTGTAGCAGCTTAAGGGTAATATTTACAGTTTGATAATCCATTTTATCACTTCCACTGAACAACAAGCCTTTGATTTATATAGTAACCCTTTCTTAGGGCCTTATGTACTATTAGAGAATAGTGCATGATCCACTCATAGCCATTCCTGGCAATGGCGCATATTCATGTCATATTATTCACACAGCATGCCTCATGTACTAGCATAAGTGAAAAAAAAAAAAGAAAAAGTACCTTTGGTGCATAGCATAGTGCATTTATGGAAGTGCCCTCCTTTGAAAATTACAATGCAGGCTGAATTAATGGCACACATGGAGGAAAAAGGAAAATCAGCCAGCAGTTGTTATGCCATTTATTTTACTGACATCTAGATGACAATAGATTCAGTGCAAATACTAACAGCAAAGTGCAAATAAAAACTGGCATACAGATAGCCAGTATGTTGAACTCATATGGCCAAAATGCCCGGTGCTTCATTTTTATGGGCATCATCAGGTTCAGAGTTTAGTCACTGGAACACCTCATACTGTATATGCATAGAAACATAGAAATTGATGGCAGATAAGGACCACTTGGCCACCTAGTCTGTCCATTTTCCCTACCTATTGCAATACTGCAGATCCTACTTGATCTCTGACTTTTACCCTCTCTTTCTTATTCCTAAGGTTCCTTCTGCCTATCTCAGGCATCCTTGAGTTCCTCTAGTATTTGTTCCCCGTCATCTCTTCTGAGAGGCTGTTCTATGCATCCACCACACTTTCTGTGAAAAATACTTCCTCACATTACCCTGAGTTTACTCCCTCCAGCCTCATATTATGACCCCTTGTTCTTGAACATCTTTTTCTGAAGGATGCTACCCTCTTGTACCTTATTTATACCCTGAAGGTCTCTATCCATATCCCATCTCTCTCTTCCAGGGTATACATATTGAGGTCCTCTAGTCTCTACTTATATGACTTTTGGTGCAGACCCTGCACAATTGTTGTTACCCTTCTCTGAACTACCTCTATTCTGCCTATGCCCTTCTGGTCATGCTGCAGAACTGGACACAGTACTCCAGAGGTGATCTCACCAATGATTTGTACAGTGGCATAACCACCTCCTTGTTTCTACTGGTTGTACCTCTCTATGCACCCCAGCATCCCACTGGCTCTACCCACAGCCTTTTCAAAATGTGTGGTCACCTTTAGGTAATCAGATATGATTACCTCCAGGTCCTTTCCTGTTTGGTGGCCATCAGTACTCCCCCATCATGTACTCCTCCCCTGGGTTCCTGTGTCCCAAGTGCATGATCTTGCACTTCTTTGCACCGAATCTTTGCTGCCACACTCTTGACCAATCCTCAAGCCTGCCTAGTTCCTCCTCTTCCCCTCCCAGGAGTGTCAACTCTGTTGCAGATCTTAATGTCGTCTGCAAGAGACATACTTTCCCTTACAGCCCTTGCAATGTCCTTATGAAGACATTAAAAGGACTGCCCAGAACTAATTCTTGTGGCACCTCACTGGTCACAATCCTCTCCTCAGAATAAACACATTTTAACATCATATATGTCATTAAACAGAACATTGACCTTTCTTCTCTAAGTTAATGAAGAACCATAATCATACAGTTGGAAAACATCACTAAAGTGCAGTGCAAAATAATAAATAAAATAAATAAATAAATAAATAAATAAATAAATAAATAAATAAATGCAATGCAAAGTAATAAAACTATAAATAACAATTATCCCAAGCAGCACCACTATCCATATGTCTTTCCAAGAAAGTTAATTCCTAATGTGATAAAGAAACAGTCTTATAGGCATATGAATAATTATTTACTGTATCAGATTCAATTGATTACAGAAATAAATTCAAAGGATCAATAACGTGTTTTAAATTCAATGAGAGAGAGAGAGAGGAGGAGAGAGAGAGAGGAGAGAAGGCGCAAGTGGGATGGAGTGGACAGATTAGCTCCTGAATTTTTGGATCACCCTTGCACCCCTTGCCTCACAGCAGCCAGCACCAAATACCTCAGGATCCACAAGTCTCAGAATCCTCTGAGGCCTACTAGATAAAAGTTATAGTTTAGACAGCTGGACATCAGTAGCTACCTAGACAAAAGAGATAAATAACAAAATGTTACTATCCAAGTTAGAATTTCTTATGGTACATGCATACAAATCATGCACCGTACATGTATTTCCTTAAACAAAGGCTTTCAAATCAAAATTGAGTCTGTGAATCCATGGCTTTCATTCTGTTGTAAGAGTCTAAAGTTTATCCTTCCTTTTCTTGGGGGCACTCATTCTATGCCTATGAATTGAATCCCAGTGGGGTTAGAACTGTCACCACCTGCAAGTGTGGAGGAGTAGCCAATTTGTTTGTAGTTATGGAATGCAAATGTTCAGGTGGCCCTCAGTTCTCCCCACATACACTTTACCACACAGGCACTATAAACACAGATGATAAAAGCAGTGGAACAGCTTACACATTACTGTGCCTCCACCCTATCTAATGTAATTGGATGGATGAATTCCTTTCCTAGCTATGCACATCTGTATATGCTGCAACCCCCACAATAATAACAAATTCAGCTCAGAGCCAACACGGCTGCTTCAGAGCAGTGAGCATGAGTCAACCAGCACTCAGAGCTCCTGATGCAGCTGACGCTGTAGTTGTGCAGTAGTCGCTCATGCGCAGTGGCCAATATGAACATGTAAACAATTGAAAATGGCAGCAGATTAGGCCATAACATCTATCAAGTCTGCTTGAGATGCAGCTTACAGCTTGATAACTGCTTCTGCCCCCTCCCTTCCATACCTCCCTGATTTCCACTCTGAGTTCCCGTGGACTCTACCCTCCCTACCTGTACCCTGCCCATGTATCTATCCCATCCCTTCTTAAAACCTCCCACTGATTCCCTTGATACCAGCTCCTCAGGTAGCACATTTCAAGGCATCACCACTCTTTCTGTGAAGTAATGCTTTCTCAGGTCTCTTCTATACTTCCCTCTCACTAGTTTCAGGCTATGACCCCTCGTGGTCCCTTCACCCTTCAGTCTGAACACCTCCTCTGTTTACTCTATTAATACCTTTCAAGTATTTAAAGGCCTCAAGCATGTCCCTCTGTCCCTTCCTTCTTCCAAGGAATACATGTTTAGCTTCCTAAGTCTCCCCATATAGGGCTTATCTCCAATCCTGAGGATCATCTTAGACACTCTCCTCTGGACTCTCTCTCAGGAGCATAATGTCCTTCTTTAAGTAAGGGCACCAAATTGTATACAGTACTCCAAGTGCAGCCTAAGCAAGGATTTGTACAGTGGCAGAATTACCTCCTCCCTTCTCAAAGTGATCTTCCTAGCAATGCACCCAGCATTCTGTTTGCCTTAGCTGCTGCTTTCCTGCATTGTTCTGGGTGATTCATTTTAGTGTTCACTACTCCCAGATCTTTTCTTCCTCCGAGACTGTTAACTGTACCCACCCCCAATTTGTAGCTGTATCCAGGATTCCTAGTTCCCAAGTGAAGTACACTGCACTTCCTAACGTTAAACCCCAATAATCACTGGGCGTGTGCAGAAAGCCCACCGTACCCAATATGGCTGCTGTCACAGAAGTGTGCATGTGCAATGATTGAGAAAGAGTCTGCTGTACCTAAGATGACTGCTGGGATAGAAGTGTGCAAGCATGATACTCCTGTATACATAATGAACTCCTGGTGGCCATCTTGAGCACAGTGTGCTCTTGCCCCACAACTGCGAAAGTGATGGGCAGAGGCAAAATAGTCCCCTGTGGAAGGTGGGTTGTAAGTCCTCAGAGGGAAGAAATGGCGGGGAATCAATGCTAAAGCAATGACCACAGAACTGTGGACACTGAGCACAGCACTGCAGGAAGCACAGATCAGGCGTGTCTGGTCACGTACTTTCACAGTCCCTTTTCTCTCCTAGAATTTGTCTGCAGGGCTCAGTCCATGGAGCCATAATAAATGATAATTCAATACAGGTATCTAAATTATTATTAAAAATACATTCCATATGTGCAGCCAAGAATACATTACATCATGATTAAAACAATAAAATCAAAATCAAAGTAAATGACCAGTTTGTCTTCTTTTTGCTTGGGTATTTTAAGATTTATTGCTAATGTATATAATTACATGATATATGCAAGACACATTTAAAGACATATGTCAAATACATGAAAAGTATATGTAAAGTATTAATAATATATTCTGATATATAAAACATATATAATGGGAATATAATGCTAATATTTATTTATTTAGTTTTGTTGACGGGTAAGTGCTCTAGACAAATCCTGCCTATTTTCAGGCACGACCGGAGAGGATACAGATGAATGCCAACTGACCTTGAACCAGATTAAGCTGTTGGTGGTATTATTAGTGAATGAGAGAAATTTGGCCAGGACACCGGAAATTCCCCTACTCTTTTCGATAAGTGCCATGGGATCTTTAACATCCACTGAACTACCACCAGAACAGGTAGATGGGACCTCGGTTTAACGTCTCATCCGAAGACAGCACACCTCAAGTGCAGCACCCCTCTCATGCTGACTACAGTGTCAGTACTGGGATATTAACCCAAGTGCCAGATGAGGAACTGAACCCACAGCCTCTGATCTCCTGGCCTCAGAGGCGGTGTGCTACCTACTGAGCCACTGACATTAACAATTATATTAACTATACTTATCACATATTGTATATTGTGCATATTAATCAGATACTGTATATCAAATCTGCCAATTTCATATAATATGCATATATTTCAGATTACTGATGACAGATACAGATGAAAAATATATTAATATCAACTTGAAAATATATTTGAAATATAAATTAATATAATATATTTAATATATAGTTATTTTCCATATAGACAGGGCCTGAGGTACAAGGGGCTGTGACCCTACGCAGCTACTGTGTTGCTCACTGCTCTCAGTTTGTCCTTACCTCTAACTTTCTGGCCTACCTCAGGGGTGCTGAAGGAGCAGCAACAGCCACGCTTTCCTCCTAACCAGGAAGCACTGCTGCTGGTAGTACACCAAACCATGGGCTGCTGGTAGTACAATAAACCATGTGCTGCTGGATTGCAGGGTGCTGGGGCTCACTCCTGAGCACGGATCAGTCATAGGGTAGCACAACACCTTACCACTGGACCATCAATGTGGCCCTTTCCTCTGGAATGGAAAATGAATTATATTATTTGAATGCTAAGATAAAGCCTTGACAAATACTGTATCTGTCACTTGGGTTTCCAGATAGTGGCTACTATCCTACATGCCTCTTATAAGCTAGTGTGGTTTATTTTTGCCAGGTACTAAAGGGACTATGACAACCCTCACCCCACCCCCTATGCACACACACCTATTCTGACATTGTTTTACTAAAGTGAGACTTGAAAATCTATTTTTGTTTACAATTTGACTATTGCTCTGCACTATGGAATAACACACAAATGTAATCTACTAGCATTCAAGCTTTCTTAAATATTATCTTCACCCCACACTCTACATACAACGCACACACAAATGCATTTATAGTAATTGTAATAACATATTTTTATTTGCATTTCCTGCATGTCCTGCTCCATGCCTGGGTCTCCAATGTTGTCCTCTTTTTAGCATTAGTAATTTGGTGCTCAGTCTGGACAACACAGCTGTTTGAGTAACTGTAATTAGAAATAAACTTGAACCTAGGTGTTGACTTAATTTTGGATACCCTGGTACTCTAACTGTAAATGAACAACAACAACAAAACATAAAAAATTGGCGTATCTGTATAGAACTGAGGTTGGTCATCCATAACTGGGCTCAAAGATTGTGTGAACTCCAGTTACATTGCAAACTTGTGAAGGTGCCCAGTGCTGCCAGTGTGTTATAGTTCTGTGGAGATGCTAAACTGTATGGGTTATCACTCTTACATTGAGAAAATGGTCTGAGGTCTAGTGCCCAAATGGACCCACAGTGACATAATAAAGACACCACACCCATTTATATAGTGATAATCTGACACATCTTTTGCTTCAAAAGATTAAATTTTACAATTGACATTTGGAATTGACACACATATACATATACATGATTGCATGAAAACATTAGACCCTGGGGCAGAAAATTCAGGCAACCTGGCCACTTGCAGAGAACTACTGCTCATCCGAATTTTTGAGGGAACTCTGGCCTGCAGCTTGGCAGACCCGTCCAGGGCCATGCCTTTCCTTGGACAGTTCCCTCCCTGTTCTGGAGTCAGGAGAGTGCCCATATTGGGCTGCATCCCGACCATGGAATCATGTCCCTCCCCTGCATTCTTTTGCCAATCTCAACCATGGTGACCTCCCTACCTTTGAAGCATACCATCCCAGGGTCACGCCTCCAGCCCTTGGTAACCCAATGCTATATACCTCTGTGCCGCCTACTTTGGTTTCCTGGCCAGCCATGAATTTATACCCTGCCAACACATTTGCAGCTGCAACAAGTTCTAGCTATAAACTATGAGGTATCTGCCCATGGCCAATTCATCCCAGGGTGGATGGGTGGAGAATGAAGCTGATGGATGAAAGAGGAAAGCCCTCTCAGTCCCTCCAATAAGTACCCTCCTAACCCCTCCTTTGTAAACTGACCCTGTGGACCCCTACCAGGCACCTCCATCCTGGTAGGTTAGAATGCTGCAGGGGTGTCCCTGCTCACAAGACATGGCAAAAACCAGCCCTTATGCTCTACGGGTCATGTGCCAAGTGACCCCCCATAATAGGCTGAGGGGTTCATTGCCCAAATGGACCCACAGTGACATAATAAAGACACCACACCCATTTCTGGTGATAATAAGGCCCCAGCTTTTACTTTAACAAATATTTCAATTTACAATTGACATTCAAAATTGACACTTATATACAGATACATGATTGCATGAAAACATTAGATCCCTGGGGCAGCAAATTCAGATGGCCTGGCCACTTACAGAGAACCACTGCTCCATCTGAACTTTTGGGGAGCTCTGGCCCTGGCTCAGGCAGATCCGTCCAGGGCCATGCCTCTCCTTGGACAGTCCCCCATTCCAGATTCCAGGACAGACATGACTCCTAACCAGGAATGTGCCCATATCGGGCCGTGCCCCTGACCATGGAATCATGTCCCTCGCCACTGCATTCCATTGCCAGTCTCAACCATGAGTGACCTCCCTACCTTGAAATGTACCCATCCCAGGGCTGTACTTCCGGCCCTCAGTCACCCAATGCCATATTCCTCTGCACCGCCCACTTTGTTTTCCCAGCCAGCCATGAATTTTATGCCACCAAAGTGAAATCACATTACCCTACTAATGCCCAAGGGGTCTGAACCATGCCCAAAGTACAGCTTTGCAAAATCCTGCAAAGAAGAATTAAAATTTCACTACCCATGTCCGGCAAGTGTACCCCATCCTCTCTATGGAGGCCATCCCCATTCCTATCGATGTAAACATTTATTTATTTAATTAAAGTTTTACCAGGAGGGCACACTGAGCAAAGTACTGCTCGATTCAGGTGCATCCTGGAGACATGCCTGATTATCTCCACTCTGAATGACGGGAAAAAACAAGATGCCACCTGGTTGAAATTCCTGTGGGCTGTATCTATTGCTTGAAATGTGTGCACCCCCCACCTTTATCCAGTATGATGCGGGACCATGCTATGCATGTCTGGGGGAGGAGAGAGGATCCAAAGATAGCACAAGCCCATCTTGGTCCCTGCAGTCAAACTTTGGTGCCCGTTGCACCAAGTCATTGCCCCAGGTGCAATACCATACCAAGTGGTGTGAGTTCCTATGAAAATCTGAATCACGTGACTAAACCCTTTAATTGACTCCACTTAGCCGCCTCATCCTACCCATTATATAGAAGCTTGTTCCTTTGAGATTCCCACTTGCATGCCATTCTTGTTGCTCAGATCCAAGCCTCCTGCACATAGGAATGTCCTATGATCCATATTTCTGATGGTGTAGTACCAGCACCTGCAATCAAACAAACACAGTATGAATGATTGTCATATAACATGCCTGTATATAACCCCTTTTTTATATATGCATCCCCTCCCCATTTGGGAGGATCTTATTCTTTCTGTGGTCTAATATAACCTTTAAAATGTGTGATGCCCATCTCCCCACTTTCTTGATCTGCTCCCCGTTCATTCTCAGCCTTGACATTTTCGTTGCTGGCCCAATCTGAAAAGAGTGTGTACTGAAGTATCTGGTATTCTTTCCAATGAACCATAAACCTTTTCTTAAGACTTCTAAAACTGGTGCCTTGTGATCTGCTTCCCATCCACGTGAAAAATAACCCTCCTTTGGCTTTCCAGCCATATAGTACTGAATGAGGGTCCACGGGCACATGTTGCTAACCCCAGTTATATATAGAGTGATGGTGGTAGGTGGCCTACATTGATTGGTTTTGGACTTACAGAGCCGTAGGCACACTCTATCTTGCCACCATATGATGTCACTTAGCTGGACATTAACCCCCACCCTGCCTGCTGAGTCCGATACCAGTTCCAAAATGCGGAAGGCTCAAAAAAACAGCAGGTGAAGAGTGCCCAAGAGTTTAGCCTCATACTGGTTACACAAATGTTGTTTGTTGCCCTTAACAATTCTCCTGGATCCATGATGCTGATTGGCTTTCTGGTTTCCTGCCTGTTTACCCAAGATCTGGCCCAACCCGCCACCATTTTTTTTTTTTGAGAGTCTATTTCTGCACCTTGTCCTCAGGGCATCTCTCAGGGTCTCTGACCACCACACCCAACTGCCTACCTGAACTGGCTGCTCCAGAAGCTACTTCGGGTATGCAAGATCTGGGGCTTTTCTGGACCCACGGAGGCCCCCAGACCTCAAGGAGAACTGGAAAGTCAGATGGTATTAGGCATGTGGTGGGTCAACTTGCTAGTGATTGCTGTCACCTCACCAGAGGGCAGAGGGTTTTCTCTTAGGCGTTGCTCCCTGAGGCACGGATGTGCGCAGCGTCCCACCTGGCGCATGCACGCTTCCTCACGCACCTGGAGACATCTGCCGCTGCCCCAATCCTGTGCGTCTGCATCATGCAGCTTCCGCCAGGGGTTATCAGTGCAACAGAAGACCCCTAACCCACCCCAGGACTAAGAGGCTGTCCACGGATGCTCAATCTTAGTCCTCCACTGCCGACCACAACTACCAGAGCTTGTTCCCGAACTCGGGTGCATGGCGTGGCGTGAGTGTGGCATCCAACCCTCAACACCTCAGTGCTACCAGGCCCCTCCACCATTTTTTGTGACAAATTACATAGTGGGGTCTGGGAAGCCCTGCACCTTCCTTATAAGGGCTATCCCCACCAAGTGAGCTTTGATTGCTGCTGGGGTTCTACCGAGTGTACCAAGTGTAGGACATAGTCCGTTACCTGCCTTTGAGCTTCTTGTCGCTACCTCCTACCTTCAGAAATTGATAAATGCTTCAAATATATCTACATACTTGCTTCATGTCTAGGGGGCAACAGAGCTCTGAACCAGTTGGAGTCTTCCTGCTTCCCCAATTGCCATACTGCATCTGGGATCTGTGTTGGTGGCGCATCTGCCTTCGGGACCAACAGCCTGAATCGATCAAACTGAAATTGAGACACGGTGTCAGCAAACATGTTTGCCTTGCCCGTCAAGTGTTGAGCTTTGAGAGTGATATTAAGCTGCAAGTAGCATAACACAAGACCCTGAGCATCTGCATCACCTCTTCAGACCTGGATGTTTGAAAATTAAGGATCTCAGCTGCTGCTTTGTTGTCCTTGTGAAACAGCACTTGCTGGTTTTGCAAGCCGATATTACACTTTAGCTGCCACCATGACTGGGAAAAGATTCAGTAAGGTGATATTCTTTGTAAGCCCTTGTTTGACCCATTCCAGAGGCCACTGGCCTGCAAACCAGGATCCTTGAAAGAATGCCCCAAAGCCTATGCCCCTTAGGTGTGGGTTAACATCTCAAGCTCCATCTTAGATTTTCCTCTGTCCTACCAGAAGAAAATTTCATTGAAATCCTGAAGGAACACCTCCCACAAACTAAGGTCTGCTCTCATCCTTTTGATACCCTAATATGGTGATGCGGCCTTGTGGGGCTAGTGGTGGCAGCAGCTAATCACCTGAGGAAAGGCCTTCCTGGATGAATGGCCCGACATGCAAAGTTCAGATGCCACATCAGTGATTGCAGCTGTCATAAAGTGACCTTCTTAGCTGCTGCAGCCTCCCTAATAGATTCCTAAGGGTTTCCACCTTGTCCATCGGTAACCTGGATACTGACTCCATCAGTATCCAGTTCAATACCAGGTACACAATGCGAGTGGTGGGCCCTTCTGTTTTTCCAGCACTAGTGGCTCCCCAAAATACCCCATGAGTTCACAGAAGCCAGCTACTGTGTTTTACACTGACCAGTATCTTGCGGACCTGCAATAAGGAAGTCATCGAGATAATGCACAATGCTGTCGTTAACCATATGGCTCCTGGCTTCCAATTCTAAAAGGATGCAAATGTCTCAAAAACTCGCAGCTCACGAACAACCCATTGGCATTGCCATGTCATAATACCAGAACCCCTGTAACTTAAAACCCAAAGGTGATAATCACATGGTCTGATGGTAGCAATCGGAAGGCAGACTTAATGTCACTTTTGCCATTAGTGCACCAGGCGCCACAGACCATTTCACGCATCATTGAATGAAGTATACTTCACTGAGCATTCCTCCAGTGAAATGAAATCATTAACTGATTCACCCTTTGGGTAGGATAAATGATTAATCAGTCAATACTCACCCAGTGATGTCTTGGGCACTATGCCCAGTGGCGAGATCTAAGATTGGTCAAAGGTGGAGTGGGAAAGGACCTGCTACCGACCACTTGCACTTCCTATTGGACTTTCCTTGTCAGGATCTCTGGTAGTGCCATGGCGATTAAAGGTTGTTTGCAGAAGTGGCTATGTGGAGGGCCCTTGTAAGGGATTGTGAAACCTATTTTGAAACCTTCCATCAACATTCCTGCAGCGTTATGACCAGGATACCGGGTGAACCATGGAACAAAGAGGTGAGACAAACTGGTGTGTTAGCCAGATTTCCCCACCCTCTGATTGTTTTATCCTGTCCTGCTGGCTCCATCCCTTGGTGCCCTGATGATCCTCCTCTGCAGTCTGTGACCCGGTGCCCTCCCCACAGTTCCTGCAGATATGACTAGATTACAGTGGGAACAAAAACACTTTCCTTTATTATAATCATAGCATGCATTCTTGGCACCTTTTTGAGCTCCTTCTTGTTCTCCTCCTAGCCCTGCTGTGCGATTAATTGTCCACTGTCTGGGTATGTAACCATGTTGCAGCCCACCTTCCAACAGTACTCACTTTCGTCTCTGAATCATCTCAACACAGGAGGCTAGGAGATACCTCACCAAAGCCCTTGCCAAATCCCACATTAGCAGAACTTCATTGACCTAAAGCTCCTCCAGCTAGCCCATGAGAGGTCATAAAACCCTTACCAAACTTTTGAACCTGTCCCTCAGCTTAGGGCAATTCCTGCTCTCTGGAAATGAGCTATCATCACCCCTATTTTCAAAGCGGTGACCACCTGTCCCCAATAACTATCGTCCATCTCCTTCTACCTCCCTCTCCAGTGCTCTTGAAACAATGGTGGCTGATCAGCTGATGGACCATCTGTCTAAATATCACTTACTGTGTCCCGAACAGCATGGTTTCTGCCAGGGCCACAGCACCACCACTGCCCTCCTAGAATACTCCTTCTACATCCATGGTGCCCTTGAACATGGTCACATAATGGGGTTGGTGTACATTGACCTCACAAAGGCATTCGATACTGTTAATCATGCTATGCTTCTGGCCTCCCTGCCTCCCTGGGGCTCTCAGATGAAACAATAACTTGGCTCAAGGTTACCTCTCTGACAGATCCCAGGAAGTGAAAATTAACTCACTCTATCAACCAGCCTCCAGGTCCATTCAGGTGTACCCCAAGGCTCCATCTTGGGACCCCTCATCTTCAGCCTCTTCCTAAACTCTTCCTAAACTCCCTCCCAGCTCATGACTGGGAAAAATTCTCCTCTATGCAGATGACAGGTAATTTTCTGGAGCCACCCCAGCCCTGATTCTCCCCAGCATGCCTGCATGTTTTTCACTGAAGCTGAGGCATGGTTCAGTTCCCACCATTAGTTCTAAACTATAAGAAAACAAAATAAGTGATCTTTGCCTACCATCAGAGTCCTCATCATGACTTCCCAGTGACCATCACCAACTCACTAGGATCCCCCCATGGCTGGTTGATTAGTTCAAATATCCAGGTGTCACCCTTGACACATCTCTCTCACCTACCTTGCCTCTTCAGTCTTCTCCCTGGTAGATTGTGGCATTTGCCATCTATGGCACTACTGACCCACGGCATTGTGGCGCATCAAAGTTGCCCTAAATAAAGCATGCAGACCGGTCACGGGTTGTGAAAGATGGACACCTCCTGTCATCTCTACAAGTCTGCCAAATGGTTGCCATTTGGCCGTCTTAGGTACCATGCCTACCTCCTGGCCAAAAAATCCACCTTGGTCAAGCCCTGCCTGGTCTGCATAGCCTCATCCAACCTGTCCCATTGGTCAGAACCTCCGTAGCTCTACTGGAACCTCCCTACTAGTCCCCACTGCTAGACATCCTTGGACTAAGAGTCTTTCTCTACAGAGTCCCCGTTGGCTCAACAGCCTCCTCCTCTGTTTCACTGGAACCCAGGATCGGTCCCTTCAAGACCAGTCTCAACCAGACCAGACTAGAGCCAGGTCTGTGAGTTAGACATATACATAAGGAAGAATCCAACTGCCAAACTAATGGCTACAGACCCTCCTCCCAGCTCACTGCCACTCGTGGCAGCACCGATACCGGGAAAGCTCCCTCCCAAGAGCTGAATCTTGAACGCTGGAGCCCAAGAGTTCACAGACCTCCTTCCAGCTCACTGCCACTGCTGCAGCGCCAGCCCAATATTGGAAAGCTCCTCCTGAGCTGAATCTGAACGCGGAGCCTAAGAGTCCTACAGACCCCTCCCAGCTCACTGCCACCGCAGCAGCCACCCGATACCTGAAAGCTCTCTCCTGGAGCTGAATCTTGACACGGAGCCTAAGAGGTGGAGACCTCTTCAACTGCTTGATACTTGTGTGGGGTGTTAGCCGGCCGACGCTGTGTGTTGTCTGCCCGCCCACCCAGCTACCCACCCACCCAGGGGTGTCCCTTAATTTATTGACCCTCCTCATGACATCACTTCCTGCCTGCTGAATTACTAAGTCCCCACTTTCCCATTTGCAGGTTATACCTGCCAGCCACTAGAGGACCCACAGACCCCTACCTTAGGTACATCTAACAAATCTCCTCCCCACTTCCTAGAACCATCTATCTGCCTGTGCCACTTTGCTCCTCCATTACTTACTTCTATTCTCTGTCCACATCTCTCCCAGCACCTAGCCCCATAGCTTACCATATGTCCTGACCCCTAGCCACACCTCCTAGCCTACACTCAGCGACCACTAGGAGTTGCTATTTCTCACCCTGTTTCTGGCCCCAACCCAGCGTGCCTCAAGCCCCAGAATGTGGAGCTCAGCTCCCACCCTGGTCCCTTCTCCAGCTGCCCTGGCAGAGTCTTGAACCTGAAAACCTGTACACAGAGTCTGTGGCACTACCACTGATCAAAGTGGTATCTCGCTTGCTGGATGGCAGCAAAATACTTCTACCTTTCTGCCCTGCTGCTACTGCAAGCACTATGTTAGTCCATCTCCTCCTAAAATGCCTCCCCCTCATCTTTATTCTGGTACCCATGACCTAGCAACCAGGCAGCCCCTGGTACACTGGCCCTAGCACCCACAATTCTACCAGACATAATAAGATCCCACCCTACAATGACCATGTGCCCTTACACCAACCCATCCCTAGGTTACCTCCCACTGCCTACCCTCACTCCCTCGGTGGCTAATCACTATCGTCCTCCCAACCTTGCAAACCCTGCCCATCCCTGCTCCCTGAGGCCTCCTCCCCATCCCCGCGCCACCCACCAAAAGCTCGCTCATCACCGCCCCCTGGCCAGAGCCATGATCCTCCTATTGCTCACTTACAGGCAATATACATCCCAACCCAGGCCCCCACCCAGACTGCCCCAACTGGGTCCACTGGTCTCCGCGATAGCTTCCATGAATACATGCAGCATACAGAAAATTTGATTCCTCCAATGCTGGTCATGCTGCATAAACCAGATGTCATAGCACTGGTGGAAACCTGGCTATCAAAATCCACCCCAACTACTTTGTCTCACTACCAGGTTACACCTATATCAGGAGGATCATGTAGGCAAATGTGGGAGGCTGTACTATCTATACCAGGGACTCACTTACTGAATTAGCACTCCCTGCCCTGGCTCTTGTAAATGGGGTGCAGACCCTCACCCTCAAACTTATGCTGGACCCTCCAGGGCCCCTATATCTCACTGCTGCATACATTCCCCCAAAAACAAAATCTGGTGCTGTTATCCTTAACTGATTATCTTGCTACCCTCCAAAACAAGGTTGCTCAAATCCTTGTGGGGACCTAAGCGTGAACTGGCTCAGCGCCTCCTCCCCACCACCTGGGACACCTTTGTGGTTATGGATCTGGCAACTCATTTCCCAACCCACTAGAGTAAACACTAAGAGAGGTACCAGCACCCTTCTAGATGTAATCATCGTAAACAGCCCCCAAAAATCCAAGATATCCAGGTCCTTCCGGGCTCACTTAGTGACCACTCCCTATCCTATTCCACTGGATGACCCCCACGCACCAACTTAAAGCCCAATCCACACTCCACCGGCGCCTCAGACCAGGTGGGCTAAAAGTCTCAAGCGACTTCTTGCCCAGATAAACTGGTCACCCATACAACCACGCCTGACATAGTTACTGCCCTTATCTTCTTTTCCCAAACCTTTAACAAAGCCTGTGACCTCTTCGCACCTTACTGGAACCCGAGACCAAAGAGCTCAGTCGCCCTGGGTTACCTGCCCTATTTCAACTGCTCAAGCACAGGGATAACCTATGGCACCTTGCCACAGAAACAGGCTGGATAGCTGACAGACAGGCATACAATGCAGCGCAGAACAAGTACACCTGGGCTATCCAGTAAAGCAAGGCCGACCATTATCAGGCCACGCTCACCTCCTCCTGAAGGTGTGCATGAACTTTCTGGGACAACATTAAACAACTGAATGGGGCGTGCACTCACCCCATCCCAGATCACCATTGGCGGCTCTACCTCTACTGACCCGGCCTGCATAGCCAATTTCCAAAACACAGCCTTCACGGACCTTAGCTCGGTCCTCCCCAGCAATTTCTTTGACCCACCCCTCCGTTACTGGCTCCAGTCATCCAATGTCCTTGTTTCCACCTATGCAGGGTAACAGACCAGGAAGCCAGACCACATCTGCTCAAAGCATTAAAGAGCAATAGTCCAGCATGACTCCCTGGACCCCAGTTTTCTCTGTCGGGTGCTGGATCAGGTCCTTGCTCCACTCACACCCTTCTCAACAAATCCCTCTGACTGGAGCAATTCCCATCTGCATGGAAAACTGCCATAGTTACGCCCATACACAAAGGTGGTGACAGGTCCTCTGCCGGAACTACTGACCTATCTCCTTCCTCCCTCCTCTCAAAGCCCTAGAAAAACTGGTGGCCACTCAAATCACTGAGTACCTAACCAAATACAACATCCTTTGCCCAAAGCATACGGCTTCCGTGCAGGCACAGCCTCTGGCACTAATTGAGTTTTCAAACTTCATACCTCCTCCCTGGATGCTGGCTCCTAGCCAGGGCAGTGTTTGTTGATCTCTCAAGGCCTTCAACACTGTCTCCACCCCTCCTGCTGGATGCCCTCTGCCACACTGGCCTCTCTACTGGCCCAATCTCTTGGTGCACTAGCTACCTATCTGACTGCCCTCAATGTGTCAAAATCAACAGGACACTTTCCAAAACCTGTCCCATCCACTCAGGTGTTCCCCAGGGCTCCATCTTGGGACTGCTACTCTTCTCAATCTACCTTAACACCCTGCCCAGTGCATGCACTGGTAGAATTCTGCTGTATGCAGATGATGCCGTCCTCTTTGCCACCACCGCAACCCCAACTCCTTTCAGGACACTCCACAACTATCCTTTGATGATGCGAAACCTGGTTTAAAGAGCACAGTCTTGTCATCAATCTTAAAAAACTAAAACAATGCTCTTTGCCCACCCCAAAACAAAGCCAGCAACTTCCCTCCACATCCTCCCCAGTTCCAAACAACCCCTTGAACTGATCCGCTCTTACAAATACCTTGGGGTTTCTTCGGCGAGCCTCTCCTTCCACACCCACATTGATGCACTTGCCTCTGCTACTAATGTGCAGCTAGGTATCCTCTATCGCTATAAAACTGTTTCCCCAGTTTGCCCTCTGACTAGCGGTTACATCCTCGATACTGTCCCTGGTGGATACGGCCTACCTATACGGTGCTGCTGACTCAACCATCCTCAATAAAATCGCCTTATCCTGAATAAGGAATGTAGGTTTATTACAGGGGCTCCCAGGCTCACTCACACATGCCAGTTATATGACAAGGCAATACTGCTTAATCTAGATTAACGACTACAATACCAAACCAGACTCATAATGAAAAAAAAACCTTCTCGGGCTATCCCTCCCGGGCTGACAGCCTTCATCTGCCAAGCCCAACCCTTGGTATATACTCGAACCTCTTGCAAGGCCACCCTTCTGATCCCAAGAACCAGGACCACCCATGGACAGGGGTCTTTCTGTTACAGAGCTCCATCCTGTTATAACGTGCTCCCTCCCACCATCTCTGACACCCCATGATCTCCACTTTCAAACTGCACCGCGGAACCAGCTAATTAATACACGTAACTGCACCTGTCTCTAGTTGTGATGTAGTCCACCATACACTGACAAAGCTCATATGAGCGGCACCACATCTCACCTCCTCAACCTGCCCATTTTCCCCATTGAACTAGTATCACCATGCTGTTTCTGCATGTTCAAAGCGCAAGAATGTGCCACTGTAACTAGACTGGTTTCCTTTCTCTCTGTACAAATGATTGTAAATACATGTTGTTTTTGCTACAATTTGTAACTGTGTGATGTAACAATGAATCTGTAATATAACGTATTTGTCCTCAATGTGACGAGTACCTTTGGAAATGAGCCTCTGGCTCAAAGGTTGTAAACTGATGTACAAATAAACAAAATAAACAAAGCTCATCTGCTAGAATCTTCAGCCTGTGACTGTCCCTAAGCCTCTCTTCCACCTGCTCCCCCTCTTGGGCTGTGTAATAAATCTACCTCATAAATGTTATGATATATATGCAGGGTTTTATTTAACTCTAAAATTGATTAGCGTTTTGATCATAAAATGCTGAAACATTGTAAAATGCGTAGCACTTGCATCATTGTGTTTAACAAACATAACACTTCCAGAAAACCTATATAAATATTTTCTGCACAGTTAGTATTGTCCCAGGAAAAAAATGCCAATTAATTATTTAAAACCCTGATATGGAAAACAAAATGTGTATTCATGCACTACCTAAATATTATGCATATTATGGATGGCGTTAGGTCCTCCTTTCCTAAAGACAATTGTTACAGTATCCCCGCCTGTGTGTTTTGTGCATTATCTTTCTTCTGTGATCACTCTACTTATAATATTGTATAATTGTTTGTATGCATAACTTCCATTACTTGTTTTCTGTCTTGTTTCTATTACCTGAACACTGTACTGCTTAATACTATATCTATCTCTTAGTTTAACAAAACAGTGATCACTGGGATGGTGTTGTTTACTCCAGAGGACTTTACAGGATACGGTTCATGATCAGCTGATCTGACTGTTGTACTGTTATTGCTTTGAGAGTAAATAAGAAGAAAATGATGGACTAACATGTGTGTGTGTGTGTGTGTGTGTGTGTGTGTGTGTGTGTGTGTGTGTGTAGTTTTATTCAATCTCACTACTTATGTAGGGGTAGCGCTCTCATGAAGCGGTATACTATATGTGTGTCCTTATTGTTGTTTGACACATTTTAAGGTTTAAAAATTCAGATATTTATATGTATTATTTTGTTTTGTTATATGAAGGATGACCCTTTCTTTATATGATTTATATTGTGTAAAATACATTGTTTTTTTCCTCTTTTTTTGAGGTTTTATTTTGTTCTGCTTATGTATATATTTAAAATTGAATGTGGTCTCCTTTAATATTTTGCTTTAAATTGCTCATCCTGAAGCATTTTGGGACACTTCCTGAAGAGGCTACTGTGAAACCAGTAAAAATCAGTTGGGTCCTGCCCTTGTCTTTCCAGCCTATGCTACCAACATTTTGAAGGTCTGTGGATTTATACCTTTTGTGTTTGAGGCTGTATTATTAAACTGCATTTATTTGGACATTCACTGTGTGTCTTTTGCCTTTTTCAGTGGTGGTAGTGCTGGCTTTTTATGAGTTGTTTCGATTAAATCTTATTAAACCTGCAAGTGTTTTCTTTAGTTTATCTATTACTAGATCTTTGTGTGCCTTCCAACAAGTACTGCTATGGACATAATACTCAAATATAGATATTTGTCAACTACCTCTATACTATCTTTCCTTGGAACCATATACCATTGGTTTGTGTTTTTATTATCAAAGATAACTATTTTTGTTTTGTTTAAATTAATTTTTATTTTAATTGCATAGACCTTTGCTGGATGAAATTCAACTTGGTCTGTAAACCTTTTTAGTGAACGATATTAGTGTAGTATCATCTGCATATGCCAAAACTGGGCATGGAATTGATTTAATCTGGGGGAATCGGCATTAAGTGTTTTGACATCTAACAACATCCTATCCATATAAAGAGAGAACAATATAGGAAAGGCACACCCTGTCTTACTCCTCTATTTATGTTGAAGTTAGTTGATAATAGACCTTTGTTCTCTAATCTTATTTTAGCCAATGTTCCCATATATAATTCTGCAATAATTGCAACTAATGATTGATTAATACCTCTTTCTACCAATACAGTCCCTAGAATGCTTCTCAAAATATAATCAAATGCCAAAGAACAATCTATACAGACTGCATAAACCTTATGTTTCCTTATTTTCACAAATCTTTCTATAATATGTCTGAGTACAAATATGTTGTCACATGTAGAAAAGTTTTGCTCAAAACCAACTTGATCACTGGATAATCCATCAGTTCTAGTAATCTCAGCCTTTAACCTTTCCAGCAGTATTGTACTGAATATTTTAAGTTTACATCCAGCAGGCTGATGGGCCTATACATAGCTGGATTATGCAGGTCTCCTTTCTTATGAATAGGTATCAAATTAGCTCCCTCCATGAGGCTGGGTATATGCCTGGATATACATTTATTAAAGAATATAGTTAAAAACTTACCCCATTGTTTCGGTGCAAAGATAAACTTCAGCAGGTATACCATCTGGGCCTGCTGCTTTGTATTTTTAAAGAACAAATTGCTAAATAAACCTCATCTAATGTTATGGGGCTCAGAAAATGTTGTGTCTTTTGGTTTCAATTATCAAATTTCCTTCAGACATATTAAAAAATACTGGAAAAGTGTTGAAGTCATTTTCCTCCAAGATACAAGCGTCTATTTCCACTTTGTAGTTACCTGTACCTTTGGCTAAAACAGTTCAAAATAATTTGGCATCTTTATTTATCACTGCTTTCAGCATGAGTTGCCATTGTGCATTATAAAACACCTTTTTGAACTTTCAAAAGACTCTTGTATTGCCTTCTTTCATTATTTATTTGTTTCAGTAGTTGTCTATTCAAACAACATGAAGTCTTGCTATAGTATAACAATTGCAGTATGACCGCAGGTTAGAACTGCTCCACTGCTCGAGGTGAAATAGTTAACTTCCATGCAAAGCATGGAATCTTGGCATAGCTCGGTTAAGAAACTCTGTCTGCTTACTTTCAAACTGAAACCATCAGATTCTTTACTCCGCCTCACTGAACAGTCGCTCCAGAATTTCTCCTGTTGCTCGGTTCATTTTCGCGGTTTAAAACAGTTTTAAGTTTTAAAATCATCTAATTTTAACCACAACCGTTCGGTTCAAGCTCTGTCTGTGGCAAAGTAAGTAAAATATGTTTTACATCCAATTTCTGTGTGGAACTTGTAAAACATTTATCTGTTCGGTTTGAACTGATTAGGTGCAATTTCAGTGCTAGTCCTTTTTTAGAGTGTGGTCCCGTTCCTATCGGTTCTAAAAAAACGGATTTCATTACGCTTTTTTCCGCAGCCCGTGACACAGTTGGGAACCGATAGGAGAGTCTTGTTGGACGGATTGCCATAAACAGGCAAGTTTTGGTTAGGCTGGCATAATGTCTGAGAACCCAAAGAAAACCAGGCCCACTGGGTTTCAGCACTGTGATGTCTGTGGGAAGCCTTTGCCAAGGCTGACCCTCACACCTCCTGTGTTTATTGCCTGGGGTTTGACCACCTCAATTCAGACTGCCAGATTTGCAAGAATTTCCTGCTGCCACAGTTGAAAAAGAGTGGGTAGGCTCAGAAGAGAGGCCAAAAGTCAGCTGACCGGATGGCAGGCCGGTTCAGTGCCAACCGAACTGGAGGGAGTGCCCTCTGACCAGGGCGTGAGACTTCTCGGGCAAACGAAGAGCTGGCTCGAGGCCAGTTCCATAAAAGGACTAGATAGTCTGCTGCTGTGGAAAAGTCCTTTCCCCAACAGCTGAAGAGATAATCAAAGCAATCCAAATTGTCCAGTCTCTTTTCCGGTTCCTGAACTGGCTCCATCTGGAAGACTCTCAGTTCACCAGGTCCCATCGGTTCAGGATTATGATTTTGAAGAATTTTATGAACCGTGGGGGAAGAGAGTATGAAGAGAGTGATTATGGTCTGGAAGATCTGGACGCTCCTATTGAGCCAGATACCTCCCAGACAGACCTTTGGGGTTCCTCCCTAGGCTTTCTGAGTCCCTGCTCATTTCATCTTTTACAAGAAGGTTGCTAAAACTCTTCAGCTTCCTGTTGAGGAAGCTGTGGATGATCAGGAAGAGCCTGATTATGTAGAAATGATGGATATTCCAGAATCTAAGAGACTGTCTATTCCTTCATAAATCTTTCAGGAAACAGACAGAAAAATTTAAAAACTCCTCATTCTATACCTTCTGTGGATAAAAGGATGGACAGGAGATATACTTTATCAGGTTCTGACATAGAATTTCTCACACAGCAATGCAGCCATGTGGGTGTAGTGCAGGCTGCAGCTGTGACAAAGCAAATATCCCTAGCTTCACATCCTCCTGAAAAGGACTCCAGGAAGATTGATGCTATGGCAAAGAAACAGTACATGGCAGCATCCTTGAGGCTCAGACAAGCAAATTACATGGCTTATGCTGCCAGATACCAGAAATCCAGATGGGATACTGTGCTGGCTCTAGTCAAACAACTCCTGACAAGCTTGCCAGGGATCTGGAACAGGTGGCCTTAGATGGTATTGAGGCATCAAAAATGCAATTTCATGCTGGGTGGACTCTAATGATGTTTTTCTAGAGTTATGCTACTTCTGTGGCACTTGCAGAATGGCCTGGCTCAGATGCACCACATTGTCACAGGATACCCAGTCAAAAGCCATTGATTTTCCTGTGATTGGCAATTCTTTGTTTGGGAGCAAACAGAGAATTATATGAAGAAAATGGATGAATACAGGACCACCTATCGAAGTGCACAAGCCAAGGAAAGGCAGGCCACTCCCAGAAGCAACCTCCCAAGGGCAGAGGCAGGCCTTTTCATGGGCCTTTTATCAGGCTCAAGCCTCTTCTTCCTCCTATTCCCAGAGGCTATTCTTTGAGAGGAAGGGGCAGGAGGGATTCAAGCAGCCTGCTTCACTCCTCAGCCCAAACCCCTGCCAAGCAGGCACCCTGATGGGTAGCCAGGGCCACTTCTCCTCTACCGGTAGGGGCAGGCTGGCTTACTTTGTCCAGGACTGAAGTCTCTCACATCAGACAAGTGGGTCCTGGGTGGTAAGCCAGGGACTGGTCCTCAGCTCAAAAATTCCGAGCGAGGACCAGATCTTTCCTCCTGCATCTCCATCGGAGGCACTCAACTTGGAGTCAGAGGTCTCCACCCTCCTCGCTCTCAGAGCTGTGGAAAGGGTTCCACCCCTACTCCAGGGCAAAGGGTTGTACTCCAGGTACTTCCTTACCTCAAAAAGACAGGAGAATGGCGGCCCATTCTGGATCTTAGATACCTAAACAAGCACCTTTTAAAACCAAAGTTCAAAATGGTAACTCTGGGAATCATCTTACCTTCCCTAAGGCCAGGGACTGGCTAGCATCCCTGGACCTCAAGGATGCCTATTTCCATATTCTCATCAGAAGCTCCCACCGAAAGTACCTCAGGTTGAGCTGCCCTCAGGCCATTACTAGTTCAGAGTAATGCCCTTTGGACTCACCTCGGCTCCAAGGGTATTTACCAAGTGCCTGGCAGTAGCAGTAGCTTGCCTAAGAAGGCAAAATATTTCCATTTTCCTTATTTGGACGATTGGCTCATAGTAGGACAATCCCCAGATCAGGTCAACCTACATCTTCAGATAACCCAGCAACTGCTTACGTCACTAGGTTTCCTTCTGAATCTCTCAAAGTCAGTACTGGAGCCTGTCCAGCTCCTAACCTTCATGGGGCAGAGCTGAACACCCAGGAAGCCAGGGCCTTCCTCCTTTAGACAGAGCAAACACCCTAGTCTCCTGGCCTCTTCATTCACCCTGCAGGTCTCGATCAGCAAGGCTTTTTCTGCAGCTCCTAGGGCACATGGCTGCTTCCACAGCAGTAGTGCAAGGAGCAAGGTTTCAGATGAGGACATCCAGTTCCATCTGAGGGCCTTTGGTCACAAAGGAAGGAGCCTCTTACCAAACTGATCCCAGTAACTAGACCCTGATCCAAGCCCTTCAGTGGTGGCAGGATCAGAGCAACCTGAGACAAGAAGTGCCCTTTGTCCTCCAACCTCACTCATTAATCCTTACTACAGATGCATCCCTCTTGGGGTGGGGGCTCACATGGGTGACCTCACTTCCCAGGGACTGTGGTCCCACAGGAATCTCTGCTCCACATCAACCTGTTGGAGCTCAGAGCAGTTTTCTAGCACTTCAAGCTTTCTTAAAATCTGTTCAGAACAAGACTGTGCAGGTCAGAACAGACAACACCACTACAATGTGGTACATCAACAAGCAGGGGCACTCAGTCTACGGCCTTGTGCACCGAAGCCATGAAGTTGTGGTCTCTGGCGTACTCCTGAACACTTCCCTTATGGCAGTTCATCTCCCAGGCAAAGACAATGTCCTGGAGATGCTCTCAGCAGGATCTCTCAGGGCCATCACAAGTGGTCCCTGGATCCCTAGTTCTGGGAGTGGTATTTGCCAAATGGGGCACCCTGCAAATAGATCTCTTTGCAGCCCCAGACAATCATCAACTTCCTCTCTTTTGCTAGAGCCCCCAGTCTTGGGCTCAGTCCCTCTGGATGCCTTAGCCCTCAGCTGGGAAGGAAAGTTTCTCTATGCCTTCCTCCTTCCCTCTCCTGTTCAAAGTGCTAGTCAAAATCAGAGCCCAATCCTGCAGGGTCATTCTGATTGCCCCAGATTGGGCCAGGCAACCCTGGTATCCTCTCCTCCTGTCCTTAGCAGTCCATCCTCCCTGTACCTTCCCAGAATCACAATCTGTTAACATGTGCCCAGGAAGGGTTTGGTACCGAATCTCAAGTCTCTCAATCTCAAGGCCTGGTCCTTGAAGGCTAGAATCCGCTAGCCTACACTCTCTCAAGGTGTAATGGATATACTCAAGGCTTCTAGGAAGCCTTCTACCAGAGCTACTATAACTCTAAATGGAAAAGATTTTCCATATGGTGCTCGGAAAAGAATATTTCCCAGACACTGCTGATTTATCCACAGTTCTTGATTATATGGTCCATCTAAACACTTTGGGGCTGAGACCAGCTACCCTGAAGGTGCATTTGGCATGTCTCTGCTTTTATTTCAGCAGGTAAACTCTCTCCTCTTTCATCTCACCCTGTATTTGCCAAGTTTTTAAGGGTTTGCTTAACACTAACCCTCCATTCAGGACCCTGCCCCTGCCTGGGATCTCAATGTTTGCATTGCTCAGCTCATGCAACCTCCTTTCGAGCCCTTGTCTTCAGCTGAGCTTAAGTTCCTGACTTGGAAAACTGTGTTTTTGGTAGTTATTACCTCTGCCAGACGCATAAGTGAATTGCAAGCTTTGTCAGTGGAGCCAGACTTTATCTCCTTTCACAGAGATAAGGTAGTCCTTCGGACTAATAGGAAGTTCCTGCCTAAGGTGGTTTCGAGTTCAACCTTAATCAATCTATTTCTCTCCCTGTTTACTTCACTGACCATTCTTCCTCTGGTGAGAGGAGGCTGCACAGCCTAGATGTGAAGAAGGCCCTTAGCTACTACATAGGCGTACCAGGGGTCACAGGTTTGACTCCTCAACTGTTCCTCACTTATGGTGAGGTCGGGAAAGGAACCCTGCCACTAAAGATCCATTGCCAGGTGGATTGTCTCTTGTATCCAATTCTGTTATGAAAAGTTGGGTAAGATTCCCCCTCAGGCCTGAGGGCTCACTCTCTCAAGGTACAGCTACTTCTCTAGCTGCTGCCAGAGACATCCCATTCTAGATATATGTCAAGCAGCTACCTGGAAAACGGTTCACACTTTTAACAAACATTATTCCCTGGACATTCAAGCTAGGTGATGCTCAGTTTGGCACAGCTGTCCTTCAGAGCCTATTCCTAAGTAGGTTCTGTCCCTCCTCCATGGGAGTACTGCTGTGTAGTCTGCAATTGTCATAATATAGCAAGACTTCATGTTGTTTGAAGAAAAAATTACTCACCTTAGTAATGTTGTTTCTTCTAATTGAGTCTTGTTATATTATGACCTCCCTCCTGCCTACCCTCTCAGAACCTAGTTTTTTGCTGTGGGTGGGCATCACAGTGTTGGCACTCTGTTTTCTTGCCACTTTATTGTTTTGTTTCACCCTCCTAGGGTGAGTGTGTTTTGTTTCATTATTGGGTCTCTTGACTTGAGTCTTTTTGAGACCAACATGTATGTTTATTAGGGTAGTAGCCAGTTGGCTAGTGTGAGGTTTACAGCTTCCACACAGAACATTAGTGAGTTTTAGCTCGTAAAGATCTGATGGTTTCGGTTTGAAAGTAAGCAGACAGAGCTTCCTTAACCGAGCTCACGCTCAAGATTCCATGCTATGCATGGAAGTTAACTATTTCACCTCCGAGCAGTGGAGCAGTTCTAACCTGCGGTCATACTGCAATTGTCATAATATAGCAAGACTTCATTAGAAGAAACAACATTACTAAGGTGAGTAATTTTTCTTCTCTCACCCTCTTTAAAAGTTGTAAAATGTCCTAATTAAACTTTTCTTCCTTTGGCATTCTTTATCAAACCATGTGTTAGTAGTAGTAATATTACTTTTAATTGGCTGTTCCATTATAGTTCTAATATTTTATTAAATTAGTTAATTCTTGCAGTAGATAATCATGGTTAATTATCATTAATGTAACCTCTCACTCCTGCCTTTTGCCAAAATGACAGACGGCATGCTGTTGAAGCTGACAGCAGTACCTGGTGGGGACCTGGGTTCGGGAGGATGAGGTTACTCGGCACAGGGGACCTAGGTTCATCTACTCTGCACAGGGCACCCAAGTAAATCCGAACACAGGAAGCAATAACTGTAATGTCCCGAACCAGGAATGGGATTCTTCAGTGTGGCTTTTATTCACATACTAGCTGAACAAACAAAGCATAGACGGACCCCATGGGACTACATTTCCTGGTAATGCAGATTAGAGACTACAAAACACTTTATCACCATTTTCAGCCCTCAGGCTCTGAACCCACCAGGCACACAACCCGGACTTGCATGCAGCTTTGGGAGCACAGCCTGACTTTTACACACTTGGGTTTTCCCACTGGCCCGGCTCCTTGCTGGCCACTTGATTCTGACCATTGGAAAAATGAACCAATTATCTCATTCACGGTCCATTGGAAGAATGAACCGATTATCCTGTCATGGCTCCCCACACCACACTAGAGTCTGTGACTCTTAGAGGAATTCTTCTCACAACCCCACGTCTGGGTACTTCCCCATCACTGGCCAAGTGCCTGAGGCAAAGTAGAAACCACAGAAGAAATCTGTAGAGAGGACCTGGTCACTAAAGATGGGGCCACCCACCTCCAGCTCCCACAGCCCATACCCAGCCATTTCTCTGGAAAACTGAACAGTTCCTTTGCTGAACTTCTAAATGTAGATTAAGGGTAGATGTCTGTCACATCTCCTCTACATATTATTTGCATCTCACAAAACTCTGGGATTTGACACTACTTTTACTTGCTTGGCCCATTTCTCTAGGCTTCCCAATATGTAGTTCAATCCTAGATTTTCACACAAGTCCCAGGGTGAAGAAAACTTATGCCCTTTTAGCCAGAGCAGACACTCACCCTAAGTTGCAGGTGCCCCAGGCGACTCACAAATCTGCCATCTTCCAAAATAAATCCAGGACTAAACAGGCAGCTTTTCCTCCACTAGCAGAATTAGGGGATTGCCCCAGGAATCTGCTGGGAATCTTCATCCCAGAAGGAGGGGCACTGAGACCGAATACAGTGGTCTCCACCACTTGAGTACAAACTTCATTCTCTCAAGCCAAACTGCAGACTCTCTTTTACAATTCCCAGCATTCTATCTAACTCCCTTTGCTGCAGATTCCAATGTGGCTTACGCAGCTGTGAAAGTTCTATTGGTGATGTCATCCTTCAGTCTCAGCTGAGACTGAGAACAGAGTGAGACATGTGAAACCCATTTAACTGAGTTTCTCAAGCTGCCTTCCTGCCTACCACTAGGTCTTACTGGGATTCTAAGTAACCCCAGGTAACAAGGGGTTACACTTGCCCTTGACCAGGAAAATGACTGTCCGCAGTCATTATTTACCTGGCCTTAAGCCATCCCACCCTATGTGCTACCTGCGGAGGGGTGATCAGGCCCCTCCTACCAAGTGCAAGCACAGGCAGGCAACACTAATGGCCTAGAGCCCTGTAGCTGACATATCAGCCTCTACACTATCCACTTACTATGGACACCCAGTGGTTCTGGTAGAACTATCCAGAGCATAGCCCTGATAGATCAGCACTGCAGTCCCAGTGGCCTCAGGACCACAGCTCGTCTATCCCCTAACCCTCTAGGAAAACCTATCTGCCTTTAACATAATACCCCAAACAAAACAACCCGGGACCTCCCTGACCTTGGGCAACCTGCAAGCACACACCATTAAAATACCATTAGCGCCTCCTCCCTACCCCCACAATCACACCTATGGAAGGAAAGGGTTAATATAGTAATAACAACAATAACACCACAGTACTTTAAATTTCTAAACACACTAAAGCACTGATGAGGAACCCAATGAGCCCCTCCTCCTCTCTTGTCTTCTCTTCAGTCTTCCCAGGAACACCTGTAAGAAAAGAAAGACAACACACACTCCTAATCTGCATACACAGACTACCTAAAACCCCTACCATCAAAACACTGAAAAATCCAAAAGATTTTTTAGAAAAAAGGTAGAAAAACAGTATTTACATTAGAAAACAATGACATTATTTACAATACACATTTTGGGGATGGAGTGCCTAAAAGTCCCAACTAGTGACCACAATGCCCGAAGGCTAGTCCAGTAAAGAGTCTCTCCTGGGCTGGAGCCCCATGAAGCACCAGTTCTAACAGGCCAAAGTCCGAAGGAGAGAGTCTTTGAGGACAGTTCACACATTTGAAGTCTGTTAGTGTGGGCGTGTACTGCAATGTCATAAAGATAGAAAAATCCGGACTTACCAGCCAGTTGTAGTCGAAATTTGGCACCAACCTGCACCTCTATGAAGACTCTCCTGGCAGCATTTCTTCCGATACAGCTGGGCAGACATCTTCCAGGAACCACAGGAGAGCACAACTGGGAACTGCTGAGTTGATGTCATCTCTGGAGATGGAACCTTAGAACAGGAACAAAAGAAAACAGATGGTCCAATGTCATCCGATTACCAGGCGATGAACAGGATACAGCTGGGCTGGTGTCCTCTCTGGATCTGAAGTCATCTGGTGGGCCAGTTGATGGTTTCTGGGAAGGACAGTACACTGTAGATTGATGAATGTGGGGCACCTGAGTCCTAGATATTCATATTGGTGGATCAATAAAGGCACTTCACAGTCTGGTGTGGCAGTATTGACTACCACTGCTCAGCTCTCCATTTGTAGGCACAGGCTTATTTGCTGAGAGGTCCTTGCACTGAGGCCAATAGTACCAGGGGTCAGGAGCTTGAATTATTACCCCATCTGGGCACACATAATTCACACAGTGGGAGATTTCATGTCCTCTCTGTCCACTATTCTCACTCTGTCTATAAACAGTTTCCTGCCTCTCTTCCACTGGGTATACTTTTCATGGTACAGTCTATTCTTTACATGCTTGTTGGCCCCAGGATGCACACTTTTCATTGCTTCATCCCAGATCCAGTATCTCCTGCAGTTCTCAATCTCCTCCCAGACTTTGCGAGGGAAAGGTAGGAAAGGTCATACCATAGATCTCATTTGCCTTCCTATGAACCAGTCTCTCCTCTTTACTTGCTTTGATCAATCTGAGACCACTGGCCTGGCTTGGGGTGGCCAGTCCTGGTTCTGCCAGCTACGCATCCTTAAGGAAATTAGAAAGGATCCCTGACTTCCTCCTCTTGCAACCAGGGCAGTGACATCACCACTTTCTTCCATACATTCCTCCGAGGCAAGATCTTGAGGCTGTGTACCCGTTCCTTTTCCAAGGCCACATAGGTTATCCCTCATCTTCCTCTTCACTGAGGATCTGAGCCCAGGGTGAGCAGTCGTCCTCACTCCTGAGACTATCCACTCATCACTAGGCGTGGAGGTAGACATCTCCACTCAAAGGCCTCCGCATCTCGTCTTCACCTAAGAGACTTGGCTAGCCCCCTACAGGGGTCTATTGATGCTTTATCCGAACTTTCCTTCTGGGATCCAGCATCCAAACTTCAACTTCTGGTTCTGTCTCTAACTCTGCACCCTCTAGCTTTGTGCCATACTCCCCTGAGGCCTTCCTCCACAGGCTCTGCCTGGTGCTGTGTGCTGCCAACTGCAGATTCCTGAACCTTTGTCCATGTGGGAGCCAAACAACTTTGAGGCACTTTATACAAGCCATATTTTTCTAGGCATCCAGCACAGTGAGGAATCTTGATGACGTCCTTCCAGCTCTCAAGCATATTTGGCATATATGCACTGGAAAATCAGGAATCGCCACATGAGGAGCAGTTGCCCTCCATAGCACCACACTTTTAATATCCCTCAGTCTATTTACTGCTGCTGTTACTGCAACTGATCCGGTAATGAGCTGGTCCTGAGGCCATAACTGCAGAAAATAAACAAAAGTTCACTGTAACTGAAAGTCCCAACTTTACTGAACACACTCTGTAGTTGTAAAATGGCTCCTCTGCTGCTGTGTTTACTTTACTACCCCACCCTGTAATGGCGGCAGCAGCACTCCTGTGCATCAACATTCAGAATCTGGGTCAAACCACTGCGCACCCGATTTACACAAACTACTGATAACTTTTGCTCAAACTGCACAACTTGCTCTGTTCTGGCTTTAAACACATTTACAGGATTTTCCACCGACTTTTTACATGCTGGTAACATTTATTTAATTCACAATCCCTTAAAGCTTCAGGTTTTTAGCACAGGATTGCCTGTATTTCTAGTGCTGCACTTTGCTACAACCAGTCTCTCTCTGGCTGCAAACTTTAAACTGAGGCTAAATTCATTACTATGCACACAGTCAATGGCTTAACAGACTTGCACTTGCTGGCAGGACATTACACAGTCGTTACTTGCAAGCGACTACACTGCTGCACACACATTTATATGGCATAGGGCTGAAAATCACTGTTTGAGCAGTTTTAAGGTGGTTACTTACTGTTATCAGTAGCAGTTTGCTGCGATGGGAAAAACAGCCTGCAGCCAGTTCTTGGAGGCCTCAGAACAAAACGGGTGGGCAGTCCCACCGATCGTCTTTTAACCACCAACCTTGCAATTCGGATGATCGATTAGCAGGTTGAGCCCAATTTTAAACAGCAAAGTCTATTTTTATAAGGTTTACAGTGATTTTAACACTCCTCCTCCTTTAACGCTCCACCACTAGCCAGTACCGCACTCCACTCACACTCCCTCTCGAATGCTGGGGCAGTCTCTGTAGAGCTGGCTGAGGGCAGGACTAATTGCTGCCTGACTAACCACATGATGCCATGCAAATGAGTCTCTTCTTCCTCACGAGGACTCTTCTCCTCATGGCGATCGTCGAGCAGGCAAATTTAAACTGCAGAATGCAACTTTTTCTTCACCAACTGACTCCACGGAGGAGCCCATTTCAGCCATTTAACATAGCCTTTACACTGCAGTCTCTCAGTCAATCCAAAAAGCATTTCCAACATCCAGGGCACAATTTTCCTGTTGCTACCCTAGTCTTCCACACTTTTCTTCACAACAGTTCATTTTAAAAGCATTTCAAATGTCCAGGGCACAATTCCCTGTTGCTCCCCTAGTCTTCCACACTTTTCTTCACAACAGTTCATTTTAAAAGCATTTCAAACGTACAGGGCACAATTTTCCTGTTGCTACCCCTAGTCTTCCACACTTTTCTTTACAACAGTTTATTTTAAAAGCAGGCAAAATGCTGTAAACAATTTGATGCAGGACAAGGGCACACTCTTTGGCTTTACTGCTCCTAGGTAAACAGTTGGCAATTTTAAACAGCAGCATAAGATCCACAGCACACTGCAACACACTAGGAAATTGCTTCAGCTTTTGGGCTACTCACTGCCAGATAGCCAAAACGCTAGCCCCTTGCCCAAGCACCGCTCCACCCAGAATAGAATCCAAAGTGGTGCCTCCATTTTGTAACCTTCACCCCTGCCTTTTGTCAAAACGACAGGTGGCATGCTGTTGAAGCTGATAGCAGTACCTGGTGGGGACCTGGGTTGGGAGGAAGAGGTTACTTAGCACAGGAGGACCTAGGTTTGGCTACTCTGCAGGGGCACAAGTAAATCTGAACACAGGAAGCAATAACTTTAATGTCCAGAACCAGGAATGGGATTCTTCAGTGTGGCTTTTATTCAGATACTAGCTGAACAAACAAAGCATAAGCGGACCCCGTGGGACTACATTTCCTGGTAATGCAGATTAGAGACTACAGAACACTTTATCACCATTTTCAGCTCTCTCAGGCTCTGAACCCACCAGGCACACAGCCTGGACTTGCATGCAGCTTTGGGTAACAGCCCGACTTGTACACATGGGTTTTCCCCACTGGCCTGGCTCCCCAGCCGCACTTGATTCATGGTCCATTGGAAGAATGAACCAATTATCCCATCCGGGTCCATTGGAAGAATGAACCAATTATCCATTCACGGTCCATTGGAAGAATGAACCAATTATCCTGTCATGGCTCCCACACCACACTAGAGTCTGCAACTCTTAGAGAATTTTCCTCACAACCCTACATCTGGGTACTTCCTCCATCACTGGCCAGTGCCTGAGGCAAAGTAGAAACCACAGAAGAAATCGTAGAGGTGGACCTGGTCACTAAAGATGGGGCCACCCACCTCCAGCTCCCACAGCCCATACCTGGCCATTTCTCTGGAAAACTGAACAATTCCTTTGCTGAACTTCTAAATGTAGATTAAGAGTAGATGTCTGTCACATCTCCTCTATATTATTGCATCTCACAAAACTCTGGGATTTGACACTACTTTTACTTGCTCGACCCATTTCTTTAGGTTTCCCAACATGTAGTTCAAGATTTTCACACAAGTCCCAGGGTAAAGAAACTTATGCCCTTTTAGCCAAGCAGACACTCACCCTTAAGTTGCAGGTGCCCCACAGGCGACTCACAAATCTGCCATCTTCAAAATAAATCCTGGACTAAGGCAGCTTTTCCTCCACTAGCAGAATTAAGGGATTGCCCCAGGAATCTGCTGGGAATCTTTACATCCCCCTGGAAGGAGGGAGCACTGAGACCGAATACAGTGGTCTCCACCACTTGAGTACAAACTTCATTCTCTCAAGCCAAACTGCAGACTCTCTTTAAAATTCCCAGCATTCTATCTAACTCCTTTGCTGCAGATTCCAATGCAGCTTATGCAGCTGTGAAAGTTCTATTGGTGATGTCATCCTCAGTCTCAGCTGAGACTGAGAACAAGTGAGACAGTGTGAAACCCATTTAACTGGAGTTTCACAAGCTGCCTTCCCTGCCACTAGATCTTACTGGGATTCTAGTAACCCCGGTAACAAGGGGTTACATTAAGTTCTAATTCCTCTACAATAACAGAATTCAACAAAATAGGCAGTGTATCATTGTGTGTATTCTGGTTCCAAACAATTTTTGAGGCTCTTACGTCTGTAAACATTATCGGATCTACAATATTTTTTAGATACTTCTCTTGGATTTAAAGATTTTATTGAAAGCAGGAAATGATAACTGTCCCTACTATAGTTACCTTCATGTTTCCCCAATAGGAACTAGAATCATTCCAGAAAGCATAATCCACTATAGACATTCCCCTAGTGGAAACCAATGTAAATCCACCTTCTATATCCCCTGATTTCTGCCATTTATTGGATAGAGGTTAAGTCCTTCAGTAGTGCAATAAGATGTTTCCCAGAATTATTCAGTTTAGTGCCCTCAGATTTTCTTAATGAAATTTTCCTTTATTCCCATATAAAGATACCTTGTGTTATCAATTAAGTCATCAAAAACCATATTCGGGCATTAAAATCTCCCATTAGCATAACATTAGGAGATTCCAACACTATATCCATTAATACAACTGTAAGCTCTTTCCAAATCAGGGGTATAGAAACTGGAAGCATCTGGTGGAACATAACAGTTTACAACTGCCATCTCATGGGTTCCATTTTTCACAAAAACTACAACACAGTTACCAGTAATTTTCCCCACTGACACTCTCTGGAAGGTCCCTATTTTAACAAATGTTATGAGACCATCGGAATATCTACCAAATTTAGTCAGTCTTGAGCCAGTACTGTGGAAAACTTCATATCCATTTAAATCAATTATATCATTATCTACGCTACATTTCTTGTAAACAAAGTACCTCAAAGCCTGATAAAAACTTTTGAATTTTGTATCGCTTAGCTTATTTATCCAGCCTGCTATATTCCGTGATAGATACAATAACCCACACACTTTCTCCTTTCCTTTCCTAAAGCAATACCCTACTTAGCAGCAAGTCAATCTTCATTATATCCAGCCAGTAACAAGAGTTTATTGGACAGCAACATTTCATTCCCAGTCAGTACATTGGCATATAATATTTGTGTATTCATTTCCTCGGCATAACAATGTGTAATCCCAGAATATCTAATTTGTCTGCCTTACTAAGTATACAATCAACAAGTCTTAAGTTGGTCACCTCTAGATCTATTTGGCTATTCAATTGATAGTCACTGTGTGCTTGTTTAGCCAATTATGACCCATCTCGCAATAGGTATATGCAAAAATTTGTCAGCAGATCCTTGATTGCTTTTGTCAGTGTATAATCATCTTCATTACTTATGGACTCATCCCAAACAAACTTAGTAATGTAGGGGATTGTTGTATTACCTTGTTTTCAAACCTTTCCCTACTAAATAAGGTCTATTAGGGAAGGTTAGAATCAGGTCCTTCTCCTGTATTACCCAACTGTTGACCCATACATAGTGAACCAGTCTTGGAGATAGAACAGTACATCAACCAATGTAGCTGCTGGGATAGGGATATTCTTAATTTCAACAATATCATCCTCTATTAATGGAATATCAAGTTTTTACTTAAATAGTCCAACATTTGTGTTTCAAAATTAGAGGGGTCAAAATTTCCCAATTCAGAGGGCCATATAATCTGATGAGAGGGTAAGTATTTGCCCAATTCTTAATTATTTTATTTTCAGGATTATGGTTAACAGACCCGCATTCTTTCATTACTTCAGTAAACTCTGGCTGTAAATTCTATCCTTAATTGGCTGATTATGCCATTCCACTTTATCACTTTCATACTCATGTAAAGATGTACCCAATTCATTAGCTAAAGGGTTTTACCCAATTGCTGATTAGGTTTCCTTATTTCTTGTTCCAAATTATCAGCTGCATCAACAATGTGGACCCAACACCTTGCTGAATACCATCATCAGTTGGGAAATAATCTGTTGTTACTAATGGTTCCTTATGGGACAATGTCCCATAGGCTTTCCCTTCCCACACTACCAGGTTCTTCAGGGGCCTTAATAAGGTACCAGTCAGGCAAGAAATGGCTTCAGGTGTTTTTCAGAGTAAGATGGACTGCACTGTGTTATATGCATTTAACCCTGTTATGTGAGTAGTAAATACAGTGGAGTCAGCCACAATGCAATGTAGTAACTTGCAGTAATGGCATTTCATGAAATATTGCAGTAAAAAGGCCTTAATTGCCATTGAATTACACTGGTCCTCGCCGTGATACTGCAGCATTTTGTGATATTGCTGCATCATTACTGCATTGCAACCTGGCTGGTTCCACTGTAAATCTGTTTGCATTTTAAACAGTATCATTGTAATGTGTATCTGGTGGTTGTGTGTGTGTGTGCAAGGTGTTGTTGAGTATCTAAAAAATTCAAAAGAACCTTGATCCAGCTCAGCCAACCTCAGAAAAAATAATAGCATTTATTCAGGGAGAAGCCTGGACCAATTTAATGCTAACAAACTCCTGTCACAAAATTGGTCAGCAAAAGGCCCACTCACTAATATGTCTCAAACAAATATTATTTATTGACACTAGTATATCCAGATACAGTTAGATATACATAAGCGTTTCAGAAAAATCCTTCTTCAGTGTGAAACTGCATCTAACAAGAACAATAATAGTATAATCACTTAAATTAAAAGTAAAAATAAATCTTTAAGCCCCTTTATTCATTCCATTCTTTCTATCTCTGTTCACCTATATATCAAAGACCATATATCTGCACTCTGATATCCCCATATATTCTTGGATACTGTCTGTAAATCAAAATGTACCAAAATCATTTGTTTATAGATTAACTAAATATTTCTTTATTAAAACACTTTTTAAAATAAATCATAATGCAGTATTACCTGCCTGTAATTCTGGATTCTATATATCTTATTTTTGTTTGTTCTGATTCTGCATGGCACAGCTGAAAATGTTTAAAATTAAAAAAATTCTAATGAACTTCTCTATATAACTATTGTCACTTTCAAATTGATATTTCTAACCTCAAATTACTAATAGATTTATTACCTCTCAACACAAAGTTCCTTCAACTGATATTCAATGAATGACTCTTCTCCTGGTAAACATGTATATACTGTCAACAGAAAACATTATATAAATTCCACATAAGTTCTCTATATCAATCCATTTATATTAATTCCATATAAGTTATCCAGGTGCATAGAGAATGTATTATTTGTTTAAAACATTTTTTCTCCATTTTACCCTCATAGAGATGCTTACCTTTATGGGAAAATGGCTTCATTTTAAGTTATACTTGTATTTTGCTGTCCTCATATGCCCTTTCTGTAAACAAAAACAGTTTCTCAACTCAGAGTGTGCATCACTTATTTCATCTAAATACTGTTCCTTGAAAGTAAAGAAACATTCATAAATCAAAGTCTCCAGTTGTACTCATGTTATATTTGTTGCAGGCGTGGCCTGACCTCCTGCTCTCTCTCTATGTGGAGGTGTCAAGCCCGTTTTGCTCACTGTCTAAATACCATACAGGTTAGGAATCGGTGCAGTGCAAAACACATCACAACGAGACCAAAGAATAGTCTCCAGGTGTTTGCAATTGCTCCTGCACCTGATCTGCCAAGACAAAAGAGATTTCTCTCTATTTGAGCAGTACCTAGTAAAATCACTAGGTGTCCTACCTGAAACATGTACTTCTATTGTTTATTGAGCTGTTATGTTTATAAATGTCTCTAAATCATTCTATGCATTCTCAAAATGGTATGGGTCCAGATATGCAAAAGTAAATATCCACACATATATATTTCCAGCAATATTATATTAATGGAAACAGACAACTTAGATGATAACATGTAAGTGTGTGTGGTGGGGAGGGGAGTTGAGAATGGAAAAGGGAGGTTATAAGAAAATACTATTATTTCACTCTCTCATAGATCTAGCCATTTTAAAGTATATATTGTATCCTTCATATTATAAATATGCTTGGTGGGAGGTCAAAAGGTCATAAATTTAACACAAAGGATTTTTATGATTATTTTGATACTTTCTTTCCAGCAAATCTCTATTTTATATTATAATGCCTAGTTATTGAAAGTGACCCACTGAGGGTCAGGAGGTCAAACTGTATGCTCATTATATTGTTCCCCAATTTTTTATTTTTTACTTTCTTTTGCCTTTTTGATTGTTATTACTCACTATCCTAAATTCTGTTCTTTAGCCAAATGTACATTTTAAAAAAAATTCAAAGTATATATTCTGTCCCTTTGTATTATAAATAAACTTGGTGGGAGGTCAGAAGGTCATATGTTTAACACAAAGGATTTTTATGATTATTTTAATACACTCTATCCCACAAATCGGTATCTTATACTATAATACCTAATTGTTAAAAGTGACCCACTGGGAGGTCAGGAGGTCAACCTATATGCTCATTATATTGTTCCACATTTTATTTATTTTTTGCTTTCTTCTGCCTTTCTGATATGTATCCTCCCAGTCCTATACTAAATTCAGTTCTTTAGCCAAATGTGCATTTTTATTACATTTTCTTCATGTTTAACCCCTAAAAATTGGCTGCCAATCTATGCCATCATTGAACCCAAATCTAGGATTTGTGGCATCAAACCTGTGTATAAAATAAGTCTCCTGGTAAGAATTTTCATTTTGTAATCACCCCCCACATCAGGTACCACCTTTTCCATTCCAAAGAATCTTAACTGTGGTTACTGATGTCCTTGTTCAATAAAGTATCTTGCCACAGGAGATGTTAAGTCCTGTCTTCTAATGTCAGATTTATGTTCAGTTATACATACTTTCAACATCCTCTCTGTGTTTCCTATATAAATCTTGTCACAGGGACATTTAATAAATATATAACCCCAACAGTAGAACAGTTAATAAATTGATTTATAACTATTTCTTCATCCTTTGCTGTGCTATGAATTTTCTTAATTCTATAGGTGCTATTACAATTTGTACAGTGACCACATGGATAGTTTGCTTTTGTTTTGCTAAGTCAAAAATGTTGTGGATGATTGTCTGGTATTCTATGCTCTGTTCTCACTAGTTGATTACCTAAAGTTTTGTTCCCTTTTGGAATCACGAGAGGTAACTGTTGAAAATGTGTTGTGAAGCATGGGTGGCCTGTAGTGCCCTCCAATGTTTAGTCAGAATATTTCTAACTTTAGAAAAATTCACTATGTACTGTGGACAGTACAATCCTATCCCCTACCGTCCCTGACCTTTACATGTGGAGTCAAGAGAGTCTGCCTTTCCCTTGTCTCAGCCCTGACAGTTGCACCTTATAAAGTCTCATACTAATATCCACTTTGTTTAAATCTATGGACCATTTCTAATCTGGCCTTGTCAAACTCATGTGGTCCGTACAGTTCTGTTTGGCCCTTAAGATCTGTCTAAATGGAATGAACTGAATCAGTCCCTAGGGTGAAAACCATTAGCATGTAAAATCGTATTCTTATTGGTCTCCTTACAGAACAACTTGACCACTAGTCTATCATCATGTTTATATATACATATATCCAGATACAGAATCTCAGGCCTATTAAAATTCATAACAAAAACTAAGTGATCTGTACAATCATTTAGATATTTGTTAAACTTATCCATTTCTTCAATCGGTCCAGTCCATATGGCTATAATATCATCTATAAAATATCCCCAGCCTGTTTCTGAATGGGTTCCTGTCATTGAAAATATATTCTTTTTCAAAATGACTCATGTAGATGTTTGCATATGAGGGTGCCATACTGGACCCCATAGCTGTTCTCTTAACTTGTAGAAAATACTTCTTTTCAAATTTAAAGTAATTTTGAGTCAGGACACTATCAGTCCATTTCACAATAAGATTATTAGATGGTTTTTCATCTGTTCTCACCTCATCCAAGAACCTCTGTAACACATCACACCCCAATCTATGTGGTGTAGATGTGTATAGATCTTTAGATCCCATGTAACTAATGTACTCCCTGTATGTCTATATCTGTTTCATGTAACTGTTTTAACTTTACAATAATGTCTGTCGAGTCCTTTATATAGGACATAGTTTGTTCAACATAAGGTCTGATATGATAGTCTATATAAATAGATAACAGTTCCAGGACCAAATTAATTCCAGACACAATCCAGCGTCCTGGCGGTTCTCTTACATTCTTGTGTATTTTCAGCAATATATAAAATAATGGTATACTCGGTGTGCTTCTGTAAGGCTTCTTTCTCCCACTCAGTAATTCCTTTATTATCATAGACTGTGGTCAGTAATGTTAACACAAAATCTTTAACAAGATGTGTCAGATCATTCTCCAAAATTAAGTAATTTTCCTTTACTTGAAGTAAATCTGTACAGATATGTCTATACTGTTAGTAGTCCATTAGTACTATTGCTCCTCTTTATCTCCATTTTTATGCTAATACTATTGTCATTTTCTAAATTTCTTAATACTACAAAGTCTGAGGCTGAAAGATTATACTTTTTCACCTATCCATGTTTCTCTCTAGTTTAATGATTTCTTCAATGTCTTTATTGACTAACACAACATAAGTTTCTATCATGTAATTGGAGGGTAAATGTCGATTTCAGGTTTAATTTCTGTCCTAATATAACCTTTTTCTTTTATTATTGGATCTATCAGTTGTTCTGGTCCACTTCCAAAGAAATATTTAAGTTAAAATTTTCTGAAGAATCTATTAAGATCTAATTTCAATTCAAAACTGTTAACTTGGTTATGTGGACAGAAGGAGAGTCCTACTTAAAACCTGCTCTTCTACTGGGCTCAAAATCCTCTTGGAAATGTTATATACTAGTTGATTTTCATCTGAGCTGACCATGTAGTTCTGATTCTACTTGTCCTTGAACTCTTTTTCTTTTCTTTTTCTATTCCTCCTGTATCTGCACCTATTTCTGATCCTGCGGTTCCAGAGGATTTAGAGATACATTTATAAACATAACAGCGCAATAAACAATAGAAGTACATGTTTCAGGCAGGACACCTAGTGATTTTACTAGGTGCTGCTCAAATAGAGAAAATCTCTTTTTGTCTTGGCAGGTCGGTGCAGGAGCAATTGCAGACACCTGGAGACTATTATTTGGTCTCGTTTTGATGCATTTGCACTGCACCCAATTCCTAATCTGTAGGGTATTTAAAGAGTGAGCAGAATGGGCTTGGCACCTCCAGTATAGAGAGAAGCAGGAGGTCAGGCCACACTCTGCAACAAATATAACATGAGTACAACTGGAGACTTTGATTTATGAATGTTTCTTTACTTTCAAGGCACAGTATTTAGATGAAATAAGTGATGCATGTTGAGTTGAAAACTGTTTTTGAATATAGAAAGGACATATGAGGACAGCAAAATACAAGTATAACTTAAAACTAAGCCAAATCCTATAAAGGCAAAAATCTCTATGAGAGTAAAATGGAGAAAAAATTGTTTTTAAACAACATAATACATTCTCTATGCACATGGATAACTTATATGGTATTGATATAAATGGATTGATGTACAGAACTTATGTGGAATTTATATAATGTTTTGTGTTGACAGTATATACATGTTTACCAGGAGAAGAGGTATTCATTGAATATCAGTAGAATGAAATTTGTGTCAAGAGGTAATGAATCTATTAGTAATTTGTGGTTAGAACTATCAATTTGAAAGTGACAATAGTTATATAGAGATGTTCATTAGAGTTTTTTCATTTTAATAATTTTTCAGCTGTCCTATGTAGACTCAGAACAAACAAAAATAAGAGATATAGAATCCAGAATTACAGGCAGGTAATACTGAATTATGATTTATTAGAAACAGTGTTTTAATAAAGAAATATTTAGTTACTCTATAAACAAATGATTTTGGTACATTTGATTTTACAGACAGTATCCAAAAATATATGGGGATATCAGAGTGCGATATATGGTCTTTGATATATAGGAGAGCAGAGATAGAAAGAATGGAATGAATAAAGGGCTTGATTTTTTTTTATTTTAAGTGATTATTCTATTATTGTTCTTGTTAGATGCAGTTTCACACTGAAGAAGGATGTTTCTGAAACATTTGTGTTATAGGAACTGTATCTGGATATACTAGTGTCAATAAATAATATTTGTTTGAGATATATTGGTGAGTGGGCCTATTGTTGACCAATTTTGGTGATAGGAGGTTGTTGTGTATCTGCCATGGCAGTGATAGCCTTAGATCACATGCGGTAAAAACAAAGGGGACAAATATGCCATCTGCTTGTATGATGCCACCTTCCCCACCTGAAGGTTGCATGTGTACCAGTGGTCTGCCAGAACCACCTCACCCTCAAGGTCCCTGTTTTCCTGTCATTCACTGTCTGGGTATGGAGCTTATCCTTGTGAAGGGAAAGTGCCATTTTACAGCATCATGAAGCAGTTAACCTGGAGGCCAACCCTTGGGCCTTTGGCAGATTAGCCAGTAGCTGGACCAGAAAAGCAGAAGGTGTAGCCACAGAAGTCCATGATAACAAAAGTCAATAAAAAGGGTGTCTAAAACACTGACTATTGTAGTTAAATATATTCTTAAACAGAAAAGTGACTTTCTACAACCAAGAGATAATAGAATGGAGTAGTGGCTGCTCCAAGACCCTGAGTATAGTAGATACAAGTTATAGCTTCAAGGTAGGGGACAGTATTCTTTGTTGCAAACAAGCTTCTTCAATGTACTATAACAAGGTGCAAACTGCATTCAAACAACATGAAGTCTTGCTGTATTCTGACTATGTGCAGTGATCTCCAACCTTTGAACTGCCCGGAGGAAAAGAGTTAACTTTCCATGCAAGGCATGGAACACTGAGCTCGAGCTCAGTTGAGCCTATGTTTGCTGTTGTTTAAACCCCAACCACCAGATTCTTTACTCTGCCTCACTGAACATTCGCTCCGGAGATTTCTCCTTCGCTCGGTTCAAAAAGTCGGTTAAAGTGTTGTTTTTCTCTCGGTTTCAACTGAATTCCTACAATCTAACCTGTTGGTTAAGTCTCTGTCTGTGGTACCATGAGTACTAGATAGGTTTCTATATTAGTTTTCTGTGTGGAACTTGTAAACATTGGCTCGGTTCGGTTTGAACCGATCAGGTTTAATGAAAAAGTTTTTCTGATTTATTAAGTGTGGTAACTGGTCTGTATCGGTTCTAAAAAATGGATTTCATTAAGTTTTTTCCAAGACCCGTAACATGGTCAGGAACCGATAGGGATATCTTGTTGGCAGATTGCCAAAAGGTAAGTTAGTTAGGACTGGCCATGTCTAAAAGCCAAGAAAAAACCGGGCCCACTGGGTTTCAACACTGTAGTGTGTGTGTGGAAGACTTTGCTAAGGCTGATCCCACACCACCTGTGTTTATTGTCTGAGGTTTGACCACCATGATTCAGACTACCAGATTTGCAAAGTTTTCCCAAAGTTACCCTGGATAAGAGTAGGTAGACTGAGGGAAAGGGAGGCCAGAAGTCCACTGACCTGGATGGCCAGCCCGGTTCGGTTCTGGCGAACCAGAAGGAGTGCCCTCTGACCAGGCGAGACTTTTCGGGCAAAGGAGAACCGACTCTGAGGAGTCAGTTCCAGTTAAAAAGAAAGAAGGGATAAGTCAGCGGTTCGGATCCACAAGTTCTTTCTCCGACCGCTGATGAAATAGCCAAAGCGATAAGGATTGTTCAATCGCTAACCTGGTTCCGACTGAACGGCACCATCGGTTAGTGCCCGGTTCGGTCGGGTTCCCCGGTTCCGGATTATAATTTAGAAGAATTTTATGAACCGAAGGAGGAGGAGGAGACTATGAAGACAGTGATGGTGATTATGAAAGTCTGGATGTGCCCATTGGCCGGACATCTCCCAGACAGACCTTCAGGTGTTTCTCCTTCTAGGCTTTCTGGTCCCTTCCTACTTTATGTTTTACAAAAAGTGGCTGAAACCTCCAGCTTCCTATGGAAGAAGCAGTAGAGGATCAAGAGGAGCCTGATTACTTTGAGATGATGGACATCCCAGAGTCCAGGAGACTGTCTATTCCCTCCATAACTCTTTTGGGAAACAGACATTTAAAATTCTAAAACTCCTAATTCCATACCTCCTGTGGACAGAAGAATGGACAAGAGGTATACTCTTTCAGGCTCAGATATGGGTTCCTTTCCCAGCAATGCAGTCATGTTGGAATAGTGCAGGCTGCTGCCTGTGATAAAGCAAATATACCCTTGGTTTCACACCCCAGATAAGGACTCCAGGAGGATTGATGCCATGGCAAAGAAGCAGTACATGGCAGCATCTTTGGGACTCAGGCAGGCTAATTATATGGCCTACACAGCTAGATACCAGAAGTCCAGGTGGGACACTGTGGTGGCTCTAGTTAAGCGGGTCCCTGACCAGCTTGCCAGGAGCTGGAGCAAGTGGCTGCAGATGGGATTGAGGCATCAAGGTGCAATTTCATGCTGCTGTGGACTCCAATGATGTTTCATCTAGAGCAACAGTTCTCAAACTTTGTCATAGTGAGCCTCCCAGTCTGCCCGTTTCCCTACCTATGGATAAGCTGCAGGTTCTAGTTAACCAACAGCCTACTTCCTGCAACCCCACTATAATTGCCTTATGTCTGTCCCATGCATGTTTGAATTCCCCACTGTTTTGTGCGGTTCCATGCGTCCACCACTCTCTCTGTGAAAAAATTTCCTCACATTACCCTGAGTCATCCCCTCTATCTTTAAATTGTGCCCCCTTGTTCTTGCATCTCTTTTCTGAAGATGCTACCCTCCTGGACTTTGTTGATTCCTTGAGGTACTTGAAAGTTTCTATCATGTCCCCTGTCCCTCCTTTCATCAAGGGTATACATATTAAGCTCTCTCAGTTTCTCTTCATATGGTTTCTGATTCAGACCCTGCACCATTTTAGTTGCCTTCTCTGGACTGCTTCCATCCTGTCTATGTCCTTGCGTAGATGGGGTCTCCAAAACTGCATGCAGTACTCAGATGGGGTCTCACCAACTTTCTGTACAGAGGATAACCACTTCCTTTTTATGTTAATTAGTGCATGCGCCAAGAAACATGTTGCATCAACTTTCTCCACAAGCAGGTTGTGGAGGTGTGGCACTGTTGTGCCCAATGCCCTCACAGCCTGCAAAGGCTTGTCCCCCATCCCCAATGCCATGACACGCTGCTACTGACACTAGTTCAGCCAGTGTGCCACAACTTTCTAAAAAATTAGCCGCTGCAATCAGGGTCCGCTTCGTCATTGCAGCGTCAGCCATCTGCTGCAATGAGAGACCAACCCGTCATTGCAGGGCGGGATATAGGATGTCTGATATTGTTTGTGAACATGGCGTGACTTGCTGCGTATTCTGAAACAATATCTCCATGTTTATTGCCGATGGGGCCCTCCCCATTGGCATACTGTCCCCCGTTTTATTGTCTGCCGACAAGTGCCCTCCACATCGGCAGAAAATTCATCCCCTTCTGTTGTTTGCTCACAGGGGTGCCCAATCCTGTCGTAGAAAGAATTCCCCACCCTGTTGTTGTTTGCTGACGGGGTGCCCAATCCCCATTGGCTACAGCTGCCCCTCCAAAAACAAGGCGCCAGTGGCATGCTGGGATCCCACCCCAGCCTGCCATATGCCTCTTTTCTTATTGCCGATGGGGTTCCCAATCCTCCGTTGGCTACAGCTGCCTCCCAAAGAAAGACTCCTTGGTGGCATGCTGGGAGCCCACCCAACATGCCAAATGGCCCTGTAAAGTTGAAAACAGTCCGCAATGTTTTTTTCACCTGGAAAAAGGAAGCGGTCCTAGTAGTCTCCCTGCCCCCTCCACAACCCGCACCCACCTACTGTACACCTGCCTCCCCCCATATTTACCTCGGGCTCGAGGCGATGATCTTTAAGTGCACGGGGAACACTTCTGCACTCTTCAAAGCCAACATAGTGAGGAAATCCGTATAATGTAATGAATAGGATTTTTCAACTTTAGTGCATATCTTGGGCATTTTGGAATTTTCACCAAATTTTTAACATGGGGTTTTTGGGCGCCTCCTCATGAATTCTTGAACTGTCATGGCATTAATCAGCCCCAAAGGTGGTTTCTCAGTCACTGTCTGGAATCATCCTTGAGGCGATTAATGAAATGACAGTGCAAAGTGTTCATGAGGTGAGCTCTCAAAAAGCCTATGTTGCAAATTTTGAGGAAAACCAAAACAGCTGTTTTACGAACGTGTATCATGAAGTTGCTACGTACACTGCAGAATCTCCACAAATTTACAATATTTTCATGCCAGATTTTCAACATTGGCATTGTGTCATACCTCCTGGTGAGCAGTACAGCTGTCATTGTTGTCATCCTGGCCAAAATGTGTTTCACACTTCCGGTGCAGAATAAGCGCTGTCGCTGTGGAAATCAGTGTTCAGGACAGATTAAGAAAATGACAGTGACACTGTTCATGAGCAGAGGTCCTAAAATTCCTATGTTGAAAATTTGGTAACAATACTCCATAAAATGACTGTGTTACAAGCATCGTTGTGCATTTGTACATACGCTAGTCGTAACTCCGAATTTATAATATTTTCACTCCAGATTTTCAACATTGCCATTTCCAAGACCTACTTATGAACAGTATAGCTGTCATTTCCCCATCCTGGCTGAAATGTGTTTTCGCACTTCCAGCGCAAAATGGAGCGGTCACTGTGGGAAATCACTGTTCGGGACAGATTAAGAAAATGACAATGATACTGTTCATGAGCAGAGGTCCTAAAATACCGATGTTGAAAATTTGGTGATAATAGCCCATCAATTGACTGTGTAAAAAGTGTCGTTGCACACTTTCCACCTCACTGTAACTTCACAGATTTGTAATATTGTAACACCAGATTTTCAACAGTGACATTTTCACACCTCCTTATAAGCAGTACAGCTGTCATTTTCACATCCTGACCAAATGTGTTTTCACAGGTCCGAGCGCAGAATAACGTGCTCACTGTGGAAATCAGTGTTGGGACAGATTAAGACAATGACAGTGGCACTGTTCATGAGCAGAGGTCCTAAAATCCCTATGTAGAAAATTTGGTGATGAAACTCCATAACATGACTGTTACAAGCATGCGTTGAACTGTTCCACGCACCCTTGTAACCTCCAAATTGTAATACTGTCACGCCACATTTTCAACGAGTGGCATTTTTCACAACTCCTTATGAGCACTACAGCTGTCATTTTCACATCCTGGCTAAAATATGTTTTTGCACTCCTGCTGGACAATAGCACGGTCACTCTGGTAAATCAGTGTTTGGGAGATATTAAGATCGACCGGTGGAAGAGGGTGACCGAGCTCAACAAACTCTGTTGGGACTGCTGCGGTTGTTTGTGGGCAGACAAGGCCCCAACACAGAGCCCAGTACAAAGGGCAGCCTGCAGCATTGGAAGAAACAGAGCGAGAAGCGGTGAAGAGGAGAGGGGGTGGATCACGAGAAGCACTGTCGGACTGTTGGGGATTTCTTTGTGGCCAGAAAAGGTGTCAATACAGGCAGAGGCCCAGTACAAAGGCCAGCCTTCAGTAGTGGGAGAAACAGTATGAGCAGGTGAGACAAGGGATTTAGTCAGCTCAGTGGGCTCTATCAGGACTGCTGGGATTTCTTTGTGGGCAGAAAAAGGTGCCAATTCAGGCAGAGCCCTGTACAAAGGGCAGCTTGCAGCACCAGGACAAACAGAATGAGAGATGAGAGAGGAGACTGAGCGACCTCAATGGAGCTCTGTCGGGACAGCTGTGGATTTCTTTGTGGACAGACAAAGGTGCCAGCGCAGCCAGGAGCCCATACAAAAGCACAGTCTGCGCGCCAAGAGAAACAGAACGAGCAAGTGACAGAGCAGTAGTGGCGAACTCAGCGGAGCTCTAGTGTGACTGCTGCAGATTTCTTTGTGGGCAGAAAATGCGGCGCCAAGCAGGAGCCCAGTACAAAGGCCAGCTTGCAGCACCGGCAGAAGCGGAATCTGAAACGACAGAGGGTGGCGAGCTCAGTGGAGCTGTGTCAGGACTGCTTCAGATTTCTTTCTGGCCAGAAAAAGCCGCCAATGCAGGCAGGAGCCCAGTACAAAGGGCAGCCTGCAGCGCCAGGACACAGAGAGCAGAGTGAGTGAGGGAGGGAGGAAGTCAGTGAGCTCAAGGGGCTTTGTTGGGACTGCTCCAGATTTGTTTGTGGGCAGAAAAAAGGCAATGCATGCAGGGCCCAGTACAAAGGGCAGCCTGCAGTGGCAGGAAGCCCAGAATGAGTGGGTGGTGAGCTCAACAGAGCTGTACTGTAACATCTGCAAATTTCTTTGTGGGCATCAGAAGGCAACGAGGCAGGAGCCCAGTGGAAAAGGGCAGCCTGCAGCGCCGTAGAACAGAATGAGTGAGTGAGAGAGGGGAGTGGCGAGCTCAACGAGCTTTGTTGGGACTGCTGCAGATTTCTTTGTGGGCAGGAAAAGGCGCCAACGGAGGCAGGAGCCCAGTACAAAGGGCAGCCTGCAGCGCCAGGAGAACCAGAATGAGTGAGTGAGACATGGGGTGAGCACCCTCAGCGGAGCTCTGTTGGGACAGCTGTGGATTTCTTTGTGGGTGAAAAAGCCACCAACACAGGCAGGAGCCCAGTACAAAGGGCAGCCTGCAGCGCCAGGAGAAACAGAATGAGCAAGTGAAGAGGGGAGTGAGCCACCTCAATGAAGCTCTGTTGGGACAGCTGCAGATTTCTTCCTCAGCAGAACAAGGTGCGCAGGCAGCAGCCCAGTACAAAGAGCAGCGAGCAGCACCGGGACAAAAGACTGAGCCACTGACAGAGGGCCACTGAGCGAGCTCAACAGACCAATGCAATCAACATTCGACATTTGACAAATGCTTGTTCCTACTTGTGATGCCCCTCCTTTGCATCCCAGTATCCCCCAGCTCTCTTTACTGACCTTTCACATTGCTTACCCACCTTTAGGTCATCTGATATGATTACCCCAGGTCCCTTTCCATTATTGTTGTTGTTAGTACCTCCCTTGCCATTGTGTACTATTCTCCTGGGTTTTGTTTCCCAGGTGCATTACTTTGCACTTCTTGCACTGAATCTAAGTTGCCATACATCTGACCATTCCTCCAACTTTGCCAAGTCCCTTCTCATCCTTTCTACCCCCTTGTGTATCAACTCTGTTACAGATCTTTGTGTCATCTGCAAAGAGGCATACCTTTCCTTTCAGACCCTCTGCAATGTCACCTATAAAGATGTTGAAGAGGACTGGACCCAGTACTGAGCCCTGGTACTCCACTAGTAACTCCCTTTCTTCAGAATGAGATCCATTCACTATTACCTTCTTTGTCCTGTTGTGCAGCCAGTTTGCTACCATGCTACCACCCTGGGACCCTCCCCAGGCTGGCTAACTGATTATTAATCTTTTGTGCAGTACTGTGTCAAATGCCTTGCTAAAGTCTAGGTAGGCTATCCACAGCCCTCCTGGTCTATTACTTTGGTCACCCAGTCAAAGAAATCAATTAGATTTGTCTGACATGACCTTCTCACTGTGAATCCATGCTGCTTTGAGTCCTGTACCCCGCTGACCTCTAGATACTCAACAATTCTTTCTTTCAGAAGTGATTCCATCATTTCCCTACCACTGAGGTCAAACTAACAGGTCTGTAGTTTCCTGCTTCTGCCTTGCTCCCACTTTTGTGAGGGAATCACATCTGCCTTCCTCCAGTCCTCAGGTACCACCCCATCCTCCCATGATTTGTTAAAAGTGTGGTCAGTGGTGTCACTAGGTTCCCCTCTTAGTTCTTTTAGGATTCTGGAATGAATCCCGTCAGGCCCATTGCTTTGTCCACCTTAAGTTTTAGGAGTTCTTTCAGGACTCTTTCTTCTGTAAATGGACTGGTGTCAACCCCTACCCAGAGTACTTATATTGTTTGGTTTAGGTAACTCCTCCTCCTCTTCTATTGTGAATACTGAGCAAAAGTATTCATTCGGTATCTCTGCCTTTTCACTGTCTCCTCTTCCCACCTCCCTCTCCTTTATTAATCTTCACTATCCCTCCTTAACCTTTCTATGCTCCCTAATGTACCTATAAAGGTTTTATCCCTTCTATCTTTTCCTCAGTTTAGGCCTTTGCTATTCTGACTGCCTACCCACTTCTTTCTGCTTTAATTGATACAGTTCCCTATCGTGCTCCTTCTGTGATTCCTTATGCTTTTGAATGCAGCCTTTTTCCTTAATCTTCCTGCCACCTCTTTTGAGAACCATAGTGTTTTTTACTCTGTTTTGTTTTCTTTATGGGAAATAATCTCAATAGTACCCCATAGTCACTGTGACAGTCACCCCAAGCCTGTACTCTACCCTTGAGTTCTTTTTCCCATACTGGTAAGTAAGCTGCACAGAGGAAAGAAATAGCAAATTGGCTTGCTGAGCATGATTAAACCAGCATGTAAATAACCACATTTAAGGAGTTCTACATAAGTATTGATACTGCTCAGTACTTCAAATCAGTTGCTGTCTGGGATTTGAACGATTACAGAACTTGTAATAATGAAGGATCATTTGCCATTAGTATGGGCTAACAGCAGAATTACAAACATTGTAGAACATGTGAAGCACTTGAGCACATACAGAGCCAGTAGTTACTATTATCTAGTCTTCAGCATGCACATGTTCAGTGCCTTGAGATGACCCTTCTAAGATCTTCCCTTGTGGCCCTAAATCATCCTGGTCACCCTTCACTGCACTGTCTTCAGCCTGTCCTTATCTTTCCTGAGGTGAGGACCACAGAACTGGGCACAGTACTCAAGGTGTAGCCTCGCTATCTATAAAGAGGTAGCAACACCTCTTTCTTCTACTGCCAATACCCTTCGATGCATTCCAGTATCCTATTTGCCTTACTAAAGGCCTTGTTATATTGGCTTGATTGTTTGAGGCGTCACCAATGATGACTCCAAGCTCCCTTTCCTCAGCTATAGTGCTCAGTTTAACTCCTCCCATCCAGTACTCTGTCCTGGGGTTCATGTTCCTAGGTACATCACCTTGCACTTTTGGCATTGAATTTCAACTGCCAAACTTTAGTCCACCTTTCTAGTCTTTGCAGATCACTCTGCATCTCCTTATTCCTTGTCACTATCTACCATCTCACACAGTTTAGTGTCATCTGTGAAGTGACACAGCTTGTACCCATTCCGTCTCCAATGTACTGTAGCTAATGAACATATTGAAGAGGACAGGACCCAGGATGGTACCCCACTCATGACATCCCTAATTTCTGATTTGACACTATTAATCTGACCCTTAGCTGCCTCTCCTTTCACCAATTTCCTACCCATCTCACTATGTCCCTTGCTGCACCCAGATCATCCATCTTCAACAATCTTCTATGAGACAACTAGTGAGAAGCCTTGCTGAAGTCAAAGTAGAGTGACCCCTATCTAATGCTTTGTCACCAAGTCAAAGAAAACTATCAAGTGGGTCTGACAAGACCTCTCTGTAATGAACTCATGCTGTTTGCTATACTGAAGTCTGTCACTTTCCAAGTAGTCCACGAGGTCCTCTTTGACCAGTACTCCATCAGTCTGCCCACAACAGAGATAAGACTGACAGGTTTGAGTTTTCCACTTTCTTTTGATCCCCCACCCATGGAGTGGAACTGCATCTGCTACCCTTCATTCTTTCAGGACTAGCCCCTTCTATAATGAGCTATTGAACAGCCCCACCTGAAGATTTTCTAGTTCTGCTGCCAGTTCCTTGAACACCTCAGATGCATCCTATCAGGCCCAAGGGCCTTATCTATCTTTAGGGATGCTAGCCCTTTCTGGACCCTTTCGCTGATAAATACTGGCTGTCTCATCTCAGGGCCTTTATGGTGGCCTTGATGCCACTGTCTGGTAGAGGCCTGCTGTCTTCCCTTGTGAAGACAGAGCAAAATGTTTATTAAGGATTGCTGCCTTTTGCATGTCCTCCTCTATTACCCTACATCCCTCAGCCAGCCTAACAATTCCCTTCCTTTCTTTCTTTTTCCTAATAACCAGAGCTGTTTTTCCTTTCAATTGGTATTCTCCTCATTCTTCGTCTCCATGCATTTCCTTGTAACTGATGAAGGCCTTTTTGGCTCTCACTGTTTCCTGATCATCTCCAAGAATGATATTGGTCTCTTGTAGCTGTTTCTTTTGATTACATTCTCATGCATAACTTAGATGCCTCAAGAATGGCAACCGTAATTGCCCCTCATCTGTCCTCCACACCTCTGATGTTGTCTACCCCATCTAACTTGTCTTGGACCATCTCCTTATTCTGCTGCTGTTGCCCTTCTGAAATTAAGGACCTCAGCCCACGAGTGGGACTTTCCTGTCCCAAGGCCAGCCGAACCAAATAGAGTTGTGGTCACTGGACCCTAGTGGCTCCCCACCCCCAAACCTCTCACCACCTCTGAGTTGGTGAGCACCACTTCAAGAAAAGCAGCTTCCTAGTGAGTTCCTTAACCAGCTGCACAGGCAGATAGTCCTGGAAAGTATCCATTAGGGCCTGACTTCTGGTGTTCCTGGCTGTGGAATGCCCCCATCCAGCAGGTTTGGGGCACCCACCACCACTACCTCCCATGTTACCCTGCTCTCCTAGTTCTTTTCAAGCTTCCTATCAATGTCTTCCCTTGTCCTGGTGGTCTGTAGATCATCCCAATCATAGTTCCTTGTCTGAAGCCTCCATGACCTGCACCCAGAGTGACTCTGTCTCTCTATTACTTCCCTGTTGTATCCATCTTCCACAGCTTTGATGCCTTCCTGACACTTAGAACTACACCTTTACCTTTTCCATTATCTCTCCTAAACATTGTTTAACCAGAGACAGTCAGGTCCTAGTAGTCATTATTTTTTATTTTGGAGGCCTCCGTTTCTGTGATGGCTACAAGTTCCATCTCAGTGTCAGCCATCATTGCCTGGAGCTCACTGATTTTATTACCTAGATTTCTGGCTTTAAGACAGATCCCCTTCCATCTAACCTTTGATCACCTTCTGCTTTTACTTGTCTGCCTCCCTTATTCTTTCCAAGTCTCCTTAACATCTTGTTTTCATGTTGGCTGCAGGCTTTGTGAGCTCTCACTCCTTGGTCCCTTTCCCAGACCAGTTTGAACTTCAACCTTATTTTTGCCCACTGTGCTGCTACAAGTCCCCAGATTAGGTGGAGTACTAGCTAGGTTCCTTTCATCTTTCTATTATCACTGCAGTTCCCCTAGCCTCAGTCTCCCCACAGTCAGTTTAATTGTCCAATGAAGACATAATACTTCTGCCCAGCACCCTGATCTCCTCTCATCAAGTAAAGACCTTCACCTTTGAAGAGCCTTTTGTCCCAGATGTCCACCCCAGTCACCTCAAAGTGGTACCCCATCTCCTGACACCATCCCTTTAACCACCTATTAAACTCCTTGATCTCATCCTACCTTATTCTATCTTCTCCCTCCTACTCCACACAGTGAGGACCTTGGAAAAGGCCAGAGAGCTGAGTGTACCTTCAGTCTGTCCACAGTGTGTTACAGTTCTGTTTACCACCTCCACTGGCAGGTTTGTTGGTACCCAAGTGTATCATCACCTCCAGCTCCTCTCTGCTTTACCATCTGCACCATCTTGTATACCAGACTGTTGGTACCTAAGTGTACTAGCACCTCCAGCCCCCCGTCTCTGCCATCCTCCCTATCCTGTCTTTTTCCAGGATGGCCAATACACCTGGAAGACACCTGACCACCCCTTTCCATCCAATCCCATGACTCTCTCTCCCTTGATCATTGTCCACCCACTTCAGGAGATATTTAGAGTAGCTAGTTCTTTTAGGACATCAGCTACTGGAATCACAAAGAGGCTGAAGTTACCAGTTAGAGAGCAAGTGACTGACTGGGTGCAACAGATGTAGAGATAAGTACCTTGGGCCCTTCAGTGAAGAAATGGTTTAAAGCACCAGCAGGTAACAGAGACTTTGAATTTAATTGGGACCCAGCTGGTGGGAGTGAGGGAGTTGAGGAGGCACTGTATAGCTTCCAGAACTTGGAAGGATCATAACTGTTACTTAGAAAGTGGTTCTGGAAGTAGGCAGCTTTAACCTGGCATGTAAGCTTGGTGTAGTAGTTGCAGAGAGTGGTGAAAGCTCACCTATCAGAGCCCAGTAGATTTATGTCTAGCCCAGGCTGCATCCTTAGATGGAAAAGATCAATAAGGTCAGACATGACCCAGGGTAGATGGGAGCCCAGAATCTGGACTGCTTGAGTGAGCATGTAATTGCAGACTGGTGGAAGGTAAAGACAGAGTGGGATAGGGCTTCCACCAGCTGGATGAGGAAACAGTAGTGTGCCAGAAGCTATTGTGTTGTTAGAATTAATGGAATAAAAATTCAGACAGTGCACTGTCTGAGCATTGGGATGCCCTAAGAGATTGGATTGTACGCTATAAATGCACATCATGAGGGTTAAACCTAACATACTAATTGCCAGCAGATTAGGTCTTATGGTCTATCGAGTCTGCTCGAACCTCAGATCCTAGTTGGGTACCAAGCCCCCGTGTGCCAGAAACCCTTTTCATCCATCCCCACCTCACCACAGTTGCTATAAATCAAATATGTTGATTAATAGCTTAGCTGCAGGTCCAGAATGTAAACTTCATTGATGTGCAATTTTAAATTTCAAACCAATCCCATTTTAGAAATCATGTATTCATCATGACCCAATAAGGATAAAGTTGAATTGCACATTAGCATATTATAAAATCATGACAGAGCTTTGTAGCTGTGTTTAAAACAGGAGAACATTCCACTTCTGAAATGGAAGAGTTCATTTATATTATTGTAACCCACCCCTTGTTGGGCTTACCTGTGAGCCCTGAAAAGGCTATGTGAGCCCTGAAAAGGCTGTGTTTTCCTGGGGTTTGCTTCCACCCCATTCTTTTTCCTCCTAGGTCCCATTTCCTGGCTTGCCCTTTTGATTTGTCTCTCCTGCGGCCCCATGATGGTTTTAGAGAGATTGGGGCCTGAGGAGCTGGTTTGCAAGACCACTGGTTCCAGAAATGGTACTATGGTGACAGCGAGCTCAGCGCATGTGCAGAAGTGCATTTTCATATGGCCATTTGACCTTTGATCCATCTCTCCGGTGGTCCCAGTCCCATTGGGCAACAAGAGGGGACCGCGACCCTAGCAGAACGAGAGAGAGGCAGGAGAAGGCAGAGGAATTTTTGTGAGACAATCATGCTCTAGAATCAAGGGCTGCCTCATGAATATTAATGAAGTGGCCAGCATAGTAATGAGTGGATCTTGTTCAGTGCCTGGGGCTTAAGAGAAACAGCGTTAGTGACAGGAAGACAAAAGGATAATTAAATAAACAAAGATATAGATAGAAAAAGAAAGGCTGCCAGTCTATGGGGTTGTAAGTAAATAAAAACACACAGACTGCAGCCAGGGAACTGAGCTGGGACACTATAGGAACTCTAATGGGGATATGTGGGCCTAGGGACTAAGTATAATGGCAGCAGCGACTGAGTCAGGAATGAGCTAATGTGTTAATGAGCACATTTGCAACATAGAGGCACAGGGGTGGCTATAGCTGTGTGGGACAGATATAAATGAAAGTAAAGAGTTGCAGCAGGAACATTTAAAACCTGGGACACTGTTAAAACACATGGACACTGTTTACAACAGTCACCATGTTGGACAGCTATGTGATACCAGCCAGCCAACCACTGAGCCAGAATTCTTGCCAGGGACTCTGGGACTGATTGAAAGGACTTGTGGGGCAAAATACCGGGAAAGTTTAGGTGCCTTTTCTGCACCAATGGAGCATCGAGGGGCCTCATACATATTAATTTTGCCCTAAGGACAGGGGCTCCGGCCAATGGGAGCTAGGAAGAGCTCCAAATAAAGCAAGGACTGTTGGGTTGGAGTCAGTTCGGTGGAGCCCTCCAGAAGAGGGACTCTGTCCCTGGAGAATGGGGCTGCAGGATGAGCCTGCCTGGGAGCTGCCAGCACTTTGTCCCCTAGGGCAAGGAGTGCCTGCCCCATCAGGCATAGGAAAAACAGAGGCAAGAAAGATGCAGCTTTGAACAGAAAAAGGGAAAGCTGCAGGTTGCGAATTTTCTGCGTTGCTCTTGAAATTGCATCACAGCAGTGAGATAAAGAAAAGAGTGAGAAATGGTTGTGGCCTGAACCTGGTAAAAGGACAAAAGTTGCATCTAAGCCTGGAAAAGATGGAATACAGAGAAATGTTGAGGAACAAGTGAATATGAATGCACCAAGAGAAGAAAAGGAAGAGTGAGCCTCTTCATTTGAAGAATTGCTAAGTACCTGCATGGTGAGAAAAGGGACTTTGAATGTGCAGGTGATATGTGAGCCAGGCGAGAAAGTGGCTGTGTTAACACTGAGAGACTGCAAAAGCAGAAGGATGGACAGGTGCCTTTCTGGGTCGAGTGCCTGTTGTCTGCTCCTGAGATACAGCAGAGAAAACAGACTGCTGTGGCTACACACCGTGTCAGTAAAGAGAAAGAAAGAGAAGCAGAAGAGAATGTGCTGAATGTTTCTGCTGACACCCAGGGCCAGGTGAAATTCACTAACCCCCATCAAGTGGGGTTTGCTGCTGCAAGGATCACGGGTCTTGTACCTGAGTGCTAGGAGCATTCTGATAGGAGGGAGCTGAGTCGTGGGCCACTCCCAAGTCTGGGTCTTCTGTATTTGGCAGGCCTTGCACACATGCCCTGCAACAGGGCCTGTAATGGGCTGTAGGAGACAAGCTGCAAGATCTACTAGCAAGAAAAGAGAGAACAAGCGGCAGCCTCTGTCCCCCTGTTTCAAGCATTGTGCTTAGTTCTGCCGTGCTGCCATCCATCCCCAGGACTTCAGTGAACTGTGCCATCTAAGGACTGAATCTGTAGAACTGTGAGTAAATTGCAGAATTGCCCTGCACCTGGGGACTGTAATATGTTTGCCCACTAGGGCAGGAGGTAGAACTAAGGACTAGAGGGAAAAGATAAAGGTTTAGCTCTAACCAAAGAAAGGAATGTGAAAAGTTAAAGTTTAATTCAAGTAAGCACACCAACACCGACAATCAGCTGCACCTCAGGCCTACAACTTTAAAATCTGGGTACCTAGTGAAGGACTTTGTGGTTTGAATGGACTGGGATCTGGGGTCTGAGTTTTGGGCACTTCTGCAGCAGTTAGCTAGCTGGAATGGATGGCTGCATTGATTGAGATCTGGGTTTGAATCAAGGAAATGTGAATTTGGGGAAATGAAAATCAAAAGGCTTACTTGACCTCTATTCCACTTACTCCATTCCTAACACCCCTAAATAAACCATGGAGTTATTGTTTTGCAGCAGAAAATTGATCCAGAGCCTAATTTTAGTGAGCTTGTTTATTGGATGAAATGGAAAAGGTAAATGCAATGGAATGTGGGCGGTTTGAATCTTGGTAAGTCCATGTCTGGGGTAACTGTTGGGGAGGTGGGTTGGTGGGGGTTGTACTGCAAGCAATCAGATCCACTAATGTGTACTTTGGGTGGAGGCACCGCCATTTCATTTAATGTTTGGGAAAGGACTCTCATAGGTCAGCTATGGAAACCAGGCCCTTGCCCTTGGTCAGGCCCATAAGCAGTGGCCCTCTGCAGGATGGCATCAGAGAGGACTACATTATCCATAACCTTTAAGTGATTCTCCAGATTTCTGCAAAAACATTGCTGTTTGCATTGGTAAGTGAAATCTCGTAAGATCCTAAACATTGGAAATTCATTTGTTCACTACTAAAGATATCTACCTGAAAATAGAATCTTTATACTTACCTTAGACTTCATCTGTTCCCACTGCTATTCCTGCTTCAAGTTATAATCCTCTGCTTATGACATTAATATAATTTCCATGGCAACAGATTATGATGTTATAAACAGGATTATGGCATCACAGCAGATATAAGCAACAAGAGCAGATGAAGTAGTGTCTAAAGCTCTGAGCTGCAAATTTGGTGACATCCAGCAGACCAGACCTGGGTTTGAATCCCACAGCTTCTACTTGCATACTGTGTGACCCTGAGCAAGTCACTTAACCTCCTTGTGCTCCCAGGTCGCTCCTGTAAAAAGCTTTCAGCTTAGTGTGCTATACCTGGTTAAACAACTGAATAAATAAATAAGTGTAAAGAAAAAGTCCCCATATTAATGAAAATAGATTCAGTTTAAAGAATGGAATGTCCGAAATTTGAATTTCAGGGAATTTTGGTAACTGAGTTTTGCTGATTTAAACTGTGATTGTTTTGTTGTTAATCAGAAAATCTCTTTAAAGGAGTACTACAGTCAAAATTTGCAAGAAAACATATGTTGTGCAGAGTGTTTTGATTTGTGTGTTTAATATTGGTGTGTCCTTCCCTTTGTTTGCTACTAGGAGTTTAATGTGCCTACTAGTTTTAGTGCCTCTCCTACTAGTTTTATGGCCTCTGGGGATCTTCATGTTACCATGGTTTATTACTCTTCTCTTTCCTACTATGCCTCTTGTCCCATAGATTCAGCAAGTATTGGTTTACAGTCAATTTTACAGCAGTACAACTGTGGTTTTAAGTCACTTTCCTTATCCAGTGGGCACTGAAGGCTACACTTACAACTTAGTAATCACTTGAGGTCTCACTGAGTGGGTATTCCGTAAGAAAACAGCTAGAGTCTTTACTAATTATAGCACTGATGACCTAGGGTGAGTTGTGCGCTATTTATAGCTGGGTATAGTGTGATTAAATTAAGAGATTTAAAAGCAAAACATTTACTCCTGCTGGCTAGACCTAGACAAACATACTTGAAATAAAAATACTGAATTTGAGGTATTTTAGTTTTAATCTTCAGATTACTGCTGCAGTATTTTCCTCACTGAATAAGTGGTCCCAGACACATCAGTGTTAATTGTGACAGGAGGCATTGTAGGACGAAGCAGAACAATAAACCATACTAACACTGAGATCCTCAGAGGCCATAAAACTAGTGGATAAACTGAGAAAAACTCCTAACAGCAAACAAAGGGAAGGGCACACCAGGTCTAAAACACAAACCAAAACACTCTGTACAAAATATGTTTTGCTAATTTTGACTGTAGTACTTATTCAAGCTTATTTTAAGCCATAAAACATAACTTGATGATTTTTAATATATTTATAAGGTTTGTGATTTTGTTTCCCTGAGAATGTGTGACAAGGCACCCTTACAACCATAAGTGATTGTGCAGTCCCTTATAGACATCTAATATAAGCATCTTAAATACATGACATTCTGCTGTTTTCACCCTATTTAAAAACTACAATACTAGTTCTTACAAAACATCAAGTGATTGGAGACCATGAGTAGAATATTGGAAGTGTTTGAAAACCCAATCACAGAGCTTCCGTTATCAAAGCAGTGAGTGTGGGGCAGAAAGTATGTTCGAACAGTCACAATGTAACTGTTATAAGTGCAAGTAGAGGTTGAATATATCTCCTATCAGAACATTAGAAATTGCAGTACAAAAACTAGTTCAATTGTGAAACTTACCATGTGACTACACTCACAAATGACCTGACCGGAGCCCCTAACGTGAGTAAGCTGGGCACAGTCTAAAGTAATTTGCGCATGGGGCTGGCCGGTGGTGCTGAGGTTGAGGCACTGGACACCACCTCATCACACTCACATCACACCGATGACCTGGGCTTGGGAGCGAGCTCGGGTTGCCTGGTGTCAGCAGGAGGGAGAGGATCAAGTGTCCGATGGACTGCTCTTCTCTCCTGGGGAGGGAGGAAGGTTGTCCTGCTCCTTGTCTGCCTCCTGGTGAAGGTTGGGGGGCAGCACTGGAGTTAGGAGGCACAGATTGTGGCTATGTGATGCACACATGCCTCCATGTGCGCATTCACAGCGTGGCGGGGAGGGACAGAAAAATGGAAAAAGAAGGTGACAGCAGACTTAGTGACACCTGCCTGCTGACGGTGTCCCGCTCCACTCCTGGATCACCAGAAGCCCTAATCTGGATGATGACTCCTGGGTGGAAGGAGGATTGACTTCCTCTTCCCAGACCCACCACAGGGTGAAATCCGTGGGGACAGGGCTCAGCGGTACTGGGAGGTGGGTGGACAGACATAGGTGGCAGAGCAGGGGTGGAAGTACCTGCCTGCGGTTGCCCAGAGAGGAGAAAGTACATACAAAAACAAATAATTTGTGCATGTACAATCACAAAACACCTATCTGTGAATCACTAACAGGTATGAGTCTTAACACCAAATACACAAACCCACAAAGTAGCATCGCTCAGTTGTTAGCACATCTGCTTCTGGCCCAGAAGGTCATGGGTTCTTGTCCCACACTGGGATTGGGCTTGTACCATAAATACTGGCACCCAAGTACAGCACTACGGGAATGCTGTACTCTTGGGGTGTGCTGTCCTTTGGATGAGATATTAAACTGAAGTCCCTTATTTAGTGCTTTCCAGGTGAAAGCAAAAGAACCCAAAGCACTTTTGCAAGAGTAGGAGAGTATTTCCTGGTCAACATTCCCTCATAAAACTGGCTGTGTGTGTGCATGTGTGTGTGTGTGTGATATGCAAAATCACTGCCACTATTCACCAACTGGATTTGCACATGTCACTGATGGCGGTATTTAAGTGTCAGTCAGAGCTAACAGTGTCCTCTGAAGAAGCCACTGTGTAGAGGAAATATGTAAGGGTGTTAGCCCAGCTTGTACATGCAGTTTTGAGTCAATACATTTTTATCCAGTACCTGCTTGGTGTGTGCACAGCTATTGATCATGGAGATGGCAACCTGGATACAGTATGCCATGTTCCCTAAAGACAGTGCCTAGATACTCAGTTTGTGGCAGAAGGCACCCTGCAGCTGACAGTCTCACCAAGCTCTCTGTGGCATGAAAGGGGCCAGGTTTCATGGCCATGGGATGTTGTGTGGCCATGCAGACACCAGTCAGAGGTCTGCATCCATTATGATAGCCCTCTGGCTGGCATAATGTTAAGCCTCTGACACTGGCCCTGCAGTATAATGGTTGTCATGCATGCCATGTTCTCCCAGCTCTTCCTGGCTATGCCCACTGTCTATCCTGCAAAACTGGCCATGCATTTGTACAGAATCTGATGTGGACAGCGTGGGCAGGTGTGTAGTGGGCTCATGCCCTTCTTGAATAGGTGGGTGTCCATTGGGCATCCAGGGTGTGCATATTCTGGCCCTATTTGCCCTTAGCAGGGTGTGTAAGGCTGGGACATCATTTGTACATAGGGCCCCAGAGAGTATTTGGCTGCAGTGGGATTTTCCTGCAACTAAATGTGTGTACTACACATCATGGTACAGTATTTTCAAAACTACTTTTATATTATGATAAACATTGTAAAAAGTAATACATTAAAACCCACTATCACCTATGTATGTTCCTGACAGTTTAGCAGCTTTGTGAGGCAGTGTGGCCAACTGGTTGGGACACATGCTGTAACTGGGAGATCGCAGGTTGAAGTCCTCCAGAGTCATATATACATTATGTGACCTTCACAAATCACTTACCTTCTCAGTACTCCAGTTCATCCAGCTGCACAGTTGGGTAGAAACAGGGCCTCTCTGTAAAGGGCATATTGCATTTTAGTTGTGCTGCCTTGCGTAAATAAGTCATAAAACAAAAAGAAAATTATTGGAATATGTGTGTTTTAAATACAGGTTGAAGTCCTCTTGTCACAGTTCTGCCAGAGATATCTTGCAGGATACTGCAGAAACACAATGTGATTTAAAACAATTACTTCCCTAGTCCACTACCTTCCCCCACCCTCTTCTAATCAGCACTCCTTGCAACCTCTTTGTGCTTCTCCTCCTTTCCACTTACACTAGTCGCTGTGTTACCTATAAGCATCTTCTTCTTCTATACCTCCTACTACCCCTCTTTTAGCTCCTTCCCTTTTCTCTGTCTTTGTTAACCTACTGTTGCAGTCCCCAACTCCCCAATTTACCCATAATGCACTTTATTTTCATACTGTTTGGCATTCCATGCTGTTACTTGAATAACTTCCAGTCAAATTGTAATTGTATTTGTTTGTGATTTACTGTGATCTGTAATTGTTATTTGATCATACCTATTGTATTTGTACTGACTATTTCCTTGTCCTCCCATTTACCCCTCACCCCATGACACATCTGGAAATGAGCTGTTACTCAATTCAGTATGCCTTTCCTGTGGAAACTTTTGAAATAAATACACAAATAAATAAATTTGTCATGCAAGAAAATGTGACATCTTTATTACAGAGTGCTTCATCCTTGTGGCTGCACTGTTAACACACTGGCCCTCACAAACCACTTGCATTCATTGCTTGAGCATGCTGTGATAGCATACTCCTTGGTTCTTTTATAAAGGCTGAGTGTGCTTGCTAATATACTGCAGCTACTTGCTCACAGTTTAAAGGGCAGGTATTCACTTGTTTGTTTTCTGTTTCAGGTTAAATGCTGTGCTGTATAATAAAATTTTGTCCTACCCACTACTGTGTTTTAATTGACTCCTTTATATTAACTGTTTTCTCTCCATTCAGGTTTTCCCAGATGCTGAAATGTGGCCCGTTTTGAAAAATCACGGCTGCATAGAACTTTTCAGCATAAGTAAAACTGATGCAAGTAAAGACTGAATCCTTGTGTTTCTGCTGTTCCTCACTATCGCATGTGCTTTGGTTTCGTGCACCTCTACATGCTCATCCCTGTGTGGTGGACTGACAGCTGTAACCCTGGCGCCCTCGGCTGCACAGAACGAGCCAAGTGTTGTAGTCAAGCAACTTTTTGAAAGTAGTCAGTACAAAGCACTTACATTTTGTTAAGAAATTTAGTTTTGTCTAACAGAAAAAGAAAAATCTTCAGACATCAAAGACAGTTAAACTAGTGAATTTACTGTGATTTAAGAGGTTAGTGGTGGTGCCGTCTTACCACGTTCTCTATTTTAGCTTGAGCAGACTTCCGTGACTAAAATCTAAGCTGAGGTGATTACATGAATGCTAATTTTCTTCCTAACCGATGGCCTTTGTAGAAAAGCTGCTGCTGATAGTAAGGATATGGAGAGGCTTGGATGCAGTGAAGTTTTGGACATTAACAATATTTTGTTTTTATGAGTGCACTTGCTCAAGTTACTTTTCCGTAAGCCCTTCACTAACACCACGGAACTGGTTGCACTGAGAGACAAAACCTTTTCAGGTTGTGATTACCCAAATTATATTCGGGTTTATTTTTCGATCGAAGGAGGGATCTATCCTCAGAATAATTAAAGACTCAGTTTTGCATCAGGTGGCAGGGATGCTCAGAAGGCGAGAGGGAGGATTGAGATTTGTTTTCAAAAATCAGATAGCACTCTGTCTCCTGAAGTTCCTCTAATTCTAGAGTCATGGCTATATCTGTGGCCCTTGAAGGATGGCTTGGCTCAGATGTACTAGCCTGTCACAGGATACCCAGACTAAGGCCATGTATTTTCCTGTCATTGGTAATTCTCTGTTTGGGAGCAGACAGAGAACTACATGAAGAAAATGGATGAGTACAGGACCACCTACAGGAGTGCTCAGGCCAAAGAAAGGCAAGCCACTCCTCAGAGGCAGTATTCAGGGGCAGGGGCAGGCCTTTTCATAGGTCTTTTTACCTAAGCCCAGGCCTCCTCTTCTGCCTTTGCTCAGAGGGATTCTTTAGAGGAGAGACAGATGGGGTATAAGCAGGCCTGCTTTCACCCCTCAGCCTAAAGCCCTTCCAAGCAGGCACCCTGATGAGTCTGCCGGGCCAATTCTCCACTACCTGTAGGGGCAGGCTGGCTTACTTTGTCCAGGACTGAAGCCTTTAACATCAGATAAGTGGGTCCTGGAAGTAGTAAGCCAGGGACTGGTTCTCAGCTTCAAAAATTCCCAGGATGAGAACCAGATCCTTTCCACCTGCATATCCTTCAGAGACCCTTGCCCTCTTGGCTCTCAGAGCCATAGAAAGGGTTCCATCATTACACAGGGGAAAAGATTGTACCCAGGTACTGCCTAACCCCAAAAGACAGGAGAATGGTGGCCCATCCTGGATCTAAGATATTTAAACAAGCACCTTTTAAAGCCAAAATTCAAAATGGTGACTCTGGGAATAATTCTGCCCTCTCTAAGGCCAGGGAACTGGCTAGTCTCCCGGACCTCAAGGATGCCTATTTTCACATTCCCATCAGGTGCTCCCACAGAAAGTACCTCAGGTTCAAGTTGCCCTCAGGCCACTATCAATTCAGAGCAATGCCCTTTGACCTAACATCAGCCCCAAGGGTGTTCACAAAATGCCTGGCAGTAGTGGTTGCTTTCTAAGGAGAAAAAGATCTCCATCTTTCCATATCTGGATGACTGGCTCATAGTGGGTCAGTCTCCAGACTAAGTCAAGTCATATCTCCAGATAACTCAGCAATTGCTCACTTCCTTAGGATTCCTTCTAAATCTTTCAAAGTCAGTTCTGGAGCCAGTACAGCTCCTCACCTTTATAGGGGCAGAACTGGATACAATAAGGGCAAGAGCCTTCCTTCCCTGGACAGGGCAAGGACCCTTAAGAAACTGGCCTCCTCATTCACCCTCCAGGTGTCTCGACCAGCAAGACACTGCAGCTCCTGGGCCACATGGCAGCCTCTACAGCAGTGGTCCAGGAGCAAGGATTTCAGATGAGGGACATTCAGTTCCACTTAAGAGCCTTCTGGTCCCAGAGAAAGGATTCTCTGACCAAACTAGTCCCTGTGACTCAAACCCTGATCCAGGCTTTGCAATGGTGGCAGGATCAAGACAATCTAAGGCAAGGAGTTCCTTTTGTCACTCAATCTCATTCTCTAATCCTTACCACAGATGCCTCTCTCTTGAGCTGGGAGCCCACTTGGGGATCTGACCACCCAAGGGCTGTGGTCACCTCAAGAATCTCTGCTTCACATCAATCTTTTGGAACTCAGAGCAATGTTTCTGGCACTGCAAGCTTTTCCCAAGTCTGTTCAGAACAAAGTAGTCCAGATCAGAACAGACAATACCACCACAATGTGTACATCAACAAGCAAGGGGCACTCGGTCTATGGCCTTGTGCACAGATGCAGTGAAGTTGTGGTCTCTGGCCTATTCCTGAAACCTCTCTGATAGCAGTGCACCTCCCAGGAAGGACAATGTCCTGGAAGATGCTCTCAGCAGGATGTCTCAGGGCCATCACGAATGGTCCATAGATCCCCTAGTTTTGAAGGTAATTTTCTCCAGATGGGGCACTCCACAGATAGATCTTTTGCAGCCCCAGACAATCACCAACCCCCCCTTTTTGCAGACCCCAGTATTGGGCTCAGTCCCCTGGATGCTCTAGTTCTCAATTGGGAAGGGAAGTTTTGTATGCTTTCCCCTTCCCTCTCCTGTTCAAGGTACTAGTCAAAATCAGGTCTCAATGCTGCAAAGTGATTCTGATTGCTCCAGACTGGGCCAGACAGCCCTGGTACCCACTGTTGCTGTCCTTAGCAGTCCACCTTCCTCTGTCTCTTCCCAGGAATTACAACCTGTTGACATCCTCTCAGGGGAGAGTTTGGTATCTGAATCTCAAATCTCTCTATCTCAGGCCTGGCTCTTGAAGAGTTAGAGTTTACTGACCTGCATCTCTCTCAAGGTGTTCTGGATATTCTAAAGGCTTCTCGAAAGCCTTCCACCAGGAAGACTTATAATTACAAATGGAAAAGGTTCATTATTTGGTGCTCTGGTAAGCATATTTCTCCAGAGTCTTCTGGGTTGCCTACAGTTCTGGACTATGGTTTATCTCAATAGCTTGGGACTCAGACCAGCTACACTCAAAGTACATTTAGCAACTGTTTCTGCTTTTTATCAGTAGGTAAGCCCTCTTCTCTTTCAGCTCATCCTGTATTTTGTAAATTCTTCAAGGGATTGTTGCACACCAATCCTCCTTCAGGACCCTGCTCCTGCTTGGGACCTAAATGTTTGCATTGCTCAGCTTATACAACCTTTTGAGCCTTTGTCCTCAGCAGAGCTTAAGTACTTGACTTGGAAAACTGTGTTCTTGGTAGCCATTACTTCTGCCAGATGCATCAGTGAGTTACAGGCCCTGTCAGTGGAGCCTGATTTTATCTCTTTTCACAGAGATAAGGTGGTCCTAAGAACTAATAGGAAGTTTTTCCCTAAGGTGGTCTCAGATTTCCACCTTAACAGTCTATCTCTTCTTGTTTTCTTCACTGACCATTCCTCCTCTGGAGAGAGAGGCTGCACAACCAAGGATGGAAAGGGCCCTTAGCTGCTACATAGAGCGCACCAAGGGTCTGAGGTTTGACTCCCTCAATTGTTCCTCACTTATGGTGAGGTCAGTAAGGAAAACCTGCCACTAAAGATCTATTGCCAGGTGGATTGTCTCTTGTATACAATTCTGCTATGAAAATTGGGTAGGACTCCACCCTCAGACCTGAGGACTCACTCTACTAGAGGTACAGCTGCTTCCCTGGCTGCTGCCAGGGATATTCCTATCTTAGAGATATGTCAACCAGCCACCTTCAAAACAGTCAATACTTTTACCAAGCATTACTCTCTGGATATCCATGCTAGGAGTGATGCTCGGTTTAACACAACAGTACTTCAGAGCCTGTTCCCAAAGTAGGTTCTGTCCCTCCTCCATGGAGGTACTGCAGTAGTCTGCACATAGTCAGAATACAGCAAGACTTCATGTTGTTTGAAGAAAAATTACTCACCTTAGTAATGTCGTTTCTTCTAATGGAGTCTTGCTGTATTCTGTACCTCCCTACTCCCTCGCAGAACCTGTTTTTGGGATGTGGGTGGGCAGGAGCAGTGTTGGCACCCTAGAGGTGCCTTTTTCTCACCCTCTTTCATTTTGGGTGGGTGTTGTGTTTTATTTTTGGGTTTCCTGACTTGAGTCTTTGCTTTGAAAGCAAAAACCCTTTTTGATTAAATTTAGTTGCCAGTTGGCTAGTGTGAGTTTACAGTTTCCACACAGGATGCCCAGTGAGTATAGCTCGTAAAGATCTGGTGGTTGGGGTTCAAACAACAGCAGACAGAGGCTCAACCAAGCTCGAGCTCAGCGTTCCATGCCTTGCATGGAAAGTTAACTCTTTCCTCTCCGGGGCAGTTCAAAGGTTGGAGATCGCTTCACATAGTCAGAATACAGCAAGTCTCCATTAGAAGAAACAACATTACTAAGGTGAGTAATTTTTTCTTCCTGCCCCAACAAACTCCTCCACACCTCTTACCCTGCCAACCTGGTTCTGGACGAGAGTCACTGACTCAACTTCCTCATTACTGGTGAAGTGCTTCAGGTAGAGCTTAACATACACATCTTTCTTTCTCCCTAAAGGCAGCAGCATGTTGTTCACAAGTAGTTCCCCTTCAGATTCTCTTTCATCAGGATGGAGGGGACATTCAGAACTCCAGCATGATATTGCTGTTTGTGTCAACAGGGTCTCTGCCAGGAGAACATAATGGAGAAAAGGATATTCCCACAGAAGGAGGTGAAATTGACCAGGCTGAAGCCTACAAAACTCACTTCTCTGAGAAGTCCTCATCCACCATCAAATAATGTACTTCATTACTGGATGTGGCAGCAAAAAGTGTTCTCCTCATTAGTGCTTCCCTAAAGCTGGGACATGGTGTCCATTACCAGTGCCTAACTGAAACTAGTTTTCTCAATGCATGGCCAGCGGGTTGGGAGCAAGAAAATAGTGTGGCGCTGGGGAGGGAGGAAGCAATCATACTGTACTGAATGAAGAGGACACAGAGAGTTCTGCTTCAACTCCACTCTGGTGGAAGGACACAGCTGTAGTGTATTCACAATGAAATGCTAACAAAGCCTCACCAACTGCAGTCACATGCTACCAAAGCCACCTTCTTAATGAAATTGCACTATGTCAGCGTAGCTCTTGCTATACAACCATAGAAATGACTTGAGGAGCACAGTGCAGTCTCTGTTCACAAAGTATGAAGGAAACCATTGTTTGCACTCTCATAAAATGTGCCCCAAATCATCACTGGCAGGTGCTTGCACCTTGTGAACTACCCCATTGCTGAAGACCTTAGCTAAGTAGAACAGCTGTCAATAAACAGCAAATCAAGATATATTTGTGTCAGAAAGCATTTTGGACCTGGACCCCTGATGACTACCATTCCACTAACTAAAACATCAGCAAACAGTGTGATTTACAAAGTGCAAATATCTGCCAATAAAAAATCCATAATTGAGGGCACAATTTATGTCAGTAGTAGGAATTATTTTCATTACAGTCACCCTACTGTATATGCAGTCAGCACTCCCAAATTTAAAAATGCCAGCCAGTTTAACATTGATAAAACACAAAAGTGCACTTGTAACATTTTATTTCAAGGGCCAGATCATTTATATTCATCCCTCTGGTATTTTGGCCAGATATAATAACACATTTGTGGTCCACCCATGCTACAGTGACAAACATTTTACTGACACTGATTACGCACCGCAAAATGTCACCAAGTACTACAGTGCCAGGATTTAATCTCCTGGGAGGTACAGTGCCAAAGCACCCTCCCAGGAAACAATTAGCTTTTGTGGGGGCATCCCCCATGCCCCAGAGGGGGTAGAAACTGAGTGGGTGCAAAGCACAACAGGAGTGAGGGGATCTAAATTCTAAAATCAACATTGCCTCTTTCACTATTGCTCTTGTTGTGGTGACAAAATTGGCACCACCAAATGTCTGCCAACTTGACGGGATACATACATTTGTCATGTCACAGAGACCTTATAATGTGCCCACCCCAGATAAATGTAAGCGATGAGGGTCAAGCAATAAAAGTACAAAATACATTCCCTCATCTGATTTTGGATTTTAATCCCCTTTCATTATCTCAGTCTTACACTGCTCATCTCTCTGCATGTTTTCTTTCAGTGTCACCCTTTTTTCTTCTATTCTCCCACAAAATGCTTAGTTTTACAACACTGGAGAACCAGGGCACTGCTTTTAGCATAGTGGGACCACACCTCTGCTTTACTGAAAATACTATGTTACAGTATCTATCTCCAGGACCAACAAAAACAGGACAAAGGTATTTCCCTTCACAGTGCCTTTGCTCCTCATTATACAGCCATAACAAGCATGCCAAAGAGTTAAAACCATTCAATACTGAAAGTGAAACAGGACACACACAGACACAAAGTAGGGCCTACAGTAGCATTACTCCTTTGCTGTAGGTCCATCAAGATCTTCGCCCGGCTGGGTGTGCTGTAATCTGCTCCTCGTTTTTATTTTTAGTTGTTTTTTGTATTTTATTTCTGTTTTCTTTGCTGGCTATTTTGCTGATATTTATTTTAGCGTATATCTTAACTGAGCTGGGACTGGCAGTAGACAGTGGCAGTCAGCCTGCACGCTAATCTGTATTTTTGTGCATTTTGTACATTCAATTGCACTCCATGCACTTGGCTGAATATGGTCTTAACATAATGTTTTGAATTCAATGGCCCCACTACCACTTCTTTGTTAGTGGCGATATTCTTTGCTAAATTCCATGCCTCATTCAGGTTGTTTGGGCTGGAGAGGAATCGTAAGCAGAGAGAGTCACAAGAGGTGTGGAGTGAGGAGTGAGGTGCTTAGAGGAACTTTGTGGGATGTGGTGCCAAAGAGGAGTTGTGAGTGGAGAAATTTTGTGGGATGAGAGAAACTGAAGAGAGGGAGCAGAACTTTCAAAGGACAGCCTGGGTGGAACACAGAACGTGGAAAGTGGGTATTCCGGGTTCTGGATGTGAGTGATTTATATGCCAAGGCTGGAGATGAATACTGGTTCGAACTGCATTTTGGTGAACTCAAAGTTTCTGCTTGGTGCAATTAGTGGCAGGTGACAGGAGTGGGCCCGACTCCATTGTGTGATTACCGGCTGGATTTGCTGCTTCACAGGGGTCAGGGTACTTGTTCAGCCAGTGAGCTGGCTGATGTACCTCTGGTTCCTTAGATTCATAGACTTGACTATAGTTTGGCCATTGCCTGGGTGTCGTGTGGTGCTTTAATTTATTTCTAGCTGTGCTTTCTCTTATGGAGTTGGAGGCCCTGTTCTGTTGCTATCTGCTAATCTAAATTTTTGGTTGGTCTTGTTTAGATTGGACTTCTCTGTGGCTTTACATTTGGGTCAATTAACTCCCTGGATTATCCCTATTCTGGATTTTGTGGTGGCTTCTAAGCTATGGATGACTGACATCTTGGATTATCCCTTACTTTGCTCGAGACCTAAGGTTTAAACTTTTCTGCATGGTCTCCTAGTGGTGATAAGACCTGGGCATCCACTTATTTTATTTTATTTATTTTATGTTTTTTAATGAATGTTTTGGTTTTATGTTACTGTGGACTTATCTGTGTAGAATCTGACTTTTAATTGGGGCAGTGAGTGCCTGGACTTCTCTGCCCTGGCCATGAGAGGGCTTGGGAGGGTGAATTCATAATCCATTTTGTGTTTTTGCATGACCTGTGAGAGGGAGGACTGCAGTAGCTCCTGAGCCAAGTGTGGGAGTAATTTATTCATTTAGTGTGGGATAGGGTGGTATTTTATTTATGTTTTATTATGTATTAGGTGGGTATTTTTGTTGTGTTTTGTTTGAATTGGGTTTAGTTGAGTAATTTTGTGGTTTGTTATAGTTTCACAGTGCAAGTGAGTGATACCTGTGGAACCCACCATTATCTAAGACTGCTGAGTCTGAAAGCTGCTACATAGTGTCCATTACCAATGCCTAGGTGAGCCATCAGGGTTGGGAGCAAGAAAATAGTGCAGTGGGGCGGGAGGAAATAACCACATTGTACTGAATGGTGAGGACATGGAGATTTGCTTCAACTCCACTCCAGTGGAAGGATGCAGCTGCAGTATATTCACAGTGAAGTGTTACCAAAGCCCCTCAATCACAGTCACATGTTACCAAAGCCCCTTCTCAATGTAAGCACACTACATCAGCATAACTCTCACTATGCAGCCATAAAATGAATTCAATTAAATAAGTTCTCTAACCAGTGATGTCTGCATCTATAACACCAACAAAACAGGGAGTATTTGAAGCCAGCCCCATCTCGATTGTAATATCACAGCTAAAGAAAACTGCATGGTGATGAAGTCACAGGAGTCTCATAGACACAAAGTGGGGCCTACAGTAGTATCACCTGCTACCTGCTTAGTCACTCCACCACTGATCCTGTGAAACTTAAAATTGTTACTACATGTCAGAGCCCCAGTGTTACCAAATGCAAACTAATTTGGAGCACTGCAGAACCAAGAAGTCACTCTCAGCCACTGCAGGTGATGACTCTGCAATTATTCTGTGATCGGCATGCTGTGTGTGAGGTTCCAATGTCAGCGTGGCTCAGCTGGTAGCACATCGCCTCTGGACCAGAAGGTCGTGGGTTCTCATCCCACACTGGGATTGGACTGCACCTAAAATCGCTGGCATCTGAGTGCAGTATTGGGGGTGCTGTACCGCTGGGGTGTGCCCTTGATGAGACATTAAACCGAGGTCCCTTCTGCCCATCCTGGTGTTGTCTTGGTGGGTGTCCAGGTGGAAGTAAAAGAACCCAGGGCACTCTTTGCAAAGAGCAGGGTGCATTCCTGGTGTCCTGGCCAACATTCCCTTCCCATAAACTGGTTCATGCAATTATCCAGGCTGTGTGTGGGTGATGATGTGTGATATGGCCGCTTACCACACATTCAGTCACTTCACTACCAGTCTAGCATTGCTTGTAAAGTGCTTTGGGATACTGTGTATGAAAAGCACTATATAAATGCTGATTCTTCTTTTCTTCTTCCCCTTCCTCCCTCCCTCTGACAGGGACAGGGACATTGAGTACATTGATGAAGTGAACTATAGGCCAGTCAGCCTCACCTCAATAGTAAGTAAGATTATGGAGGCACTGCTTAAGGAAAGGATTGGAACACTTGGAATCCAACAGAACACAGGATTTGCAGCAGCATGGATTCACAGTGGGAAGGTCTATTTGCCAAAATCTGACAGATTTTTTGACTGGGTGATAAAGGAGGTGGACTGACGAGCGGGGAGTGGTGGATGTAGCCTTTTCTCGACTTCAGCAGGCACCATTCCACACAGAAGACTGGTTACAAGTTGGGTAGCCTGGGGTGAGCCTCAGGGAGGTGAACTGGGTTAGAAACTTGTTAGAGGACAGAAAGCAGAGGGTGGTGGTAAATGGGAGTCAATCAGAGGAAGGGTGACCAGTAGGGTACCTCAAGGATCAGTCCTGGGGCCAGTCCTCTTTAACATCTTCATTAGTGACATTACTGAAGAGCTGGAAGGAAAGGTTTGCCTGTTGACAGATGACATCAAGATCTGCAACATGGTAGACACTCCAGATGGGGTGGAGAAATGAGGAGGGACCTAGGAAAGCTAGAAAAATGGTCTGAGGAGCGCAACTGAGGTTCAGTGCAAAGAAGTGCAAAATCATGCACCTGGGGCATAGAAACCCTGGGAAGAGCTACAGGATAGGTGGGGGGATTGCTGATGGTCACCAGGAAGAAAGTGATTTGGGGATTATTATCACAGATGATCTAAAGGTGGCCACAGAGTACAAAGGATGTAGGAAGGCCAGTAGCATGTTGGGGTGCATAGGAAGGGATATCACTAGCTGAAGGAGGGAGGCAGTGATACTACCATACAAAACACTGGTGATACTACTATACAAAACACTGGTGAGGCCACATCTGGAATACTGTGTACAGTTCTGGAGGCTGCATGTTCATAAAGACGTGGACAGGATGGAGACGGTCCAGAAATGGATGACTAAGATGGTGCAGGGCTTACACTGGAAGACATATGAGGAGAGATTGAAAGACCCTCAACATGTATATGCTGGAGGAGAGGAGGACATGGAGGGATATGATAGAAACTTAAGTACCTTAAGGACATAAACAAGGTGCAAAGGGTGACATCTTTCAGTAAAGGAGAGGTACACCATGAGGGAGCACGATATGTGATTGGAGGGGTCTGAATAAGATGAAACCTGAGGAATTATTTTCACAGAAAGGGTGGTGGAATAGCCTACCCCAGGAGGTGGTGGAGCAAGCTCATTGGGGGAATTTAAACATGCATGTGATAGGTATAAGGGAACCCTACAGGTGGGCAGGAGAGGTTAAAGCCATTGACCAGATAGGGTCAGTGGCCATTAACAATGGTGGGATATATGGGAAGAATGGATAGTCCTGGAAGTTCCTATCTGCTGACAATTTCTATGGTTCTATGTCTCATGACAGCCCCAGGAATACCCCAAGGGGCAGGAAAGGAGACCAAGGAGGCAAACAGGGCACAGGGGTATGCTTTATCCTAACAACATAAATGAGATGCAGTAGACTGATAAGTATCGAGCACCCTTAAGTGCGGCTCCGCCCATAGGTATCCCCCAACTGGGCTAGTTCCAGGGCCAAAATTATCTAGTCTTTGTGGGCCATGGTCTGACCAACCTAGGCTGGCAACAGTTTACTACAATGGTAAGCAACCACATTCCAAACCATTTGACCATTGACATTGACTATTTAACGTGTCACTATGGTCAAATCCTTGCCTAGGCTATTACTGAGAGTAGGAGAAGAATGAGGAGTGAGTGAGTCAGTAAATGAGTCAGTTAGTGAATGAGCTGGTCAGTGAACCAGTGAGTGAGTGAGTGAATGAGTCAGTCAGGCAGTGAATCAGTGTGTGAGTGAGTCAGTCAGTCAGTCAGTGAGCGAGTGAGTTGGTGAGTGAGTCGGTCGGTGTCTGAGTGTGTAAAGTGGGTTGGCCTGTGACTAAATGTTTGAGTGGGATCTTCAGTCAGTGAGTAGATAATCATGTCAGCCAGTGAGCTGGTCAGTGAGTGAGTGAATGAATAAGTGAGTGAGACATTTACTAAGTGACTTTACACTTCAGCTGACACTTTATGCCATACTGTACAATAAACACTGGTGGCTGACACATCTGGTGTATGGTAGAAGAATGTTCATATCTTTGCAGTGTCATTTTGTATGGTGTTGTTTTGTAGGACTGAGTGTAATGATATATTTGATAGCTGTCCAGTGTGTGAGATGTTCATGTGAGAGACAGGACCATATGCTAAATGTGTTTGTGAATCATGTATGTAAAGAGTTCTTAGGCTGCACCAGTTTATTGTGTGTAAGAGGCAGGGGGTCACTGGACACCGTGTAGTGCTATGCATGGAATAAGGCGAGTGGCACTGGATTTGCTGGGGTTAGGTAATGATATGTCAAACAACACTGGGGCGTGCTTGCCATAGGACGGGGTGAGGAAGGGTAACATTGCACATTAGGATTGGTATGGGGCAGGGTGAGCAAGGGGTGCTGTTGGAGAACTGGGAGTGCCTGGCATGGGTCAGAGTAAGAGGGATGCCACTGCATACCAGAGAAGGTTTAGCATGTGATAGGGAAAGGTAGGGTGGCTTGGAATGGAATGGGTGAAACAAGGATGCCACTGGAAACTAGGGAACATTTGAATGGGAGGAGTGCCACTGGGCACCAGAGAGTTCATGGCATGTAGTAGGGGTGAATGAAAGCAGCGCCATTGGACACCAGGAATATTGGGCATATGATGGGGTGAAAGATGGGCTGCCAACAGGTACCAGGGTGTGCTTGGCAGACAGCAGGGTGAAGGAGAGTCTTGAACCCCAGGCAATGCTTGACAGAAGATGGGAAGAGGTAGTTGGTACTATTGGACGCCAGGAACTGGTTGATACAGGATGGAGATATGGTAGAGGATACCACTAGGCAACAACAATTGCTTGGCATGGAGCTGGGGTGATGAAGGGAAGGGTGCCACAGGACACCAGGGAATAATTGGCCTGTAAGGGAACAGATTGATTCTGCATACTAGGGAGTTCTTGTTGACTGATGGATTAAAGGAAAGGTGCTAATCGACACCAGGGAATGCTTAGCTCAGGATGCATTCAGCTGCAATTACGTTTTAAGACCAGCTGTTTTAGGCGCCATCCAACTTTTGGATTTTTGTTATTCACTTTCCTGTTTGCATTAATTTTTAGGTACCAACAAGTGTAGCTTGTAAGCAACTATTGTGGTCATGTACTCTTTTCTGCATTCATTCAAGTTTAAGGAGACCTTTGCGTGAATGATTTTCCTGTGTATTATTTTGCATGAGTGATCTACCTTGACGGGGACATCACTCATGGTCTCTGATAGGACTATAGCAGCAAAGAACAGAAACAGATCCACGCTTACATGGAAAAGACAAGTGCCACCAATAATCTGATGAATACAGATATATATTTATAGGACACTTAAGCTGTATTAGAACTAGTTAGTGTGTTAGTTTATCATAATTAATAGAGGTTAAACTGCTCTATTTCACTCTTATGGATACACACCTTGTATCCTTTGATTTTCATGTTTGCAGTCACTTCAAATTGCATCTGTTCTGTAGGCTATACATTCTTCTTTGACTAGCTTGTCTTGTATTTTTCACACCAGCCACCTGGCTTTTGTGATTAACACAACATTTTCTTTTGTGCATCAATTATTGTAACTAACAGATATCCCACTTCTCCTTCCCTATTATTTTGGATATTGTTACCTCCCTAGCCACTCAGCTATTTTCTTTTCTCTTCAGGATTCCCTGAGGGGACTCCATCTTCTGCACTAGCGGTCTGGTGCTGAGTGCAGCTGGCCACAGGGTGCTCCTCAGCCTGCCCTCAAGAGCAAGATTCTAGGATTCCCTGAGGGACTCAATCTTCTGTACTAGCGGTCTGGTGCTGAGCGCAGCTGGCTGCAGGGTGCTCCCCAGCCTGCCCTCAAGAGCAAGATTCCAGGTACAATTTGGGAAAGCAGTTCCAGTCCAGCTTGCTAGCCATGAACTCAGTTGGTGGATGGTGCTGAAATTGGGTCTACTATAGGCAGATTCAGTACTCCATCTCTCCTGACTGGCTTCAGCTGTTGGAATTGAAGTCCCCTGGAGCTCATCTCTCTGCTGCCTAAATTTCTTTTTTTTTTTTTTTTTTGCTCCAGGCACTTTCCATCGAGTCTCTTATCTGGTCTTCCACAGGGACAAGGTCGTCCTTCGCCCCACCCGAAATTCCTTCCAAAGGTGGTGTTGAGTTTCACCTGAATCAGGTGTTGACTGTGCCGGTGTTCTACCCCAGTCACACCCTTGAGGCCGTAATATAGCTCCATACTTTGGACCTTGAAGAGCGCTCACTTATTAAAAGGAGCGGATGGCTGAAGTTCAGGGAGAGGTTTGCCAGCTATTTGTCACCTACACTGAAGCCACACCTGGCAGACCTGCAGCCAAGTGGATGATAAGCAGGTGGGTCACCTCCTGCATAGATCTCTGCTATAGGTTGGTGGGCATGGAGCCACCAAAGGATAAGAGCTCATTCTCCGCCATACTGCGCTGCTTGATTGGCTGCTTCTGGAGCGATCCCTGTCCAGAAATCTGCAGGGCTGCTACCTGGAAGTCAACACACACCTTTATTTCCCATTACCACATTGACCTAGAGTCAGCTGGGATGCTGGTTTTGGGACCTCGATTCTTCAGTCCTTATTCCCCAAGTAGGTATTGAGGTGCGCGCCTTCCTCCCTCCTCCCAGAGAACTGCTTGGAGTCTTCCAGACAGTGTGGACTGAACAACGTATCCATGTTCTTAGAAATACAGGTTACTCACCTGTAACAGGAGTTCTAGAAATAGTGCGTGTTGTTCATCCCACTGACCCACCCAACCTCCCTAGCTTGACGCACAACCTGACTTCCAGCGGGCTAGATCTGGCATCATGGGGTGGAGCCAAGGGTTTTATCAACTGGGTAGGTGGAGGAGCCAGCTTGAAGACTTTCTGGCCCATCTTAAAGCGGCAAGGAACCTGCCAGACAGTGTGGATGAACAACATATGCCACTCCTAGAACTCCTGTTACAGGTGAGTAACCTGTGTTTCTGCTGCCTTTCCATTAGTAGATTATATCTTTTAGCCTCTAGAGGCCCAATTATAAGCACACTTACCTAATCCAATCCATCAGTCTTTGCTCCCTCTTCTACTTCTGTCAAGGCCTGTGTTTTAGGATCCTCCTGCTGCCTAACACTCAGCCCTGTTCTACTCTGCCTCCACCACCCTAACTCATAAGCCCTGCACTTTCTCCTTACCCTCTGCTTTGGACACCTGTACCTCTTTTCACTATGTCCATAAACACCTTTTTAATGCTGCCTCTACTTCTGTTTTTCATACTCCTCAACTCCACTAGTACTGGTACCCACTCATTTACCAGCATCGCCACTCTATGTTGGGATATATCCCTTGGTGTACCCTACCACCTTCCAAACACACTACTGTGCTCCCATGCTAGCCTCCCTCAATAATAACTGAGATAATCTCCTCTCCATCCTAGTACCCCCTTGTCCTTCAATTACTCCGCCCCTACAGTAACACACCTGCTAAAAATCCGTCAAGTAGATGGATTCGGCTCACAAGCTCCTTGCTCACTATCTTGCTAGATTGCACTTCTCCTCCAGCTCCTAGCTGGGAACGTACACTAAACCCCGGACCACCCACCTCGACATATGAACAACACAAGAAACAAGGCTCCATCAAGCTTGTGACTCTTAACATCTGCAACCTGACAGCTAAGCTCGATGCACTCAAGTCTGGTGTTACAACACAGGCCAGATGTTATAGCCCTTAACGAATTTGGCTCTCTACAAGGTCACAGACAATACTGTATCCATTCCAGGCTATGCCCTGTTCCAACTCAACAGAATTGCCAAGAGAGGTGGGGTGGCTGCATCTTTTATTTTAGGAAACTCTTAAGGGCTAGTCATCCCATTATCCCCTCTGCAAACAACTCTCAAATCCTAGCAGTTAAATTAATCCTGGGCCAACAGGAAAATCTCTCACAGTTGCATCAGTATACATCCCACCGTGTGAGCGTGTTACAGGCTTCCAAATGATCACAGACTTCATGGACGACAGCACCTCCGTGGTGAGACAATTGTAATTGGTGACCTAAAAGTAAATTGGCTCGCTCAGAAGCCGCGCATATAAGGATGCCATTGCTACCCTAAACATTACTCAAATGGTTGCCTCTCCACTAGGTTTAATTATAAGTCTGGTAGTAGCTCCTTACTTGACCTGATCTTCACCTCTCATCCCAGCAGAATCACTAACACGGAAGTTCTCCCAGATGCCCTCAGTGATCACTGCCCAGTTATTTGCCACTGGTTAAACAAGGCACCTAAACCTAAGTCCTCATTTTCCTATAAAAGAATCTCAACAAAAGACTTCCACAGTTCCTTGCTGCCCTGTCAATGGTTGACTGGACACCCTTGACTCATTGAGCAGTGTCGACCAAGCACTTGAATTCTTCATTGCCCAGTTTAATAAAGTTTGTAACAGTTTTGCCCCATACGTAAATGCAAACTCAATCTACCACTAATCACTGGATTAACTCGAACTCATCTCCATGATGCGATACAGAGATAACCTCTGCCACTGAGCCATGGACTCAGAAAACTACACGATATGCAGCTCTATAACGTGGCTGGGAACCAGTGCACAATAGCTATCACATGAGAGCCAAGTGAGTCTTCTACACCAGGAGCTTACTAACTCCTGGAGAAATAACAAACCTTCTGGGAGAACATCAAGAGCCTCATGAGGGTAAACCAAGCAAATCCTCCTCCACTATGATTGAGGTTAATGGCTCCACTTTACAGGACCCCAAAGAAATACCGGACTCCTTTAATCTCCTTTAATTGTCAGTGTCAGTGGCTCAGTAGGTAGCACACTCGCCTCTGAGGCTGGGAGATCAGAGGGCTGTGGGTTCAGTTCCCACATCTGGCACTTGGGTTAATATCCCAGTACTGACACTGTAGTGCAGCATGAGAGGGGTGCTGCACTTCTGAGGTGCCGTCTTTTGGATGAGACATTAAACCGAGGTCCCATCTGCCTGGATTGGAGGTAGTTCAGGTGGATGTTAAAGATCCCATGGCACTTATCGAAAAAGAGTGAGGGATTCCCCGGTGTCCTGGCCAAATTCCCTCATTCAGTAAAAATACCACCAACAGCTTAATCTGGTTCAAGGTCAGTTGGCATTCATCTGTATCCCCTCCCGGGTCGTGCCTGAAAATAGGCAGGATTTGTCTAGTGCACTTACCCGGTCAACAAAAGCTAAATAAAATAAAATCTCGCTTTTACTGATCTTAGCAGTGTCCTTCCCCCAACTTCTTTGACAACTCTGCCCAGCCCTGCCTCAATAATAAAATCAATCTTCACAGTAATTCCCCCATTCTACTTTAAGAAGGTATCCATGTCTGAAGCTAAAAGATATCATAACAAGTGCTAAGCAAAGCCAGTTTCAGTAGTGATACCCTGACCTCAAACTCCTCTCTCTCTCTCTCTCTCTCTCTCTCTCCCTTGGCGTTTGTCCTACAACCTCTCACTAAACTTCTGAATCTCACTCTCTCATAAACAATTCCCCAGCTCTGGAAATCAGCAGTGGTGGCATCCATTCATAAAAAGCGGTGATAGGTCTCTTCTATCTAACTACCACCCTATCTCTATCCTCCCACCACTCTCCAAGGTGCTGGAATGAATTGTAACCGATCAGTTGTCTGAACATCTCAACAAATATAACTTCTCTGCCCCAACAACACAGCTTTAGAAAGACCATAGTACTACCACTGCTCTACTTGACTCACCAGCCATATTCATAAGGTGATTGAGGACTGGCCACCTACTGGGTGCAGTCTTCATTGATTAGACCAAGGCATTTGGCACTGTGAACCACCAGCTCCTGCTTCACTCACTCTCCTCCCTTGGACTATCTTATGATGTAACACAAAGGTTTGAAAGCTACCTCTCAGCAAGGAGCCAAAAGTCAAAATTGTTGACTCTATCTTAAGTGCCCTTCCTGTCCGCTCTGGTGTACCCCAGGGTTCCATCCTTAGCCCTCTACTTTTCAGCCTTTCATCAATACTCTTTCTGCAGCTTGCACAAACCTAATACTCTATACCGATGATGCAGTCCTCTATTCCTCCCATACTGACCCGTCTCGCTTTCCAAGGTGCTACAGACGAACTTCAGCCTAGTTGAAACCTTGCTTCTCAACATAAGCTGTTGATGAATTACAAAAAACAAAGTCCATGCTGTTCCATAGCTCTCACAGCAAATACAGATCCATAAACTTCACCATATATAATGAACTTGAACAGTCACTTGTGCAAGTGCAGGAGTTTAAATACCTTGGTATTACCCTTGATTGCACAATGTCTTTCAGCTCCATGTTCAACACATCTCAAAATCAGTCAACTAAAGAATTAGGGTCTTCTGCACACCGTCGCTGTCTTAGTAAAGAAGCTATGCATGCAGCCATAACTGCCTCAGTCCTACCATCATTGATTAGGCTCATCTTCTATGGGGTTGCCATCGATGCCACTCTAAAATGGGTCAAGACAGTCCTTAACAAATGCTGTAGACTTCTCACTGGTGCAGGAAGCATATGCATACCTGTGATCTCTACAAGCAATCCAACTGGCTCAATCTAAATAGTAGACTTGTCTACCAAACCTGCCTACTGGCTAAGAAAATTTGTCTTAACCTCCACCCCCTCATGCCTTAATGTTGCCTGCAGTCACTGCACATTTTACGAGTTTCTAAATCCAACATTTTTCGTTCCATTCTGCTGTACCAACCAGGCTCAAGCGTTTCTACACCAGGGCTCCCCTGCTGCAAAACAACTTCTCCTGAAATTGCAGCTGAAAACAAGCTTGGCCCATCTAAACGTAAACTCTGCCAGTACCTTCACTGACCTCAGCAGTTGTGACTGCTCTGCCTAGGCTTGCGGCTTTGTTTCACATCTCCCTCTTCTCTTCTCTCCTTCCTTGCAACCCTCCCCACTTCTCTCCACCCTCATCCCCTGCTGCTTCCCATCTCTGTCCACCCACCTACCATTCTACCCTCTCACCTCACACCTACCATTCTACCTCTCTCCGCTCCTCTCCTTCTGTCTCCTCCCTATCACCCTATCCCTTGTTGCTCCAGACTACCTAGCATTTATCTTTCTGTTGTTTCACTTATGACAATGTCATATCCTGACTGCCTACCCCCTTTTCCCCCATCCCTCCCCTCTTATCCCCACCCTTGTTCCACCTTATGTCACCCCTAGAATGTTTTTTATTTGTATTTGTGTCTTACTATATACACACCCATATTGTTAATTGTGCATTGATATTTGCCACTGACTGTTTGATACTGTGCTAGTCTATACACATGTACTGTCTTTTGCTACTGTGTTAACCTCCTGACCCTATATTGTATCTTACCACTGTTTTGCTTGCACACATTGCTGATGCAGAACCTTTGTAAAAGAACCCTTGGTTCAAAGGTATTTGTAATTCTAGTAATAAATAAATAAATAAAAATAAATTACAGAGTTGATACTTACTGAGGACATACCTTGCTGTTTAGCTTGCTGATTGTACTAAGCTGTGGTGGTTGGGTGGCTTCCTTCAACTTATTTCTAACATCTATATCCTGAAATTATTGGCTTTACATCTACTTAAAACTCCCTCCTGGCAGCTGCTTCAACTTTCGAGTGCTACCCCTTTTTTGATCTTTAACCTACTTACTAATTCATAGTGTGATTTCTTTCCTTAACAGCACTATTGTCTTTCAGACACATGGGGTTTCTTACCTTTGCATAATATGGAAAGTACTGCATGGAAAGTTTGCTGTGTCTAACATGTATCCTGGGTATTTTGCATCAATTTACATATTACTCTGCACCTATTAATAGCTGCCATTCTGATTTTATGTGCTATAATTACAGATGCTGCTGAGATGTGGAGTTTCTTAGCCTGCTGCTAATGGTGCCTATGCGTGAATGGGTGGAAAGTATGCACCAGAGGCATGTACCCCACCACAGACAGGTACACACAGGCCAGTATACACTATCAATGGCCACTACAAGTGGTGCTATCCTCCATGCACTATCCATCACTGCAGCACGGCTTGCAGGTATGGGGGATGGGGGTGATGGTGTTGTCCATGCAGTAGGGAGGCGGGGCCACTGGCCACTAATGAAGGGCAGGAGCTGGGATCAGGGGTCAGGAGGTGTGACACTGTCATGTGGACCAGGGACGGGCATGAACGTGTGTGTTGAGGGGTTCATTCTTATTGGATGTGGACAAGGCACCAGTGTGTGTGTGTGTGTGTGTGTGTGTGTGTGTGTGTGTGTGTGTGTGTGTGTGTGTGTGTGTAGGTGTTCTCACATATATGAACTGGGACAAGAGCAGTGATGTGTGGAGGTGTTCTCACTATCAGGAATGGGAATGGGACACTGATTTGTGGGGGTGGTAATCTGGCATACTGGACAGAGGCAGGGGTTCTGTTGGGGGTTGCACCCTTTTCCAGGACCAGGCAGGGGTTTTGTGTCCACGTGACACATACAGTGGTTGTGGCAGGTCCCCTGGATATCCAGAGCCTCCTATGGCCCTCTGTGCACAGCACTATGGACATTTAGTTAGCCTGTGGCGTGGGCATGCCCCCTTGCCCCTGGACCACCCTAGCATATGAGTTGCCAGAGCGGCCACTGTAGTGTGCACACCGAACCGTCACATTTGGTGAATGCCACCTGGGTTCCATCGACCCCGCTGCGTGGCATTCCCACGATGTATGCCTATACACCCGGTTTACACAGCTTGTTGGCATTGTGCATAGGGCCTTTTGTTTTCAACATCACAGTCACTTTTTATTCACCTTATTTCTTGGCACAACTATCACTGGTACTATAGACAGCAAATGACATAAGCTTCATACCAGACAGCTTTATTGTTTGCTGATTAAATAGCCAGTTGGGTGAATTAATGATTATTAAGCAATTTTAGTAGGTGGTCAGGTCCTTAATAGCACAGCGATTTGGTGTGGCTAATGAGGAGTAGTAGAACAAAGACACCCGCTTCCATAAAGGTTGCCTGGACATCGCCTCCCAGGCCAGCTCTGGTATGCACTACTTAATGTTCCATGGTGTTCAGCTATTTCTTTATTACCTCCTCCCTAAAGCCAGCAGTGCCAGTGTGTGTTGCTAATACCACACAGTGCACAGTGATTTCTTTATAACCCTTACCCTCTGTGAAACTGACTAATGCCACTATGCATTATTTAATGCTGTGGTATGCCATCAATTTTTGTACTTGCTGTCCCAGATAAAATTGAGGCAGGAGGCTATTCAGTCCATAAAAACATGCAGCATGACAAAGGTAAACACATTCACAATGCACTGCTTGCTGCATCTGAGATTAGCAGGGTGTGAGGAAGTAGCTGTGACACAGTTTGTTGCCCTGCCTGTACAAATGAGAGTCATTGTTGACCCTCACCATTACTGCACGAGCTTCACCTGAAATTTTCTGTAAATAAATTTATCTGCCCCTATGACCTTCAGTGCTTGCAAAACTGCCATAGAAATTGCAGCAAATTCCTACCTTATGTGCCTGAAATATTGGAGATTACAGGACTGCACAAATGTTACCATCTGAAAAGTGAGGCGAACTCTTGAAATATTCTTTAATTTAGTTCCATGTAAAGTTTTCGCACCACTAGATCCCCACAGCATTATCAATTGTATTAAAACACAGCTACCACACTTAATAGTTGAAGTGTTAAGACTGAAATCTGATGGCAGACTAGACTTTTCCTTAAATTTCTCATTGGGGTGGGGAGAGATGTCTTCTAGACATGTCTGGTGACACTGCACTCAAAATCCCACTATGTCTGAAACAAGACTCAGTCCATTTGGTACACAAACCTGGGACCCCCAAACACAGTCACAATATGGTAGCACAAAGTGGTTTCCATGACCACTTTTGTGACCACTTTGTGCCACTGTTCAACGCATACCCTTTATGATATGTGCAAAGGGCTCACAAGTCTTTCTCTGTGCTAGCACAAGGGCATGGGCCAGAACACAATAAAGCCCTGTGCTGTGCACAGATGCTACCTGGCCCCTCGAAGCAGCCATCTGCATGCCATGGCACCTGGACTCCTGTGGATCTGTGAAAAGTTCCACAGGTATGTCATATACATCTGGTGGCTGACTGCAGACTCAATCAGGAATTGAGTTTGTAAGGCCACTAGACTACCAGGAATGACTAACAAGGAACCAGATGATTAAAAACTACTTAACCCAGGAGTTGGTCATAAGGCATGGAGTTGATGGGGTGAGTGGATAACTGAGGTGGTAGTGACTGATACCACAGCCTCTGGGCATGGCATCCCCCATGTGACTGGTGCAGTGCCAGACTCAGAAGTCTTTGGTGGTTTCAGTGTGGATGCTTGTGTTGGAAAAGCCTATTTGTGTACCCAAATATCTGGTAAACACCATTTTATTGTGACTAGGCACTGAGGCAGACTCCTCCCCATCACAGCCAGTAAGGGCTTTATGTATAGCATTTTGGGGATTGGAAAGTGGGAGCCTCTTTGCTCCTCTAAAGGCTGCCACTCCTGGCTGTGACTGTGTGTATCAAGCCCCAGTGTCTGAGGGAGAGAGATAGGGCCTCTTGTATTGCTCACTGTCTCAACTGTGTTGTAGTTTTGTAACTGCAATTTTAATAAAACATGCAACATTGCCATCACCTCCCATCAGACTGTCTGCATCTTTTGTTCTGTCGTGATCTAGCTATGATTTTGCATCCAGAATGAAATCCAACAGTCTACAAATAGACATGAGTTTGATGTTTCATACTGCAGGTTTTAGGATGGCTTAGTCTGGGCATTTATTAGCTGAATGCAATATGATCAAGTGGTTACAGCACTTAATTGTAAAAGCTGAGATCACAGGTTCTAATCCCCTTCCCCCATAGTCACTGATTTGAACTGAGTAACTTTGAGAAATCACTTGACCTCCTGTGCTCCAGTCCTCCCTACTGTAAAACTGGGCAGAAGTAGCACACTGCAGAAAATGAGACTGAGTAAATAAGTCTCAAAACACAACTGATCAATTGCTATTTAAGCAAGGTGGCACCAGATCAGTCTGTCTCTGGATGAAATACATTTCCAGAGCAGTTTGCCTGGATTGGTTCCAAAAATATAACATTTCTTTTTCCCAGCTCTGTTCTACAGACTTAATCCTTAGGGAAGGCTATTTATTTTTATACCCAAATATCAGAACATGGAGAATCTGATCATGCTGATTTTTACGAGATTAATTCCTCCATCAAATGTGAACAATGTCAGCATCTGTTATCTGACATCAGACTAGACAGTCCTATTGTTCAAACTGTTGTTAAAAAGAAAAGCCTGCTCTAAAATGCAAATTAACAGAGTTTTGAAGAACTTATGTTTTAGGCACCAACAAGCGTATCTTGTAGGTGCCTATTATGGTTGTGTGTACTCCTTTCTGCATTCCAGTCAAGTTTAGATTATCTTTTGTGTGAGTGATTTGCCATGCATCATTTTGCTCACATGATCTACCCTGATGCATGACACTTCACTCATGCTCACCAATATGGACTGCAGCAGCAAGACCAGAAACACATTGTGCTGCTTGGAAAAAGCAAGTACCACTGTTTAAAGTGACATAAGAAACTTGATGAAAACAAGAAAACTTGGCACACACTAGTTTAATGCAATGGTTAAAACATTTATTAACAATATCAGGTGCCCAGAAAAAACTCTTGCAATAAGCTAGTGTGTACTGTTTTCTTGTTTTCCTAAGTCTATAGCAGCAATGCCTAATTGCGCTTTCCTTCACAATGTGATTTTCAGTGTGGTGAATGTGGCACCAGCATGGCAGCTGGAACTGTCTGGCTGCTGAAGTGCGTGCTGCCTGCCGCAAGTCACGCTTTTTATGTGTTGAATGCTTGCTGGGCTGGCGGAGGATGGGGCTGTCCACAGGGTGCTGCTGGGACATCCTGGGCCAAGGCAGTCTCACTTAGGATGGACCCTTCATCATTTCCCTTGACTGTGTTAGCAGCTAAAATCATGCACAGTCATCACAGTGACCTTTCACAAGTTTTTATTCCTTTCAGCATCTTGCATGCTTTCGGGATTAATTAGCGGGGATGCTGTATGGTGAGCAGTAGGATCGATTTGAGAGCCCGCTCACTGCTACTTCCATGGAAAGCTAGTGGTGATAGAAACCACTGCCCGAGGAGGGTCTTCAGGATGGTGGTTCAGGCAAGCAGGGTGAGTTCCACAGGGGTTGCAGTGGCCCTAGAAGCATGGCTACTGTTCACTGCCTGGCTTGGGGTGCAGGAAGCTGAGTGCCTTCCCACTCCACTGCCAGATTACTATACCTACGACTGGTGGGTAGCTGACAATGAGCCCATCTGCTCACAGCAAGCATTCCCAGTCTTGTTTAAAAAGAATTTGAAAAACATTGTCTGAAGAAAGATCAAGTTTATTATCTTAAACTTTTCATTTTTAAGGCACCAACAAGCATAGCTTGAAGCACCTCTATTTTGGTCATACAGACTCTTTCAGCATTTCAGTTAAGTTTAAGGAGACCTTTTGTTTGAGGTGAGTTGCATGGGTGATGTGCCATGTATCAAGACAGACAGAAAGGGAACCGATTTGAGACCAGCTGAAACACCTGCTGCTGCCCACCCCCCACCTCGCATTATGAAGTACATCCTGGACCTGACCTTACGGTTGGAATTTTGACGGCATCTCTGTTGTCAGCTCTCAACTGCCGCGAAAAAAACACCCACAGGAGTCCACGCTATCTGCTGAGGCAACATTCCTGTACCTGTTTTACTGTGAGTTGGACTGTGTGTCAGCTGTGGGGCCAGGACTGGGACTGGACCAGACTTTGGGCCCATTTCACCAGTGTGCCACAGAGCTTCACTGAAGGCTTACGGTCTGGGAAGCAGTCAGAATTGTTCTTTCCATCTGTACTTGGATGTTCCTATTTTGTTGCTCTCCCTGCCCTGTCGTGAGCAGGTGTTTCAACTTCTGAGGTTTGTCGGTGTGTTGGAGGGAGGTCAGTTGTCACTTCAGCTTGCCACTGAGATCTGGCAGTTGGTGAGCTTGATGGGGTTGGAACTGTGAAGCAGGTGTAAAACCATTCAGAACAGGTACCATTTTATTATTGATTTCTTGGGTACCTTATGTCATCCTGGGGCCAGAGAGGGAGTTCAGCTCTGAAGTGAGCTTAAAAATGATTCAGCTCATAGTTGTTTTGCTTGATTCAGCTGTACTTGGGTCATTTGATGTTTTGGAATCTGCATGCTCTCAGAAGCCCCAACTGCCATCTCCCAGTTTATGCTAGGCCTGGTGATAGTTGGTACTCTCAACCTTTTGATGGTCTTATCAGTTTGGCTACAGGAGAATTTCTGAAATACATTTCAGAATACTTCTTCTCAGTGGGAGGAAGAAGGGGTTCACTTGACTGGCTTTATTGTTTTTACTGGCTACAACCTGGACTTCGTGGGAGTAGGTTTCAGGTTGTTATATGCAGCTCATTTGAGCTTATCCTTTAGCTTACTCAGTGCATGTTTTATCTTTTGTTGATTTGCATTTTAAGACTTTATAATTTGTGTGTTTATGGTTTGAGTGCGTATGTATGTTGTATCTAAATGCTGGTATGTATATATGTGGCTGTATGGCAGTTGCATGAGTTATGTATAGTTTGAATGTGACTGGCTGGTTTGGTGAATTTTATTTTGTGATATGTTTTGGTTAATTAGAAATTCTTTTATCAGTTTATGGTGAATAAGATGATTCTGCAAAGGGTTTTGCAGTGGGTCAAATATTATTTTGTTTTGTTGGGATATTTATGGGAATCACAATGTGTAAAGGAGGTAGTAGTGTCAGGCACATTTACTCTAGAGACCACCTGTGGCAGTTCTGCCCTTTGTTGGAACCCCATCAGTCCTCCCTGAAGAAGTTCTCAGCTGCTGCAGGGGCTGGGGATCCTCAGAAGGCGGAGCATTATCCACAGTGGAGATCCTGATTAAAATGATCAAGGGGGCTCAGCTGGGGTGGTGAGGAACAGGAGGTTCCCAGGGGAGGTGTGGAATCAGGACTGGGGACTGCCATGTCTGGTTCCCTCCATAGGCTCCACTTAATGTCAACAAGCAGGAAATAGCTATTCCAGCCAGCTCTGCTCCTCCCTTCACGCTATGCTTTGTAACACAAGGTCACCAAGAAATAAAACAGTGGTTATGCATGATTTCATTGCCGATTTCTTGGCAGACCATGTTTGTTTACCCAGACCTGGCAGGAGATGACTCCAGTCCTGTACTGGAGGCATCAATCCCATATTACTCAGTGGTACATTGCCGAGGAGGATCCACAGGGGTGGGAGCCATTTTGCTTGGGTTTGGTTCATCAGCATTGGATTTATCCTGGGGTATCATTCTGCAGTGAACAATGCAACATCTCTTCTTCTGTACTGTTGACATGAGAGGTGTCCCCATGGAGGAAGGGTATTTGATCAGGCAGTTGCTACTGGGAGTACAGGATGTGCATCTTAATGTACACTGAAAGAAGTTAAAAGTTCAGACTTTGTGTGTTGTGTGGGCTATGCTTGTTGTCAGGAATGTGTGTGCACACACACTTGCATGGAAGTAAGTGCTTGTATTGTGTTACTTGTACGTGTACACAGGACTTCAGATAATATTTTTGGGTGGAAGTCAAGTACTTCCATGGGTTGAAATTTGGGTGTCATTTCAGTTTTACTGGAGTCAAACTACTTCCAGCTATCAATTTTTGAAGTCAAAATAATTCCAGTCCACAAATTTTGGAAGTCGAAATACTCCAAGTCCTATATTTTTGAAGTCATAGGCCTTCTGAATACCTCATTGTGCCCCATCCATGCTACATTCACAGAAATACATTTCTTAACTGCCTGAACTGGTTTTAAGAGAATGGAATTATTGGACAGGACATCAAGAAAAATCCTCTACTCTTACTAAAAAGTGCCTTGTGTTCTTTTACTTTCTCTTGGACACCCACCAGGACAGCACTAGAGATGAGTAGAAGGACCTCAGTTTAACATCTCATCTGAAGGATGGCACATCCCAACAGTACACCCCCAACACACACACACACACACACACACACACACACACACACACACACACACACACACTAGTGCTTCATTAGGGTGCCAATGTTTTGGTATGAGCCCAAATCCAGTGTGGGACTAGAACCTATAACCTTCTGGCCAAGAGGCAGATGTGCTTCCAGCTGAGCCCTACTGACTGACAAATGAGTTTTTAACAAAAATCCCCCAGGTCCAGTTGTACCGAAATGTATTTTCTCACTATACCCTCAACCTACTAACCAACAACATTCATTCTGCACTTATCCAGAAACCAAAACTGCAAGACAGTAGCTGGCTTTGATGATACACCATTATCTGTCTCTTTGCTTGCTTGCTTGTCTACTTGTCCGTCTGTCTGTATGTCCAGCTAGCTAGCAGTAGTTAGCTACTGTATCACCAGTAATAGGATTTACCAATACCACCAGCACACATCAAAGGATTCAGAGGAGAGTGACAAGAATGATAGGCACCTGGAATACTAGAGTACAAACAGAGAGCAGTCCTCCTCCCATCCCAACACACAGTGGAACCACTGGACCCAGCTTTCAGTGTTCTTGTACTCCACCTCCACCACCTGAAGTGGTGCTGCATGATTGAACATGCAGACAGTTTTGTGAAAACTGGCTGCAACTTTATTTGCCACACTTTTATGGCGGACTGGCTTGAGTTGATTCATATTCGAACAGAATCAGAGCATTCCCAAAAACCTCGTAGTTTTTTCTTCATATCTTCTCACATCTTACTTGAATTTACTTCATATGTAGACTGCAGAGATGAATGATAACAAAAGCAAAGGTTAGGATAAACCTTCATCAACTGTTAAACTGTCATTGTCACGACACAGTTTCTATCAAGTAGTACCCAACATTTAAAAAAAATAAATACATCTTTAATCTTGTTCCCTGGCATCTCTACCTTCAATAACAGTCTACTGTTTTCCACCACAGTGTTTGCATATGTTTACCTAAGAGAACTGTAGACAGGAATGGGAACAGCAGCATGTCTGATGTAACAATCAAAACGGCAAATGTTCATCATGAAAAATGCAGCATAAACGTAAGCCCCACCCATTAGGCATTTTGGCACAGCTGTCTAGTTTTGCAAAGTTTTACCACTGTACCATCAGACAGCTGGCCCTGGATCCAGTGTACTTCAGCTGGTTAGATTTTTAATAATCAATGATGCCACCTCCGGAAGCCTTCTTCAGTATTAGTGCCCTCAAGAATTTAACCACCAGGAAAATATAACTACTTTTCCCAAACAGATTAAATAAGAAGAAATCTCAGAGCTGAGCACACCTGTTCTTTGCAGAGAATGGCCTTGCACTATGCCAGCACAATTAGTATCAGAGGCAGACAAGCAGCAAATGGAGTAGGGGGACACACTGGATCTGCACCAGAACCAGGACATAATAACTAAAAATCCTCATGTAGTTATATCCGATATTGGCAGCTAAATTTTAAGCTGCAAATGGCAAAGCAGTCTAAGCAGTTTGGGAATTGTCAGTCCCCATACCTGGTTTTGTCCACAGCCCTTCTGGGAGTCTGTGATACTGGACTCATACTTACAATAACTGCTATGCCATTCATTTTCAGTAAGATTTAATCTAATAAGGACATTAAAGGGATAGCATATAACTACCCCCATCTCCCCAAATGTGCCTGCTTCAGCACAGATTGTCTTACAGTCTAAGTGCCATTTGATTTGTTTGGCATTTGTAAGAGCTGCCTGCTATCAGGTCTGCTTTACTTTGCAGTCAGATAATGTATGGCATGGAGGTCAGGCAAGGGGGCAGGGGCAAGGAAGCACGAGACCAAAAAGTCAGAGGGATTTATATTTTATCCAACTAACACAAATAAAGCTGCAGTGCAGACCCTGCTGATAATGCTAACCCTCCAACACACACACACACACACACACACACACACACACACACACCTCTACGCAGCAGTTTATATTATCAGTCATCAGGAGTCAGCTTAGTCTTAGTTCACAGTAAACAAGCATTTGTCAATGCCGAATGTTTGCTTGCTGGCATTGGCATTGGTAGTGTAGGAGTTAGTGAGCTGCATAATAGGAATGGCAGTGAAGTATTGAATTGAAACCAACCCACCACCACCTGCAGAGACTGACAGGTGGGTTGTGCCTTTGGGTCGTCAGGCATAACGCCTGCCATTTCACCACACCCTACCCTGCAGACACCGACAAGTGTCACGGTGTGCCTTGGGTCTTTGCCTTATGTTCACCCCATTCCATCAGGAAATGTGGTGAGATGGGTGCAGTATAGGAGAATGGGGTGAACTTTGGGGCCAAGAGTCCAAGGCACACCTTGATGCCTCTCATTGGCTGCAGGGTGTGGGTGGAATGGTATGAGCATTACAGGCGACAATCCCATGTCACACCCTGATGCCTGTTAGTCCTCTACAGGGTGGGTATTGTGGTCGGAAACCCTAATGCCTCAGGCGCTTCATTGGTATTTTCACCCAAATTTTCAACATGGCTTTTTGTGACTCCCACCTCATGATCAGTGGCAACATCAGTTCGTTAGCTGAAAGCTGATTTTGCACAACAACGAAGCCATTTGGCACCACAGGTGTGATAACACATTTCAAACAGGATGTGAAAAATGACAGCTGTACTGTCATGGAGAGGTGTAAAAAATGGCAATGTTGAAAATCTGCAGTAAAAATATTAAAAACTGATGAAGTCAGGCATGCATAGAAACTGTGCGCATACCCATAATATAATTAGTTTAGGATTTTTACAGCAGATTGTCAACACAGGCATTTTGGGACCTCCGCTCATGAACAGTGTCACTGTGATTTTCTTAATCTGTCCCAAACAGTGATTCCCCATACACCACTCTTATTTCTGTGCTGGAAGTGCAAAACACATGTGAAAAAATGACAGCTGTACTGTTCATAAGGAAGTGTGGAAAGACGCCAGTGGTGAAAATCTGGACTGAAAATATTATAAATTCATGAACTTACAGGGTGTGTGGAAACTGTGCAATGCTCACTCATAACACATAGAAACATAGAAGTTGATGGCAGATAAGGACCGCAAGGCCCATCCAGTCTGCCCATTTCTTTTTCTACCTTATAAATGTGCCATCGACCTTTGCTCTGTCAGTGGCCTATCTATTCATACTCATTTGTATTGCTCCCTTATGCCTATCCCATGCCTGTTTGAAGCCCTGCACTGTATTCATAGCCACCACTTCTTGAAGTAGGCCATTCCATGCATCCACCATCCTTTCTGTGAAAAGAATTTCCTCACATTCCCCTTAATCGGCCCCCTCTAATCTCATGCTGTGTCCTCTTGTCCTGCTATTTTTTCTTTATTTAAACATGTTAGACTTTTCACCTTGTTAATGCCTTTAAGGTGTTTGAATGCCTCGATCATATCACCTCTCTCCTCCTTTGCTCAAGGGTATACAGTACATATTGAGCTCTGTTCATCTGTCCTCATATGTCTTCTGATGCAGTCCCTACACCATTTTGTTGCCCTCTTCTGGACTGCCTCAATTTGGTTAATGTCCTTGTGAAGGTATTGTCTCCAATACTGCATGCAGTACTCAGATGGGGCTCAACCAGTGTCTTGTAAAGAGGGATTATTACCTTCCTCTTACAACTTGTGATACCACTACTAATACACCCTAACACCCCCCTAGCCTTACCTACTCCTTTAGAGGTCTGCTTGGATGATTTCAGGTCATCATGTGATGATGATGCCTCAGTCTCTTTCTTCCTTTAGACTGCTAGCAACTCCTCCCAGTCTATAGGTGGCTTCAGGGTTTCTCTTCCCTATGTGCATGATCTTGCACTTCTTTGCATTAAATCCCAGTTGCCACTCTTCTGACCATTTTGCTAGTTTATCCAGATCTCTCTCATTCTGCCCACCCCATCTGGATCATCTACTCTGTTGCAGATCTTGGTGTCATCTGCAAACAGAAAAGTCTTACCCTCTAGTCCATCTGCAAGGTCACTAATGAAGATGTTGAAGAGGACTGGCCCCAGGACTGATCCCTGAGGTACACCACTTGTGACTTGCATCTCTTCTGACGGTATACCATTTACCACCACTCTCTGTTTTCTGCCCGTCAACCAGTTTGCCACCCAGTTGACCAACTCTGACCCACCCCGAGCCTACCCAGCTTATTTATCAATCTTCTATGTGGAACAGTGTCAAAAGCTTTATGGAAGTCAAGGTAGGTGACATCAACTGCTCCCCTTGGTCCACCACTCTGCTTACCCAGTCAAAGAAATCTATGAGATTAGTTTAACAGAACCTTCCTTTTGTAAACCCATGCTGTCTTGGATCCTGTGCCCCTATGGATTCCAGGTGTTGCACTATCCTTTCCTTAAGGAGTGCCTCCATAATCTTGGCCACTACTGAGGTAAGACTGACTGGTCTGTAGTTCCCTGCCTCCCTGCTACCACTCTTGTGGAGCAGGATCACATGAGCCCTTCTCCAGATTTCTGGGACCTCTCCTGTGCTCAGAGACTCACTAAACAGTTCTGCTAATGGCTCTGCTAGTTCCACCTTTAGCTCCTTAAGTACCCTGGGATGTATGCCATCAGGTCCCATTGCCTTATCCACCCTGAGCTTAGCAAGTCCTTGTAGGACCCTTTCTCTTGTGAAGGGAGTAGTGCTCACCTCCTCCACCCTGTGCCCATGGTGCTGAGCTGTGGGCCCTGCCCTACCTTCTCTTCAGTAAATACTGAGCAAAAGTATCTATTTAGGATAGATGCTTTTACATGGTCCTCCTCCTTACATGCTCCTTTTCTCCATTGCTTTAGCAGTACCTCTGACTTTCTCCTTTCACTAATGTATCGATAGAAAGTCTTGTCACCTTCTTTACTGTTCGTGCTAGTGTTTCCTCAGTTTGGGACTTTGCCTGCCTTACTGCCTTCCCTGCTTCCTTTAGGGCAGTTTGGTATGCCTCCCTATCTTCATCCGCTGTGTTCCTTATATTTCCTGAAGGCCAGCCTTGGCTCTGACCTTTTCTGCTACTGTATTTGAGAACCAAAGTGGTTTCCTTCTTCTTTGCACTTCCTTTTCTGTCTAACACAATGGGATGTTGCTTCAAGTATTGCATCCTTAATGCTTGCCCACTTTACCTGTACCCCTCACCTGTGTTTCTTTTGCCAGGGCTAGCTTAACTCTGTTTGCCATCTTATCAAAGTCAGCCCTCTGAAGTCCCATATTTTTGCCTTGGAATGGGATGATTTAGATGTAGTAGCCAAATTGAACCATACCATGTGATGTTCACTGGCCCCAGGTGACCTTCTACCTGAGATCTGTGATCCCTTCCTGTTAGTCAGTACTAGATCTAGGATAGCCCTGTCTCTTGTGGGTTGTTGTACCAGTTGTTTGAGGCCCTCCCCTGCAGGGAATGCACTATGTGTCTAGTTCTGGCAGATGTTCCTGCTAGTATTGACCAATCTGTATCCAGCATGTTGAAGTCTCCCATTATCAGAACTCCCCTTTAGCTGTCATGTTTTGTATATCCTCTAACAGTAATGTAGCTATGTCCTCCCCTGGTCTGGGGGCCTGTAGACAACCCCAGTTCTTATGGCTGTCCCATTTCCTGTTTCCAGGGTGACCCACAGTTCTTCTGGCTCCTTATGTGTATTCTGAATTTCTGTAGCTTTGATATTTTCATTAACATACAGGGCCGCTCCTACCCCCTTTTGCACCTCAGTCTCTTCTGAACAATACATAGCCAGGTACTGAAGTCTCCCAAGTGTGGTTACTGATAAACCACATCTCACTAATTGCTACTATGTCCAGTTTAGCCTCTGACATTATTGCCTGCAGGTCTGGGATCTTATTTCCCAGGCTGTGAGCATTTGTGTACATGATTTTCCATTTGGCAGATTTCGGTCATTTTATGGACTTTTGTCACCAAATTTTTAACATAACCATTTTAAGACCTCTGCTCATGAACAATGTCACTGTGATTTTCTTAATCTGTCCCAAACATTGATTTTGCACACTGACCCTCGCCATTGTGTGCTACATGCACAGAAGCACATTTGGGGCAAGATGTGAAAACGACAGCTGTACTGCCTATAAGGAGGTGTGGTATAATGGCAATGTTGAAAATTTGGGTGAAAATATAAAAATTTGTATACTTACGAGCGTGCGTAGAAACTGTGTAAATCAGTCATTTTGGACTTTTCACCAAATTTTCAATATAGGGTTTTTGGGGCCTACCCATGAACTGTGACACTGTTGTTTTGTAATCGGTCCCGAAAGTGGTTCTACGCAGTGACCGTGAAATCACCTTTGGGGCAGATTATCGCCATGACAGTGCCAGAATTCATGAGGAGAGGTCCCAAAACCCCATGTTGAAAATGTGGTACCAAAATTCCAAAAATGCCTGAGATATGCATCAAAGTTGAAAAAAAAAACTATTTATTCCATTATACAGCTTATCGTCACTTCTTATGTTCGTGGTCAGCTTTGAAGAGTGCAAGCGTGTTTCCGGTCCACCGAAGATCATCTCTCCAGCGTCTGGAGGTAAGTATGGGGCGAGGTGGGGATGTGGGAGGTGGATGCGAGAGGGTGGGCATGGGTTGGTGGGCAAGACAATGAACGAGGGACCGCTTTTCTTTTCAGGTGTTTGCTTTTAGGACGATCGACTAGGGATTTGTGCCACATTGGGGTGGGCCCCTAAATGTGGCAGCTGGAATATTTTTTGGGAGGGGTCAGTGGAGTCGATGGGGGATTGGGCACCTCTGTTGGCTATACAGATGTGTGCCATGTTGGGGTGGGCTCCCAGTGTGGCAACTGGAAGTCTGTTTCTTTTGGGGGTTTAATTGAGCTGATGGGGATTGGCTACCCCATCACCATTCTCACTTATGCCACACTGAGGTGGTCTCCCAGCATGGCACCTAGATCTCTGGGGCGCACAGCCAACGGAGTTATTGGGCACCCCCATCAGCCATACTGTGCAGCAGGTGGGGAGCACTATTCAGAGACACTCAGAGGGTTGGGGAATATTATTACAATACTGATCAGGTGTGCCAACAGACGACAACTGTGTCTACTTTTTCAGTCTCTTCAGGGTTCTGTTTTCCTTTTTGTCAATGCCGCTCCTATCCTGAGCTCTGACTCAACATTCCAAGGATGGCAATTAGATCTTTTTGGAAACATTCAAGGATGTCATTTTAGTCACTTGCCTCCTCCCAGAAAGATTGTCCTAGGAAAAGTTCACTTCAAACTGAATTTATGTTCCAGGAAGAGAAAGCAGAGACGATACAAGCAGGATTGCCGCAATATGCTAATCAACACTATCTTATCGCTGTTCACTGAAGTGATTTCTCCCTTTCAGCTGTATGCCACTGCATTTTCAACTGCTGTCATAGACAGCTGCAGCATTCATTGGTGAACTGTGGCTGCACCTGCAAACACACTGACTGAATTGGAAGACAGGGTGCCACACCTACAAAAAACTCGGATGATGGCACTATGTTTCTTGCACATGCTTGCAAGCAAACATAAAAGGCTGGTAGTTGTTCAGTTTATATTTATTTCTCTTACTCACTGTGCTGTGGCAATCCACACTAATGACAAGGCTAACCCCCACACACACATACACACACACACACACACACACACACACACACAGCAGTTAGTCAGGAGTCAGCTTAGCTTAATGAAACAGGACAGGTAACTGCTGAAATGATGTCCACAACAGAAAAAAGGGATGTCTGTCCTTTAACTTAGATGTTTATATGAACGGAAATGACTCGGGCAGTCTATTTTTGGATATTTTGACAAATTTCTGGACATAAAATATGTTCAAAATACCATTATCTGAAGCCCTGCATGCACGTTGTTTAGCATGTATGTCTTTTACTATAAAAATTACAGATCCATAACTCAGTGCCACTCAATACCATTGGTGCTTTAATTAGTTGTGCTGTGCATTTTTATTCACTTTTATTTGTGTTGTGCTTTTTGTTTGCATTCATTTTTAGTTGTGCTGTGCTTTTGTTTGCAATCATTTTAGTTGTGCTATGCTTTGTTTGTTTGCATTCATTTTTAGTTGTGCTGTGCTTTTTGTTTGCATTTACTTTTTAGTTGTATTGTCCTGTGCTCTTTTGTTTGCATTCATCTTTTAGTTGTGTTGTGTTTTTTCGTTTGCATTCACTTTTAGTTGTGATGTATTTTGTTTGCATTCATTTTTAGTTGTGCTGTGCTTCTTTATTTGCATTCACTATTTCATTGTGCTGTGCTGTGCTTTTTGTTTGCATTCATTTGTAGTGCTGTGCATTTTTGTTTCGTTCACTTTTTGGTTGTGATGTGCTTTTTGTTTGCATTCGTTTTTAGCTGTGTTGTGCTTTTTGTTTGCACTCACTTTTCAGTTTTGCTGTATTATGCTATTTTGTTTGCATTCAATTTTAATTGCACTGCACATTTTTGTTTGCATTAATTTTTAGTTGTAATCCATTTTTTGTATGCATTCATTTTCAGTTGTGCTGTGCTTTTTGTTTGCATTCACTTTTTAGTTGTGATGTGTTGTGCTCTTTTGTTGGCATACATTTTTAGTTATGCTGTGCTTTCTTGTTTGTATTCATTTTAGTTGTGCTGTTCTTTTTGTTTGCATTAACTTTTAAAGCGCATCATGCTGTGCTTTTTGTTTGCATTCATTTTTAATTGTGCTGTGTTTCTTTATTTGCATTACTTTTAGTTGTGCTGTGCTTTTTGTTTGCATTCACTTTTAGTTGTGGCATGTTGTGCTTCCTTGTTTGCACTCACTTTGTGTTGTGCTTTTTGTTTACATTCACTTTTTAGTTGTCTTGTGATTTTTTGTTTGCATTCACTTTTTAGTTGTGTTGTGCTTTTTAGCTTGCTTTTACTTTTAAGCTGTGCTGTATTTTTTGTTTGCATTTACTTTTTTAGCTGTGTTGTGCTGTTCATTTTTGTTTGCATACACTTTTTAGTCATGCTGTGGTTTTTGTTTGCTTTCACTTTTAGTTGTGCTGTGCTTTTTGTTTGCTTTGACTTTTAGTTGTGCTGTGCTTTTGTTTGCATCTACATTTTAGTTGGCTTGTGCTGTTTTGTTTGCATTCCTTTTTAGCTGTGCTGTGCTTCTTTATTTGCATTCACTTTTTAGTTGTAATGTACTTTTTGTTTGCATTCACTTTTAGTTGTGATGTGCTTTTTTGTTTGCTTTCACTTTTAGTTGTGCTGTGTTTTGTTTGCATTCACTTTGTAGTTGTCTTGTGCTTTTTATTTGCATTCATTTTAATTGTGCTGTGCTTTATTTACATTTACATTTTAGTTGTGATGTGCTTTTTGTTTGCTTTCGTATGGTTTATGGTCTAGGGTGGCAGGAGTTTGCTAGCAATACAGAGTTTTGATCAATCAGTTTGCAAAATAAAGTTATTGATAGTCCATAGTCTATTCTCACCATCCTTATGTACAAACACATCCAGAAATAAAACCCTTTCTTTCTGTACACATACTGTAAATCGTAAATTTGGATTCATCCTTTCCAGTTATTGGATGAACTTAAACAGTTCTTCCTAAGTATCCTGCCAAATAAAAAAATCATCAATGTATCTCTTAAAATTGAGATCTGACTGAAAAAGGGTTTACAGAAGGAGTTTCATTTCTGGATGTGTTTGTACATAAGGATGGTGAGAATGGACTATCTACAACTTTATTTCGCAAACCGACTGTTCAAAACTCTGTTTTGTTAGCAAAATCCTGCCACCCTAGACACACCATTAAATCCATACTGAAAGGACAGTTCATTGTACGTGAGAAATTGCAGCACGGATTCTGAATTAGAACACTGGGCAGGAGACATGGAAGTTAGGTTCCAGCAGCAGAGGTATAGTAAAAGTGATGTAAAATGTACTAGAAATATGACTGCAAATGTATCTCGAGAGACTTTGCTTACTGATAGAATAGCAATATAACATAATACACAGAGGTACAATTTTGTTACCACATACAGCACTGAGTCTAGCAAAATTGAGCAGGTTTTATGTCAGCACTGGCCAATTTTGCAAAACAGAGGAAAAGTTACAACAATATGTAAGTGAGCCACCATGAATGGTGTGTAAGAGAGCACAAAATTTGAGGGATAGACTGACTAGCAGTTACTAACTTATACAGAAGACATAATTCAATATAGATTCACAACCTTCTTCTGCCCCCGACCACCTCAGATATTCATTCTGTCCAGGAACAAGATTCAGAAATAGTACAACATTTTAGATCAGGTACTGATTGGTTACCAGCATTTCCACAGGGTTGCTATAAATGTTTAAGGTGCAAATATTAGCGCTAATATAAAGGCAACAAAACAATTTGTAAACCCTGTGGAAGGAAAGATATTAGCATTAATGATTTTATAAACTGTGATGTTTGTAACATCATTTATCTTGCTACATGCAAGTATGGTGCCTATTATACAGGCCGCACTAAAAGAGAACTTAAGGAGAGGGTGGAGAGTACATGCAGGCCATTATTAGTAATCATTTGGAATATGCTACCGCTTTACGTATCCACAATGCCTCTGATAAAATGCAGCACATTTGGCAGTTCACAGTCATTGAAAGGGTCAAACTTGGCTTGAGGGAGGAGGCCTATATAATAAACTCTCCTGTAGGGAGAACTATTGCATTTTTAAGTTACAGGCCACCACATCCCTGTCATAATTACAGGGTGGAATTACCAGCACACCTTTGACTATGTCTGCTTTATTTGTGATGCTGTAAGATATGAGATATGATATAAACTGCTATTTATCTTGCCTTTTGAATATATCTGCTTTATGAGTGCAAATAGAAAATCGATTGAAAAAGTGTTTCTTTAAAAAGAAATTAAAAAAATCTGTTATATGTGCTATTCATAGCCATTATTATATGGCATTTAAATGCAATCAACTACTAAGTTCTTACTGTAACAGCCTCTGTAATTTGGGAATTCGTGGAATCTTCCTGGACATAAAGTCTCCACCACTCATTCACACTAATGGGACTACGCCGAGGCACTAGGACCCAGCCTAAACCAAACTTTTCAGAAGGGTTGGGCCAAGATGGAGCCATGAGGAGAGCAGCACCATGAGCTAGGCTCACACGGTATAAACTATCTCAGTATCGACCCTCTAACCACCTTCATGTTCCTTTTTTCCCGCCATCGAGTGTCCTTCAGTGACTACATTGCTCTCCTGTCGGGAGTCAAGCTTCAAACTTGCAGCTTAGTTTTCAGTTTTATTATTTTGTATTTTATCACGAAAAGTACTGATTACATTTAATAAAATTACTTTCACACAAGAAGAAGTCTTCAGCTGACCATGAGTGAGGCAGGTGACGGTAGGGAGACTTCGTATGAAAGCTGTTCAGTCAGCCAGGCTGGGTCTGGTTCACCGCCCTCTCTGGAGAAGGGTCTTACAATGGATGGTCCAGTGCATGGGGGATGGCAGTCCTCCAAAAGCATAAAAAGTAATGGTCCAATTCATGGCACGCTATGAATCGCGAGTTCTCTCTCGCACACCAGTCAAGAAGAAACGGCATCACTCGAGGTCACCCTCTGGTACATTTGCATATAGACGGTCAGTTATTGGGGTCAGGGCCAGTCTCCACTTCTTTTGGAATCTCCAGTTTCTGTCTCTGACTGTCAGGTTCTTCCACATCTCAGCCCCTCACCGCCTATTGGAGGGCTTCCAATGAGCAGTTTCAACATTGGGCGCTCTTTACGGTGCAGTGGGCTCGGAGGTTGTCGACTGCCTGAACTAGTCAGTCAGTTGCAGGGTCCTTTGGGCCTCCTCAGTTTCAGATTGGCAGGTAGGGTAGTTAGGACTTCCTGGTGGCATGGTGCCTTCTTCGGTGCTGTGAACACCGTGCTCTGGTGTTTATCCCCTCACATGCTGCGGTGCAGGGGTCCACATCGATGTCTTTATCTCCTGACATTTTTCATTCTTTATCTTCAAATCACAGTTCAGACTTTGGTGGGGTGCCGCTGCCTGTGGTGCCAACTTCTCCAGTGCTGGGGTCGTTTTTTGGTGCTGCATGTGGTGTTGATGCTGTTCGTGGTGCCACATGCCCTGTCAGTGCCATCCTTTGCACTGGGGTGGTGTTGGCACCATGTACAGTGCTGGGGTGGTAGTCAGCATCATGGTGGTCAGTGCAGTGGTGGTTGGTGTTGTGGTGGTCAGCATCGTTGGTGGTCAGCGCCATTGTCTTTGGTGCCATGGTGGTCAGCACCATGGTAATCGGTACCGTGGTTGGCACTGTGCTCCCCTCAGTGCCATACATGGCACCATTTTTCTGTATTGGTGCCATCTCTGTTCTCGGCTCTGCTCTTCGATGGTGTGGAGGTTGACTGCATCGCATAGTTTAAGAGGTTTTCAACTCTAATTCTGTCTCCTCCTCTTCTTCCCCTGGTTTTCATTCCTTTCCTGTCTATACAGTCCCCCGACTGTCAGGAGATGATATTGAGCCTGATCCTGATTTTTGTTTGGGTGATGATGTTGATGCTGATTCTGCCCTGGTCAGGATCAATCCTCCTGCAGAGCCTGCAGTGGAAGACCTTTCCTTTAAATCTCTGCTCAAGAACTTAAATTCTACTCTTTCTCTCCTGACCAGGAAAATTGATCCTGGGAAGCTTCTGTGCCTCAGTATCTGCATGTTCCAGTAATCCCTATGGATTTAACCCCTCAGTACAGCCCTCTTTCGAAACTCTTTCCCAGATAGTGTGGAAGAATCCAGCTCTTATTCCCTGTGTGGCCAAGTCCATAGATAGGAAATATGCCCTTCCCAAGGATCGCCCATCTTTGGACTCACAGGCATTTGCTGATGCCTTAGTGGTCCTTGCAGAGAATGATAAGGCTGTTGTTCCACAGGAATCCACAGCCTGTCCTATAAACAAACAATCTCACAAGATCAACACCTTGGGTAAGCGGGTCTTTGCTGCTTCAATTCTGGGCATGCATATTGCTAGCTACCAGGTTTGTTTTTTTCAATTTGAGTATGTTCTTTGGCATTCACTCAAAGCAGCAGTAGAAGCTCTGACTGAGTCGGAGGTTACCTCAGAGCTACACACCATAACTCTCAGCCACAAAAAGAAAATGCAGCAGAAAGCACAGGACCCAAAACGCAGAGTGCCACTCTTGAGTTTCCGGCCCAGGACCCACCTCAGCTGTCTGATGGGGACTCTTCCTTGAAAGTGGAAGGTCATCTGACTCAATTCTACAACCAGTGGAAATCTATAGCATCAGACAATGGGTCCTCAGGATAATCCGTGAGGGTACTCTCTCAATATGTCAGAACATCCCCCTGGATCATCCTCCCAATCAACAGCCCAGGCTGCTGCTGTGCAGTCAGACCTTCTTACTTGAGGTGTAAGGCCTTCTGAACAACAGGGCTGTAGAAGTAGTTCCACTTGATCAACAAAAGACAGGTTTCTACTCCCACTACTTTCTGGTTCCAAAGAAAACTGGCAGCATGCACTCTATTCTTGATCTCAGAAAGTTAAACAAATTCCTCTACAAGAAAAGTTCAGGATGATATCACTCGATACCCTGCTACCTTTGATTCATCAACAGGATTGGCTAGCCTCCTGGATATGCAAGATGCCTACCAACACATTCTCTTACAACCAAAATACCACAAATACCTAAGGTTCATGGCATTGAGCCAACACTATCAATTTAGAGTTCTGCCCTTTGGGCTATCCTCAGCCTCGAGTTTTTACAAAGTACTGTGCAGTTCTCACAGTGCATTTAAGGAAAATCAGAATTCAAGTATTCCCATATCTGGATGACTGACTTCTGCAAGTACCTCCAGACAAGAGACTCTGGAGGCTGTGGCCACAGTCTTAAATTTCCTCATGTCCATGGGAGTCCTGTTAAACCTGAAAAGTCACAGCTGCAGCCTGCCCAGAAGCTTTATTTATAGGAGTCCTTCTGGACACTTCCTGAGCAAAAGTCTTCCTTCTGGAGGACAGAAGGAGTGATATTCTTCAGATAGCCTGCTTCCTCAAGAAAACAGCTCAGTTCGAGCTCTCTCGATGCAGCAGATGCTATGCCTCATGGCATCCTCGGTTTTCACTGTGTCCTTCAGCTCATCTCCACATTAGATCCACTCAGTGGATGCTCAGTACTCAGTGGTCGCCAACCACTCATCCTCAGTCCTTTCCATCAAGGCGAAAAAACCTCTGAAATGGTCCCTCACCTGGTGGTCTCAGGAGGACAACCTTCTGGAAGGATATCCCTTCACCCTTCTGGATCCTCAGATCTCCATTGCCATGGATGCATCCCTGATGGGCTGGGGAGCTCAATGCCAGGATCTCCATACCCAGGGCATGTGGTCTCAGGATGAATCTCAATTCCACATAAACATCCCAGAAATGAGTGCCATCCTCTATGCAGTCTGAGCTTTCAAGGACATACTCTGTCACAAGAGCATTCTCCTTCAAACAGACAACAAGGCAGTCATGTATTACATCAACAAGCAGGGCATTACACTCTTACCCATTATGCAGGGAAGCAATGACAGTGCAGGAATAGTGTCTAGAGCACAGAGCTCTGGTTCAGGTGGATCACTTGCCAGGAGTACAAAATGAGCTGGCAGACTGTCTCAGCAGAACAGGGACAGATCCTCATGAGTGGTCCCTCAACTTAACCATCATTCAGTCACTCTTCAAAGAGTGGGAACTCAGACCTGGACCTTTTGCATTCCCGCTCAACCCAAAACTGACTCTCTTCTGCTCCAGAAATCCAGGACCTGGCATTTCTTGTCAGGCTGCATTCAGACTGTGGTGGAGAAAAAGCTTTATTTATGCATGTCCTCCTCTCCCCTAGTTCAGAGAGTACTGCTCAAATTAGAGGCACAGAGGGGCAGAATGATTCTCATTGCCCCATTTTGGCCTTGTCAGATCTGGTTTCCTCTAATCAACAGACTATCATAAACCACTCTGAAACTGCTTCCCCTTCAGATGAACCTTCTGACCCAGGGCTCTGAAGTTCATCCCAACCTGAGGTCTCTTCACCTCCCTGCATGGCTCCTGAGGAAATAGAAGTGAACAGGTTTAATGCTTCTCATACAGTTTCAGATATTCTTTAGCTGCGTAAGCTATCTACCAGGAAAACCTACACAGCTAAGTGGAAATGTTTCTCTATCTGGTGCACAAAATCCTCTTGGAATCCTTTTTCTTGCCCACTGAATAAAGTCCTGGAGTATCTGACTTAGACCTCTCAAACACAGGTCTGCAATACTCTACAATCAAGGTTCTTCTTTGTACAATTTCTGCATATCTTGAACCAGTACATTCCATGTCTTTGCTCAGTTACCTGCAGTTAAGAGATTTCTTAAAGGTATTCTGCATACCAGACCATCTGTTAGACATCCAGTTGCAGCTTGGGACATTAACCTTGTGCTTAGACATGCTCACTCTTAAACCTTTCGAGCCTCTAGCCACTTGCAAGTTGAAATTCCTTAATTGGAAGATGGCCTTCCTGGTGGCCATTACTTCTGCTCAGTAGAGTATCAGAAATACACACTTTGATCACTTAGAAGTGTATTGCTGCTTTGTTTTAACTTATGTTAGTAAGTGGTTAGGTTAATTGTTGGTTTTTTTGTGTATATATATATATATATATATATATATATATATATATATATATAGCTCTTACCTATTTATTTTATTATGTTTTGGTTAATAGTTTTAGTTTTGTGTCTGTTGAAAATAATGGTTCCAATTCATTCTATTGGGCTGCTGGGGGTCTGTTGTTGAACTGGAATTTTCTAACTTTGGCTATTCATTTCCTTTTCTGGGGATGCCTTTTGTGGGTCATTGTTTAGGTGGCTCTAAGAGTGAAATAGGGTACTCTATAATGTTTTCCCTTTCATTATTTGAATGTCTATCTTACTCAAAGTTCTCCTAAAATTGTTAGGTATCCCACAAATAGGAGAGAGATTTTGAGAATAAAAATAGATTACATAGGGTATTAATTTTATTCTGTTAATATCTGGTTCTGTTCATCCCCAGCCTGGCCCAACTATCTCTGGAATGGTGGACACTTTAAAGAAGGACACCCTTTACGTAAATCTTCCTGAAAATGGTCCATCTAAATGTTCAGAGCCTTCCAGCAAAGTGGACCTTATTTGTTGCCTGGGTTGAACAACATAGTTTTGATGTTGTTGCCTTGTCAGAAACATGGCTTAATGATAACATCAAAGATGCAGCCATTTTTCTGGAGGGCTAGGAACACTGTAGAAAGGATAGGTGGGTAAACATGGAGGCGGATCCATGATATCGTTAAAAATAAATTTAAGTTCACTGTTGTCCCCATTCTTTGAGCCATTCTGATTGTGACATGGTTTCTGTTGATTTGTTACTAGGGCATAACAATCATCTTACCATTAGTTCTATTTATGTTCCTCCAGGAAAGATTGTGTCTGGACTGAACCTCATTTCAGAAGTTAAACATGAACTTCAGTTCACAGAATGGATACTTCTTGGTGACTTTAATTGCAATTGGGCAGCAGAGTCTTGCAACTCTGCCAACGATTTATTGGTTGATATGGGCCTATCCCAATTGATTAATCGAGGCTACCAGATTTAATTATAAATCTGGCCAGGAACATCACTAGATTGGGTTGCAGTCTCCCATCTGGATCGGATTACCAACTCGGTGTGATGCCTGATGTTTTGAGTGACCACAGCCTTGTGTTTTGTCAATGGTCTGCTAAGCTCATTAAACAACCTTCTAAATACATAAAATTTAGAAAAATAGGGTTCTCACACCTGAGTTGGTAGATGCTGCTTGTTCTGAGATTGATTGGACTGGATTTGAGTCTATCTTTGATCTAGATGCGATGTTGGATGTCTTTGTCTCTCATTACCTTAGGGTAATTAATAAGCTTGCACCCTTTAGGAGACTGAGAGTCAATGTCACCAAACATAAATGGATTTCCCTGATTTTTGTTACATTTTATGAGATTATGGGATAAAAGCTGGAAAGTTTATATGTTTAGTTTAGACCTTTCTCTTCTATTGAAGTATAAATCTTTAAGGAATGTATGTAAATCTGAAATTCATAGGGCTAAAATAGCATTCTTTCTCTCTGAGCAGAACAAAGCATTTGGAAATCCCCCAAAACTGGCATTTATTGAATAGTCTGATGGGAAGGTGAAAATAGCTTCAGACATTTCTATCCAATCTGGGGCCCATTTAATTAGTCATACCTTACTTGTTTCTAAAGCTTTTAATAAGTTTTTGGACATTTAGACAGTTATAGAACCCCCACCATGGAAATTCTCTTTGAATGATCATATTAGCCCTATAAAGTTGGAAAATGGTCTTGTTCCCCTAAATTCTTCTTTGAATATTTATCCCCTGACTTGGTCAGGATTATGTCTTAAAATGGATCCTCTGCTCTATACTTTTCATGATGGGTTGGATTTTCATATTATAAAACTGGGAATTAATTCCTTTTCCTATCCCTTTCTGTTTTGTTTAATTTTTCTGTGTCCACTGGGGTGTTTTCAGTCTGTGGAAATGGCCATAGTTACTCCTATTTTAAAATCTGGTGATCCTACTATACTGTCTAATTATCATCCAATTTCTTTATTTTCTCCCTATCTAAAATTCTAGAACAAATTATTATGGATCAAACTGTAGATTATTTAAAAAACATAATCTTTTTTTGATTGCCTGCATGGGTTCAGACCAATGCATAATACCATGACAGCTTTGATGGGGCTCATGGGCGCCATTCACGGTGCCCTTGATAAACGGTAGACTGTTGCAGCACTTTTCATGGACCTCACCAAGGCCTTTGACCTTGTTGAATATGATTTATTAAATAGAATCTTATGAAGTTTTCATTTTCTGATGATGTTATTACATGGTATCATAATTACCTCACTAATAGGTCACATTGTACTCTAATAGGAGATAGTATTTCTTTACCCAGTACTATAAAATGTGGGTCCCTCAAGGGTCCATTCTTGGCCCCTTGATTTTCTCACTTATATGAATTCTGTCTCATTGGTGTGTTCTCATTCATCATTAATATTATATGCTGATGATGCAGTTATTTACAGTGCTGGTATATCTCCTAATGTAGAACTGGCTGAGGTTTAGTCCGATTTGATTCTTTCCAGAAATGGCTGTATTCAAATTACATGGTGCTTAATCCTAATAAAACAAAAGTTATGCTGCATATAAGTCTTCAACATATAGTTACACAGGATGGAAAGTTGATTGAGTTGGTGGATAACTTTAAGTATTTGTGGATAATTTTTTTTTTTTTTTATACTTTATTTTTAAATTATCTCATATCATTTTACAGACAGTTTTACCATATTTAGGACATACCACAAGTATTGATACAAGTCAAAGAGAGAGAACTGAACTCTCTCATTAATCATAGGATTAGTGGTTCCAAAATATTTTGAAACCACATAGGAGGTTACTGAACATTTCACTTACAAGTAGATTAGTGTATTAAAGCTGTCTATATGAGGCCCATGAGCAGTGTGACTGTTTCGCTCTGTAAGAAATAGGATTTAAAGTCCAACCAAACAAGCGTCCCTAATCTGGGACTATTATTGTCACACTATATAACTATAAGTCCAGTTACAGCAAAACAATAAAGGCAGCATCCACCTCAGCCTCCTCTAATCAAACTACTACACCCCTTAGAAAGAAAAACAGGTGGATGGATGGATGAGGGCACTATTACAGACAGCTTTGATTATGCTGTGTAGAGTAATTATTACACCCAGTAACACATAAATAGGCTGCATAAAATTAAATGCTTCTCCCCATCAAATACAGTTATTATAAGGGTAATCGTAAGCCTTGGATTTCTAACAGTCAATTCCTAGACTTGAACAGGGTGGGCCATTGAGAAGATTATCTCTTTAAAAGAAATAAAATGTCTTAGAAAATAAGTTCAAGTTCTGGCCTGTCCATGCTTTCTTCAGCCTTCCTCATGGTCTTCTGACTCGCTGGATTCCTCGCCATGATCTCTTCGTCGCTTGACTGGATTCAGCGAACGTAACGCCCACTTGCCAGCCTCAGTAGGGTCTGAAAACACCCATATTTTCCCCTGTGCACTATTTTCAGCCGAGCTGGAAATACCAGTGAATGAGTAATATTCACTTGCTTGAGCCGTTTTCTGATTCCATCAAACCTTTCCATCTAAGGCGGTGGCATAGCTGATATCTGGGAATAGATAGATAGTTCGGTCATCCTGTAGAATAGGACCTGCTTGACGGGCATATCGGAGGATCTTATCTCTTGTGCCTATTCCATCCGTTACAATTAACAGGGTACGAGGTGTTTCTGTTCTTCTCGGTACCCTCGAGGGGTAATTCTATATACTTTTGTAAGTCGAATGAGGTGTCATGAGCTTCTGGGGCTAGTTTTTCTACCAGCCATTCCTTTATAAACATCAAAGGGTGGTCCCTCGATTCCTCTGGCAAGCCTAGTACTCGGATGTCCGAAGAGCGGGTCTGATTTTGAGAGTCTCAAGCCTGGCCTCAAGTGCGTATTTTCCTTTACCAGTAGTGATGTTGCCGCTGACGCTGCTTCGGTCTGCTTCTTAATGTCCCCAACTCGATCTGCATGTCCTCCATGGTCTTTTCAATAACTGTAACTCTCGTTCCAAAAGAGTCTATCTTGTTGTTCAGATCAGACATTGATGTGATCAGCCTATTCAATTTAAGGCCTAAGGAAACCATTGTTTCTTCGGACTCCTGATGTGGTGTGGCCTGCATCTCAGTAAGATTTCTCTGATGCTGAGATGAACCGCTGTTTTAGAGCCTGTACCTCCACCTCTGTCCTTACGAGGATTGCCCATTTTATATTTAGAGGGATCCTCTTTCAATGGTACCATTGATTAGGTTAATTCCCGATGGTTAAAGGGTTTTGATAATATATAGAATTCAATTCAGGAGCTGTTGCTAGATGCTGCCGTTCTGCTCGGGCTCCACAGCCCCCTCTGTAGATAATTTTCAATAAGAAACTTACTTTTGAACTTCATTTGAATAAAATAAGGAAAAGTTTACACCAGAGATTAGGATCCCTTTTCAGAGTTCAGCAGTTCCTGACAAAAGATTCCAGATTTTTGCTTGCTCATAGTTTTCTTCTAAGTGTTCTGGATTATGGCATTATTATTTACTCTTCCTTTTCTGGTCATCTTTTCAATAGACTTATGATAACCTATAATTCTATTTTACGATTTATGCTCAATGTGCCTTATCGAATGCACCATTGTCTTTGCTTCAACATACCATAGCCTTTCTCTTAAAAATAGGATTTTGCATAAATTGGGTATTCTGTTATTCAAGGTGAAGAACTGTCTTATATCCCCAGTAGTTTCAAGTATGTTTCCAGATTTTCCAATTCTAATGGTATGAAATTCCGCTGTTCGAACTGTCTTTGGACAGAGATCACCTTTATTTAGGGCTCTCTTTTTTGGAGTTCTCTACCTGCCACTATTATTGAATGCAGGACTGTGTGGTCTTTAAAACCAGATTGAAATATTGGCGATGGATAATGACACTTGTGCATATTATGTTAAATAGCTGTCTTTTTATGTGTTATGTATTTTATTGATGTGTTTTTTGTTTACGTGACTTATCGCTGGTGAAAATGGGCAGTTTTGCTCATCCTGCTTACAAGTATAAAAATAAAAATGAAATGAAATGAAATTATCACAGACCCCCAGTATACTGTATTTCAAAAGACAAAGTAGTTGTTAGGACTCATCCTAAGTTCCTTCCTAAGGTTGTCTCAGAATTTCTTCTAAATCGACCTTTAGTCCTTCCTACCTACTTTGCCAAATTCCAGAATGAGGAGAGCATCCCTTTAGTCCTTGGATGTAAAAGAGCTTAGTGATTCTATCTGGACAGAACAAAAGAAATTTGCAAAGCTCAACACCTGTTTGTCTCCTTCAGCACTACTCAGCTGGGTCAGCCTGTTGCTATCAGGTGAATTTCAAGCGTAACTGGTAGCATACCTTCACCACTGCTACTCCATGGCACAGGTCAAGTTGGAGGGCAAAGTGTACACTCACTCTTCCAGAGCAGTCACAGCATCTCTGACAGAAATTTGTAATGTCCCCATTGCAGACATTTGCAATGCAGCTACCTGGAGTTCCGTGCACACCTTTGTTGAACACTATGTCTTGGATGTCCATGCCAGACAACATCAGTCATTGACAGGACAATTATTAATGGACTTCTGTCCTAAAAGTGAGCTCCTCTCTCCTGTCACCCATCTTGGGGGATTATTTAGTTAGTACTCTCCATCAGTGTGAATGAGTGGTGGAGACTTTATGTCCAGGAAGATATGGAGTTACGTACCTACCATAATTCTTGATCTTCTTGGATGAAGTCTCCACCACTTATTCACGCACCTTCCACCATCCCACGAGCTCACTTCTGTTTCTGGTCTTCACTCCTCCAGTTTGGGCTGTGAAGACTTTGTCTTTGACCCTTCTTACATGGGTCATGCAGACTGTCTTATGTCCAATAGTTAGGCTGGTCTTTCTCTGGAGTTAGTTACATACACCTCCTCAGAAAAAAAAAGTACTCCGGAGGTTGGAGGGTTGATGTCGAGATAGTCTATACCATGTGAGCCTAGCATGCGGTGCCACTTCCTCGGCGCTCCATCTTGGTGCGGGTCTTCTGAAAAGTTTGGCTCCTGCTGGGTCCTAGTGCCTCAGAGTACTCCCATTAGTCTGAATGAGTGGTGGAGACTTAGTCCAGGAAGATCAAGAGCTACGGTAGGTATGTAATTTCCATTTCTTTGGGATTAATTCACAAATGTATTTGTTGCACCTTTTTAAGTGGTTGTAGTTACTATTTAAATGATTCCATGTATTAGTGATGTATCTCTTGACAAAGTGCAGTACACCCATTTGAAAATTGAGCTTCTGTGTTGGTGTGGCAAAAATGCTGGTGTTACTGAATTTTTGTAATAAAGGACTTTTAACATCTGACACTTGAATGTCTCATTCCTGGCATGAGTGTGTGACACAATTTGCAACTTTTCTTGGTTTATTTTTTTATTGTAGGCACCATAGCCCATGAGCGTCTCTGGTCATTTTATTTTATTTGAGCACAGCTTGTGCACCTGCGTTACAGCCAGTCACAATGGGCCTGACATGAAAGGGGTTGTAAGGCTCTCTCATAAGTGAAGTAGTCACTGTAAGGGCACATGGAGGAAATCAAGAGAGCAAACTGTAGTCACAGAGACCATCTGTATAGAACTAGGGGAAAAGGGGCAGAAGAGTCACTCTGTGGTGGTTCTTCAGGCTGCCAAACAGCTCGGCAGGGCATGACGTCCAACTGGATGGGAAAATTACAAGAGCAGCCAAATTAAGAGGTAGGGTGATTCTGAGAGACTTCGCTATTCCAGGTCAGGACTGACATTTTTGGGGGTTAATGGCAGGGCTGAGATAGAGATGTTGTCCACCTTCAAGCACTGCTTCCTAGAGCAGCATGTGTCAAACAGGGCCAAGGTTTGAGGCCACCCTTGACCATGTTCTCAGCAGTGGAGCTGAAGTCATTTCAAGTGTGAATGGCAAGGAACCAGTGGGAGGCAATGATCATAACAGGGTAACCATCTCCTGCTGACTTGGAAGACTATCATGCCTTAGCTCCACCAAGTCAGTTTGGCAGAAAACCTGTCGACCTGCTTTACAGTGATGGCACAATGTCGACCGCAATTACAGTCTGCATTGTGCTGTCAGGAACACAAGTGGTTTTCTGTGGGGCCTGCCCTGCAGCCCAGATTTTATTATAATTACCTCCACAGCAAAGGTGTTTCAGGGAGGGGCACAAGTCCTAAAGAAGCTGTGCTGGGGTCCTGCACAACTATTGCTGTGACCAGCAGTGACTGTCATTTTGTCACTGTAAATGACTAGTTACTATAATATTTTCACTGAAGCTACATGCTACACCATGCCTCAGCCACCAGGAGTCAGAACTTTAAAAGGAAAGATTCTGCTATGATGAATGACCTGATGTCCACTGGTCTAGAGAGAGGTGCATGGCATATGTGGGAATTGTTAAAGATGCCACCTGAAGCAGCTGCAGAGGCCTGCATCCCTGTAAACAATTAGGGAATATGGGCAGAAAAGTGTCTTCTGGCTCACCAAGGACTTAGACCTGATCCTGAACAAGAGGGAAATCAATGACAGCTGGGAGAGGCGGGTTGCCTCTAGGCCTCTGCGGCACTGCAAGGTTTTGAATTAAGAATCCCAAGGAGGAACTATAAGCAGGAAACAGATCTACCACCAAGAGGAAGGTAAAGAGGTTTTCTGGGGTTAGCCAGCTTCCATCAGAAGTTTGTGCCAAACTTCAGTGATTTAGCTGCACCTCTAACTAGTTTCACAGCCAAATGTGTACCTGACAAAGTGATCTGGACTGAAAACTGTGAAAAGACATCTGAGCAGCTCAAAGGGCCTCATGCCAAGACCCTGCTCTTGTTAGCCCAGACTATAATTGATGTGGAACCTTTGTAAAAGAGCCATGGCTCAGAGGTACTTGTAATCCTTGATTCAAATAAAATAAATAAATAAATAAATAATAAGATGAAATCTGTAGTCCAGACCAATGCATCAAACAGAGACGTGGGTGCAGTGTAAAGCTAAAAGACATTAGCACTCCCCAAAGAAAAACATTGGCTGGAGATGCCAACAGCCGGGGTTTTCTATGGCTCATGGAAACAACACTAAATTTTTTTTGTTTAAAAAATAATTTAGCAGTTTCTGTATTTGTTATCATGTGTGCCTCAATAACTCAAGAGGCCACCACACATCAGTAAGTACTACCTTTTTGCTGGGGTGCTAGTCTCTTTTTGTAGGCTGATATTACTTTTGAGAATCTGTTATCAGAGACTTGTGAGCAGCTCTATACTTTTGTTGCTTAGGTGCAGTATACAGCCAGCTTGTAGTGATAACAAGAAGTATCAAATTGCATATTTCATCTGGAGGCTGAAGGCATAAGAAGAGGGACATGCCTCAGTACAGCAGAGTGCTTTAGCGTGCTGTCATCTATTAATAAAATAGTACCCTACTTGTATGGACATCGCTTCCAGGCCTTCACAAATCATGACCCTTGGAAGTGGCTCAATCAAATGTGGTAAGAATGGCAGACAGTTAAGGTGGAGCTTGGCACTGTAAGCCTGTGATATGAGTCAGTCATCACTCAGAAAAATATTGATAGAGTGGAGGTAAGAATAGACCCCTGACACACAAATAGATTAGAACACGCATTTATCAATGCCAGATGTTAGCCATTGGTAGTGATGTTGTGCTAGGTCTAGGAGCAGATCCCTATGCCAGAAGACTAATATGGGCTGGGCTTGGGAAGGGCGGGCATGACATGACAGTTACTGACAGGGCAGCAACCGACTCTCATTTAAATCAGAAATGACATGCATCAGGCTGAAACTGGTCTAGATTGTGGGGAATGTAGACTAGCAATTATTCCACTAACCACTGAGCCACCTAACTTCACTTTCTAATTGCTGTGATACACACACATTGACTAATACATATACACATATATGCATATATATATATTCAGTGAGTATAACATAGCAGTGCACCATCTACACACATATTTGCAGATTAAAAGAACAGACATCAAGGATCTTTTTCTTCTTTTGGGCCCTGAGGAACATCAGAGGGTTGCCACTAGACACCTCAGTTAAATAAGCAATGGCATGCAGAAGGCTGAAACTGATCTAGATAGTGGGGAATGTAGACTAGCACTTTTTGCACTAACTAAAGAGCATCCTAACTGCACTAATAGTTGAGATACACACATGCTGACTAATAAAAATACACATACAGTATATGTATATACAGTATATTACAGTATAACATAGCAGTGCACCGTGTGCACACATAGAGCATTCTCTCTCACACACACACACACACACACACACAGTTGATACAGTTAAGTGTGGTGGTTGGTGCTGGCATGTTTGAGTCATTGTTGGGATGTGTTGGTGATGTGGTGGGATTGCGGCAATGTGAAGGATTGTGGCAAAATTTCCATCACTGTGGCTTGGTGGAGGTATTATATGGCATTTATTCACTTATACATCTAAGCTTAGCTTTTACTGTGTTTTGGATAAGTACTGTGTTTTACCTGACTGATTGTACTAATCTATTGCATGACTGGGTAACTAAAATAGAAGCAGGAGGTGTGGTGGATCGAGACCTATCTGGACATCAGAAAGGCCTTTGACACCATCCCCCACAGAATGTTAGACCTAGGCATTATATCCATAACAGAAACATATTGGGACTATAGCACCTTGTGGTTGAAGGAGATCCCTGATTTTAACTCTATCATAAAGACAGAACAGATCAAATAGGTGGAGGAGTATGTCTCTATGTTAGGGACAACATTCCTTCCTACCAGCTTCCCTTTCTACTTCAACTGAAAGCATATGGGTGAACATTCAATTTAAGGGGCAACCGCAGATACTTATGGGCACATGCTATAGGCCTCCTTCAGCCAACCTTGAGTACATATCTATATTAATTAATGATATTTCAGCCATGGCCAATAAAGGTAATATCATCATATTAGGGATTTTAATATGCCAATAATAGATTGGACTACATTGACTGGTAGTGCCCATTATGAAAACAGTTTGCTATCCACAGTAATCAACCTAGGCCTTAAGCAAATTATTACAGAACCTACCTGAGGAGGTAATATATTGGACCTTCTGATCACTAATATTGACAATAACATTTCAAATCTTACTATAAATGATCCATTCAGCAACAGCGATCATAGCTCTATTTTGTTTAATCTAGCATATGAATATCAGCCCTTCTCCAATAAATCTATTTTTAAAAGCTACGAGAATGGCAATTTTGAAGACATTAATGATCACTTAAATAAAATTCCTTGGTAAGACATTTTATCACCCTCCCACTCAAGGATGCTTGGGCATGTCTAAAATCTAAAATTCATAAATTGGGAGAAACATTTGTCCCTACTAAGAAAAATGTAATAGAAAGAGAAGATTCCCTTATGGTTTAACAATTCCATCGAGAAACAAATCAAGCAAAAGAAAACTTTTTCTTCTTAAAAGCTTGCAGTAGTGACATTAAAGGAAATCTATGCAGCTATAAGAAGGAAGTAAAGACTTGAAACATCTAATTTCACATGCCAAGAGAAACTTAGAGTTCAGACTAGCCCACTCCAAAGATTATCACAAATCATTATTCTCTATCTTAATGGCAAAGAGGGAGATGATAGACAAGTAGGACCACTAACTGTAAATAACTCTTATGTTTTTATCAGATAAAGAAACTGAGATAGATTTAATAATTATTTTTGCTCAGTATATTAAAATAAAGAAGTATCTGATTCCTTCAATGGCTTAGTTAACATTACCAGGAACTATACCATTACTAGGTCTGACACCCTTTCTGTTCTACAGTCTTTAAATAAATCTTCTAGTCCAGGTCCTGACAATTTAAATCCCAGGTTTTGATGGAAACATCTGAAGCTTTAGCTCTCCCCTGACATTAATATTTAATAAATCCCTTCTTGAAAGTACAGTCCCACAAGACTGGCTAATGGCCACTGTGATACCAATTTTAAGAAAGGGATCGGTCAAGAACAGAGAATTATTGGCCTATTAGTCTGCGTCTCAGTTCTTTGTAAATTAATGGAGAAACTATTCAAATCCTTTTGGAAAAGAAACAGTATCCCTGAACATTGCTGATCTTTCACAACGTGGTTTCAAGCAGAGATATTCTTGTACCTCTAATCTCATTGCTTTTACAACCACATAAGTCAAGGTCTCGACTCTGACATCCCCATGGATGTAATCTTATTAATTACAGCCATGCATTTGACAAGGTTTCACATGGTAAACTCATCACTAAACTTTTAAAATGAGCTTTTCTCCATGTTTAGTTAAATGGGTAAATAGCTGGTTAACCAATAGATGCTAGCATGTAAGAATAAATGGAACCTTGTCAGAGATAGGGCATGTGACTAGTAGGTTACCACAGGGTTGATCCTTGGACCTACATTATTCAATGTTTTCATCAGTGATATGGAGATAGGCACATGTAATGTACTATCCAAATGTGCTGACAACATGAAGTTATGGGGGAGAGTTGATTGTACAACAAATAAGATTGCACTTGCTAATGATTTGCATACTATAGAACAATGGGCTCCTTCTAATGGTATGTCCTTTAATATTGACAAATACACTGTCCTACATTTTAGTAGAAATAACCCAACACAGACTTATAACCTAAACAATATTCCTCTAAAATCATCTAATTGTGAGAAAGGTCTGGGTGTGATGGTTAACAATAAATTATTATCAACTGATCAGTGCACGAAAGTGGTCAAATTATCAAACATGCTTCTCAGGCGCATAAATGGCACCTTCATCTCAAAGACAGAAGAATGCATTATCCCACTATATAGGATGCATATTAGACCTTATTCTGATTATGGGTCTCCCTTCTGAAGCCCATATCTCATTAAGGATATAAATAGGATCAAACAAATTCAGAGGAGAGCAATGAAAATGGTGCCCCACCTGGCATCTAAAAGCTATTCTGATAGACTTCAAGCTACAGGACTTCAATCCTTACGTACTAGAAGGTATAGGGGTGATCTCCTTTTCTTGTTTAAAATCCAACATTTGCCAGAACAGATGCAGCAATGTGGACTAGCCTTCTCTCAGAGAAAGACAGCACCAGACTTCACAATAAGCAAATTGTAGTAAGTAAGGCTAGCACTAATAAGAGATTAATTTCTATACAGTAAGTGCATCAAAACTTTGGAATAAGCTTCCACAAGATATTGTGGGCAGTAATACCTTCTCCGCCTTTAAAATAGGCCTAGACAAATGGTTACAATTAATTCAGATTTAGGAATATGACCCACAAGGCATGGGGACAATCCCAATGAGCTTCCAGCTCCCTTTTGTCCATATCATATCTACAAGTAAACCAAGAAGGCTGATTAACAAACTGCACAGCCTAGGGTGGATCCTAGAATAGTTCTGTGGGTGGAGAACTGGCTGAATCACAGGAATCAGAGGTTGTAGTAAACAGGGCATACTCTGGAGAGGACAGGTGACAAGCAGGTGCCACAGGGTTGGTGTTGGGGCTGGGCTTCTGCAATGTCTTTGTTGGAGACAGTGGATACAAAGGAATGTAATAGGATGGACATGCCAGTGGGTGTTGAAAGAATGATAGAAGACCTTAAAAACTAGAGATGGCCCAGTGGCACTGAGGTTGATCCGCTGGATGCCACACCTTATGCTATGCTGGTGACCCAGGTTTGGGAGCAAGCTCGGGTCATCAAAGACAGCTAGAGTGTAGGGACCAGGATTGGGCAGCCACAGAACCTGTCACCCTGTAGTCCAACTGCCCCAGGTGGAGGCATGTGGTTAGCACAGGCAGACTGGTGGCAAGCAGAGGAAGGCACTGCAGGACCACAGCATCGTGCCTCCATGGGTGAATGCAAGGCTGTGCATGGGGAGTTGGGTGAAAATGAGGAAAGCGGGAATAAACACAATAAAAAAATGAAGAAATGGTCTAAAGAATGGCAACTATCATACACGCAAAGAAGTGCAGGATCATGCAGAGAGGGCACAAGAACCCAGGAGCAAAGTACAAAGTATGTGGGAGGTACTGACAGTCACAAAGCAGGAAAGGGACTTGGGAGTTACCATCTCACAGGACCTAAGAGGAACTAGACAGTGTGATAAGGCAGCTGGAAAGGCTAGCCAGATGCTTGGATGCTCAGGGAGGGGTATCAGGAGTTATAAAGAGGAAGGCCATCTTAACTCTGTATAAGACACTCATGAGATCGCACTGGAATACTGCATCCAGTTCTGGAGGTCCCATCTCAGAAGAAACATAGACAAGGTGGAGGCGGTGCAGTGGAGGGCAACTGCAATGGTGCAGGGCATATTAGATAAGACCTATTAGGAAAGACTTGCCAAGTCGATATTTAAAATATTTATTTCATTTGGGTAAAGCATTTAAACCATTTTAAATATTGATTTTTACAGGATATGCCAGCTGAGACTCAATATATGATATCGTGAGTCTCAACTGGCATATCCTTAAATATGACTTAAAGTTTGGTCATGCTTTTACCCATTATTTCTAATGAATTTACACAATACAGATCTGCTGAGAGGCAGTTTCAATGTGTCTTCCTTTTCACATTTTACAATGTATTTTCCTAGAATATGCCTGCTGATTGTTATGTATTTAGCCTGGATAGTTCACAGAAGATGTGGCATCTTATTTTCAGTGGGGCTCTACATCTACATAATATTATGCTGCACTGCAGAAAATCAGAACATGCTGAAAACAATATTTAACATCTGGAGTAGGCTACTGGGAGTAAATACATTAAAAAATGGTAAAATCATGACCCCACTGAAAACAAGATAGTGCATCTAATCTGGGATATCCTGAGTAAATACAGTACAGAAATGTATAAAATGAAGATCCCTATGAGAATGAGAAGTAGCATCTCCCCAGTGCTATCCAGGATGCAACATATAGGATAAGAAATATTTAAAGGAAATCTGTTTGTAAACTGAACTTCACTGTGTTCCACATAACCCATCCAAGACTGACATAAACAGTTTCTTTATAGTTTTATAACATATTAGATTGCAGTATTTATTTCAAATGTAGTGGCGTGAGGATGGTGAGTACAGTGTGTGTGTGTGTGTGTGTGTGTGTGTGTGTGGTGTGTGTGTGTGTGATTGTTGTAGCTCAATATAAATTTTTTCCCCAAAAGCATAGTAAAATTAGTAACAAAAGATAACAGTTCTTTACAAATGTTTTCTGCTATAGTAAACCATGTCTGAGACAGGTCTTATCAGATAGTGTCTTAAGAGGTTAAAAACAGTATAAATCTTAGGAGATTTCTTGCTGGGAAAGGGTGACATTTATGAGGTATGAATTTTTCTTGAAAGAGAATACCTGCCAACTGAAGCTAATAGCAAGAAAATGTTAAATGCAAAGTATTTAAATGAGCAAGTTATTGCATTTTGAAGGGTAAACTTATAATCTCCAGTTTAATAGGCAACCAATATTTAACAAGCTGTTTCAGTTTCCATTGATGTAATGCTGAGGAGAAAGGGTGCAGGCAGGCAGGCTAAGAGTACCTGTTGAGATTAGATGTGCTTGCTGAAAGAGCTGATTTATGAATGTGTCTGTTGGCACATTCTTTTGAAATCTTCGCACTTTCAAATCTGAATAGTGTCATTATGAAGCTTGCTGATTATTGGTCAAGCCCCTTGTAGAGTCTTCTGAAATGGACCACCATGACACACCTCTCAAAACCCTGTACATAACAAAATGAGATGTGCAAGAACAAGGGGCACAATTTGAAAATAGAGGGGGACAGCTCAGAGGTAATGTGAGGAAGTATTTTTCACAGAGAGGGTTGTGGATGCATGGAACAGCCTCCCTGAGGAGATTGTGGAGTCAAGAACAGTGGGAAATTCAAGAATGCATGGGTCAGACATAAGGCAGTCCTAGTGGGGGGTAGGAGGAAGTAAGCTGTTGGTTAACTAGGATCTGCAGCTTATCTGTTAGGTAGGAAAATGGGCAGACTAGGTGGGCCAACTGGTCCTATCTGCCGTCAAATTCTATGTTTCTATGTTCGACTTGCACTAGTGTGCACGACAGATATAATAAAAGTATGTGAGTTATAAGAACCAAGCCTTTTTGTTTTGTGGGGAGGGATGTGTGACTTCTTTAATCTTTCAACCCATATTGTGTAGGTAAACAGCAAACATTTTAGAGAATAAAAGATGTGGGCTTCAGCCTGTGAAAACATTTGTTTTCTAGTTCTTGTCAGCCAGTGGGCACAGAATGTGAGACTCTAGAGGGAACTGTTTAGTTGAACAGTAATCTATACACTTCATAAAAGGGTCATAATAGAACAGTCAGAGTGACACTCAAAAATGGGAAACATGTCTGTTCAGGGCTGAGTGAGGCACTGTTAGTTAAGATGAAACCCTGTGCTGCCGACATCTTCAGTACAGAGCTCAAAATTGTGTATATTTTATTTGCTGGGATCAGCCTCTGTAGTTAATCAATAAAGAGATACTATAGGTAATAATTTCTGAGGAACTCCAAAACCTTAAAGACTGGGTTATAGTCATCTGATAGGCTGATGATTCACATGTGACTTAAAGGTCAAATACAATCCACCTTATGCCCTGTCCTGGCTAGTAAAACTCAGTTCTTCATGTACATCTCATCAAACTGCAGCACAGGATCTCAGCTCCTGCTATTCAGTGCTTTTTGAACTATTTTTAAGGAAAAATTCATAGATTAAAGGTAACTGCTTTCAGACTTGTGACTAACCAATTAATTTATTAAGAGTTTAGGCTTTAGCTCTATTTAGACTAATTTCTAAACTGTCTATACCCTAATTATATCCTGAGCTAGTTCCCCAGATAAGCACCACATGTGGGCATCAAAATAATGGATCAGGAAATTTTAGAACTAATGTGCCTTTCAATGGATCCACGATGGGCATTTGACAAAATTTTTTTTATGCGCCCGACAGAAAAACCAGCAAGTTGACCACATTTTGTAGTGACTGCTGGTTTCCACTACCACTAAGTGTTTTCTTTGGGGGCTTTGCCTCGAATCCCCCACCCCCACTTAGGATTATCAGCTCCAAATTGAGCTGACTGGGTGCAGAACCCCTGACAGATAGTGTCAGGTTCCACTAGGTTCCCTACAGTGATGTCACTGTAGTCACTGTAGGGGACCTTGCTATTGAAAAAGTTACTGTCGTGTGGGATTACCCTTTCAATGAAGATGTACATGTTGGTAGCATGCTGTTGCTTTAAATTCAAAGGCAGCACCTGAGCTGATAGAGTCACTCCTTTTACATCTAACTGGCAACATGCCTGAGAATGCCTGTGACCCCTCCCACAGTGGTCACACGTCATGCTGCGAACCACAAAAACAAACAAAAAACCCAGCATTTAAGCAAGTTGCAGTTAAAAGCATGGAATAGCTTGCTGGACCAACTATAAAATATACAGAATGGTCATAATTTTAAAACTTCATTAAAGAGACTACTCAGAACTGAGATACAGTGTAATTACAGATGAATTGCTTGTAACTAGGACTCTTGTTTTCCTTATTAGAGAGAAATACATTTTAATTTCTAAGTTATTTGATATTGCATGAGTTATTGTTGTGTGCATATTTTGTTGTAATTTTTTTTACTTATTTTAATTGTCATGTGATGTATGTATGTTAATGCAGTGTATGTCCTGTTTACAACCTGGTCAAGCCTGTAAAAGGGCCATGGGGCCCAGTGCTATCTACCCGATCAACAAAACTTTAAATAAAAAAAATTGTTACAGTGGAGCACTCCTCTGGGAGCAGACTGCTAACTGTCCTGGTGTCTGCCTTGTTTTCTATACCTGAAGATTGTGACAGTGTTGGTTTGAAGCCCCTGCTAGCAGCTCCAGGTTAAAACATTCATCCTAAATGCCAACCTACAAGACTCTCAGAGGCAGGGCAGGAAAAATGGTGGTTGGCACTGTTTATGCAATCTTTTGGTCTGTGACTCTACTCAGCTGAGCAGAGTTCTAAGGTCCACCATTATGGACCTTCCAGCTGCACATATCTTCCCCATTCTCTGCTGTTACTCCAGAACCAACAAGTCACTACTGCTGTCATACAGGCACCAAAACAATTTATGGTGGCTATAATGCAGAAACTGGCAGAGATTAGGGCTGGGGTAAATTAGCAAATTCTGATTTTGTAATATATGTGAAATTCCATGAATTTTGTGACATTTTGTGAATTTTTTGAAATTCTTTCATTATTAATAATAATAGAAGTAATAATACTAATAACTTGGTAAGTTTTTGCTAGAGATCTGTGTGGAAGAGGCCCCAAATTGATGCAAAGTTGCTTGACATTTGGATGAGGGGCCAGGAAATTACAGGGCTCAAATATTGGCGATTTATTATTCATGTGAAAACTTCTGAAAATATTTCTATGCTTACAACATAGCCATCATGGGAGCTATATAATTGAAAGTTTATATGCATACTTTCTTGGAAAAGTCTTAGAAACTGCTACATAGAGGGTAGTTGGTTACATAACTTGTAGCTACAGACAAAATTTCACAATGTAATTATTTTTGAATTGTGGGAACACTTTCAAAATATTTGTATGTTTATATCTCCACTGCTATTGCATATATGCACTCAAGATTTGGCATGCATACCAAATTAAATATGTTCTGGAATCTTAGCTGAATTAATGTGGTTTAGTAGGTTAGAAGTTATTGTGATACTTTAGAAATTACTAATTGGAAAATTTTGCTCAAAATTCATGGATGCATATTAAATGCAATAAAATTCCACTTCTGGAATTTACGTTTAAAGTACTTATCACCACTGAATCACCTCACCTGAACTAGCCTTGTGACCCTGCAATGCCACACCACACTTCTGCAACAGTGATGCCCAGCATCATGCTGCAACATGACTAAAGATATCCAGATACTTCTGTCACAATGGCTTAAGAACAACTAGTTGTAAGGCTTGGCATTACTTGGAGCCATTGTTTACAAACAGTAAAAATATTAATTGTTGTTTACAGGGTTGATAGAGAGCAGGTGGCAATGTACAGGAACACTGCCACATGTGCATTTGTTACCACAACTCATTAAGTCAGTGAGCTCAAGTGGTTAGCTGGTATATTGCAAGAAGACAGGCTAGTGACTGTGATGTCCATGACTATTCTTTATGGTTTATCACTCAAGATAGAGACTTTACACTTGGCACCACTATACTTTTACCATGGAGTCTCCTATGAATACTACCTTATTGCCTCTTTACCTTCCTCTACAATGGCAACTCTCAAATGTACAACTGGGCAGAATTCATGGACCTGGTTTCAGCAAAAGTATCACAGCATTTAAAAATTTTGCAAAAGCTAGTGAAATTCAACTTTAATTGCTTATGTTATTTTGGAATCTTTAGCTGCTTATAACTTGGCCAGCCTTTGAGCAAGAGATTAGACAGCTGACACACACAGCCACTGTTTTTTCTCCCAGCTAGCAGCTCGCCTCTCAGACATATGTCCTGTTCATAAGCATATACCCTGATCAAGCTGAACCCAACCATCATTCAGATGGCTACTGGGTTTTGTCCCACAGTTTTCCCTCCCTCTCCTCTGGTGAGGGCAGTGCCTCTATCAGCCTCACACAGCCACAGCTTCCTGCAGCAAGAGCAAGCTCCCTGCCTCAGTTACAGGGGTCACTATGTTGATGAAACCTGCCACGGTCCTCTCTGACCAAAATGCACTGCTGAGTGGAAGCTGTCTCACCCATGTCCTGCCTCCCAATGTAACTTTCTGTACTTGTTTCCATCCCGGTCATCAGCATGGCAGTGCAATGCTCTGCAGCTGGGCCATAGGAGTGGCCTCAAAACTTAATATTTAGGGTCAATGAACTTAACAAAATCGGTGATACTCAGTTCTTCAGTTTTAAAGTTAAATGGGCTTAAAATTCTGTAGTTTATATAACTGTGAAATGAAATGTTAACATTTCTGCATGTATAAAAGCTTATAACTCAGTCACCTTTAATGGGAGAACTCTACAAATTGGTACATGTCTGAATGGACCTTGGTAAAGTAATTTTATCACATTTGGTGGAATCTGAACAAACATTTCTGAAATTAGATGGACATAACTGAAATAAAACGTTTGGCAAAATTTAGCAAAGTTTTCTCAGAAATATTGTGAAATTTCATGGAAGCAAAATCGGAATTTCACCAGAATTTTGCTGTGGAAGATACATTTCACCCAGCCCTAGCAAAAATAACCCCTCCCCATTCCACTCCACCTGAAGCTATGCCACCACCTGCTCCTTTTTTAAGCATGTCTTACAATCCAGAACCTATAGATTCACACCAAATAACAACCTGGACTCTGGGAATGAGTCAGGCAAAGAGTCAGAGGGTGAAACAGACATGGATCAAGACTCCCAGTCTCTGACATAAAATGTGTTTCCTGACCAGGTACCTACTGTACATTAATCTGAAACATAAAGACCCACTCCCAATTTCACCCCTTCTTGATCAACTGTTTCCACCTCAACACCTCTTGGTTTTGCCTGACCAATTGTTCTGAGACCTTTGCTGTTTCACAGGACTTCAGTTCACTTCTGTGATACAGTATTTGTATATTTTGGAGCCTAGGTCATGTTCTACATATTTGTATTTCTGTATGTTGTAATCCAGTGCTTTTGTGGTGCTATTGTTCCTTTTGTTGACTTCATGATTGTTTGCAGTCATATCATCTTTTGAAAATTAAAATTGTTTAACTGTAAAGAAAATATAAGGACAATGGCAGGGTTCAAGGCTCTCCACAGGAATTGAAATTAATGCCATCACTACTGCCAATGGCCAGGTATCAGACACATTTCCCATCTGCTAGTCTATAGACAAGCTCATGTCAAAGTATTGGGGTCATCTGAGCCTGCCAGAATCACAAAGAGATTCTCATGGGACAAAATTTATCCCTTACAGTATGACAAGCTGAGACTATGGTAGCACTCCTCTGACAGATCCCCAAATCACAGCCCTAGCAAAAGATGGTATTGCCTTCAGAAGGAGCAATAGGGCTCAAAGACCCCATGGACAGAAAATGGAGGACATGCTCAAGAAGAGCTTTGAAGTAGCAGGCTTGGGAGCAAGGGCAGCCACCACAGCCCTTTATGCCACAAGGGCTCAACTGGCTTGGATGGGATGTCAATAAGACACTGGCACCCAAGGCCATGGAGACCAATTATGCAACAATTAATAAAATATTTAGCAGATATCGCAGCTGACCATTAAAATCAACACCAGGCTGTAAGCAATTGCTAACAGAGGACACCACATACTATAGTTAAAGCCATAGGAGACAAACACCAGATCCAAAATGATGTTCAAATGACCACCATTCAAGGGCACACACCTATTCAGAAAAACCTCAAAAATTCTTGAAGACCAAGGAGGATGGAAAGTCTTTAGGAAATGACAATGGCAATGGAAACCTTACCTGCCATCCAGGGTCCAGGTAGATGCCAGAGAACTAAGCAGCAATTGAAGCCACAGTTTTCATCTCTCATAACTTGGCAATGTCAATGACAGCTTCCAAAAGCATCACCAGTGCAACAGAGGCTGGCAACAGTCAAACCAATGACTATAATTTAATGATCCAAGAAGACACTTATCCCCATAGGGCCATGGCTATTGTATAAAACAAAGAAACACAAAATGTGTCTGCAGAAAAGGACCGTAGGTACATCTAGTCTACTCTACCTTCCCTGCCTAACACTACACCTAGACTGTTTTTTTGATCCACAGGTGTCCCTCCCTGCTCCCTTACCTCTGTTTATATATTATATCCATGTGCATATCCTCATATTTTGAAGCTGCCCATTGTCTTTGCCTCTACCACTTCTTCTGGCAGGCTGCTCCACATGTCCATCACCCTTTCTGTGAAGGTGTATTTTCTCACATCATGCTTGAATCCCTCCCCAAGCTTCATAGCATGCCCTTGCATTCTGGTGGTCCTCTTCTATGAAGACTCCCCTTCTGCACCATGTTCACCCCTGTGAGGTGGTTATAGGTTCAATCATCATTTCCCTCTCACTCTCCTCTGTTCTCCTCCTGGAGTACATGTTGAGCTCCCAGCTTCTTCTCACGTGGTTTCTCATGAAACCCCACACCATTTAGTAGCCCCCTCTGGACCTTCTCCACCCTGCTGATATCCTTGCAGATGTGTGGCTTCGAAGTAGACACAGTACTTCCAGGTGGGGTCACTGGTAGAGCAATACAGAGCCACACCACCTCCCTTCTCTCACTAGAACTCCCTCCCTTATGCACCCCAGGATCCAGCTTGCCTTGCCTACTGCCCTGTTGCACATCCCCACCACATTCAGATCATCAGATGTGATCACCCCAAGGTCCCTCTCTTGCTAGGTAACTGTAAGTACCTCCCCAGTCTTATACACAGTACAGTTCTCTGCCCCAGGTGCATGACTTTGCACTTTTGGCATTGAAAGTCAGCTGCCACTCCCTAGACCACTCCTCTAGTTTTCACAGATCTCTTTAGGTCATTCCACCCCTCCTGGATATCCACCCTGTTGTAGACTTTTGTGTCATCTGCAAAAGACACACCTTCCTCTAGTTCCTCGGCAATATCACTTATTTAGACATTGAAGAGGACAGGGCCTAGTACCAATCCCTGTGGTACTCCATCATACTCCACCATTCTCTGAGTGACTGATGTTTATCAGTATCCTCTACCTCTTCATTTTCAACCAGTTGGATACCCAGCTCACCACCTTCTTCCCCACTCTCAGGCTGCTAAGTTTCCTTATCAAAACACAACTTGAGGGACACCTGGATTTGAACCAAGGACCTCTTCATTTGCAGTCAGGCGCTCCACCAGTAAGCTATACCCCATTTTTTTTCCAATTTTACTATTCAAAGATAAGTTGCACAAAACAAAACAAGACAAATGGTTCTAGAAGTTACAGTGCTCCCTCACTATACAGAACCTCTCTATAACCAAATCCCTGCTATACTGAACACTCTGGGCCCAATTTTAAGATTCCTAATTGCAGCGCAAGAGCTTGTGCTACAATGAATGGTGCAAGAAGCCCTTTGCGTCAAATGATGGATGGGGAACAATTCTCAAAAGGCAGCCTGTGTCAACCACAAAAACTGAAAAGCAATACTGTAACATTGCTGAAAAGACAGAATCAAACAAATACTGTACCATGTTACACATAGTTGGGGAGCAACACACCAGGCAGTGAGGATCTACTGTATTCATAATCCTGCTTACTAGGTGAAATGAGACAAATAAGTATATATTTGCAAGTAATTTACTTCTACTGCTCTTATCTATGGTTTTAAATTAAGTGTTTGTCTTGAAATAACTAAGATAGTCTGAAACACTAAACTGACACATACAGTGCTGTTTACGTGTTTGATACTGCTTCCCTCAATGTAAAGAACACAGCACTACAATGAACTGTGTTGATGAACCCCATTTTGTTCATTATAGTGAGGGAGCACTATATTCAAAAAGGGTACACAATAAACTTGACAGAGGCAGGAAACAGAATGTTGGATAACTGCCCCAATAGCGAGGAGAAAGGCCAGTCCAGAACAGGTACAACACATCTTGACAGCCTGGAGACATCTCACATGTACCACAGGATGAGCATGGAGGAGAATATATTCCTATTCTTTATGGTCTCAAAGAAAATGAGAGACCTTCACCTTGACTAGATTTAAAATTCTTGAATTGATCAGTGCAGTGCAAAGATTCAAGATGGAGACTCTCAGATCCACACTAAGAGCAAAAAGACCAGGAAACTTCAATAGTTATGAAGGATGCATCTTTCACATACTGATAAGACCATCCACATCACCAATACTGAGCTTCCACATCATGGGACAGTGTTACCAATGCAGAGCATCACCATTACCTTCAGAATGCCACATGCTCCAAAGCTCCAAGAGTGTTTACAAAGGTGTCAGTGGTACTGGTGGCCAAAGTGAGACAGCAGGGAAACCAAGTAATTTTTATCCGTTGACTGGCTCATACAGACCAGATCAATATCATTGTTACATAGGAGACCAAGACCATCCTATGGTGCCTGGAGAACCATGGTTGAATGATAAACAAGCAGAAAAAAGTCTGCTTCCCATCCAACATACAGAACACCAAGGAGCCCTACTAGACACAGAGACAGGCAAGATGCAACCATCTGACAAATGGGTCCAAAATATGATTACTCAGGCTCACAACCTACAGAACAAACAACACTCAGCCCTGGAGACTCTGTCCCAAGTATTGGAGTCAAGGTCTCATGTATTGATTTAGTTCCATGGGCACATTGGAATATGGGGCTGTTGCTACTCTTGATACACAGCACTAATGGAATACACGCTCTTGGCTGCATTCTTAATGATGGCACAGGTCCAAACACCACTTTGTGGGGATGAATCATAAAAATCTCACCAAGAGTCCCATGACACACATCACAATGTCATCATACAAACAGACACCAGCATGAAAAGTGGGGCACAGTGACAGGTCACAGAATAACACAAGGCAAATGGACATAATCAAGAGTCTCGCTCCCCATTGATGTGTTGTAAATAAGAGCAGTAAATCATGCTCTGAGCAATGGAGGTGCACATAGCAAAGCAAGGGTGAATCAAAAGCAAGGCACTGCAGAGGAAGCCAAAAGGTGTTCAACAGGTCTCAGGACAATCTAGTACACATCTCAGTGGTACAGCTAGCTGGGAAACAAAACATAACAGCAGACTGGCTGACCAGACAAAAAATTCACCCAGGAGAATTGCAGCTCAACCACAAAGTATTTGTGCAGATAAACAAAAGATAGGGATTAGTCCACATAGACCTCATGGCCACCAGCCTAAACACACATGTTCCCATATTTTACTCCAGTTTGAAGGAAAACCAGCCCATGGGAGTGGATGTGCTCTCCTGGACTAGTTCTTCTAAGCAGAATACATCTTCCCACCATTTCCACTCCTGCCTCAAATCCTGAGGAACATATACCAATCCTGGGCACAGATTATCTTCATAACTCTGTACTGGCCATGCAGTTCATGGTCTGTGACAGTGGTAGCCATGGCTCTGGATCATTCCTGGATCTTCCCTTGTAGACAGGACCTTTACATCAAGACCCTATAACACACCAAATCCTTGGTAACTGAGGCTGATGGCCTGACTCCTGAAAGAGAGACTTAAATGTGGACTATCACTCCTCAGCAATCAATACCATGGTAATGTTGAGGTGGTCATTGGCAACATCTTCCTACAAGAGGCAATGGGCCATTTTCATATGATGGTGTCACCAAAGATCTATAACACCGAACAGGCCTCCTTTCCAGACATCCTACTATTCCTCCAGTAAGGGCTGGACAAAGGACTTTCCGATCATCTGTGTGAGTACAGCTAGCAGTGATAGGGGCCACATGAGGACAAGTAGTCAACATAGCTCCCAGAGCTCCACTCGATGTGCTCGGATTTCTAAAAGGCAGCTTAATACATATTGCCAAAACCAAAGCAAATGGTTGCCCCATGAGAGCTTAACCTCATCCTCAAGGTGATAACAGCCATGTCATTTGAAACATTAGCTTCAGGGAATTTACATGGCTGAATCTGAAAACTGTATTCCTAGTCGCTAACTGTTCAGCAAGGCAAATATGGAACAGCATGCTCTATCATGCAAAGAACCTTTCCTAGTCTTTCATGATGACCATCTTACACTCAAGACAGTTCTATCTTTCACCATGAAAGTACTTTTCAACTTTCACATCAGCCAATCAATTGTGCTACAAGTCAATATGCTAGCACAGCTGGATGCAGCTAAGGCCCATGCATGTACTGGCTATCAAAGAGTGCTGGTAATGTACCTAAACAGAACTACAGACTTCAAAAATCAGATAGACTGTTTAGTGTGATACAAGGATGCAAAAAGGAAACGGCAGCCTAAAATCAACTATACTAGTGTGACTGAAGAAAGCCATACAAAAGCTTACAATTTATTTATTTATTTAAATTTTGGTAACTGGTAGGCCCACTGGAACCTTAGCGGTCCCTTTTTCAGGGCGACTCTGGATTAGTTACAAGTACCTAGAGGAAGGAAAACCAATGCAGACAGAGTACAGGCAGCAGCAAGGCATATAGAGTGTGTGAACAACACATTACAGTACAGAAAACTATTACACCTAAAGCTTCAGACATTTGTTAGGTACAGACCAACTAACAAATAGTAAAACCTATTATGACAAGTAGTAAAACCTTTATAAGTGTGAAGGAGTTCTACCACCAGACTGATGGACGATCCGTCCATGTCCCACTGTTCTTTGCAAGGATATCACCCTGCATTAGGTCCCTTGGCAGGACCCTAGGTGAGACAGAGGCACTGGGGCCCCTTCCTAGGTATGGTCTTAGCCTTTCTTGAAGCCCTCGATGGTGGGGCTGTCTTGTATCTCTTGGGAGCTCATTCCAGAGTTTGGGGAGGCGACCCTGGTGGCCATTGACCTAGGGAGGATCTGGCCCTGGGGATTTCTAGGAGTGTCCAACTGGTGGATCTGAGCTCTTGTCTCACTGTCTTATGAATGAGCAGGTTCCTCAACCTGAGAGGGCCCCGGTTGCTGTTGTTTATAGACCATGCACAGAGCAGGAAATGGTAATCTTGCCTCCAAGGATGACCATTCCAGTGCCTGGAGTACCTTGCAGTGGTGTTCCATTCTGTCTGCCTTGGTGGTGAAATGGTCGACCCTGTGGTAGAGCGGTGCTCAGCCACTGTCTTTGGTAGAGATCTCAGCCACTGGAGCAAGGTTGCTCCATAGAAAGGGTGTGGCTTTGGAGCCACCAAAGACGTTAAAGCACATTCCACTAAGGTAGCGGCCACCCCATGGGCTGAGAGAAACCTGGCCAGTACAGAGGAGATATGGAGGCTGCAATGTGGTCATCTATCTAAGCTTTTACTAGACACAATAAACTTGATGTTTCATTGATCCCAAGACAAACTTTAGCCAAGCAGTACTCAATGCCGATATCGATATGACATCCTCTCATGATCAATCTCCCTTCCCTCATCTGTACTGCTTTTAGTACCCAGTCTGTAAGGTTTTTGGAGTGCTTCAAAGATTACTCCCCACTATTGTTATTTACTCACATGGTAAAGGTGACTGTGGGAGTATATCTGTAAGGTACTCTAGGGCCCACCAGATAGGATACAGATCATGACAGGGCAGGGTAAGTGGAGAAATGTGTGTATGCATGCATATATATATATATATATATATATGGCAAAAACTCAGTTTAATGGATTAGTTAGGGTTGTTCCACACGACAAAAGCAAAGGAAATTAAGTCGTTAGGGTTGAAAGCCCCCTTGGACCCCCCCCTCCCACCCCAACCAGCACATCGAGTGCGCATTAGGAGTTGTCAGCCATAACCCCATCACATGTGTAAAGAAGCAGAGGGTGTAGGAGAATGGGGTGAAAGTTAGGACCGACTACCCTAATGCGTACTCCCGACGCCGCTGAGGTAAGGGCAGGGGGTCCAAGGGGGGTCAAACCCCTAACACCGAATTTCCTCACTTTTGTCGGTGTGGAACAACCTTAACTAATGCATTAAATTAATTTTTTTGCCCTCTAATTTCCTTCTTTTGAGAATGATAACGAAATAGTGAATGTAAAGGGCCCGCGCCCCCACCATGATGTCTTCTCACATAATAACATTGTGCCCGCATACACAAATGGTAATGGCATTGGTGGCGTAATCAAACAGAAACAGTAGTGTAGACAGAAATGTTAAAACAATGCAAAAGCAAGTGCAAATGAAAACGCAAAGGGTAACACACATGGTGGCGTGAGCGTGAATGTTAAGTGAAACAAGAATGGAACTGCAAGTGGGAATCGGTAATGGTAACAGTAATGTAAGCGCACAGGCTGGTTTTCCCAAAACTTGTATAGAGAAAGACAGTGAGTACAAAGAATGTATGGATAATAATGGTTCTTGGAGCAGAAAATGAGGAGTTGGAATACTAAATTGCTTATATCTCAGGAACCGTATGATGTAGAAAAAATGTAAAAGTCATATGATTTATGACTTTTAATGAGCATTCTTCTGATGAAAAGTCCGATCTCGCACCATTTCTGAGATACGGGCCCTGAAAGGCGCAGCGAGCACAGTAATGTTATCCTATGGGAATAAAAGAGAAGTTCAGAGTGCCATAACTTTGTCTCCCTGTAATATTTTTCACCAAACCACAAAAGACACATGTGTGGATGTTGGCTGTGTTCCTTCCAAATTTCAGCCCAAAAGACCAAACCATTATTTTGCAGCAGGCAAAGATTCCTGTAATGGTTGAACGCCATAATGTTATCCTGTGGGGAAAGGTGTCGATTTTGGAGTGCCGTAACTTTGCTGCCACGTAATATTTTTCAACAAAACACTAAAAGGCACATCTGTGAGATGTCAGCCTCGTTCTCTCCAAATTTCAGGCCAAAACATCAAACCGTTCTTTTGCAGCAGAGTACTGTAAAGAATTGCTGTCATTTTCCCATAGCCTAGAAAAGTACTGTCAAGTTTGTGAAAGCTGCAAATTCATTTGACAGTGTCGTAAGTAATAGGACTCTTGTGAAAGTACTTTTCCAGAAATTGGAAAAAACATATTTTTGGGGTGTTTTACCATAAAATAAAGACGTGGCTAGCATCCTCAGGGTCCGACTAGGTGAATACAAAAGAATTAGGTTGCTAGAGGTCCCAATTTTAAATACCAAGCATTTTCTGATCACTAACTGAAAACAAATGGTGGATTTGCGACAGTAAAAGAGCCAGTGTGAAAGTAAAACTGCATTTGGCGACACTGTCGAACTTTGTTAACTTTTCCCTTTGACTTATAATGGGAACTGGTGTTTTGAATAACTTTGAACTGTTTAATATTTTTCATGAAATCTTCAAAAGGCACATCGGGGACCCTGGCACGCGTTCTCTGAAGATTTTGGACCGGTCGCGCAAAGCCGTGCGACCTGTAGAGTAACAGTAAAATTCCAGAACAGCGTAAATGAGCACGCAGATCCGCTTAGTAACTCCGCAGCCCTATATGCGACCAGTACAAAACTTGGCGGATCCCAAGGTGTATGGGTCTTGACCATGTATTCCAAATTTCAGGCAAATCTGTCCAAATGGTTGCAAAGTTATTAAAATTGCAACATTTTGGGTTTAACATGTAAATGACTCCTCAACCCTAACTATGGTGGCACTACTGTTACCACTATAGTAATGCATGTATAGTGGTGCAGTCACACCACCACTTATAGTTGGGGTTGACAAAGTGTTTAATGTTAAACCCCAATTTTTGCACTTTAATAACTCACAACCGTTCAATGGATTGCATGAAATTTTGCATATGCAGTCTGGTGGGGTGGATCTTAGGAAGTACCAAGTTCTGTTGCAGTCAGATACGTAAATTACAACTTCTGAATAGGGCAAAAGTGAAGTTTCAGGAGTGTTTTGCTGTTTTGTATTTATGTTTTGTGAGCCTGCCTAGCACCCAGACGGTTTGGAATTCTGGTCTGAAATTTTCAGGGTAGAAAGGGCTGGCCCACAGATGTTCTTTTGCTGGTTTGGTGAAAAAAGTATGAATGCATTCCAAAGTTATTTAATTTTGAAATTGTGATTCTGGGCATGTTCATTAAGCAGTTCAAGATACAGTAGCTGTCTGAAATGAAAAAGGAATAATTTTTGTATAGTACCAATCCTTTATTTAATTTTTGTAATTTCAGTTCTGAGCATGCTCAGTAAGCAATTGTAGATAGCTATCTGACATGAAAAGGAATCCTTTTCATATAGCATCAATCCTTTTCATTTGCCACCATCTTGTTTTCCATTTTTTTCAGAAAATCATAACACAAATCCCAGAGAAATGACATCCTTCAGAAAGACCAAAACATATCTCTTGCTCATCAGGGCTCTGTTAGGTGGATTCTGCACTTAACTGTTGGAGAAATGAGCCCAATGTGGGTTTTTATTTCACTTTTAAATCCTTTTTAAGTGACTCGTTTCCTTTTTTCATATGCAACGTTCATATGAAATGTTCATCTGGTGCACCACCCTCCAATCACTGTCCCATTGAAATTATGTATTTCTCTGGTGTCTAGTGGCACTCCCACCCTCTGATCACCTTCCCCATTGAAATTATGTATCTCCTGGAGTCTAGTGGCACTCCAACCTCTGATCATTTTCCCATTGAAATTATGTATTTTCTTGGTGTCTAGTGGCATCCCACCCTCTGATCACTGTCCCCACTGAAATTATGTATTTTCCTGGTGTCTAGTGGCGCCCCCACCCTCCAATTGCTGTCCTCTCTATAATAAAAAAGTCCCCAAATATGTTTTTTAACCTGTAAAAAAAAACGGTCCATCGGTGATCCAACCCCCACCATGATCTCCCACTCGGTACTCACCACCCCACATGCCCTCACTCACCTGATGAGAATCCATGGTGGAAGTTCCATGGTGAAAATTCGCTTCTGATTGAAGAAATGTCTTGCTGCTGGAAAGGCAGACTGCCATATGACAAAGTAAGGAAGTGTGATTCAATGTTTTCAATGTGGTTTCAACTTTGATGCATAACTTTGCCATTTTGCATATTGTGAGGCCAAATGTTCAATATGGTCTTTTGGGACCCCACCTCATGAACAATATCAGTGGAATTATGCAAATCTGTCCCAAAGGTGATTTTGCAGTCACTTGGTGAAATCCACCTTTCAGGTGGGATTTGAAACTTTTAACTGCCCTTGTTCTTGGGGTGGGTCATAAGAAGAGTATGCTGAAATGTGGGTGTAAATATGTAACAATGGCAAAGTTATGCTTATATGTTGAAATTTTCCTATGCTCACTCATACCTTCAGTAATTTAAAATATTTTTATCACAAATTTTCAACATAGCCATTTTTTACAGCACTCATGAACATGACAGCTGTCATTTTTAAAATCCTGGCCAAACTGTGCTTTCTCACCTGTGGCACGGAATGGCATTCTGGTGGCATGGAATAACATTTTTGTGGATTTCAACAGTTGCAGTACTGGGTACATGAAGTGGGGGCGTAAAGAAGGTTATACTGACAGATTTGGTTGCTGTTGTCCTATGGGCCCCTGCACTTCCACAGCAACATACATATAACCATCTGTGTAGGGATGGGATTGCAGGGCCCTCTGGGCCCTGTGCTTCCATAGACAAGTCAGGATATGATTACACTAATTAAAAAGTATAGATAGATGGAGTGCATGACCAGAGGACCCTATGCTCCCACAGGAAAATAAGGATACAATTATAGTATCTCAAAAGTAGGAACATTCTTTTCAAAAACTGTGTTAATGCAACAGTTAGGGGTTCAGATTAAACTGACCATAGCAGGGAAATGTGATGTTAAGGCTTCACGTTCTAACACCCTGCCCACCCTGAAGCGAATGATGGGCAGTCTTCTTTGGGGTTGTCAACCCTAAAGCTACCACACTGAAGTAACAGAAAAGCTGAGATGTGATAGAGACAGGTGTGTATATTTCATGACTGCCTAGAATGGGGTGAGTGTTAGGGTAGACAACCCCAAGGAAGAGTCTACCCCTCATTTGCTTCAGGGTGGGGCAGGGGTGTTAAGGTTTGAAACCCTAACAACTCATTTCCTACTTGTTTGTTTAATCTGAACTCTTCCTATAGTATTAATGCATTTTTTTGCAAAGAACACACACATATATTTATTTAGTATTTGTTGACTGGGTAAGTGCACTAGACTAGACACATTCTGCCTATTTTCAGGCATGACCGGGGAAGTGGATACAGATGAATGCCAACTGGCCTTGAATCAGATTAAGCTGTTGATGGCATTTTGTGAATGGGGAGAAATTTGGCCAAAGCACGGAAATTCACCATCTCTTTTGAGGGAGTGCCATGGGATCTTTAACATTCACCTGAACTACCACCAGAACAGGCAGATGGGACCTCGGTTTAACATCTCATCCAAAGATGGCACCTCAGGAGTGCAGCAACCCCCTCATGCTGCTCTGCAGTGTCAGTATATTGTGATTTACCCAAGTGCCTGGTGTGGGGATAGAACCCACAGCCTTCTAATCTCCCAGCCTCAAAGGCGAGTGTGCTACCTGCTGAGCCACTGACACTGAGACTATATATATATATCTTCATATTCTTTGCAAAAACTTTGTTAATGCACTAGTTAGGGTTCCAGTGTCAAAAGTAGGGAAATGTCATGTTAGGCTCTAACCTAACACCCCACTCCCCACTGTGCAGGCAGCAACAGGCTTGGAGTGAGCTCATCCCATTCCATAAGTAAATAAGCTGAGATGGGTACAGCATATGAGAATGAGGTGAGCATTAGGGTTGACAACCCCAAGCACACTGCACGCCTGTTGCTGCCTGCAGGGTGGGGGTGGGGTGTTGCTTTAGAAACCTAACACATTTACTTATTTGATGTTGGAACCCTAACTAGTGCATTAAAAACCTTTTGCAAGAATGTCCTTACTTTTGAGATAGTATAATCATATCCTTATTTGCCTGTGGGAGAACAGGGTTCACTGGTCATGCGCTCCAATTCATGCATAATTTTGAGATATTATAATCATATCCTTATTTCCCTCTGGGACTGCAGGGCCCTCAGGGCCCTGTGCTCTTTTCAGTCCATAATGATATCTGTATTTGAGGGCCCTGCACTCCTCTTCATCCATAATTTTAAAGATACTGTAGTTGTCTCCCATCCTGTGCTGCACAGCACCAAAGAAAGACTTCACATTGCAATGTTATCCTATGGAATCGAGGAAAATTTGAAACCTGTATTACTCCATACCAAATGGATATCTTTTCACCAAACCAGCAAAGGCACATCTGTGGGCAACCCCTTTGTACCCTGAAAATTTGGTACAAAAATTGAAGCCATATCTTCACAGCAGAGTGACAAGGAAATGACTGTGTATCCCTCACATTACAGTGTTATCCTATGGGAAATGAAGAAAATGTAAACTCCTAGAACTCCACAGCAAAGTACTCTACATTCCCCAAACCAGCAAAAGGTACTTCCATGGAGCAATCCCTTTGTACCCTGAAAATTTCAGACCAAAATTCCAAACTGATTCTTCAGTGAGAAGTGACAAGAAAACAACTGTACAAAATATTTTTGGCAAATTGTGAAACAGGATCCTGTTTTGAGCTTTCTTTGCAATTTGCAAAAAGAAAAATCCTTTTCACAAATTGTGAAACAAAATCCTATTTCACGTTCTTTTTTGCAATTTTGAAAAAGAAAAATCCTTTCTCACAAATTGCAAAACAGGATTTTTTTCATGATTCTTGTTTTGCAAAATTGCAAAAAGGATTTTGGTATGTTGAAAACACATTTCCAGGTGATGTTTGAAACAACTAACACCAGAATCCGATAGAATAGGTCCAGCAGCAGAATACATGTGTTGGTTACTTCAAAAACATAATTTTTCTGTTTTTTTATTTATTTGCCTCACTAAGAAAAAACAAAAATGGTGTCATCATGAAAAAAGATTCCCCATTTGCGACAAACGTATTACTCATTTGTGACTGAGGCTGAAAATTTGCAACACAGAATCCTGTTTCAAGGCTCACATCTAACTTTTCCCATTGAAAATAATGGGAATTTTTAAATTTTATAACTTTTGAATGGATTGTTATTTTTCACTGCATTTTCAAAAGGTATATCTGTGACCCAAGACTTTTCTACCCTAACAATTTTAGACTAAAACCCCAAGCTGTTGTTGTGCTGCGCATGTAAAGAATTTTACAAAATTTTTAATTTTCACAGTTTGTGGCACTCCATATCTCAAATCCATACATCTGACCAGGATGAAACTTATGAAATCAAGAGATCCTTGGTCCCTACTGGCACTTCACAATTCCATATACATTCATTGAAGGATTGCAAAGTTATTAATGTGCAAAATTTCAAGTTTAACATAGAAGTGAAGGCTGAACCCTAACTATAGAGGCATGACCACACCTATAATAACACCCTGTATCTCAGCACCCACACATCCGACTGGAATGAAACTTGGCACATCGAGAAATCTTCAGCCTCTAAAGGCACTTGCATAATTGTATAGAAATTAGTTGAATGGTTGTGAAGTTATTAAAGTGCAAAATGCATGAAAAAATATTCTTTATTCGCAACACAGAATCCTGTTTCAAGGCTCACATCTAATTTTCCCATTGAAAATAATGGAGATTTTAAATTTAATAACTTTTGAATGGATTCATATTTTTCATCAAATCTTCAAAAGGCACATCTGTTACCCAATGCCGTTTTACCCTAAAGTTTTCAGACCAAAATCTCAAGCTATTTTTGCACAGAGGCATGACAAACAATTTTATAGAAAATGGTAATTTTCATGTATTTTGACACTCTGTATCTTTGAACCCACACATTCGATCAGAACAAAACTTGACACATCAAGAGATCTTTGGTCTCTGATGGCTCTTGCAAAATGTCATGCAAATTGATTAAATGGTTGTGAAGTTATTAAAGTGCAACATTCTGAGTTTAACATAGAAATGAAGTTTTAACCCTAACTATAGGGGAGCAACTGTACCCCTATAATGACTTGTCATGAATCTCTTCTGTGTTATGAATGCATGACATGATACATACCAAAGAACCTTTTGAAGTTTAGCTATGAGCATATATGAGCCATACTACAAATAAAAATGTATTGCCAGCAAAGGAAAATATTTTGATCAAAGATTCCAGTCCAGAGTAACGATCCCCACTCATTAGTGCCTCATACCCCAATGCTTCTAGATGGCACGAGAGGATCAATGACTGCAGCAGGTCATGGGGTTGGAAAGCCATTATGCACATTGTTGGGCTCCTTGGTCAGCCAGAGGATGGATATTCTTCCCACATAATCCATTTAACTGATTCTATTGATCTCATCCCAGCCATGCCTGACCTGCTTTTGGAGAAATAATTTGTCAAGTCATCAATCATGATGCCAGATAGCCATGGACATTGATCCATTGAAAAAGCTGCTGAAGTGGCAGGTGAGAAGCACCTTCTCCTGGCAATTTAAATGCTCGCTAGATTCTTAAAACCCATGATAGATGTTAACTCTTTGATGCATACCTTAGTCTACATTCCTAGTGGTATTGGGCCATGCATGGCAGCCATGGGATTTGTTACATCAAGATGGGTAAGCACCAGAGATGGGCATGTGGGACACATTACATGAATTTCACAGTTCACTTTAATGTTTTGTAACAGCTTGTCTTTTAGAAACTTGACATGTGTCACAGCTGTACGTACTGTATCACAAATTGCCTTTGTGATATAAGACTGTATTATAAAATGCCTAGTTCTTTTTAATTAATGACTGTTATGAAGTGTAAACATGAAATCATAATGAAACGTGCCATTTTATGTTATCTGTTTCAAAAAGCATGCCTATTTGACTTCACTATTTACTCTGCATCAAGGTTAACAGAGATCACTTGTAAATTGCTAGGAAATTAAAAGGTGTTTACAAATAAAACATAGATTATTGGAACATCTATTTAAACTGATGCTAAAATAAAACTTATTTTTCTTTCTTGTAAAATTGTTTAAAAACATGAAAAATGAGAGTCTTTGACTGTGTTACTGATGCAAGGAGAAATAATTATTATAAAAAGTATCCTACCTTTAATATCAACTAAACAACACAATGGGTGGCATTCTGGGGAACCTACAGTCTGTCTGATTTCTATCTTTTCATCTTGATGTATGCTAAAGGGTAGAAATACAAGTTCTGTAACAAATTAATAATGTAAATAACAGTGCCCTTTGAATGCAGTGATCTTATCACATTCCTATCCTTTCTACAGTAAAATAAGCTTCTGGCATCAAAAAGTAATAACACGAAAGGGGCTGTCATTGAGACTAAACATCTGAGATTCAAAGGTCTTGTGATGTCTCTGATGTCATATGATTTGTAGCTGAATGACTCATTTCTGTCTGTATAAGGATTTAAGCAACTACAGAAATAATCCTCTGTCTGTCGGACATATAGGCTGATACATGAAAGTCTATCAGATCCTGGGGCACAGGAGGACAATTCCACAGATGCCATCTTGCTGGTCTGTTCAAAAAAAATCATGGTGCAGATTGGTGCAGTAAGTATGTAAGTTCTAGGTGACCACTGTGGGAGGCAAGAGGTGAAAGTACTAGGTGTCCTTGTTTTCAGAAGAGACAGGGCCCCTGCCTGGACTAATGAATGCACTTTGCTGATGAGTCCCACGAAGAATGAAACATGTGCCCATACTGTAATTGTCACTATCGGCTTCAGTCAGTGAACTGAATGTGGAGGTTGCATTTATGGTGGATATTAGTTCAACTAATATTTTCAGCCTGCCCTACATACAACTTCTTCATACTTCTGCCTATGATGCTTTGCAGGAGGACTTACTATACAACAAAATGGGATGGGTAATAATATAATCAAGCAGTGTACAGAAATTGTGCAACTGTATTATATACAGTAAACATATATATGTAAAATAAAACAACACCCATGTTCTGTGCATTAATACTGTTAATTGAGTTGGCATTTGCTGAATCAAAAATGGTATGTGGAAATTAGGTCATTAATGTAGCTAACAGGTTCACAGCCAATAGAATCTATAAACATGTTTTTTTTGTATATTTTCTATCTACCAAAGATACCCAAATTATATGCAGCATCTCACTTTCACAGAACATGCTCTCTAATGATTGATCTTCATGACACATAATTAGAAAGGAAGATATTCATCTGATACAGCAATGGCAAATGTGTATTTACTAATATTGCATAGATATTTAAAATAAATTATTTATTTTATAAAACTAATAACTGAAGTGTGTGTGTGAGTGTGCGTGCATGCTCATGTGTGTGTGTGTGTGTGTGTGTGTGTATAATACTCTTTGAAAAAACTTCATTAATGCAGCACTTAGGTTAAATATGGCTGAATTGGAAGCATGGATTGTCCATCGACCCCAGACATCCTATGTATCTCTGAATCCTGGCTGAAGCCCACTATCAAACAACATGAGGTGGCACTACTAGGCTATAACTGTTTCAGGAGGGATAGGCTGGGCAAAGGAGTGCTGGTATCCTTATCTACACTCAGTCTCATCTGGATGTTACTGAGCTCCCTGATCCTGACTCTCATATAGGCCTCCCATCCTTCATTTATTTTTATTTATTTAGTTTTTGTTGACCAGGTAAGTGCACTAGACAAATCCAGCCTATTTTCAGGCACGACCCGGGGAGGGGATACAGATGAATGCCAACTGACCGTGAACCAGATTAAGCTGTTGGTGGTATTTTTAGTGAATGAGGAAATTTGGCCAGGACACCGGGAAATTCCCTACTCTTTTTGGTAAGTGCCATGGGATCTTTAACATCCACCTGAACTACCACCAGTCCAGGCAGATGGGACCTCGGTTTAACGTCTCATCGAAGCGGCACCTCAGACCTTGGTTCCCTTATCAATTTCCCTCATCATGACCTTGTGCTTTGTGGTGACTTCATTATTGACTGGCTTGGCCCCACTGCTGAAAAATTGTGTTCATCACTAGCTGACTCTAACCTAGTTCAACTCATCTTAGACCCAGCTCATATCAATACCAAAACCAACAAACACTTGTTGCTTGACTGGGTGATCACTAACTGCCCCTGAAGATAAAAGCTGTGTGTGTACTTTCCAATTGTATAGCGATCATTCTCCCACTCTTGTGTCTGGAGGAATACTTGCCCCCTCAAGATCTCTCTTGTCCGTGACATGTCCAGACTTGATACTGATAGCTTTATTAATACTATTTCTCACATTGTCTGGAGACTTATCAAAACCCTCCCTGATATCAACCAAGCTCTGGATTTCTTTATTTCCACTGTTACTCAAATTGTAGATAAACATGCTCCTCTGAAAAAATACATGTCTAAGGGTGTCAAGCCCCATGGCTCAATAAGGACCTCAGAATGCTTATGTCCTTATGTGATCGTGCTTGGTGGACCTACAAAAATGGTCTGCCTTCTGACTGGCAACGTTACAGGCAACTCAGAAATAAATGCAAAATCTCCCTACATAAAGAAAAATGCCACCACTACAAGTCACTGCAGACTGAACACCTTTGCAGTCCTAAAGTATTCTGGAGACAGATCAATTTCTTTGTCAAAGGAAAACTACTGAGCTTCTGAATTCCCTCAATGCCCAGGGCACTACTCATACTGACCCCCACGATAGCCACTGGATTCAATGAATTCTTCACTGACCTTGACAGATACACCTCACTCTTTAATAACTCCTCATTGCCTCCAACTACTTAGGGACTCGTCCCTTTTCCACCTGGAAGCTGGTCACCACCAAGGAGGTCCAGAGGCTACTGGCCAATTTGAAGGCTGAGAGTTCACCTGGTCATGAAAACCTCAAACAGGTTCCTCAGACTAGTTGCACCTGCCCTTGCTCACCTGGTATGCAACCTTTTAATTGTTCCTTCCTTTCAAGTACTGTCCCTGACAAGTGGAAGATAATTGTAGTCATACAAGTACATAAGGGGACCCAACTCAGTAGCTGAAAACTTTAGACTAATATCCATCCTGTGCCCTTGGCTAAAATGCAGGAACATATAGTTTATAATCATCTGCAGAGTTATCTGGAACACCACAAGCTACTGTTTCCTACCACCATGGATTCAGGAAGAATCATAGCACCCTCACAGCCTTGATTAAAGTAACCGCAGACATAATCCAGGCCATGGATCAAGGTTCTGCAATGAGTGCTATCTTTGTTGACTTGAAAAAGCATTCAACCCAGTGAATCATGGTCTTCTGCTAAAGCGGCTTTTCAAGCTTGGTCTTGATAAAAGTGCCCTGGGTTAGGTCCACAGCTAACTGCCCTGCCAATCACAAAGGATTAAGTGGGCTGGTGCCCCTATCCAGCCTTAGACCCAAAACTCATGAGGTGCCACAGGCTCTATTCTTGGGCCTGTATTGTTATCCCTGTTTATTAATGACTTACCCAGTAACTGTGGAGGTGCATCTCTGCACCTATATGCAATGATGAAATATTCTGCTCATCTCCTGATGTTAATCAAATAAACAGTGAACTTACTTATGACTTCTCCAACCTAGAAGGTTGGTTCAGGTGTAATCATCTTGTCCTTAACACAAAATACCTAAGCATTATGTTATTCTGGCACCCATCCTCCTCTCCTAGTACCCTCCCAGCAATATCTCTTCTCTGAATGGGGATGCCTTGAATCTGTCATACCTTCAAATACCTGGGCATCACCCTCAATTTCTTTCTTTCTTTTAATATCCATGCCTCTGCTATGCCAAATCCCTGAAACAAAGTTAGGTCTAATCTACCGTATCCATCCCTGCCTTCCTCACCTCTGCCTCTCGCTTTAAAATTGCTTTCTCATTCCTTTTCCCTCTCCTAACCTATGGTGCTCCTTTATTACTATCTACCAATGTCACTACCCTGTCTCTCCTGGCTCAGACATATCATAGAGTAGGTAGGTTTGCCCTGGGGTCAATGGCTGCCATCATCACTGTGACGTCCTTTCTTCCTTAGGTTAGCTACCAAATGAATCAAAACTGAGGTATACCACCCTGAGTCTCCTGCATAAGTTGGTCCATAAATTTACCCTACCCTGCCTCAGTGAGATTGTCCTCCATAGACAAGCCCCTCGAGCTCTCAGATCTGCCTCCCTTCCCCTTCTCATTTGGCCTAACTTGTGACTAGCTACAACTCATAAGTCTTCCCTTTTTGCAGCAGTATCTGATTGGGACTCCTTTCCTCCTTCTGGCCTATCTTGCCTCTCTCTTCCCACGTTCCAATCCAATTTGCTCACCACTCTCTCATCTGCTGCTAGGTGCTCCTGCTTCTGATGATGTCTGCCCTACTCCTACTCTGAGACTTTGCCTCTGCTCTCTTCTGTCTGAATCCCTAAATATGCTTCAGTCCCTTACCCTGACTCACCTTTTTACCATTCTGCACCTGCATTAATGGTTTGACTTCAACATGATTATGTATAATCTGTAACATTTCATGTGCCTAGCCTTTTATTTATTTTATATGGTTACCATTCCTGCATTTTGCTGTGCTTGATGATAATTATTCTTCTGCTATGATTTGTGTTTCTGCTATAATTATCTTTCTGTGAAATTGCATGTATTAAATTTTCTTTCTGTGAAACTGTTGAAATTGTTCTGTACTCTACTTCTCTTGTTGCTCTCCAGGTCATCCCTGAAAAAGGACTGCTATTGTCTCAGTGGACATATCCAGTTACCGAAATTCAAATAAATAATTTACCAGCACAAAGTAGGGACACGTAGTGTTAGGTTTTCAATCCTAACTCCTCACCCCACCTCCCAAGCAGCAAAGAAAAACATAAATTAGGGGTTTGGGCCACTGGAGATTTGTTGAATCAGTGGTGGGATCTTTCTTGAGGTCATCAACCTGACGGTCACCCCTTTCCCCAGCCTATAGCCTCTACTCTGAAGCACAAGGTACAGCTCCAAGCCAGTGCCTCATAGTGATACACTCTTCAAAGATAGAGAAGTATGTCTTGCCACATGTTGCCAACACAGTTTGGGCCCTCTGGGCCCTGCATGATAATCAATGTGATCTGGCATTGTTAGAAGAGAGACAGGGGCACTTGGGTTGAAAATTCTGAGGAAGACCCCACCATTGATTTGCCAAGATTGTAGAGACACAAAACCCAAATGTTTTTTCCCTTTTGCTGTTGGGAAGTGGAGGTGGTTCCCTACTTTGGGACATTGAGTTACCCTACCTGGTGCATTAACTATGTTTTTGCAAATTATTTATATATATATATTCTTTTAAAAAACTATATTAAGATAATGTTATGGGTTGTGAATAAACCACAAAATGTAAGGAAATTAGGAGTTATGTTTCAAAATGACCCTATCTCCTCACATTCTGTAACAAAGCAAGATAGTAAGATGTTATCTCTCTCTGGTATCTGGATTGCTGACACAAAATCAGTTCTATGCCAAACCCAACATAACTAACAACACTATGAAACCGGACTACCTTGCTTACACAGACTAAGTGTGCATTTGTATAATTGTTTAAAAGAACAAACTTAATTAAACAAGTTTACAACAGATCATCTCCTTAGATTTTTGAAAGTACAAGAGGAAATATCTACTAATCTTTATTAAAGTGATGTACTTTTAACACAAATGTCAACATGTTTGAGATTAATTTAAAATCATTTATTTATGTGTGCTGATATGCATGCTGATTTGTTCTTGGAACCCTCCTTGAAGCATAATATTGGTTTCACAGACATATTCATCAGGATGAGACAACAAAATAGGAAAGTTTAAGTGAAATCCCTCCCATATTAAAAGTAGCTATAAATGACTGATATATGTTTTATGATTCAATAATCAAGGTATTCAACAAGTGCTAAAGTGCTGGATAACTACATTTCTCAAGTGTTAATGCACTTAATATCAACTTGTGACTCATTACCTGACATGTCATTAGACCACAATAATACCTTGCTATATGTTATTGTTTAAAAATATATTTACCAAAAGCGTAACCTTATATTTTACTTTAAAATGTATTAATTTGCTCAGCAAAGTTAATCATTGCTGTGTTCATAGAATAATGCAGTCATGTGATCACATTTGATGGATCACATTATTTTGATTAGTATAATAACTTAATATGAGTATTAAAGGCTGTTAATTAAGGTTGGCGTCCTCTCCCTCAAACATCATGCTTGAGTGTGATGTCTTTATTCATTTTGTTTATTTAAAATTGTTTTACAGGTAAGCAAGACAGAATATCAAGTATTCATTTTTACAGTTATGACCTGGTGGAAAAAAGGAGAAGGTAGTATGGAAGAGGGTGCAAGTTGCAGAGGATTAGGGAGAATTCACAAAACTCATAGGAATAGAGAATAATAAATAAAACTGAGGCCAAGGCAAATAAAGTAAGCTAGGCAATTACATCAGCAAGCAGTAAAACAAGCACACTCATGAATAAAGTGCTGCTTAATTAGTTATTTGGAGGCATGAATGTTGGAGGATCAGACAGTGGTGGGCAGAAGATTGTTTCAGATCTTGGGTAGTTGAAAACTATATGCAGCTTGCCAAGTCTATAAATTATACCACTCACAGGCCTATTAACTTAAAAATTAGGACATGACTAAGAGACAGATAACTCATTGTCTCCTAGCAAACACCTGTAGTTGGCAGTAAAATGCACTGGTGTGTCAGAGAGCGACTACGAAGTCAGTCATTGACTTCCTGTGTGCCCTGGCAATGTCTTGAGATGCCAATTATATATTTTAGTATATAATACAATATAATATAATATGTATTTGATTGCATAGCACCTTTGTAAAGGTAATTTTGTGCTGATCAACTTTGCTGCTGCTATTTTGTGTCTATCATGTGTACTTTGGGAGTTATTCACATGTGTTTTGGTATGGCGGTATTGCTGAAATTTTGTCCATCAAGACTCATCTAAGCACCTTGAATAAAACACACTTTTTGGGTATCTCAGCCAGTATAAAACAAAACTGAATTGATTACAATTGATTGCATAGCACCGTTGGAAAGGTAATTTTGTGCTGAACAACTTTGCTGCTGATATGTTATGTGTATCATGTATAATTTAGGAGTTACAGTATATACATTTGTTTATGGTATGGTGTGCAGGGTTGAGATTCGTCCCTCAAACCTCACCAAAGCACCTTGACTAAAATGGAGAAAAATGATATTTCATACTACAAAGATAGCTTTTTTACAAATATAATATTAAAATTACATCTAATGTCTGGATGCTTAATTTGGTGTTGATATGTTACATATTTCCCAACAAAACAGCTTATGTTGCCCTTTTTAATGAAAATTTTTTTGTGTTTGCTGTTTGACCAGCAGAAAAAAAACTATATCACTTATCATTACTTGCATACCACCATTGGAAAGATAATTTTGAGATAAACAACTTTGCTACTCATACTTTGTGTCTAGCACTTATGGTTCTTGAACTATTATCATTTGTTTGTGGCATGCTGACTGTGACTTAATTTTGTTTAGAAGGCCCAGGATTCACTGATAACAGTATACAGGAGACAAGAGGTGCACCTTCAGAGAGCTCCTGTGGAAGCAATGAGTTAATCTAACTGTAGAGAGGTCTAAGAACACAAATCACAGGGTACTGTCTTACAATTGCAAGTTTACATTAACAATTGTAATGCACAGTAACTCAACCCCTGAGTCCCTAAATTCAGTGACTATGCCACCCCCACCCCTAAATGACTTTCCATTACACTTCTATTCCCTTCATCCTCGCCTTCCTCTCTCATGTTACTCTACCATCACCACGATCAACCCTAGTCTGTATCCCACACTGTCATCACTCAACATTTCCTGCCCTTAACTACAGTTATCCTTTCTTTACCTTCTATCTCACCTCCTCTCTCACCACCTCCATAGTTCCTCGCCCCAGCCAACATAGCCACCCTGTTATGTTCATTTTCCAACCTCCACCTTGTTGTCTGCCCCTCCTACCTCTGTCCTACCATTCCCAGTCCCTCTCTGACCTTATCCCACCCAACCTGTGCCACTATCTTTACTTTCCTTGCTGGCCTTGTAATTCTCCTTCCTCATGAGGTACTATCTTGTTACCCAGAGACAACCATTTTATCTAACTCTAGCTTTATTGCACCTATGTATATGATGTAAATATTATTGTTCTGTTTTCTTCTCATGGATTATTTGTGTGTGTCAATGCATATTACTTTGCATATGCTTGCATAATGTCCCTGTTGTTAATCAGGACTTCCTTGTAAATAAACCCCGCTCAATTGAGTTTTTCCTGCCAATAAACTTGAACTTGGACTTGAACTATGCAAATGCACACTGAGTCTGTGTAAGCAAAGTTGTCAGGTTTCATAGTGTTGTTAGTTGAGTTGGGTTCTGCATAGAACTGAGGTGTCAGTAATCCAGATACCAGAGAGATAAATCTTACTTTTTGCTTCCACAGAACTTGCTGAGTTAGGGTCATTTTGATCCTAACTCCTGATTTCCTTACAGTTTGCAGTTTGTTCAGGATCCTAACATTATCTTAATGAATTTCCTTACTTTTTAAAAGGAAATGTGACAGTAAATTCATTACATCACACAGCTTGATAATATATTTTATTTTAAGGAATAAAATGTGCTTACTTGAAGAACATTTTAGAGCTCAGAAAGAAGTAAGTGCCCTGTGGCAAGAGGAAGGGATATAGTGGCTGTTAGAGGCTAACATGCAATAATACAATATTCTTAAGCACTCAACTGGATGTATTTTTCATCCAATAATTTTATGTTTGTTCTGCCCATAATTGCTGATACAGATCATTTTATATTTATCACTAACATGAGTAGCTATGTGATTTCAGCCTATCCCCATTCCAATTTTGCAGTAGAAACAGTGGCCAATTTGTAGGATTTCTTAGGGAATGTGATGGCTATGAGTGTTTTTATAGTTTTGGTTTATTTAAAAGTATAATGTTTTACATTTATGCTCAGTGTTAAAATTTTATCTGTGGTGTGGAGACAAAAGTATAAATGGTTGAATGGTGAAATTTTGTGTGATAATGTGTAGGTTGGTGTGAAAGGATTTCCTAGGGTTTTAATGCTTCAGAGGTTTGTTTGTTGTAAGATATACAGTAGGGCCTGATTCCAGAAGTAGAATGCATCAGGAGCAAATACGCCACAGTGCACCCCAGCATCTGCGCAGTTGTGTCACACAGAATGTGTGTTATTCCAGAAAAACCACCACCTGCATCATGTGATGTGGAATATCTGCAGAAATAGTGGATGCACCCAGAGGTGACCCGAGTGCTATGGGTGATGCAGCATGGAGCCATAAACTGGGACGATGTCGTGGAGAGGCAGCAACAGGCAGCAAGGAAAACAAAGAAGACCAGAGGGCAAATTAAGAAGACACCCAGAAAAAAAACTTTAGCAGCAGGAGTCAGTGTTTCTCATCGAAGAGGTCAGTGCCAAGTTGGACCTGCTATTTAGCAGGTGTGGAAATAAGGCCCTAAGGGACAAATGTAAAGCTGCCTGGGAGGAGGTTGCCAGGCAGGTAAATATCATAAGCCACAGCAGGATGACAGTGAGGGAGCTCCAGAAATGGTGGAACAACCTCAAATGCCATTGAAAGTTGAAGCTGGCACATGACAAAAGGAGCAGCCTGGCAACGGAGGACCAGTGGAGACACAGACCCTCACTGTTCAGGAGGAGCAAGTTGTGAGCAACATCAGTGGCAAAAGGCGGAAGGTGACAGCAACTTGGACATCTTCTGACTGAGACACACAGGAGGTAGGCAGGGCATGAGGCACCAGTCATGTACCAGTGGCAGAGAAAGTGTGGCTGGGACCTGTGCAAGGGACAGGTGGAAATACACCCTGGAAAGCATATGCAGACTAGTGGAGTGTATACTGAAGGTCCAATGTCCCCCAGGACCTATGTGCCCCAGGGCCAGTCCCCTGGAACTGTGCCACCTGAGATGGCTGAGGCAGTACTCAGTGACCCAAAAGTGGAACCAGGATGTGCCTATGTCAGCACCACAGGAAGGGGTGCTGACAGGACCCATCTGGAGGGTGTCCATGATGCAGATGGTGCCGCAGCCACAGAGGCAGGGTGGACACTGAACACTGCAACATATACAGATGTTGTGCAACACTGGCCACAGTGCCTCAGGTGGTGTAGCACCAGACAACAGTGGTGTGACCCCCTGGAGCCTAGCCCTGACACACACTGTGGTGGCCAGAGGCCAGTGTCCACCACAGCATATGCAGTGTGCTGTGGAAGCACAAATCGCAGCATGTGCAACTCAGGTCATGCAGTGCAGTGGGGGTATGGAATATGTGTGCCATGGTACTACTGCTGGCATGCAGGACATAGGGTCCACATAGCAGTGCAGCCAGGGGTGGAAGTGACACATACAGAAATGCAGGCTGGCAATGCAGGCTGTGCTGTGCTGTGAGCTGGACATGTGTTACTGGCAGGCAATGTAAAAGCAGGCCAAGTGGAAACATGGTTGATGTGTCCCTGCACTGTGGAATTGGGATACCTTGTAGGCTGAAATAGAAATGCAGGCCTTGCCACAGATGTGTCATGCTGGTGACACTGTGGCTGAGGAGTAACACAGACAGCAGTGCCTGTATATGAATGTACACAATATACCATGGGATGAGGACACTGTGTGATGTACACAACATGTACAACAACCACGGATGCACAGCAAGATGTAAACTGACATAGCATCATGCCGGCAGTGCCAGTCGGGTGCAGGGGTGGTGTGCATGGTGAGCCAGCCAGCTGCACTGCATGGGGAAGAGCCATATCAGGTAGGCAGGTGCAGCAACACTCTGGCCTGTGACACACAGTGGTGTGATCTTTATGGTTCCACAGTGGGCTGCAGATGCACAGTGGTGTGACACAGCCCACAGCATGAACATTGTGCATGTGCCTAGCCTCGGGATGCTGCCAGTATGTATGTGTGTGGCACAGGAGGCATATGGCTGTGCGCCGGGGGCAGGGTGAGTGGGGGTTGCACTGGCAGTCTGTTGTGGAGCAATGAACCATGAACACAGGTGACAGACATGGAGGGAGTTGTGTGGTGGATGACCACAGAGGGGACAGGAAGCACAGAGGCCAACAGAACATAAGCAGCTATGATGCCTATGTCTTCATGAATGGACCCATAGATGGTACAAAAGGACAGCATGTAGGCAGTGTGTGGCAGGTGGTGTGCTGGACCCACCACTGTGGCCGAGTATTGTGAAGGGAGAGGATGCAGGTGTGGCACATCCTCTGAGGCACTGGCATCCACAGCATGGTGTGCATGTGGGAGGGTGCAGCCCCATGCCCACCCAGTGGCACCCTGGCAGATCTGTCCTCAGGTCACCATGCAGTGCACAAGTGTTCTGTAGGACTGGACACCCTGGGGGCAGGGGCATGGGGCATGTCACCTGTATGGGCACTGCCAATGCAGTGAGACTGCATGACAGAACAGCCTGATACATGGTGTAGGTGCACATGTGTGCACCAGTGGAGAACCCCATGTGTGTACCCTGGCAGGTGAGCAGAGCACATGGACCGCCCACACTGGACGGCATGGCCAAGGTAATGGCAGCACAGACTGGATAAGATGCTTCCTGTGGGGACACATGAGCTGGGGCTGGTGGTAGCAATGATGTAAACAGGACATGTGACTTTGTATACCTACTGGCAGCATTGAGGATGTGCAGCCTTAGTGAAGCATAGGTGCACAAGTGGTGATACATCATGTATCTTCCAGGTACAGGCCAGAGACAGCAGCCAGGCATGTCTGGACAACAGAGCAGATCACAGGAGATGCGTATGGATGGTGACACCGAGTCGGATGATAAAACCAGTACCGACAACACTGACGTACATAGGCCACTGCACACACAGATACCAGTGACAACTCCGAGTAAGAGGACAACTCAGAGCAGCAGCAACAAGCCAGAATGATGATACATCAGATGGAGGAGGAGACAGACCATGAGGACACTGAAACAGCGACGCGGATAGCATGCTGGACAATGTGGCTGATAAATTGTTACCAGCATCAACCATGCATCATGAGGATGGGGTAGAAGGGGCAGCAGACCACTGATGAAACCCACATGGAGATGGAAGATGTTGAAAGCCTCTGCCACCAAATGTTGGCATCAGAGGTGGAGGTGGGCTGGGAGCTAACAGCAATCAGGATGTCACTGCAGGGTCTACTCAGTGCAATGGTGCACCACCACATGTGGTTGGAGTGTGAGGTGGCCTGGTTGACAGAGGCCATCACCAGGGTCTGCAGCAAACGGCTTCACAAAGAGTGCCAGCAACAGCCCATGGAGGCACTTCCATCCTCAGGAATGGCAGCAGACAGCCATACCTGATGCCCTCACAGCACTGCTGCGATGCACCACAGGGGAAGGGACATTGGGGTGCAGGTGGACATGGTGAGTGGCAGGGAGGTCAAAGGAGAAGCAATACTGACCAGTCATTAGGAAGCTCTATGGAGAGCCTGCATTGGGCAGGCACTGTGATACCATACATAGGGATGCAGGGTCATGGCACATGGTGGGTTCTCTTGGCGATTGCTATTATGACGAGTGCATTATCACCAAAAAGCAATTTGGTGATATGCACTTGCAGGTGACTGAGCACCACAGTACTGTAAGTGTGTGTGTGTGGGCACTGTGGGAGGTTTCACCCCCCACACCCTCATAATTATGGATTCTCAACTCCAGGGTGTGCATAATGGAAAGGGGCACAGCCTAGTTTTAAAAAAAAGTCCCACAGCCATAAAAACAAGCAATATTTTCCCAGCCCTGAACTTGGGAACTGCTCCATCAGAGCCAGCCTCCCTACCCACCACACCACACTGTTGGCTCGGTGGAGCAGGCACACTAGAAGATAATAACCCTCTTCCCTATCTCTCCCTTCCCTCGCTATATTCCCTTCAATCACCTTCCATCCCTAGCATGGGCACAATCCTGGAGTATTCCGGCGAGGTCACTCATGATAATAACACCCTCATATGGGTCTCTGTTTTGACAGTCACCTTTATGCTAGTGCTATTATCACAGGATACCCACATGGTGCAGCCATTGATGAGTGCTACACACAGGGCAGCAACATGGGGGACCACAGGCCAGCACAGTGGAGGAGACAATGAGCAAATGGTGCAGGTGGTGTGCAGGCACAGGGCACTTGTGCACAAATGACCCTGACCAATGCCCAGGCACAGGGCCTTGGCCAACACACAGCTGTCCCATGCCCATCCACATGGGTACAGGAACATGCTTGTGCAGTACAAAGCATTGCCCTGCAGAACATGCATCACACAATGGGTAGGGCCAGCATGGCTGTCATAGGTACAAGGACATCACACCACCGCCACACACTGGTTACATGGATGCAGCACAACACCATGACATGCGCAGTGGTACATCCTGCAGGGATATGGGGACAGGTGTCCCTATGGGCCTGACCACAGCACAAAGGTCCGCCATGTGTCATGGGAATATGGGATGATTTGCAGAGTTTGCAGGGTGGACATATTGGGAACACACAGGTCACTGGCACTGGCTGCCTCTCCAAGGCCACATTATCCACAGGGCCACATGAACAGGGTGTGCAGAGCTAGCAACACCCCACGACCAGTAAACCATGTCCAGTAGCACCATGGGATGGAGTGTGGCAGCCACAGGGCCCACAACAATGCAGCATGCCTGGGGAGAGACACATCACAGTCTAAAGACGCCCAAGATGTGGTGGGCATGGGGAATGGGGCAGCGTGGCTGTTGTGGATGCACACATCAAGCCAGTGGCACAAACTGTAATAATATGCATGGGCATGATGGATGGGAGGGATGGTGACAAGGTGACAATGACACCCCAAGTTGTGCCTGGTCCAGGACGACCTCAAGGTTTGAAGGGCAGCATGTGGCCCACACAACATTAGATCAAGAGGGGGACCAGTAGCAGGACAGGTTCTGACCCCGTGGGTCACAATGGCAGGCAGCAAGGTAGACAGTGGTGGGCCAGGGACAGCATGATGGACATGCTGATAAGCGACACAAAGGGCAAGATGACAGGTATGACACATAAGTCTGACAGGTGGACCTCAGCATGCTGGATGGCCAAGTGGGAGGGGTGAAACTATGGCACATTGAGGAGTGCACAGTGGGCCCACATGGCTGATGGCACCATGCAAGAGGTGTGGGTGGTGAGTGGTAGTGTTGAGGCTGCAGACATGTCTACAGGTGGCCAGCAGTGGCCTGGGAGCATACACATGTGTGTGTGGTGTGGGAACACATGGGTAATGTGAAGGGCATGTGTGGAGGTGGTGATGCACATGGGTGGGTAGGGTGTGTGGTGATGCTGGGTGGGGTCCTATTGCGGATGCGTGCACACATGTAAATAAACCATTGCCATGTAAAATGAACTGTGTTGTCTGTGTGGTACCCATCATACTTATGGGATACAGGTGGTGGGGTGGTGACAGGGCCTATCTGTACATGTGCATGCCAACAGTGGGATGGGGCACATCATGGGAGCCTAAACCCCACACACATGGGCAGGTCCCTCCGTCTGTGCCATCGGCGACCCGCATGCCAGACACAGAATATGTAGGACACCCAGTGACAGTATTAGGGGTCTGCAGGGGGCACAAGAAGGAGGGCATGCACACCACAACCAACAACAGCCCCAGCCATCGCACCCCAGTCAGTGTAGCACACATGTACACCGCTAGTCCCATTAACACAATGACACCTGGCATGCTCTGCAGGTGTGGTGGCTGGCCTGCCCAGCCAAGGTATGACTTAGTGTCTGACTCTGACTGGTGGTCCCATGTTGCTGAACCTGATGGCATGGCATGTACCATCCACAGTCAGCCCACTACCACCTTGTGCTGCCGTGTGTCATGCAGTCCCATGACAGGCACTGGGAAAGGACACACAAATCAACCATGGTGCAATAGCTGGGCCTGGAGGGGCACCATGGCAATAGCAGGGCACACAGGCATGGCAGGACCCATGGGTGCAGAACAGTGCCTGTTGCACTATCATGTTGGAGGAATCCACCCCAGACTGAATGACAGTGGCCGGATGACCTGGAAGCATGCACCACACACACTGGGGATGGCCAACCAGGGTGACACAGACACATGGTGGTCCACATGTGGTACCAGGTTGGGGACATATGTCTGATGATGCATGCATAACATGAACCAATAGCATGGCCACAGCATGCCACATGCATTTGCCCTGATGCAAAAGGTGATCCACAGACATACACATGGCACCACATGGCTCCCCTGTGTAATCTGTTAATGCTTGTGCCAGGATGACACACCACAGGGGTGTCACCATGGCTGCCTGTGTTACGGACAGGCAGTATGAACACCACATCAGACTATACCCTGTGGAGCTGCAGAGCACTGCTGACAAGACCGCCCTCTGCAGCAACAGTGACATTACCTGAAGTGGCCATGGTCTACATCAGCCACACTACACCCAGGCAGTGCTGGTGGCCTGTGCCAAACCATATCCATGATACATCCTGAGGCACAGGCAAACTGGCTGTGGCAAGGGCACAGCAATCCACAATGGGGAGGGGTGACAGGGTTGGAGACAGCGAATGTTGCACCACACAGTAGCCACGTCTGCAGCATTATGATGCTGGCTGCACAGAGGACGCATGTCTCACTGGCACCATGCTGTATGTCCTACAGTGCACCTGCAGAATGGGCACACAGTACACCTGGGAGGCACACAGGGACACATTCAAGACATTGAGTCCAGAACTGAATCAAACAAAGGCAGTTTATTAAAACGACAACAGAAATAACAGCAAACACCACCAACAAAGCAGGAGTCAGACACATGCAACACAACAGTAACACAAATAAAATAGGCAGTACTGAGGTATTGGGCATATGTGCATGGCTGCCCAGTACATGGTGGAATGCAACAAGGTGAACATTGGCCTGGCAAATAAACAGTAAATGCACAATGCAAAGCACATACAGGAAGTACCCAGTCCCTGTGGACAGAAGGCCCAGGACAGGTAGATGTCAGTGGAACTCATCGGTGTCGCTAAGCTGATATTGCATGCATCAATGTTGTAATGGAGCTTTGCACCCTCTGCAGATCACTGCTGAGGCTACTGAGCCCAGCATAGATTATGTCAGTGACTGCCTCACACGGCCATGGCCTAGGAAGGCACACTTAACAGTGGAAGCACCACCGACCTCATCCAACCCCTTTGGTGTCACAGCCATGTGCCACAGGACACCCCCTTCCAAGCTGTTGTCCTGTGCCTTGGCCACAGTAGCATTCACTTCTGTGACCTCCACACTGTTGGCCTGTTCTACACTGCTATCACTCTGTTCCCCATCTTGCGGTACCACATTCGGCTGATGGACTGTGTCAACACCATTGTCTGGGATATGTCCATGTCCACTGTCCTGCATTACAGCTGCAGCACTGCCAAGCAGGGCAGGCTGCTGCTGCTGTCCACTTGCTGTGACCTCTGCCTGCCTGAATCAGGTCTTCTCACTGCACAGCCTTACCTCCCTGCTTCATGCGCCCATGGCTCATTCCAGTGCACGTTGATTTTGCGTGCAGACAGCTGTAGCCCTCCTGCTGGGCTCTGCATGACCTGTGGATGCAGGCATGTGTCCCATTAGGTGACAGCTGCACATGGCTCATGTCCCTCCCACCACCATATGTTCCTACATTGCACAGGGGGTCTCTAGATGGTGTCCATTGTGTCCCCACACAAAGTGGTCCCGCAATGCATGACATGGGAACTCATGGGACAGCAACAACGGTCTGACATGGGACATGTGGCCTGGCTGTAGTGTCAAGGCTATGGTACAGACATCCCCAGCCTGTGCCCCATGTGGTCTGGCAGTATGCCACCCACAGGCATTAGCCATATGGCTGCATGCCATGACTTTTGAGGTGGCTGTGCAGCAATGCTGGCCATGGTGGTGAGATATACTGACCTTTGCCTGTGTGTGCCAGTCACTGGCCACACTGCAGTGTGCTGCCCACAACCTGTACTGGGTTGGACAACACCACCCTGTCAGGGCATGGGACACCACACCATGCACACCCATTCAGCATTGCTACGCAACAGTAGCCACTCTCTCATCCCTGATGACATACATGTGACCTCTGTCCCCTGGCAACCCATTGGACTGCCATGAATCAGGGCCAAGGCTCACACCATGTGGGCAGTGTGTACACCACAGTGCCCATGCCACACCTTCCTCTGGGGAGTTCTAGTCCTGTGTGTGTCAACAGCCCATGTGACCCTGTCATGTGCCCAAATGAACAGTCCGGGCCCCTGTGCTTGCATGGGGCCCAGATATGTTTAACTGTACATTGGCATATTAACAGGTGACAGTATCCTGCATGGTGACAACTGCCAACACACTACCTATGCAGATGTGTACACGCTACACAGTTGCCTGTGGTGTTGCGAACATGTCCATGTCACCCACCACCATGCCTGCAGAATCCCCCAACAGGGCGTGTGGACCAACACCTCGATAGTGGTACACTGCACCCACCCAGTGCAGTGGTATGACATGTGTTGGTGCATGGCACACCCCACTGCACTGTATCCTCCCCAGTACAACACAGGCCATGCAGCTCTGTGCCACCCTATGGCCTTGCAACACGTGTGTCGCTGTGGGTGTGGTGGTGTGCCATGGCATAGCTCACTGCCCATTGTAGGCTCACCCGCTACCACAGTACACACTGTCAGTATGCACGATAGTGTGTCATGGGCACAGCAGTGCCACCTGTGATGGTCAGGCCACACACACCTGGAACACTGCAGCACTGCATTCCACCATTCACACCCAGTGTTGTAGCATGACACATGTGTCCCTCATATCCAGGCCAAACCTGTCCTGACATGCCACATGTGCAGCGTGACACCATGCACAGCATGTGTACACAGTGTCTGTGGCACACAGGTGTCTGCCACGCCATGTGACCTGTCATCTGACAGACTGTGCCATACCAGCCTACAGTTGGATGGGGAACCCACATGTGGTGCCATACATGGCAGCTGTGCATATCTGCATGCCTGGCCCATAGCCATGACTGTGCAAGACACTGAAGCCTGTGCCTTGGGTGCAGACACATGTCACATTGAGCACTCTGTAGGTGTGTGTGTCCCCAGTTCACCCATATGCCACCCTCCCCAGGTGAACATGTCACAGCTTGACTAGACATACGTAGGATGCCCCACATGGAACATGTGTGTCACCCCAACCCTGCCACATGCATGACCCATGTGAGTGTGCATTACTTCACACCTACCTTCCTCTCCACCATCACCACTGTCACCTCAGCTGCCCACATCCTTCATCTGTCATGGTGACCTCCATCCGGTCCGTGTCCTGGTTGGGTGGTGCATCTGGACATGGGACAGATAAGGAACAGTACATCAGTGCCAGTTTGCCACTATGAATGGACAGCTGAGTTATGTGTTAAGGGGGGCAATGCACTGCACTTACATTGTGCACAGCAATGACCACTCCGCATTGTGATGTCTGCTTCCTGGCTATGGTCTGCAGCATCTTCAGTGTAATGGGTCCCTCAGTGCCTGGCTGTTCATTTTATGCTTCACCTGGTGCATTGTTCTCACACTCCTGACACCTGGCAAAGTTTCACCAGATATGGCCTTCCACACTTTGTCCCTCTCAGCCTGCTTGTGTAGCCTACACCCTGGGGCATGATGATGCAGCTCCACTGGCTGACACAGCTGATGAGGAGTGCAGCTTCATCATCAGAGAAATTAGGGCATGCCCCTCGGCCTTGCCTGCCTGCCTGACACGTGTAGTGTATTGCAGGGTGCAAGGACTCCATTGGATCACCTTTGTGCCTCACTGGGTGTGGTGCAGTCTCTTGTCACACACCTTCTGTGCACAGTTCTGCTCCTGCAGGTTGTGGCCTCTCACATACAGTGTACAAGTGCGTGTTAGCAAACACAGGCCACTGTACCTGCGTGATGGTATTTGCATCAAAAATGGTGTCACCCACAATTTGCATCAGGTTCAGATTAGCTGAATACTGCAATGGTGTAATTTGAGTGCATGCACTGTGGCACAATTGCGTATTTCAGCGGTGCTTGCTAGTCAGTTCACAGTACACAGATGGGCATGCCACACACACCATACACACTGTGGTTTGGACTGTTCAGCCTTCTGCTGTGTTGTGCTGACAGTTTCCACCTTAGTGACCACCTTAATTGTTACAGGGTTGGCAGGGGCTGCTGCAGACTATGGACCCCATTTCTTACCATCACGTTCTTGGGGGTTGCACAGGAGAATACGTTGTGCACAGGTTGCTGTGTCCTGTACTGCTGTCCTGTGTGATGGTTGTTGTGCCACTTTCACATTTCAGCTTTGGTTCTCGTTACCCCTCCCATGACATCATATGCTGCCTCATATAGCCCACGGCTACTCACAGACATTGGAATGGGACATGGTGGGCAACACAGCATTACTGGACACACCAACCTGTGTACAAGACATTTCTCTGTGCATTGTGTGGGAGGGATTTATTACACAACTACAGCATGCTTGGCTTTGGGGCTTCACAACTATGAGGTCAAGCAACAGTCTGCACGTGTGTGCAGACAGTGGGTCATGGGGGTGCATGGGTCCTGATGTGTGGGGACAGGGAACAGTAGAGCGTGTCCTGGGGCTTTTTGTGGGGGTCACGGGACACTATCATGTTCCCACCACACAGTAACTCCATAAACCATTGCCCAGCTGGCCATTGGTAGGTTGCTGCTGCAACATTCATCTGGCCCTCAGTGGCATGTCACATAGTCTGCACCGTGCCACACATCAACACATCACCCAGTACTGGACACACACATGGCCAGATGATAAATGCCTCTACATCCCACGGAATTCCCACACAGGAGACTGGTTACACCTAAGGGTACATACATGGGTGTCTTGTTGCACGATACACTGTCCTGGTTCTGTACCTTGTGTCACCTCCATGCATATCCCCTTGGTTCCCACCTGCCCTTCCCACCCCTGTCATGCTGTCTCCATGTCTGGTCCACTCCAGTGCCTTCAGGTGGTCACAGGTGGTCCATGTCATGGCCTGGTCTGGGGCAGCCACACAGGTGAGCACACCACTTACTGGGATGTGGACCACCTGCATGCCCACCCCAGGTGGCAGGTTGTTGTCGTCTGCTATGTTGCCTGGCACTCACCTGCTGATGTCATGCCTGCCATTCCGTGTCAGGTGTGTGTCATTATGTGAAGTGGACTCGATCAGCTGCCACCCCAGACATTATCCAGTTGCTGCAGGGCCTAGTCACAGCACCACCTGCTCCTCTCCAACATCCTCCTCCTGCTCCTCATCCTGTTCATCTTGTGGAGCTTCATCTGGTAGGTGGGCCTCTGGTTCCTTGTACGCTTCTGCAAGATTGTGCAGGATGCAGCAGGCTACTATGATCTTGCACTCCATCTCTGGATACTGCAGGGACCCTACTGAGCAGTTCAGGCATCAGGATCTTGCCTCAGGAGTCGAATGCCCTCTCATGCTGACCTTGTCATCGATGTGCCTTGTTACTTCTCAGTTCTGCTGCTTTTGGTGGGTTCTGCAGTGGTGTCATTAGCCATGGATGTTGGGGGTATCCACTGTCTTCTGTGGATAAGAGAACAAATGATTACCGTTTGGCCACTGCTGTTTCCAGGTACATGTTCCCACTACCTCTGTTGCTTGTTCTACCCCACAGCACTACAGTTGCCCACCATGCATTTCCATGCACACCCATACTTCCCATATGCCTCCACCTCAGTGCTGCAGTCAGCACTCTCACATGTCAGGCCTGCACCATCACGCACATGCGTGTTGTCCCTGTTCCACATCTGCCTCTGTGTGCCACTTGCTGCCTACATGAGGATGGGGCACAGTGACTGGGCTGCCATGCAGTTCTCACATGTTGGCCAGGCCTGCACATCAACCTACCAAGCAGCCATCCACTCTGCAGTAATCCACTGGCAAACACCTCCTGGATGTAACTTTGCCTCAATATAAATGAATCGCTGATGATCCTGGATACTTGGCCACCATGTCCAGGATTCAGCAGTGGCTATTGCAGATGACTTGCACATTCATGGAGTGGCACCTTTCTGTTAATGTACACATCTGCATCAGCAGATGGTGCAAGTTTGCCACATGCATGTAGCCCACAGCCCCAGAACACAGGGGAACTGCACAATGCCATTGAATCCTGCCTCAGGAACTGCTTCAGACATTTTGACATTGCAGACTGGGAGATACTATTTTGCCTCCATCAGTGGGGATCTGGAATGTTCCCATTGCCAGGAAGCATAGTGCCACAGTCATCTTCACTTCCACTGGAATTGGTTGCCTCCTACGGGGTCTGCTCTGCAGATCCTCCTGAGCTCATTGCAGAGCTCGGTATGGCATCATGTGGCAGGTGGTATCGTGCCAGGTACTGTTCCTCCGAGAGGTCCTGGAATGATATCTGCTCTACACACCCTTCCAGGGTGCCATCTCCCACATACCACTCCACACCCCTCTCCCTCTGGGGTGTTGAGCTGCACACAGAGCCTGTTGTTGTACATGCCAGAAGCATCTCTGCAGTGCCAGTCTGAGGAAAGGAACACTGGTAGCCCAGGCATTCTTCTACACTGTGCTGCTTCTGCTTCACAACTGTCTTCACAGTCATGTGTGCCTCCCAAGTGCCTGGCCTGTCTCTATTTATAAGGTTGGGTTAAATCACCTCTTCAATGGTTTAGCAGGTGCATTCAATACTTGACGTAGGTGGCTTCCTCACCCTTCTGGAATACCATTTTAAGGGATGTTGCAGCCATGCTGGACGCAAAACTCAGGATGCGACATGGTGCAATTGTGTCATGTTAAAAACCATGCCGCAGCTCACTTTGGGCGGTTGCATGCATCCTTAGTGCGAGACTTTGTTCTGGAATCCCGCTTGATGTATTTCTTGATGCATTTCGCCATTTAGTCACACTTGACGTCACGCGCATCTCACTTGTGTCTTTCATTAGCCTTCAGGAATTGGGCCCATTGTATCTTACATATCTTATACTATCTTAAGAAGTTGTATCTTACTGTAAGATATTCTATCTTATCTTCTTGTAATACTGTATCTTATCTTAAGATAGCTTACTTAAATCTTATGGTAAAATATTGGGGCAGATTCTCAAACGTTATGCATGGTGCAAAGTGACTTGCACCAACAGGAATACTGGAAATAGCACACTTTGCACCATGAGTTGTGACATGCAGGATTCTGAAAGCAGACTATGACATGTCACAGGTTGCTTACACCAAAATGTTTTTTACTTCTGCAGTGGGTGGAGCCTGCAGATGTTTTGAGCTGACGATCATGTCTTCCATCCGTGGAACTGGCCCAAGGTGTGAATAGTCTCATCCAGCCTGACCATCCTCTCCAAGTAATGCTCCCTCCTCAAATAAATGCGCTGCAATGTTATGCAATGGTTGCATGGTGCTATTTTGTATTATAACTGGGAGTACAAGATCTGGGTGTAGATTAGTGGGAGTTTTTTGCAAATGGCCCCTCCCCAAAACCCTGTAGAGGTTGAATTAATTGAAGCAAATCTCAGTCTACATGCCCCTCCTGAAACTCGTCAAATGGTGGAATACATTAAATAAATATCCAGCATACCTGCGTTGGATTCAGCAATCTCCACTTTTAATTGCTTGTTGAGCGAGCTCTTCTTCTTTCCCTTCAGCTTCGAAAGACATGCGCCTGATGAGGGTCCCACTGAGGTGCAGTCTTCCTGGTTGGATCAAGACCGTCCTGGCAATAGTCATTGCCTCTTAAGAATAATCTGGAGCACGGTGATTCAAAAGCAGAATCACTGTTAGACCACCTTCTAATGTTTCGTGCTGAATGCCAAACAATTTAGAATGTAGTTTGCTGTTTTTCCCGAGTCAGTGCACATTGGCACCGATTAATGATCCGACACTATTGACTGACTACACTCATTTTAGTTTGTGTGTGTGAATCAGGTGGGATTCAGTAAGTTTTACTATTTCCAAACCGCTGTTTCCGTGATTGCTAAATCGCATGCCTATTAATATGTGTTGCGTTTGTGTCCCGATGCAATGCACCCTACCAAATGCCAAACTGTTCAATATGTTGCTTGCTGTTTGCCCAATTCAAGGCACACTGTCACCAATTAAACGTTACCAATATTAGTGGCTCAGTACACTTTCGTCTTTTGTGTGTGGATCAGGTGGGATTCAGTGAATTTTTCTATTTCTGAGCCACGGTTTCTGTGGGGCTGAAATACCTGCTACATTTGTGTCCCTGATGCAATGCACCTTACTATTAATAAACTTTCACAACATAAGTGAATGATTCCTCTCATGTTTTTGTGTTTCTTTCCCATAGTTATTTTATGTCTTCTCACAAATATTCATGATTGACGGTTGTTATAGCTGTGACTGTCATCACGATAAAATCCTTCATTTCCAGAGTTTATTTAGGTCACAGAGGCAGGGACGGGGAGACCAGAATATCCATGCAGTGTAACTTCCTTAATAATGTTATTTATTTCAAATGATTTACAAGAAGAGACATATTGAGCTGGTAGCAGCTCGTTTCCAGATGTGTCCTGTGGGAGGGGTTGTCAGAGATCAGTAACAACACAAGTATACATACTGACTGAAACAGAATATAGACACAAATTAATGAATTCATTTATGACCACGAACATCTTCATGGCCAATATTTATTTATTTATTTAGCTTTTGTTAACCAGGTAGGTACACTAGACAAGTTGTATGCCTATTTTCCAGGACGACCCAGGAGAGTACAACAGGTATTACAGATACATCAATACAGTGTAGCAGGTAACCAAGTACATATTGTAACTTAGTATATTGAGTCAACAAAACAACCAGGCATTGTAGGGATCATATGTATGACAGAAGTTGGTAGCGTACATAATGAGCAAACATTGGGTAGCATTGAACATACGTAGCATAGACAAGTGCATAAGGAAGGCTGGATCGAGATAATCAACCGACTCGATTCAGTTTGTGTTCAAGTAAAGAATACCATAGTGTTACGGTACCTGGGACATAGTGCTAGGGAGGCTTGGCACTCACACTGAGGCCAGCTTCAGATGCCCCACAGGGATTTCTGGAGACACTGATGGGAAAGGGTGGTGTGAACCTGCTCAGGAAAGGTGTTCCAGAGCCTAGGAGCACATGCAGTGAAGTCCCTGTCCCCATAAGGGTGCGGGTTGGGGTACTTTAGTATCCCTGGACCCTGGGACCTGAGAGGGTGAGAGGAACGGTCAGCTGAGAGAGGAGCTGAGTCAGCACTGGTGGGGAGCCAGTGCTGATCACTTTGCTCACGAGGCACTCTAGTCCAAAGTTTAGGTGATTAGTCACAGAAAGCCAACCTAGCTTGTCATGGAGTTCACAATGATGGGTGAGGCGGTGAGCCAGAGCAAAATGGCAGATATTATTGTACATAGTGTGCCACGAGTAAGAAGGGCTTTAGAGGTACGTGCAAATAGGTGAAGACTATAGCTAAGGAAGGAGTAGTACTCTAGCAAGAGCCAGACGAAGCAGCAGGGGTTAGGTTATAATTGGCCCTATAGGCCAGACCCAGCTTACAGGTCACGGCTCTGCAGACATTGAGGATATGGCTCCTAGGTCCAGTTGAGGGTCAAGTGTCACCCCAAGGTATTTGAGAGAGGTCACAGTGTGAGAGAAGTCCCGTCTGCACAACTGATTTGCAGAGGAACTGGAGAGGTGATGTATCTTGGCAGATGAACCAAATAGCATAGCCTGTGTTTTTTCAGGTTGAGGATCAGCTTCTGTTGGGTTAGTCAAGCCAGAATGTTCTTGAAGTCCTCAGACAGGTGGAGCTTGGGGTAGCTGTGTCCCAGGGTGGGCTAGGAGAACCACATCATCCGCATACAGGGTGACCCTGCAGTTAGTTACAACAGCAGGAGATGGTTAATAAAAGAGAGAAGAGAGGGGTCCCAAGACCGAGCCCTGAGGAATGCCAGAGGTCACGGTAGGGGATCTGAGAGGACTTTATTGAATTTGCTCAGCTGTACTATACCATACAGGTAGTTGGTTAACCATTTCAGAGCTGAGGGACAAGCCAAGGGACCTCATCTGAGTACAGAGCAGGTCATGGTCAACAAGGTCAAAGGCCTTGGACAAGTCAATGAACACTGCTCAGAGAGTTTCCTTGGTTCATGGCTGCTCTGATACTGGATTAGACAGAGCTCAGGGCTGTGGCTGTGCTGTGCCCTTTACAAAAACCTTGCTGGGTGGGGACAACAACTCATAGGCTTGAATGTACTCAGAGAGTTGTTCAGCTACTACTTTCAAGTAGCTTGCTGATGGCAAAAGAATGGCAATCGGACGATAGTTGTCAGGGATTTTAGGGTTGCCCTGCTTTAGTATGGGGACAACCCTGGCCACCTTCCAGATATCAGGAATCTCCCCATGGCAAGGGACAGGTTGAGGATGTGGGCCACTGGGGAGGCAACGTGAGGGCTCCAAGTTTCAGAAGCTTGGGCTTCAGGTTGTCTAGGCCAGCACTGCAGTACTGGGAGAGGCCAGAGAGGAGAATCAGCATCTCCTTGTCTGACACCGCCTTTGGAAGAAAGGAGGTCTGGAGGGTCGGACTCCTGCCAGTCGGGGGTAGGGGGCAGTTGGCGCTCTTGTCAGTTGAGACATGTGAGGAGAGAGCAGATAGGTCGGTGAAATGGGAGTTGAGAGCATTTGCAGTCGTATGTGGGTTGTTGCAGGAAACTCCTCCAACTATCATGTCAGTTACTCCAGAGTTAGAGGAACCACTGACCAGCATTTTATGTTTCTCCAGAACCTTCTTGGGTCATTTGCAGAGCTGAGTAGGGCAGACTTACAGAAGCCACTTTTAGCGACCCTGATAGCTTTTTACACTCATTTCTGAGTTTTCTGTATTGTTGAAGCAAGGTCTGATCAAAGGAGCATTTGAAGTGGGCCGGAACTTGTCCCTCACCGCATAAGGCAAGGAGGCTCCCATGCAGCCATTTTGTGGCTGATCCCCTAACCTCTGTCTTATAGTTGAGGCATGCCTGTCTTGCAGGGCTCCAAAGGTATTGAGAAACTGTGTTATGGCTGTGAGGGGTCGGGGCACTACACCCTGACCAGTCCGTAGCCTTAGGTCCTCCATAAATGCATCCGGATCGAGCCTGGAGAGTTTCTGATGTGGATGATTTTGTAAGGAATCTTTGGGAGGGATTTTCCATACACAGAAGACTGGGAGGGATCTGAGATAGAGTCAGATAGGGTCCCTGCTGAGGAGATCCTCTCGGGCGATTAGACAGGATCCAGTCCAGTAGGGAGCTGGAGGCTCCATTTGCCAACTGTCGGGTTGTACAAGTTGCGCCAGGGTTAAGCTGACAAGTAAAGGCTTGAACTGCTTTCATAGAAACATAGAAACATAGACTTTGATGGCAGATAAGGACCGCTAGGCCCATCTAGTCTGCCCATTTCCCTACCTACAGGATAGGCCGCAGATCCTAGTTAACCAACAACCTATATCTTCCTGCCCCCCACAAGAATTGCCTTATGTCTGTCCCATGCATTCTTGAATTCTCCCACAGTTTTAGACCCCAACTTCCTCAGGAGGGCTGTTCCATGCATCCACTACCCTCTCTGTGAAATAATACTTCCTCACATTGCCCTCGAACCGCCCTCCTTCTATCTTTAAATTGTGTCCCCTTGTTCTTGCAAGTCTCTTTTCTGAAAGATGCTACCCTCTTGGACTTTGTTGATTCCCTTGAGGTACTTGAAAGTTTCTATCATGTCCCCTCTCCTTCTTTCCTCAAGGGTATACATATTAAGCTCCTTTAGTCTCTCCTCATACGGCTTCTCTTGCAGACTCTGCACCATTTTAGTTGCCCTCCTCTGGACTGCCTCTATCCTGTCTATGTCCTTGCGGAGATGGGGTCTCCAGAACTGGACATAGTATTCCAGATGGGTCTCACCAACTGTCTGTACAGAGGGATAACAACTTCCCTGTTTTCTGCTGCTGATGCCTCTCCCCTATACATCCCAGTATACCCCTGCCCTCCCTACTGCCTTCCCACATTGCTTGATAACCTTAAGGTCATCTGATATGATTACCCCAGGTCTCTTTCCTGTTTTGTTGTTGTTACTACCTCCCACCCATTGTGTATTCTTCCCTGGGTTCTTGTTTCCCAGGTGCATTATTTTGCACTTTTGCATTGAATCCTAGCTGCCATCGTCTGACCATTCCTCCAACCTTGCCAAGTCCCTTTTCATCCTTTCCACGCCTCCTTGTGTATCAACCCTGTTGCAGATCTTTGTGTCATCTGCAAAAGGCATACTTTTCCTTCCAGTCCCTCTGCAATGTCACTGATGAAGACATTAAAAGGACTGGACCCAATACTGAACCTGCGGTACCCCACTGGTAACCGCCCTTTCTTCAGAGTGGACTCCATTTACAATTTTACATTTCCACCAGTCCAATTTAAGTTCATGTCACCCAGGATTGGGGCCAACAGTGTCCAGGAGGTGGGTGAGACCCTGAAGCCCTCCCTTGGGGGTTATAGGTGCATACAACATGTAGTTTTTAGTGTTGCCGAGTAGGAGCATAACATGAAGCAGTTCACAGAGGGACAGTAGGGATGTCTGGTGAGTCACCAGAGATACTTTAAGGTGACTCCTGAAGTATATCAGGATGCCTCCACCCCTCTTGTAGAGAGATCTGTCCAGTCGTATGAGCTCATAGCCTAGTAGCGCACAGACTGAGTCAGGAATCGAGGGCTTAAGCCATGTTTCCGTTATACCGAGGATATTGGGCTTGTAGAGTGTGACCCATGAGACAAGTTCATCCAGATTGGGAAGCAGGCTACAAATGTTGAGATAAGCCACTTTAACCCTTGCCCAGCCGCCATTCCTGAGGAATGCAGAGGCCTGGAGGGTAGGGCCGGGATTAAGTTCGACATCTCCAGCCATGGCTAGGATCAACAGGAAAATCCACAGGAGGTGCCCTCTGGAGGTGGAACTCCTGGTCATAGGCTTCATGGGCTAGGCATCACTCTACCCGGTAAGATACAGTATGGGTCTAGGTACCAGACCGCATGTGAGATAGCAGGGTCTCCCAGCATCTGCCAGGAGATTAGAGAAGGTGAAGTCAGGCACCTCACAGGGAAGTCCTTTCACAGTCATCCCCTGTGGTATGGATAGGGGCAGTTACCACTTGGAGGTAACTAGTCCCAGAAGGAGACCAGCAAGGACGACAGAGTGGGGGGTGGGACGATACCCCTAGGGGCCTGGGGAGACTCCATTCTAGAGGTGGAACCTTGCTGTTCACTGGAACCCCACACAGGTAATGCCTATGGAACTACAGGGAGACAGTCAGGAGGAGGCAGGGTAAGGCAAACCAAAAATGGTGAGGAGGTAGGTGGGACAATCTGCTCCCAGGGAAGGGCAGTAAGATGTGGGCAGGCTGGGAGGGACAGTCTGCACCTGGGGTGGGAACTATAGGGCATGTGCAGGCAGTCATTCTCTAGGAAAGGGCACCAGAGCAAGCTGGCTCTTAGGAGTTGTCGCCCTACTGTTGGACAGGGTTATCAGTCAGTCCCCAAATACTGCACCGGGGCACCAGGAGAGTGTGGTGATCAAGGGGCCATATTGAATAGGAACCCTGGGGAGTAAAGAGGAAGGTGCAAAAGTATAACGGCAATATATAAAATGTCACCTGTGGAGAGCTAGGTAACCATACAGTATATCACAGTATTCATGAGAGGTCACAAGAGTCAGATAAAACAGAACAGGGCAATCCAGGTCATTGCCAGTGACTAATATCACAACAGGTTTTTTTTATCACAGGTAGTAATAAGGCATCTCTCTTTGCAGTGCCATCCCCTGCAATCTGATAGGGCACAGCCAACTCAGGAGGCAGGGCAAGTGAGGATTTAATGGGAGGGAAAGGGTGGGTGGGCGGCCAAAACCTGCAATGGCAGGGGCAGCTTGAGTCCTGGAGTCTCATTTTCTGCTGAGAAGGCCCACCAAAGCTTGGATGTGAGTGCGAGGGGGACCCACCAACACAGGTCCCCTCCCCTCTGGTTTGTAAGGCACTAGTCAAGGTCGTGCTCTCCTTTAAGCTGGAGAGCTTGTGAGTCACTGTTTTGGAGGGCCAATCACATAGGGACAAAAAATGGCACCAATTGTGAAGGACAAAGAAGATTCAATACCCCAGCAGTGCCACGGAGATCGTGGCAGGGCTCCCACCGACGGTAAAGTCAATTCCAAGTTCTCTTGTTGAAATTAGGGTCTCTGCAATGGCAGGGAAGCTTGGGTCCTGGGGTCTCGTTTTCTGCCAAGGAGGCCTGCGGGCTGGGATGCAAGCTGGCACCTCGACTCAGCTGCCGGCAAGGATGTGAGTGCGAGGGGGACCCACCAGCACAGGTCACCCACGCCTCTCCTCTGAGTTTGAAGGCACTGGAAACCAATATGGTTTCCAGTGCTGTCAGGCTGTGCTACTGCAGTTGGCTTGATGTTTTCTGGTTACGCTATGGGAGCGGGTTAAAAATGAAAACACTGAGTGTGCAACAATGAGAATTTACAATATAAAATATAAAAATGGCACCTCCCCAAAAAAGAAAACCCTTTACACAGCTGCAGGAGGAATTCCACATACCAAGCCAGGCATTACCATCCTTTTTCAGTTATGTGGCTTGTCAAAAAAATATCCTTATATTATTCTACAGTCTGCTGCTGGCAAGGCTCAGGCCTTGTTTGGCCAATGAGACCTGTCTGAAGCCTCATGTTCCTAGCACCAGACTGTGGAAACATATGGGAGTATTGTATTGTAGTCCCATTTCTTTGACATAGCCACATAACTGAAAAGGTGATGCCATTGTCTCCGTTTTGGTATGTGGTGTGGAATTCATACAGAATGATCTGATGGGGCTGCCACTAGAGAATAAATAACAGACAAAGCAGTCATAGTTAACAACTTTGTCATATATGTAGTGCATGGCTTTGTTCTTTTCTTTTGCATCATAATTAGTGCCTATATAAAACTTTGAACAGGTTTCTTTTTTTTTCCAGCAGCCCCTGAGTGACCTTTGAGGCAAGACACGGCCCACAGCTAATAAAGAAATGTCTGCACCACATGGGTCAGCTATGACTATTTCTGAATAAAGGTATTTGCCATTAATACTGTTAGAGGTGGCAAAGTCTTGTGTGTGTGGAGGGTGGGGTGGGGTGAGAGCGATAAGAAAGGCAGAGTGAAGAAGCTGGGCAGAGCAGGGGTGGGGAGGAGTGAGGGAAGGAGAAGCTGAGTGAGCTTTATTTCTGTAATGTGTCCGTATCTTCCCATTTTATATTAAGTATCTCGCCATGTCCTTGTTCTGCTGCGCTTGTCTTCACTGTTCAGCTGTCTGCAGCTCACTCCTCTGACATCACTGTATGGAGCACAGGTGATTCAAAAGCAGAGATATTGTTGGAGCATGGCTCCAGCGTTAAAAGTACACTTCTACCACACGATAACAAAAATAGTGTCAATTTTGCTCTGGGACTCCCTGCCCACCTGTCCCAGAGTGGTACCTCCTTATCTATCCCTATCCTTCCCCAGGTCTCTCTCCTGCACTTATGTACCTCTCCTGTTAACCACCTAGCCCCCAGGATAATGGCTCACCTTATAGTGACTTCCCTGTTGAAAATGTCTGTACTGTTCTGTATCATGCTGTTATCTACCTTAATCTAATCTATTATGATTGTATGTCGATATCTAAATTCTAATTCTGAAGTCCACTTTCCTGTTAGCTACCCATCATTCTGTGTTATGCCTAACGTTCTTGTATATTACTTTGACTCTTCCTGTTGCTGCAGATTGTATGTACCTTGTAATTCTCCTGGGCTGCACCTGAAAATAGGCACTTGGTTGTCTAGTGTGCTTACCGGTAAACAAAAACAAATAAATAAAAAATAAATAATGTTTCGGTCTGAATGCCGAACAGTTCAGAATGTAGTTGCTGTTTTCCTGAGTCGGTGCACATTGGCACCGATTAATGATCCGACATTATTGGCTGAGTACACTCTTTTTCCTAGTTTGTGTGTACGGATCAACATTTCAAGGCTACCACACCCCACCAGTTCAAAAAGGCCTAGATACGGAATAATTTCATTTATTACATCAGAAGTATTCTTCTTCTTTAGAATCTTCTGAGCATTTTACCACTGAGTTTAGCCCCAACACTGGAACTAGGAGGGTGCTGACTTCACTGGAATTAACTCACTAGACCCATTTGAAGTACCACTATTAAACACAGCAGTCTTATTGGCCTCCAGAGTTACAGTTACATGAGCACATCATAGCCTAATAGAAGGTAAATGAAAAAGCAATCCAATCGCTGGCACTCACAATCCTACTAGGGTTTTACTTCACTGCACTTCAAGCAATAGAATATTATGAAGCCCTTTCACTATCGCAGAGCGGAGTTTATGGGTCAACATTTTTGTGGTCACTGGATTTCATGGACTACATGTGATTATTGGATCAACTTTCTTAGCAGTATGCCTTCTCGACAAATACAATACCACTTCACCTTGCGGCACCATTTGGTTTGAAGCCGCTGCATGATATTGACTCTTCAATGATGTAGTATGACTATTCCATATGTATCAATTTATTGCTGAGGATCATAACCTTTCTAGTATTAAATTAGTACAAGTGACTTCCAATCATTTTGACTTGGTTAAAGCCCAAGGAAAGGTAACGAACCTAGTATCAACAATTTTATTAAAACATCAATTTTAGCACTGATCTTGGCCATTTAAGGATTCTGGTTTACACAAATAAACCCATACACAGAAAAACTATCCCCATACAAATGTGGATTTGACCCACTTGGATCAGCATGACTCCCATTCTCCCTACGATTTTTCTTAGTTGCAATTCTATTTTGTTATTTGACTTAGAAATCGCACTCCTCCTACCACTGCCATGAGCAGACCAAATATCTTCTCCAATCATGACCCCAATATGAGCACCGATAATCCTAGCCCTCCTTATACTAGGCTTAATTTACGAATGAACACAAGGCGGACTCGAATGGGCTGAGTGGGTGACTAGTCCAAAGAAAGACTGTTGATTTTGGCTCAACTAATTATGGTGCAAGTCCATAGTCACCCTACTTCATTTATACTATTTACACTCAGCTCAGCATTCGCTGTGAGCTTAGCAGTACTAGCCTTCAACCGAACACACCTCCTGCTGGCCCTACTATGCTTTGAGGGGATAATATTATCCTATTTTATTGTGCTATCATCATGACCCTGCAGCTAGAGGCAACAACGTATATAACAGCCCCAATAGTGCTATTAGCATTTGCAGCCTGTGAGGCAAGCACTGGCTAGCCCTGCTAGTAGCAACAGCCCGAACTCACGGCACTGATAGTATACAAAACTTAAACCTACTACAATGCTAAAAATTTAATCCGAACTATAATGCTACTACCCTGACATGAGCACTACCAAAAAATGATTATGGCCTGCAACCACAGCTTACACTCTAATAATTGCAATAGAAAGCCTCGCGTGATTAAAATGAGACTTCCAAGTAGGCTGACAGTACACCAACAACTTCCTTGGAGTAGACCCACTATCCACCCCTTCTAGCACTAACTTGCTGGCTCCTCCCTTTAATAATCCCAGCAAGCCATAAACACATCACACCAGAACCAATTGCATGACAACAAATGTACCTCACACTAATAATCTCCTACAAGCATTCCTAATCATTGCCTTGAGGCCACATAAATTATTATATTCTACATCATATTTGAAGCGACCTTAATTCCAACCCTGATTATCATCAAACGTTGAGGTAACCAAGCAGAATGAATACACACAGGACATACTTCCTATTTTACTCACTAACAGGCTTGCTCCCATTATTAGTTGCAATTTTAATCCTGCACAAAGGCATCGAACAATGTCTATATTTTTATTACAATGCACACAGCCACTACATCTACACACTTTTGCAGGCAAAATATGATGAGCCGTCTGCCTAATTGCATTCCTAGTTAAAATACCCTATCCAATACGCCTATGACTACCCAAAGCACATGTAGAGGCACCAATTGCCAGCTCAATAGTACTTTCAGCAGTATTACTAAAGCTTGGAGGATATGGCATAATATGAATAATTATTATACTCAACCGTCTAACAAAAGACCTAGCATACCCATTTATCGTCTTAGCCCTTTGAGGGGTTATCATGATGGGTTCAATTTGTTTACAACAAACAGACCTTAAATCACTAATCGCATATTCATCAGTTAGTCACATAGGCTTAGTAGTTGGAGGCATCCTAACCCAAACCCCGTGGGGCTTCACAGTAGCAATCATCCTAATAATCGCCTATGGGCTAATTTCATCACTACTATTCTGCTTGGCCAAACCAACTATGAATGGGTTCACAGCCAAACTCTGCTACTCACCCGGGAATACAAATCATTTTACCCTTAATGAGAACCTGATGATTCTTAGCCAATCTAGCCAACCTAGCCCTACCCCCAACCCCAAACTTAACAGGAGAACTAATCACCATCACCTCTATATTAACTGATCTAGCTGAACAATCATCTTACCAGAAGTGGGCACCCTAATTACAGCCTGCTACTCCCTGTACCTGTTCCCAATGACACAACGAGGCCAAACACCACAACACACTACTTCAATTGAGCCCACCTATACCGAGAACATCTACTAGTAGCCCTTCATCTTATCCCAGCACTCTTATTAAATACAAACCAGAACTAATATGAGGATGATTCTACTGCAAATGTAGTTTAAACAAAACACTAGATTATGGTTCTAGAAATAGAGGTTAAAACCCTTTCATCTGCCAAGAGAGGCCAAGGGCAATAAGATCTGCTAATTCTTAGCCCCATGGTTCAACTGCATGGCTCACTCAGCTTTCAAAGGATAATAGTTCAGCCATTGATCTTAGGAACCAAAACTCTTGGTGCAACTCCAAGTGTAAGCAATGACCCAAACATTAATATTCAGCTCCACGCCGCAATTAGTGCCAATATAAAACTTGAACAGTTTTTTTCCAGCAGCCCCTGGTGACTCTGAGGTGAGACATGGTCCACAGCTAATAAAGAAATGTCTGCACCACATGGGTCGGCTATGACTATTTCTGAATGAAGGTATTTGCCATTAGCACTGTTAGAGTGGCAAAGTCTTGTGTGTGGGGGGTGAGGCGGGGAGACAGTAAGGAAGATAGAGGGAGAAGCTGGGTGGAGCAGTGGCGGGAGGAGTGGGGAAGGAGAAGCTGAGTGAGCTTTATTTCTGTAATGTCTCCATATCTTTCCATTTCATATTTAGTATCTTGCCATGTCCTTGTTCTGCTGTGCTTGTCTTCACTGTTCAGCTGTCTGCAGCTCACTCCTCTGACATCACTGTATGGAGCACAGGTGATTCAAAAGCAGAGATATTGTTGGAGCCACCTTTAATGTTTCGGTCTGAATGCCAAACAGTTCAGAATGTAGTTTGCTGTTTTCTCCGAGTCAGTGACATTGGCACCAATTAATGATTCCAACACTGTTGGCTGAGTACACCCTTTTTTTAGTTTGTGTGTATGGATCAGGTGGGGTTCAATAAGTTTTACTATTTCTGAGCCACTGTTTCTGTATTGCTAAATCACATGCCTAAGAATATGTGCTGCATTTGTGTCCCGATGCAATGCACCCTACTAAATGCCAAACTGTTCAATATGTAGCTTGCTGTAGACTGTGCTGCTGCAGTTGGCCATTGTGAGATGTAAATTTGCTGATAGAAAACATGTTTCACGTCTGGATCAGGAGATAAATATTTTAGAAAATAAATAAGGAAGACAACAGCACAGCGATTCACATTGAAATACATTGAATTGTAGTTATCTGATTTTTCAGTCACCAGTTTCAGGAGCAGGAGGTGCCAGAGCATGTTTTGATACTGTTCGGACTGGTGTTAGTGAGTAAAGTGGAATGCCCATGGAGGAGCTGGAGGACTGTATTTGAGGTCCATTGTGGAAGCTCAATTCAGTTGCCTTTTGTGCTGTGATATGAAACGCATCGGTACTGAAGGATTACTGCCACATCGATAGCTCGCGCTTTCAGAGACTACACGGTAATGTGTATCTTGATGCTGCATGAGCGAGTGAAAACAGCAGGAGAGGGAGGAAACTGCATGTGCTAAATGCAGGGAAATTATTTTATCTTGGATACAATATTACTGACTACAGAATAACCACTGAGGATCTGGCTGTGGAAGTGAGCGCCCCCACAGAAGAAAGTAAGCAGGCAGTAAATGCAGTGAAATTAATTGATCTTGAATACAATATTACTGACTACAGAATAACCACTGAGGGATCTGGGGTGGGGCGAGCGCCCCACAGAAGAAAGAAGCAATCAATATTTAGAATTTTTTTTTACGATAACCATGACAATATTTATTAGTTCTTTTTCTGTGAGAGCCTCTACCACTAGGTCCTATGAGTTAAATCGAATATCTTCGTTATTTTTGTTTAGTTAGTTTAGTGAATTGTTTCTATCTTCTGTGGGGGCTCCTTCCACACACCAGGTCCATTGTGGTACTTTGCACATACTGTACTGTAATATAACTATTACATGACTATTCTATGAACTATACTATATTATATCACTATTCTATGAACTATACTATATTATATGAGTATTCTATGAACTATTCGGTGACTTGGGCATAGATGGGAAGAGGCGTGACAGAGTGGGCGCCGCTTTAGATGCAAGCCTCTTACCGTAATGCTTTCTTGTTTACTTGTGCAACTAGCTGCAATCCTTCAGTATCGCCAAGCATCTTTTCATGTGTTGTTGTCCATGGAGCGCGGGACGCAAACAAATAAGTAATAATAAAATGTGATGAGTTGTTGGAGCGTTGCCGTCCCTTACCTGGCTGTTTGGTTACTTAGTAACACAAAATACATGTGCATTTTATGTGCTTACAAGTAATGACAAAATGTGATGAGTTTTTGGAACATTGCCGTCCCTTACCTGGTTGTTTGGTTACATAGTAACACAAAATACATATGCATTTTTATGTGTTTACAAGTAATGACAAAATGTGATGAGTTGTTGAAACTTTGTCATCCACTTACCTCATTGTTTGGTCATTAGTAACACAAAATACATATGCATTTTATTTGTTTAATATCACTGTCCTTTGGAGAAAAAAAAAACACCTGATCGACCGTCAACTTTTCAAATGGAGCTACAGTATTTGCAAACCTCTTCTGCTATAATTTTATAAAGGGATGCTGCATTTTATTTTCTAAGAAATGGGTGGGAGCGGTGCAAGTCTTAGAGGAGGCGTCTTCTGTCTGGGTTTGCTGCGTGGAACTGAGAGTGATTTGTGTGTTCACTTCCTTTGTATTTAATTATGTGCTATATTATCAAAACAAGTGAATTAATGAATGAAAGTTGCACACCCTGCTTACTTCCACACAGCAAGCCCATGGAAGACAATGCATCCTATGTAACCTGTTGAAGAGCCACATCCCCAGCTTCAGACAGGGACAAATGCAGGTCTTGGAGTCGTCAGTAAAAGTGCATAGGAAATCGGAATCAGTGCTCGCAGAGCTTCACTGCCCATACATGGTCTTTATTTGAAAATGAAGACAGACTTCTGCATTATAAGAGCAGTCAGGGCTCTCAACAAAGCTAGTAAAAATGTTTTAATTATCCTTCTGAAACTTCTAATGGTTGATCCTCAACCGTATGACCAGCTGAGAACCTGGAAAAAACACACACACACACACACACTTTAAGTTGGTAACTGCTCTTTGACAGTGTCCCTAGTCATGCAGGGAGAGTCTTCTCACCGGCATAGGGATGATAATAAAATAGCATTTTATTCTTCTAGTTAATTGATGACATCTGGTTTGATTCTGTCACAATGGAGGTATTTTGCACTGCCAAACAATTTTGCAGTGAGCACATCAACATTTTGCTTGATACATTGTTTTACAGTTACTGGTGTATGATTCTTATAAAATATTTAACTGCAAATATCAGTAGAAAAAATACTGGGGTAGAAGATAAAACATTCTAGTATAATTCTTTTCCTGATTTTTTTTACAGCTGTTAGGATCAAACACAGTATAGATCATGCCTCTATGAGTTCCAAGAATGTATGCGACATAGAGTGACAATTAAACCAGAGAACAAATAGATGTTACAGTCATACAAGTTAATGATCATACCTCCTGGAAATGCTTGTGATACACATGGTAAAAGCCTAACTGCTGGAAACAGTGGCTGTTAAATTAACCTGGTTGTAAATCATGTTTTTAGAAACCTGGCATAAAGAATGTTTTGCCTTTCCGAAGTTGTCATTTAGCTTGTAGAGCCCTGAAAAGTGAGTGCTACAGGAATTAAACTGTGAAGCAGTTAGAAGTCATTTGTCTGACACTAGCAGACTATGAGCCTCTCCAAATCAGCAGAGAAACCAAGCAGCTGCTCCGTTTTGGGAGCTAGAAATACAGTTTCATATTGGCATGTTTTGCTTTTCTGCCGTGACACAAACCCCTTCAAACTGTTACGTTTACCATAAATTACTTGCTAAGCTGTTGTCAAGACTGAGGAGGTGAATGAGAGAACTACAGGAGAGCACCATGGATTGTATCCCCACCCCAGGAGTTAATAATTGCAGCAGGGGCAGGGAAGAAACAGTCCCTATGTAACACTGAAAAGCACACATTGCTCGCTATAGACTAAACTAAAATGAATGAGAAGAAATTAAAATGTATAAAATGCAGCTCTGGCTGCCAAAGAACATGGCATGAGTAGGACTGCACGTCCTTGAAGCAGAAACCAAAACATTGGGAAACCCTGCTAAGTATCAGCAAAATGCAACCTCACAAACATAGACTATAAGCATTCCAAATAAAAAGGCATATCTGGGTTTTGTGGCATAAACAACTTCTGCACCCATCTGATGGGAACCTGGGGATCATTACTGCACAGCCTGTACATAACATTGCAGCTGAAAGGCCTGCTATGTTTTGTTTTTAAAGTCCTTTCTCAAAGCTGATTACGTAGTAATATTACCCAACAGGAGGCGTTATTGGGATATAGCGGACCGCCCAAAAGGGGTAATGAGGCCCAGCGCGCCGCCCAGGCGGAGGGCCTTATAGCCCTGGAAGGTCTGTTATATCCCATAACGCCTATCCTGAGAGTATTATTACACTTAGATAATGGCAAAATTATTTTTTAGAAATAAAATTTGTAAAAAAGGGTGAAATATGAATAAAATAAACAGAAATGGCACTTTCTGTAAAATAGTCTGTTTAGTGCCACTAGAGGGTGCTGTCGGTTATGAGACTGTCTTTTGTTGTATTATATTGCAGTGGAGAGTCTGCTTATGTGGCTAGTGGTAAATATTTCTTTTACTTTTCAGTACCCCACGCCCCATGAGTTTTCCAATCAGGCTACTGTTAGATATTGTTTTGTATTGTAAAAAATTGTTTTGGTTTTGAGACGGACCGGCAGCGAAGGAGCAGCAGTAGTGTAATGAAAATGGGGTTAGCGCAATTGTAGAAGTCCACCAGCTGATGAAGTGTGCTGGAGAAAAAGAAGGTATTTTACGTTCACTTGCATGCATGTGCAAGGAATGTTTTGGGAGAGTAGCACACTTGGAGGTGTACCTCTCCCACCCAATGCACTGCTCCCTGAGCAGGCGTGGCGCCTGCACCAATGGGTGCAGGAGCTCAGTATGACAGCGGTGTTCCTCTGCTAGAAAGGCACCGCTGCCACATGAGCACCGCCATGCCCCCTTTGCGTCTCCTGCGCCCCCTCGCAGCATCACGCCACCCCCCAAAGCCTGTACGCTGCGCTGGAGCCCACCCCAGCGTGGCAAACATTGTTTGCCAATGGGGTGCCCAATCCCCGTCGGCTCCACGGCCCCCATGCCATCCTGCTGCCACGCTGGGAGCCCACCCCAGCGTGGCAAACGTTAGCTTGTTTTGCCGACAGGAGTGCCCAATCCCCGTCGGCTCCTCGCCCCCGCATAGTTTGCTGACGGGGTGCCCAATCCCCATCGGCTCCTCGGCCCCACACACACATCTTCTGCCATGCTGGGAGCCCACCCCAGTGTGGCAAACGTCCCACGTCGTCCTTTTTTTAAACCTGTAAAATAAAAATGGTCCCACGGCGAGTCTCCTGAGCCCCCTCCCACAACCCGCATCCACCCACTGTGCACCCAGCCTCCCACACCCCCTCACCCCATACTTACCTCTGGACTCCGCACGATGATCCTGGTGGACCGGGAACACGTCTGCACTCTTCAAAGCTGACCGCAAACTGAGGAAATGCCGGTAAGCTGTATAATGGGCTAGATAGGGGTTTCAACTTTATTCCATATCTCAGTCATTTTTTGGAATTTTTGCACAAATTTTTCAACATGGGGTTTTGGGACCCTTCTCATGAATGATGTCACTGTCATGGCATTATTCAGGCCCGGCGGTGATTTTGCAGGCACTGCACAGTCACTGTGCAAAATCACCCTTCAGCCTTGAATAACACCATGACAGTGACATCATTCATGAGAAGGTCCCAAAACCCCATGTTGAAAATTTGCAAAAATTCCAAAAAATGACTGTTTTACGAGCGCGCGTTGCACAGTTCCTACGCAGGCTTGTAAGTTCACGAATTTTCAATATTTTCACCCAGATTTTCAACATTGCCATTTTATCACACCTTCTTATAGGCTGTACAGCTGTCATTTTCATCTCACCCAAAATGTGTTTCGCTCCATGTAGCGATAAATGGCAGTCGTTGCGAACTCAGTGTATGGGACACATTAAAAAATCACAGTGTCACTGTTCATGAGCAGATATCTTAATGGCTATGTTGAAAATTCATGCAAAAATTCCTACAAATAACTGTTTTACGAGCGCGGCATTGTGCAGTTCCCACGCACGTCATGTAAGTTTTGTAATTTCTCAATATTTTCACTCCAGATTTCAACATTGCCATTTTACCACACCTCCTTATGAGCAGTACAGCTGTCATTTTTCACATCCTGCCCAAAACATCTTTTCCCCATGTAGTGCACAATGGCGCAGTTGGTGTGCGAAATCTATGTATGGGACACAGTAAGAAAATCACAGTGACACTGTTCATTAGCAGAGGTTTTAAAATGGCAATGTTGAAAATGAAAAAAATTCCTAAAAATGAATGTTTTATGAGCGTGCATTGCACAGTTCTCACACATGCTCATAGGTTTGCGAATTTTCAATATTTCCACCCAGATTTTCAACATTGGCATTTTACCACACTTCCTTATGAGCAGTACAGCTGTCATTTTCACATCCTGCCCAAAATGTGTTTCCACCCATGTAGCGCACAATGGGGTAACAAAAAGTCTTGCTGACAACTTATTGTGCAAATACCAGCAATCGCACAGGGCATTAGGGTAAAGCACCATACATGCCAAACACCACTGCAAATACCTGCAAGCGAACGTTCGGCATTAAAAATGCTTGTTATTTAAATTACAAGTTGGAAACTTGTTGACATGGAGATATGGTTGTGGCCAGATGGAAGGTTTTTGTATTCAGTGCCACTGTTGTTCGGAACTTCAGCATGGTCAGGGCAAGAGAGAAGCAGGACTTCTCTGAAATCAATGCCGGAGATGGAGTCGCGCTGCCGGGTACCGCAGTTGTGACAGCGGGTGGTAAGCGGAGGGTGGGAGTGGTCGCAGCTGTGCTATGTAGTAAGTAAGATAAAAAAGGAAAATACATTTTTGCTGTGTTAATATAATGCTGTGAGAGCAGGTGTAGGGACCGTATTGAGGAATGATGGCATGGGGGGCGAGGCGGAAGGTCTGCGCATCAGTGTCTCGCTAGTCGATGAGAAAGAAATGGTGATGGAATGTTGGCAGAGGATATCAGTTGGTGATGCATGCTGGCAATAGGTACTTTTTTCAGCTGGCGTTGTTGAAAATAACAACCGGTGGCAGGGTGCGCTAGCCAATCAGGATGCTAGTTTGTTTTCATCCATTATCTAATTGCAGTTACTTCCTCACTTAAATCGGCCATCTTTTTGTCATCAATGGAGAATGATGAATGAGTACTGCCATGACTCAAGATAAAATCATTTAAAGTGGTTACAATGTGCTCAATAGGCAATTGTGAGAAATAGACAATACCTACACATATACAAGAAGAAAGTACGTTGATACAGAACAACTTTCAATATCAAATATTACATTTGTCACTATACAGAGCATTTCAAATGTAAAATTAGTTATGCTGGCATATTCCATTCACATTCATTTTAGGAATAACAGGTCACTTATGCTGTGGTTTGCCTTTGTTATATACTTCCCAAACTCCACTGTATTCCTTTGATATTACAAAGACAGGACATTAACTGAGGCTTGCAAGAGTGAAAGCAACATCTCTATGAATAAATTAATGTCAGGTTCAAACCCTACCAGAGCCACTTACGCATAATGGCTCATGAACACTTGTATTAGATCGGGTGCTTTGTATTCATGGCTACTGTTACAACTTTGGATTTATGCTATAAACATATATATATATTTTTCTTTCCTTTTTGAATACGTTTTGCTCTAATATGTTATCAATCACATTGTAACAGTTGGATTAAACTGATTCCAAGTTAAAAATACATTCTGTAAATGGACAGTGTGCATTCTGCTTCTTTCTGGGATCCATTTTAATTGGCATTTTAGGCACAAAATTGTTGTGTTCTGTTATTTGTTCTGCTTAATTTTACTTTCCATTTACAAAATGTGATTCCTTAAAATGTAATCAGTTTAACCTCACAGGCTCAGCTACATGGAGTGGGGACACATTCTGCAGCAAAATGTATTCAAATATTTAACAATATATCAATATGCATGCATCAATGTCATATTGTAACAGTTGCCATGAACATTATGAAAGTAGATTTTATCTAATATTAGTACTCCTGGGCCATCAGGTGTAAGTGGGTCTGTGGGGTTGAACTAGGTAGTCATTAATCTCAATTCAGGTAGCCATATTTTGAATTCCTTAAGGGCTGATCTGTCCGGTTCCCCGATGCTCCTGGTCTGAACCCTTATATAAAAGTCAACGAGTTTTAATGTGCAGTTGACCTGGAATTTGCATGTCACTAGTTAATGGGCATTTTGTGCAAGAGAACTAAGCTACTTGGATGGAGCAGGGATGGATGCTCTAATATCTGGACCCAGGATGTTCTTGGAGAAGGAGAAAAGACATGAGTGCTGTAGCAAAGGGTTTTTTATTATGAAATGCAAACATCCCTGAGGGATTGGCATTTCCTTAGGAGACAGTATGGGACAAGAAAGTTTGCAGAATGCAGCAGATGGGGTTATTGCTCTCAAATAGTCATAAATATTATTTTCTATGCTACGTATTTAATTAGATGACCAGCAAAGTAATGGATTTTGAGATCGGGCTACAGCAACAGCTTTGATAATTCACTTATCTTTGACAATAGTCATTAACCCCAACACCAGCAACATAGATTGCTTTCTAACGCATCTCTTTTCTCACCCCTGATAGGAGGATGGGGTCCCCTGATAACACAAATTGGACTTCGATTTTCACTGATTAATTAAAATATTAAAGTACATACTGTGCCAATTGACAATAAGGAAGTGCTAACTACACCATAAGAGGATGACCCCCCTTCAATACAGCAAGAGCAATGGCCTGGCAGTATATCCTAGAGGTTAGAGGAACAAGGTGTGAATAAGTTTGATACATCCAGCAGACCAGACCTGAGTTTGATTCTCACAACCTCCACTTGCATACTGTGTGACTCTGAACAAGTCAGTTAACCACCCAGTGCTCCCATGTCACCCCTGAAAACAGGCACTTGTGCCTAGTGGGCCTACCTGGTTGCCAAAGACTATACAAAAAAATTGTCCTCCAGTTCTTTCATCAAAGACGGCTTTAGTCCCTTCTCGGTAGGAAAGAATGCAGGATTCTCTTTGTCCATACTATGAGTCTTTATTTCAATGTAAAAAGCAAATTCCTTTGGAATAGGATGCCTTTTTACCCATGTCTGGAAAATAATAACTTCTTATGCAAAACACCCGCAGTTGACAATATTGTTTTGTTAGTTGAGATAAGAAATATTGGACAACAGACAGCTCACTCCTTCAAGTAAATACCTGCAGAATGAAAAATTAAACTTTTCAGAAGCTAGGAGCAAAATATGATCACTTCCATCCAAAATGGTTGGATGATCTGGCAATCCCAATAAAATATGAGTGATATTTCCTGGCACCTGTTGGCATCTCCAGCATCTATCCGAGGCGTTGTTTGACCGAAGGATAAGCAGGTCATCAGCATATCCACTTAAATGTATTTTGCCTGCATCAGTAAGCACCTTTCCAAGTCTTAAAAACAATATGGGGATATAAAACACCCTTGCCTAATGTCATTTGGAATTAAAATGTGATTTGATTCAGAAAATTGATTCTCAAAACAGCACCAGGGCATGGTAAATTAAACTAAAGAACATTGATTGTATGAACTGGAAGCTCCCATTTGTCCAGGCAAGAAAATAGAAAATCCAGATTAATAAATCAAAAGTCTCAGTGGCATCAAGGAGAGTACATCTATCTCTTTCTCTCCAATAGATCTGCTGTGACATTATCTGTCTTAGCAATTGGGGGAGGGGCAAGGTAATGGCACCATGGGATGACAGACACAAAAGCGAGAGACAGTGTGAGCAGTTTCGCACCTTGATATTCAATCCCAGCACTCCTTGTGTTTCCAACAGTCGGGACTTTTTGGTTTCTTGATAGTGTACTAGTGTATCTCTACCACTATGCCATGTTTGCTAATCTGCAGTGTCACCTAAACACAACCGGTCCCCAGCGTATAATTTTAACCCCAAAAAAAACATGAAAAGGAACAGAATTCCTGGTGATGCCTAGGAAGCACCCGACTATCATACTGCTGTAATAATTTTATGACTGCATGGATGGAGCACTGCAGGCATGTTGCTATCTAGCAGACATAAGGGACCATTACTGTATTCGGTCCCAGTTCTCTTCTACAGTGATGCACCTTTGTCCTCAGTGCAGAGATCATTGGTGGTGTGTGTTTTTCCTGTCTCTCTCCCTCCATGGCTGCAGTTTCTCTGCGGTGCAGAATCCTCCCCACAGGTGCACTTCTTTAATGTGATACTTCCATATTTTGCAATGTCATGCATGTGCAAGCAGCTCATGGCAGAAATGCTTGCTGTGCTCAAGATGGCCACTGTATCTTAGTGCACATGTGTGAACTCCACTGACCATCTTGGACACAGCGGCCATTTAAACCCTGAACTCCATAACACGGAGACCCTTTCCACCACCACTTCACGCTCTCTTAATAGCTTCATGCAGACGTGTAGGCTCTGACCAGAACTTGTTGTCTCTCATATGTCAGATTTAATACTCTGTAGGGTACTGTTCATTTTGTGCAGTCTGTAATAAGTTTCTTGGATGTTATAGTGTAAGGGTCTCCTCTTCTTCATGGTCCTCCAGCTGTTCCTGAAACTCGAGCCTGTTGGTTGTTGAGCCTGCTACTCTGTCTTTTTGAATTTGAAGTTTTGTGCTTCATTGCAGACCTTCTGCCCCCAAACTTCTTCAGCCACTGCTTGGCCACCATCCTTATCCACTGTATTTTATCAATTTTGACTGATCTAGTACAGTTTTTGCAAATTCTTTCCCATTTTGTTGGGGCTGGTTCATGGAGCTCCGTGCCCTAGGTCCTCATGGTCCAGTGATGTCACTGGAAGTCAAGATATTGTATCTTATTGCAAGATATTGTATCTTATTGTAAGATATTGTATCTTATTGTAAGATACTGTATCGTATCATAAGATATCTTTTCTTATCCTCCTCTGGGTGCCTCCTGAGCAGGCTGTTTCAGCTCAGTCCCTGCCTCTCTCAACCAGTACCTGCCTCTCTGGTCCTATTGACCCCCCTCATATTCCCCACAGATTTTCACTGATGGTGGTGCTGGGAAGGAGGGGCTATCCTCCCCACCCAGAGACTGAAGGGTTGGCAGCCTGGTGACTGCATGGGGAGAGGGTAGACAGGCAGGACTTCAGGTAGCCTTTCACCAACATTGTTCTCCACCTGTTTTCTCCCCATTGCTGTGGCGCTGTAAAGTGGAGCTTCAGGCATGCTACATAATCTCTACAGTACATGCTCATTGAGAGCTCAGTCAGTGGCCAGCCGAGGTAGAGGGGAGCTGTGCTGGTCGCTAGCTCTGTTTCAGGATGGGGAGCAGAGTGAAGGGCACTGCCTGCTGGGGTGGTGGGCAGGTGTCCACTAGACCACCAGGAACAAATTGCTTGCACTACACAGTGGATTGGGGATGGGGGCCCACTAGACACCAGGAATTAATATTCACCATACAGGGGATCGGGATGGAGGTTTTACACTGGATATCAGGGACTCTGTTACCAATGTTGGGGGTTTGCTTGAGTGGGAGGAACAGATTGCCACCAGGAATATTATATTTCATATAGCGGGTGGATGATCAGGTTGGGAGGGACTGCCAGCCACCAGGAATATAATATTTTATACAGTGAGCAGATGATCGGGTGGGGGATGGACCACTAGCTGCCAGAAATATTATATTTCATAAAGTGGTGGATGATCAGGTGGGGGTAGGGACCGCTAGCCATCAGGGATACTACATTTTATACAGTGGGCATGTGCTTGGGTGGGGAGGGACTGCTAGACCACCAGGGATGGTACATGTATTGTATTATACAGTACAATGTAATTGCACTCCACTGAATGCCATATCACTCCCAGTGATGCCCAGCTGTCCCCATCACTCCCTCTCTGCCACCTCCAATGCCCCTTATGTTCTCAGCAGCCCACTGTCTAACCTTGTCCCACTGGTGCAAGCCACATAGACCACCTCCTGGATGGTCCTAAGTGGTGCCAGTTGCTGTGTCCATGGTGAGGCTTGTTAAATCCCCAAAATTTGATGTTGCAACCCTGCTGTGGCACAAGCCCCCTTGCGACCTTGGGCACTGGGTTGTTTGGTGCAACCCCAGTGCAAGGGAATTTAGCACAGCAGTGTCAGGATTTGATACAGGCTGCTTTAGCAAATCACGTTTGACACAAGTTGTGACATAAGTTGCCTCTTGCATCAAACTCTTTTGATGCAAGTCCCTTCATTGATTTAAGTCCTTTGAAAATTGGGCCCATAATCTCACAATAACCTTTTTAACCTTTAGCAGGTGAGTAAACTACCATTATTCTCCTATCATATCTTGTGTATGGCCTGAATGCCTTACTCCAGGCAGTGGACATTGCTACCAAAAGTATGACTACGAGGACAGACTTGTAGTAACAGAGAGACAAGTTCAGGAACAGCAACAGACATCCTTAATGTAGGTGAACCATAACCTGGAGGGTTGACACATAGGGTAGCATACGGGCAAAAGACCAGAGAAAGAAACCTGTGACTTCAGCCCCTAGGATTTGTCTCATGATGATGGCAGCAGAAATCTGTAAAACTTGTGCAGAAGACTTTGAGTGAGCCAACCATCACAAAGTTGTGCCTCCCATAACAACTCCACTTTAGGGTAAGTAACTCCTTTGCATATATGTGACACCCTAGCATCTGTATTTGCAGATGATGCAGAAGGCATCACCACTGTAGGAACTTTCTTGTGGACATCTCTGGCTGATAGCATCTAGCAATGCCCTGGTCCAGTGAGAGTTGTAACTTGACTCACCAGGACCCAACTGGAACTGGGAGGCCACTCCTGTGCTGGATGCCTCACATCAGCCTAACACCTCTTATCGAATAGTGTGCTGGGTACAATGAAGCAGAACATACAGTACTTGAGCCTGCACTGTAAGTAGTTGGAAATCACCCAACCCCTTCTGCCAGAGGCAATGTCTTGAATGTCAATCCAAGCTCAGGATCTCCTGTACATAATGTCGGCATATTTCCTACCTTAGTCAGCAGCTTAGTCTCTCTCACCAGGTCTCTTTTCACCATTAGCATGACTGGCAGCATTTCTCAGATACAAGACTGCAAACAACCCTAAAGGTGAACACCCCATTTTTGGTGGGACCCTCTGCTGCACCACAAGGCTACCAGGAACTCCCCTTGAGGAAACTCTGTCAGTGCCCCGGGTGTTCCTACACCCACCCAGTGACTTCCTTACATACTTCTCAGAATTACTAGTAATTTACACTAAATGCCCTCAGACTCTGAACCCCTGAGTCTCCACTGCTGTCATGGTATCTGTCCTTGGGCTACCAGATGAATAATAAAAAGATATACTGATCTCAAACACTGGATACACCAAATGCTGCTGTTGCGTGGCACCTTACCCCTTCATGCAGCCTGGCAAAGCGACCTGAGGTAGGGGAGCCCCAAAGGCATACTGTCACCCTTCTCTTATTCTGGCATTTTAAGCTCCTCCCACTGGACTCCTTGTCAGAGACTCTGCCAATCGGTATGCTCCAGACCTGGCATTCTAGTAGTTAACCCCTTATCCTGCTGGCAGCAGGGTTTGTTACCAATCTCCCAGTCCAAATGCATCATTACTGTACAGAAATTATTCTATACAGTATATAAACTTTTATTGCTATCTTGTATCGATATTTATTTACAAAATAGTGCACTATAAGGAAGCTCATTTTAATTTTCCAGTTATTCGTTCATGGTTTTATTACATAACATTTTGAAGTTGCACTTGTTGGTTATAACGTCAAACTTTAAGTATCAGATTCATAATTCCATGTATGCCCTCTGCAAATGTTTTAAGTGAGATTTTCATTAGTAACACACTGTTTTAATATGACCCTTAAAACTTGTGGTATTGTATCTTATATTCTTGTTTCTTTTTACTCTAAGTTTTATATTTCTGTTTTACCTTTTTTGGGGGGTGTATTTTTGTTTAACTTGAGTCACTTTTAAATTTTATGCAGTTGTAAATGAGATGTCTTCTCTATGTGCTTTCAATAAGTAATTTAAATTTAAAGTACTGTGTTTTTCACATTAGAGGCCACTTGAAAGGCCCACTGCATGCTGTTAATAACCTGTTGTGGTTTTAACTTAAAGAAACTGAAACTCTTTCTCTGTTGGTGCAGCAGGGGACATACATCAAATTGGAAGAACACACTGAACAGCATAAATAGTTTCAGGTCGGGGAGGGAAAATATGCAAGCCTAAAGAGCACAGTTTGACTTGGAGGTGTATATTAGGTGCTAGCACGTGAGAAAGTAGTCTTATATGAATTGCACATTTCATTGTGCTTAACAGAAATCAATATTTTCTCCAGAAACAACTGTAGTGACAGCACAGAGCCCTCCGTGGGAGGAGGTTTCCTCCCAGCATGCTGAGGAGGCTGGCCTTTGTTCTTGACTTCAGGTTACCCTATGCAGCAATAATGACACAGTGCCTTCATCTGGGGTATGTAATAGGGAATCCTGATAGCTTACATTGAGGACTACGCCCCTCAGGAAATAATGTGCTGCCCTTGACCCACAAAGTCACTCCCTGCAACTCAACAACAGTCAACTCCTGCAAGTCAACAACAGTCAACTCGCTGCAAGTCAACAACAGTCAACTCCCGCAAGTCAACAACAGTCAACTCCCGCCAAGTCAACAACAGTCAACTCCTGCAAGTCAACAACAGTCAACTCGCTGCAAGTCAACAACAGTCAACTCCCTACAAGTCAACAACAGTCAACTCCCGCCAAGTCAACAACAGTCAACTCCTGCAAGTCAACAACAGTCAACTCCTGCAAGTCAACAACAGTCAACTCCTGCAAGTCAACAACAGTGCCCAAGAATGATACCCTGGAAGTATAATGCAAACAAACAACAGCTTCACTAAATTGGAGGGTTAAGTAGGTGAGATGCTATAGTAGTAAGGTAGATGGGGTCAAAGGGTAGCACAATTATGCAGCATATATCACTGTAGCAGTATCCCAAGATCTGGGGTATGAGATTAAATCATGACAAATGCAAAATAATGCATCTGGGTCCTCATAATCCTAGTAACTTATATAGGTTGGATAATAAGCCCCTCCTGTGTACTACAATGGAAAAAGATCTTGGTGTACACATCACCAGTGATTTCACAGTTAAAATGCAGTTAAACAAAATAATACAAAAAGCTAATGGTGTTATGTGGTCTATTCTTAGGAATATAAAATCTCAAAATAAGAGGGTTTAATGCCTCTATACAGAGCTTATGTTCTTCCTCATCTAGATTATAACTCCCAGTTTTGGTGTCCCTTCAAGAACAAGAAATTCTCCAGGTCGAAAAAATTCAGAGAAAATGTACCAAATATATAAAAGGGTACACTAATATGTCATATGAACTTAGACTCAGTTCTCTTAAATTGATATCTGTAACCACCAGATGCATGCGAGGTGACCTCTTATTCATGTATGATGTTGTCAAAGATGATCATCTAATATATAACATGGGTTTTGACTTTAAGAATAATGCTTTTAACACCAGAGGACATCCTCTCCAGTTACTTGGGAGGTGTTTCTACTGTATTCCTCAGAAGTATTTTTTCACTGTGAGGATTGTGAATCCATGGAATGCTCTTCCTTTAAATATCATAATTAGTGAATCAAAATCTATTTTCAAGGGTAGATTGGATAGTATATACTTACCAATCCTAACATTAAATACTATTTGTTATAAGGGCAATATGGGCCTTTAAGCCTCCTAGCTCTTACCCACCTAGTATGAAACCTAGTATAAACTTTCTTCCTACCCCGACAGCCCATTAATACTCCAAGTGGATGCACTCAGTTTTATCCCTCAAAGGCAATGAGAAGTCTTTCAGCATTATAGTAGGTACCTCATTAGGGTTTGAGGTTTCTGACTAGCTGAGGAGTTGGATGACATTGGTACATTGAACCAAACATGTAGCACAAAAGCTGAGAGTCCACTATTTTTAATCCACAAGGATACTCTGGCTCAATGGTTGCCCACAAGTCTTCTGCCTGGGCGACTATAATTCACTACCCAGGATTTCCAAAGCCCCCTTGCCTAACCACTTTGCATTGCAGTGAAATTGTGCAGGGCCTTAATCGTTGTCTTTACTCACATTTCTGCTTATCATAATGTGAGCAGTCTCTCTCCCATTTCACTATGCAGTTGCAGCGATGATGTACATTTAGCTCTATCTCTGAACATTCACCAGCGAAGGGAATTTCAGTGCTCTCCTCTGGTGTAGCTACTGTGCCACATGGGCACCAACCTATCCAACCTACCAGGGCACAGCAAGGTAACTCTCCCATGCAGTCAGAAACCACCACTCTGGCTGTAGGGTTAGCTCACACTGGCTCTCGGCAGATTCTCTCTGTATAGTGGCAAGCACACAGACTCTGTCAACCTCACCTTGATCCAGGCTGCTGCCTGCCGTTGGCCATCTGGCGCCTTTTCTGAAAGCGACCACAAGCTCCCCTGCTCAGTGCATGAATCCCGGCCAGAGTAGCACCTCGAGGTTGCTGCCCAGGCTCAAGCAGACAGAACTGTTACTTTGTGCCTGATTTTGAAACTTTTAAAAGCAGACCAGCTAAAACTATTTGCATTTGCCTGTAACTGTATTTAAAGCTTAGAGTCACTGCACCGAGACACCAGGTAATTTCTACCTTGATCATTTTTTTTTTTTATTTTTTAACACCCAACTTCTCCATTAGCTCATTATATTGTTTTGCCACTAGAGGGAGCCTGATTAAGTTCGAGCAATTTGCCCCCATACCTCACTTGTCACATTTTACTGCTCTCTAGTAGCTGTTTTCTTGGTGATTTATATTAAAGGGCCCTCTGCTGTCTCTTTCCTCTCTACCTCCTCCTTTCTCTAGTCAAAATGTCCTCCTCCTCCTAGCGCTCCTCATGGGAATACTTTGCCTTCCTATCCTCTTTGAGCTTTACCGCTTGAACACATCAACAGCTTCTGCCAATACTTATATTCAGTTTGACTTCTACTACTCCAACATGCTTGCTACTGCCACTCCACTACCTCTACCCCCCTGCTCTCATCAGCAAGCGTATTAGCCCAATAGTCAGATACCTTCACCTTCATCTGAAGCCGCCACCCTGCATCTCTATCAGGCGTGCCTCATCACCCGCTATGGTTACTAACCCTATCTCTTATACTATCCGCGACATTGAGATCAACCCTGGTCCATCTCTGCATCCTGTCATAACCCTGCCCTCCCGCCACCACTCTCCCTAAAACCGATGGACTAACTTCCGGACCTGAATGCTAGGAGCCTTATGGCCAACCTCCCTGACCTCCAGGCTTGGATCTATACTAACGTCCGGACGTCCTCGCCATCACAGAAACCTGGCTTAAGCCCACAGTGTGACTCTCAGTGCCACTTTCCTGGATACAATATGCTTCCGTATCAACAGTCACAGCACTAATAGGGAGGTGGCCTTGCCCTCTACTTCAAAACTCACCTAAACATTACCCTTCTGCAGGACCCCCTCCTACCAAACTGTGAAATCCTACACTCCCTACTGCTTCTTGGGGGTGTAAAACTCCATATTTTGTACTTATCCCCAAAAAATGCTACACAAGGCATCACTGAACTCCTAGGGTTTCTGCCTTCAGTTACAGGCAAGAATGACATTATCTGCCTTGGTGATTTTAACCTTGACTGGTCCGAAAACTTCAGCTAACCTATCCTCCTTAGCTAGCAAGGCAAATCTATCCCAGCTCATACGAACCCACAAAGGGTTTCCGTGGGGGCAACTGTGCCACCCTCCCTTGACTGGATACTTACTAACAGAATGGAATATGTTGCCTCAGCCGGTGTGCTACCTGACACAATTAGTGACGCTATCCCATCTACTGTGTCTGGAACACTGTCATTCCTCCCTCCCTGCTAAAACTGTAACCTTTCCTAATCTCTCCGCCCTAAGTCATGAGGACTTCTTAACTGACCTTAACCAGGTTGACTGGTCCCCTCTCTACAAACAGAGGACATTAACATAGCCACAGAATATTTCAACTCCATCCTCCTCTTTCTTCAAAACCTTCACATCCGGTCACCACACGTAGGATGGCAGGAAAGTAACCAAGTGGCTAACACGCCCCTGCTTCAACTTCTCAAATCTAAGGACAAACTTTGGTCCAGGTGGAAGATCACCCACCTCTGTGCAGCCTTTGAAGACTATCGTGCATTACATAACAACTGCAAAGACAAATTCGTATTGCCAAAGCATCTACTAGGAACCTACTAATAACATCCTCTACAAATCCGCGCAGGTACTGGTCCAAAATAAGGACATTCTCACAGCGACAAGCAACAGAATCCAGCTGACATGAACATTCAAGGTGTTCACTGCACCAACCATGACACCATTGCCAACGCCTTCAATGCCCTTTTTTCTTCTCCACCAATTGCTACTCTAACTAGCCCACAACCTGACTGTCCCTCTTCTCCTCCCTTGCCCCTCCCACCCTCCCTTTCATTCTGGCTCCAACCACATACCTTGAAGTTCGCAAGCTACTTAACTCCCTTCCGGCATGTGGAGGTCAAGGGCCTGAGGGCATCCATCCTTGCATACTTAAGCAGTATGCCTTGGCTGACCAGACCTATCACCTGGCTTTTTAACCTCTCGATTCGTACATCTACTGTCCCATCCACCTGGAAAACTGCCAGAACCATCCCTATACACAAAAAGGGCAATGTCAAACTCATGTCCAACTACCGCCCTATATCTCTTCTGCCCACTCTCAGTAAGCTGCTTGAAAAAATAGTCCACCGCCAGCTTGCTGTTCACCTTGACATGTTTAATCTTCAAACCCCGTGCCAACATGGTTTCCGGCCTGGTCACAGTACCACCTCTGCACTTACACAACTTACAAATGACATCAGAAATAATATGGACCCTGGCCTACTCACTGGGGCCGTCTTTATCGACCTGTCTAAAGCCTTCGACATGGTACACCATCCTCTCATGCTAAAGCTCCAATCCATTGGAGCATCTGATAAACCCTCTCCTGGTTCCATAGCTATCTTGACAATCGGACTCAGGCGGTAGCATTTCACAAGGCCCTTTCCTCCCCTAAACATCTCCAGTGGAGTTCCCCAGGATCACTCTTGGACCTCTACTCTTCTCCCTCTCCTAAATGATATTCCCACCATGTCCCTGCATAGCTGCACTCTTATGTACGCAGATGACCTTGTTCTCTACTCTAGGTCAAAATCGGTTGCTGCCATCAACTCCACTCTCACTAATGACTTCCAATTCCTGCAGACCTGGCTCTCTAGCAACCACCAAGTCCTGAACCTAGAAAAAACCTGTGCTATGCTATTTGGATCCTCTAAGAAACTGTCTGCCCCTGCGAACAGGCTCTGGGTTCAATGCCTTGATGGCTCCCTCATCTCAAACACTGAGTCCTTCAAGTACCTTGGGGTCACTTTGGATCCACACTTGACCTATCTCAACATGTCAATATGGTGTCCCGTGCCGTCAATGCTAAAATTGGCCGGAGCTTATAGCGTGTGCCACCCTCACTCCTTCTACTAGACTTTCTGTTGCGAGAGTATTCTCTTACCCCAGCTCAATATGCTCTGCCCTCCTCTTTGCTGCAAACTCTGCTACACTCCACAAATGGGACACTGTCTACAACAACATCTGCAGATTTGCCTTAACTGCCCACGTCTTACCCATCATTGTCTCCTTTACACTCGCTTAAATTGGCTGTCACCTAAGGATATTGAGCCTACTCCTGGGCTGCTTTATCAACTCCTGTCTAGACCTCTCGGCCCTGTCTATCTTGTCAACCTCCTGACTCCTGCCTCACACACCCGTACCCTTAGGTCTTCCTCTGTCCCCATGCTCTCCACTAGACCTTGCATGACAAAAATGGGTGAACAGGCATTTGCCCATTTGCTCCCAAATTCTGGAACTCACTCCCCTTATGGTGAAAACTTCAGCCTCCCATCGAGAATTCAAAAACTGCTGTTCACCCACCTCCTAGCCTCTGGCAATGCAAATGCTCTTAATTTGCTTTGTCCCACTGCAGGCTGTCAGGTCTGACCCTGAGTACTACACTAATGTTCTCCCATGCAATATGTTTGTCTAGGTGGCTATGAACCTTGATGTCTTTACTGTCCTCAACTGTCTTATGGTTACCCTAATTGCTTTATTTACATCCTTATTATGATCTATACCTAAAATGTACCCTTATGTAACTATTACTGTGCTACCAATGTATATCTTGTTTTGCTCCTGTACACCTATATTATGTCTGTGCATTTCTGCATATTGTAACCAATGTCCTGTGCTCTCCCGGGTTGTACCTGAAAATAGGCAGGTCTGTTGCCTAGCGCACTTACCAGTTACAAAAGCTAATAAATAAATAAACCTGTTGCTCTTGCTTGGCCCTGACTGGAATCCTGCTTGCTCAGGCATTGGCCCTTACTGTCTCTCATTCTGCTAATTAGAATGAAATTCCTGAAGGTGAAAGAGTACTTTGAGTGCACCTGCCCTGTTTCAACAGTCGGTTTGCCGATCTGATGGTAACACCAACACAGCGACATACCTCACTGTTGGCAAAATTTACACTTTGCCGACAGGCGCTGTGTTGGTGTGCCTGAGACAGGGCACACTGTCTCCCAGTCTTACCCCTCCCAAATCAACTCCGACTGGAGTTGAGAATCTAAAGTATGGGTGGTGCGGGGCAGAGCCCTGAATAGGTGGTTCGAGGGGCAGCCCACTTTAAAAAACAGGATCGGGAGACAAAAGGTTTATGTGACCATAAATCCTGTCAATGTGATGCCAGTCGACAAAAGTGTTGTCGAACCAGCATTGTAGAACCTCAATGGTCTACCTCTATTCTTCTCCACTACAAAGGAGCACTGTCTTCCAGTCACATGCAGATAGGAAGTGCACTCTCAGGGTCTATCCTCCAAAGAGCACTGTCAGTCTTTCTCTTTCTGCAGATCCAGCTTAGTCTCAGTGCAGCACCGACACTCAGAACACTGCTGAGCAGCAGTTGACAAATCCATAGCCCGGCGTCCCAGGCTACTATTTTTGTCACAGGGACAATCATTTGTCAGGGGACACTTGCCCCATGGACAACCATTGCTTAGCATTGTGTCTGCATTCAATTTTCATTACCTGTGCACTTTATCATCTGTCTGGGAAGGATGGCCTGTCGCAGCATCAGTTCTGAAGCATGGGGGTCTAGTGGAGCTGAGGGAGGCAGCAGGCACAGCAAGAGGAGGCACGCACCATGTGGTCGAGGTGTGTACCAGGCAGAAATCTGCTGAGAGGTCAGGCGCGTGCCATGCAGCAGGTGCAGCAGCGTCACATGATGCTTCTTCTGGCAGTCACCTGATTACATGTCTGAGGTGCATGCCTACGCAAGTGGCTGAGGAGGAATGCTGGTGCCACACTGCTCACTGCCAGTAATGGGGGCGGTTTACTGACAGAAGGAGTCACCAATCAGCAGCGTGACTCCTTCCACCTGCTCACACTACTGGCTGAGTCCACTGTTGGAGGTGGAGCAAATGGGCAGGGAACAGGAGAGTATTGTGCAGTCCTCCATTCTCTAACTGACTGAGACAAAAGTTGTGTGTTTGACTTTGAATTCGAGGCGTCATAACCGCTCAGAGCTTTGAAAACAACATTTGCCCGAGAACTTGAGCTTTGTTAGGGACTCATTGCTGATTACAGCGGAAAACAAAGAGATTTAAAACCAGGAAAAAATCAAGGGAAGAAACAAGCAGGAAAGGGAATTAAAAGGGGTGGGGTGCGTTAGGCCTTGTATCGTCATGTGAGAGTCACAGCAACCGCTGGGTTTGTTGACCGACGGTTGGGAGGAGTGGGGCAGAAATTGATGAAAATAAAAATAAACAAGAAAAGTACTAAGGGAAAAACAACAGGGTTCTTAATTTTTAGTTTGAAGATGCAGCAGTTGTGTGAACTGACAGACTTGAGTCTTCTTCAGGCCAGACTAGCTCAACTACTGTAACTGCATGCTTGTTGCTGGGTGTGACTAGTGAGGAGCAGGAGAGAGAGAGAGAGAGAGAGAGAGAGAGAGGAAGGAGAGAAGAGAGACAAATTAAAACAAGCATTTGTCAATGCCGAATGTTAAGCTTGCAGGTATTTGCAGTGGTGTTTGGCATGTATGGTGCTTTACCCTAATGCCCTGTTCACGATTGCTGGTATTTGGACAATAAATTGTCAGCATGACCTTTTGTTACCCCCATTATGCTACATAGGTGGAAACACGTTTTGGGCAGGATGTGAAAAATGACAGCTGTACTGCTCATAAGGAAGTGTGGTAAAATGGCAATGTTGAAAATCTGGAGTGGAAATATTGAAAATTTGCAAACCTAGGGCGTGCATGGGAACCATACAATGCACACTCATAAAACAGTCATTGTTAGGGTTTTTCACCAAATTGTCAACATTGGCATTTTAAAACCACTGCTAATGAGCAGTGTCACTGTGATTTTCTTACTGTGTGCCATATATTGATTTTGCACACCGACTGCGCCATTATTGCACTACATGAAGCTGAAAACACATTTTGGGCAGGATGTGAAAATGACAGCTGTACTGTTCATAAGGAGGTGTGGTAAAATGGCAATGTTGAAAATCTGGAGTGAAAATATTGAAAATTCATAAACTTCTGAGCATGCATAGGAACTACACAATGCGGCTGCCGTAAAACAGTTATTTTAGGAATTTGTTCACCAAATTTTCAACATAGCCATTTTAAGATCTCTCTGCTCAGGAACAGTGACACTGTGATTTTCTTAATGTGTCCCATACACTGAGTTCACACAGCGACTGTGCCATTGTACGCTACATGGCGGAAACACGTTTTGGGCAAGATGTGAAAATGACAGCTACAGTGCTCATAAGGAGGTGTGGTAAAAATGGCAATGTTGAAAATGTGGGTGAAAATATTGAAAATTTGCAAACTACAGGCGTGCATAGGAACTGCGCCAATGAACACTGTAAAACAGTCATTTCTAGAATTTTGTCACCAAATTTTCAACACAGCCATTTTAAGACCTCTGCTCATGAACAGTGTCACTGTGATTTTCTTAATGTGTCCCATACATTGAGTTCGCACAGGACTGTGCCAATTAGCGCTACATGGGCGGAAACAGTTTGGGCAGGATGTGAAAAATGAGAGCTGTATTGCTCATGAGGAGGTGTGGTAAATGGCAATGTTGAGAATCTGGAGTGGAAATATTGAAAATTGCGCTTCACGAGCGTGAGTGAACATCCGTGCAACTAATGCAAGCAGTCATTTTTAGGAATTTTTCACCAAATTTTCAACATTGCCATTTAAAACCTCTGCTAATGAACAGTGTCACTGTGATTTTCTTACTGTGTCCCATACATTGATTTACGCTTTACCGACTGCGCCATTGTACCTACATGGGGCGGAAAGGCGTTTGGGCAGGATGTGAAAAATGACAGCTGTACTGCTCATAAGGAGGTGTGTTAAATGGCAATGTTGAAAATCTGAGGAAATATTGGAAATTGCAGACTTATGAGCATGCGTAGGAACTGCACAATGCACGCTCGTAAAACAGTTATTTGTAGGAATTTTTTCACCAAATTTTCAACATAGCCATTTTAAGATCTCTGCTCATGAACAGTGACACTGTGATTTTCTTAATGTGTCCCATACACTGAGTTCGCACACTGACTGTGCCATTGTGCACTACATGGGCAGAAACATGTTTTGGGCAAGATGTGAAAAATGACAGCTGCATTGCTCATAAGGAGGTGTGGTAAAATGGCAATGTTGAAAATCTGGAGTGAAAATATTGAAAATTCGCAAACTTACGGCGTGCGCAGGAACTGCGCAATGCTAACGCCTCGTGAAACAGTCATTTTAGGAATTTTTCACCAAATTTTCTACATAGCCATTTAAGACCTCTGCTCATGAACAGTGTCACTGTGATTTTCTTAATGTGTCCCGTACATTGATTTCGCTCACCAACTGCGCCATTATGCGCTACATGGGCGGAAACATGTTTTAGGTGAGATTGAAAAATGACATCTATACAGCTCATAAGAAGGTGTGATAAAATGGCAATGTTGAAAATCTGGAGTGAAAATATTGAAAACTTACAAACTTACGAGCCTGCGTAGGAACTGCGCAGCTGCGCATCTGTAAAACAGTCATTTTGGAATTTTTGCAAATTTTTCAACATAGGGTTTGGGACCCTTCTCATGAATTATGTCACTGTCATGGTGTTATTCAAGCCTGAAGGGTGATTTCATGCAGTGACTGCACAGTGCCTGCGAAATCACCCTTGGGCCCGAATACGCAATGACAGTGACATCATTCATGAGAAGGGTCCCAAAACCCCATGTTGAAAATTTGGTGAAAAATTCCAAAATGACTGAGATATGGAATAAAGTTGAAACCCCCTATCTAGCCCATTATACAGCTTACCGGCATTTCTCAGTTCGTGGTCGCTTTGAAGAGTGCAGACGGTTCTGGTCCACCAAGATCGCGCGCCGCGGAGTCCAGAGGTAGTATGGGGTGGGGTGGGAGGCTGGGCGCAGTGGGTGTGGTGCGGTTGTGGAGGGGCTGAGACGTTGGCCGCTGGGACCGCTTTTATTTTACAGGTTACAAAACCGATAACTTAGATATTTGCCATGCTGGGGTGGCCCCCAGCGTGGCAGAAGATGGCTGGGCAGAGGAGCCTGACGGGATTGGACACCCCTGGCCGGCAACCACGCCGGAGGGGCCGAGGAGGCGACGGGGGATTGGGCACCCTGCCGGCAAAAGAAACGGAACGCTTGCTATGCTGGGGTGGGCTCCCAGCGTGGCAGCAGGATGGCTTGGGTTGTGGAGCCGACGGGGATTGACTTTCATCGGCAAACAATGTTTGCCATGCTGCGCGGCTCCTTTGCGCGGGCGCAAAGCTTTGGGGAGGCGGCCTTGTCGCCCTGGGAAAGCGTGATGCAAGGGGGACGGCATGATGCAGTGCTCCATATGGCAGCTGTGTTTTGCTTTGAAGCAGAGGAACACAGCTGTTATACAGAGCTCCGCACCCATTGGTGCAGGACACGCCCACGCCTGCTCAAGGGGCAGTGCATTGGATGGGAGGCACACCCAAAGTGCTACTCCCAAAACGCGTTCCTTGCGCATGCAAGCGGCAACGGCATGGAAAAAAAAAAAACAAATAAAAAGCATAGTGTAGCTGCTGCAGCTGTTTGAGCCACTGAATCCAGTCCACCAACTGCCTGCAGTGCCAGTGTCTCTGCTGAGGGACAGGAGGAGGAGGAGGAGGAGGAGAAAGGCAGAAATTGAAATAAAACTGTTAAACAACAAAGGCAAAGCGAACATAAAGGTTGGATTTGGTTTTGGGGACAATATAAGCTTAGTTCAGCTCTTCTGTGTGTGAAAGGGACAGAGTCGAGACTGGGTCTGGGGCACTGACAGAATGTGACAGCCCACTGCAGTGTCCACTCCACACTAGTGTCTGATTTTGAGGGGCAGGACAGGAAGGAGAGAGACTAGAGGCAGAAATTGAAAAGAAAAGATATTAAAATTAAAAGAAAGAAAGAAATCACATTATATTACATTTTGCAGTTGTTTGAGACACTAAATTCAGCCCACATCAACTGCGTTCTGTGCCTGTGTGTCTTCTAAGGGACAGGAGGGGTGACTCAAGAGAAAGAGGCAGAAATTGAAATACAGCTATATAAACTAAGGCAAAACAAACATAAAAAGTTAGATCTGGGATAGCTTATCTGAGAGTCTAGAGGTGTGACTGTGTCTGCTGACTGAGAGTGAGTCCCGTGTTAATCCACACATACAAGTGGCTGACTGTGTGAGGGACAGGAGGGAAAGAGAGGCAGAAATTGAAAAAGAAAAAGATGTTAAAAAGAAAGAAGCTCTAATTTAGCTGCTGCACTGCATCTGTGTGAGACACTGAATCCTCCACATCAACTGTTTTGCTGAGGGAGGGGACAGAGGGAACAGGAGGTAGGAGAGAGAGGCAGAAATTGAAAAAAAACTGAAATGGGAGCAAGTGTAGTGGTGGGGTGTTGTGTTGTGTTTGTGTAAGTACATTGAACAGTAGAGGAAAATATCAAATATATAAAAAATATTCTTAAGAAAGTGCAACAGTGAATGTACTGAAGTTAAAAAGTTTAGCAGTGTGCTAATTACTCTATAGTGTTTCCATTTCCTGTGTTTACCCAGGCACCCCCATCCCCTTCCACCCAGTCAAGAATGGACACTCACCACAAATATTATAAAATACATATTATTTGCAGAGTAAGCAAGTTAAAAAGTTAGTACAAACACAACAAACAAAAATATGGCTATGCAAAAGAATAAAAACAAAACACTCTTTTTTCTATGCAGCAGCAGCCACTGGGGCCTAGTAGTAGCCAAACACAAATACAGTCTTCAAGATAAAAGTGACACTGAGTCTTCTGCTGTGGTAATGGATATAACAGCAGCTGATGCTGATGTTCTTCTGTCAATTGAATTAAACCGTGAAGCGGAAGCATCTGTTTCCTCTTCCTGTCCTAAAAGTTAACTTTGCTGGATCAGCAACAACAAGGAGACATGGGCGAATTTCAAAGCCCGATGCAAGCTGCGACAATGGCAGCTTACAGATGATAGTGCACCGGGACCTGTGCCCAATTTCTATTCTACAGGTACCGGTGCCAAAGACCAGCGGTTATGGGTAAGGGTGCCGCCTAATGGCAGCGACCCACCTAGAATGCTGCAACAGCAGTGGGGAGTCTGCAGCACCCACTGACAGGGCTGGCATCTGGACACAGCCCCCAACATCATTGTGCCACTGGCACCTGCGCTGCAATGCACTCTGGTACCCTGGTAGTCTGTGCCTCCCCAGGGTGCGTCAGCCTCCCACCTCTCCTGCACTTCGATCCAGTGACTAGCATGGCCTACCACATTCCACCTCAGCTGGCCACAAATGAAGTGTCTGAGCGTTCTGTATATTGTATACAGTACACACAATGATGGCTTATTCAGCGGCGGCTGTGGTGGCGTGTGAAGGGCTGTGATGGTCAGCTGGATTGGGATATGAAGGGATGAGAGTGCTGAGATGCACCACCTGTGGGGTTGGTAAGAGGCACAGACGGGGTGTCAGGGATCGTGGACGGGTGGGGGGAGCCACCGACCACCAGGGATCGCCCACCAGGGATGGATCGGGCAGGCCACATGGTGGCATATAGGATGACCCCCAGGAGCTGCTCTGGTACCATTAGACCAGCCTGTCACTGGTTCTAAGGGTACTGGCACTTGGTTCCGGGTGGTCTTTTGTAATCTGGATCTGGGGCAGCAGCAGTCTGGGTCTGCCACATGCGCCATGCTGCAGCTGCTATCATGGTGCAAGGCTGGCACTAGCACACTTTGGTGCAGGCAGCCTGCCGGGTGATGCAGGCTGCCTTTGAAATTCACACTTGGCTAGCCTGGCGCAAGGTGTCCTGCGTCAGACCTGTTTGACGAAGCACCTTTCATTCATCTAAGACTTTGAGAATCTGGCCCATAACCTCTAAAGACAAAAATATGAGCAGGAAAAAGGCCAGAATGTTTCAATCTCACTGGTTGAACAATTATAAATGGTTAGATACGATGAAAAAAGGGACTGATGTACTGCACAGTTTGCGAAAAGTATCCATATTGCAACCTGTTTTTCAAAAAAAAAAAAATGTGTTTGCCACAGGCTGTAACAATTTTAGAATTGAGTCATTACGTGCACATAAAAATCAAATCTGCATGTGCTGTGCCAGAACCAACATATTTTGGAAAGTGGTCACCGTGCAGCTCAAGTGATATTACTGAGTCACCACTTTATCAAGCCTTTGCAGGTGTTGGAAAAGGCCATAAAGGAGAAAATGAGATGTTTGTTCAACACAGCATACTCCATTGCAAAAATCTGTGTCCTTTTTCCGACATGGATTGGCTATGTGGAATTGCAAGAGAAAAATAGTGTTAAGCTTGGTACTAACTACACAAATGATAAGCGTAGCTAGGGATTTTTGCACAGCTATATCTGCTGTTCTGTCCAAAACCCAGATACAGACTCTTAAAGATGCAAAATATGTGGCAGTTCTTGCTGGCGATACAGATACAGCTAAAGCTGAATGGGAAAATGTCTTTCTGCATTTTGTAGAGCCTAACACAAAAGATGTTACATATCTGATCCAGGCTGTGCCTTTAGAATTCACACATGCAGAAGGTGTTTTTAATGCAATAAGAACTGCATTAGATTCACTGTATCTTCCTCTCACTGACTTATCAAATGTGAACAATCTGGGGCCTCTTTTGATTTCTGCCAATTTTGAAGGGGCAAGCGTATGATGGGTGAAAGGAGTGGAACCATTGTGAAGTTATGGGAGCACTGTCCTCACATTATTACCATGCACTGTGTTGCCCATAAGCTGGAGTTGGCAGTTCTTGATGTAATGAAAACAAACCCTTCATATCAAAGCTTGAAAATACTCTAAAGGGTATATTTAAATTCTACCATTATAGTCCAAAAAGATGCTGAGAGCTACAAGAAATTGCACAAGTAATAGATAGTGATTTGGCACACTTCAGTGCAATCAAACAAGTGAGATGGCTTGCCAGTAGATCACGGTCCGTTCATGCAATTCAGATGAATCTACCTATAGTTGCTCAGCACTTGTAACAAAGTACATCTTCTGCTGATGGTTCAAAAGCAAAGCTGCTGTTAGAGAGATACAGTCTGTTCACTTTGTCAAATCTCTTTATATCCTCCAAGATTTTTGCCCATACTTAGAAATCTTTCACTGCAGTTTCAAAGAGATGACTTCATAATTCTTGAAGTACCAAATCTCATCGACCTGCCTTCTCCAGCTGATGGAACTGAAATCAAAGCCAGGAAATACATGACGGCTTTTCTAGCTCATTATGTGTGGTTCATAGCTCAGTGCTTATGTAGCATATAGTTGAATGATGAAGATGGTTGTTGGATACAGAGGCCAGTATACAGAGGACAATGTTCACTAGGTAATAGTATAGAATGTATTGTGCTTAGGTACTTGGATGCTTGAAATGAGTAGTTTTGATAATATTTGAAGGTTTTGGCCTTTCTCTGTATCCCACCTGTAGGAAGGAAGCTTGGTTTAGAATTATGAGCCTCCGTGGATAAGAGTGCCGCAGAAGGAGGAGGTGTCGGGAGGATGGTGGTGAGTGTGACTCACCTAAGCAGTGCAGGAGTCAGCTGTTTATTTAATAGGCTGTGGGGAGGAGCTCTTCCCACATAATCCCGGCTACTCCCTGAAATTACAAACCTCAAAACAGATGCATGGACTATGTCATTTCACAGAAGGGAATTGAGAAGACTGTGCCCTTCATATTCAAAGCAACTGCCCTGAAATAAATTTTGGGACAGATACACAGCTGCAGACTTTAGTACATACAGCAATAAATTACATCGATGTAAGATTTCTAAATTTCTCAGAGGTGCTCTTAATTGGTTCAAGTGTCTGGATGTTTACCAGTTTGATCTACCAAGAAAACAACTTATGGAGTTTGGGACCAGTGAAGTGGCTAATTTGGCAGCATACTTTAATTTTTCACTGAAGAGCAGCAGTAAAATATTAGATCAGAATATGCTGCATTTAAGGCACTGCTGAAATCTGCACTTGACAAACCCCTATCTGCAGGTGTATACAAGATTGCTGAAAGAAAAATGCCCCAGATTGCTCACATTCTAGAGCTAGTGGAAATGCTACTGGCAATGAGTATGTCAACTGCAAAGTGTAACGAGTGATCTCCATTCAATACCTGATAAAGACAAAAATAAGAACATGTCCGGCAGATGACACTCTACAGTCACTTCTTCAGATAGTAGTAGAGGGTCCAGATCTATGTGACTTCAATCCAGATCCAGCAATAAACCACTGGCTGGCTGGCTGGCTGCTGTCTGGTCCAGGCACTCGACATGTTTATGTGCATGGGCATGCTATTACTACTACTGGTACTACTGAATCTGATGCTTCTGTGTCTCATGCTAGCAGTGCTGCTGCTCCATCATCACTTGATGTTGTTGACAGTTCTGAATCTGAGTTCTTCTAATTATGCTGTGCTAATTATTCTCTGCTTCATTCTAGCATTTGTGGAACTGGACAGGACATTCAGAGTATGGCACCACACCACTTCATCATCATCATCATCAAATCTTTATTTATTCAGGGAACATCATTGAGCAAGGCTCATTTACAAGATGGACCTGATAAGGTCAAGGTTCAATAGTTGATACACAACAGATACATCATACACTTATATAAGACAGTTATACATACAGGGAAAATAACGTTTATAAATACAGTGATGTACAATAAATTCACATGATAAAAATCGGTTACAGGAAAGTTAAGCTAATATTTACAATATGTACAGTATATACCTATCCCAGTGGGGGCATGAACCTCAACATAATGTAATACTAGGATGGTGAAGAAGTATTACTGGGTGCCATAAGATGGGGTGTCTGTCTGGAAGGAATATGCCATATATGGTTTAGAAGGGAGATTTGTGAGATGACAATGCTAGCTCTAGCGGAAGCAACTGCATTTCTCTTTGAAGAAGACTGTACAATGCTGTTTAAAGGTTGCAAATGGAATGATATTGGACAGTTTTAGGGATTTTTGTAGGGTGTTCCATGCTATAGCTAGAGAATAACTGATTGCTGCCCTCCCTAGCCTAATGTTGAATTTGGGCAATTTGAGCAGGATGATGTTGTTGCTTCTTAGGGCATAGGAGCTAGGAGGGTCTGGGTGAAGCAGTTCAGGATATAGTTTGGAATTTTTTGACAACGCTCTGTAATCCATAGTGCTGCATTGCTGTTCCTTCTGAGGTGAAGGGAACCCACCCAACTGCAGCATAAAGAGAGCAATGATGGGTATTAGATGGCAGATCTGTAATGAACCTTATTGCTCTATTACATAAGGTATCCAACTTGTGAAGGTAGGAGATGGGGCAGTGACTATAAAGGAAGTCTGCATAGTGAACAACTGATAGAAAATGGCCTGGACTAACCTCATCTTTGAGTCTCTGTTTAGAAGGGTTTTAATCTATAGAGAAGGCCAAGCTTTGGCAAAGCTTTTTAACAGTTCTTCTAAATGAGTGAAGTCAAGTCTGTTGTCAATCCACACACCTAGGTATTTGAAGTTTTCTACGTACTCCAGATTTTCTCCAAGTATAGTGCATAGCTGGGGAGAATGATTGGAGAGGATGTGCTGGTGGAGCTTTGATTTGTGAACATCATTGCTTTAGTTTTCTTTGCATTTAACAGAAGCCTTTTTCGAGTAGCTGATATTGTAGCAAGGAGAATTCTGTTTGTAGGATTTCACAAGCAGCTGTAGGTGAAGGGTTGCTGACATACAGAACAGTGACATCAGCAAAGAGGTGTACAGAGGAATTGGAAAGGGTTGAATCAATGTTATTTATATAAATGGCAAAAGGATAGGACCCAGAATAGAACCCTGGGGACTCCTCTTGACAGTGGTTTTAATGGGGATAGGTCACCTTCAGCTTTTACCTGCTGTGACCTACCGTGAGATAGCATCTGAACCACTTAAGGAGGGTGGATCTAGGTCAATGGAGTGCAGGGATGAAAGTAGTAGCTCGTGGTCCACAGTATCGAATGCTTTGCTCAGGTCCAGGAATACTGCACAGACATTATTCTTTTATCTAACTCGATTGCCAGTCATTTGTGACCTTGGCTAGTGCAGTGATAGTGCTATGCTTGGCCCTGAATCCAGATTGAGCTGGGTTTAGGAGGTTAGCATTGTCAAGATACTCCCTTAACTGGTTACTCACTAATTTCTCCGGCATCTTGGATAGCACTGGTAGAATGGAAATGGGCCTGTAATTATTAAGATCCATAGGGTCCCCTGATTTTAGAAGGGGAACCACTTGGGCTGTCTTCCACAGTGTGGAATAGAGCCAGAGTTTAGGATAGGTTAAAGAGGTGTGTTGGGGACTGCAAGTACATGGCATGCAATCTTTAGAAAGTAAGGGTCCAGAGAGTCTGCCCCGCGCTTTTTGGTATCCAGTTGCCATAATAGATCCTCTACTTGTTTCAACAGTATAGATTTGAAGCTGAAGGAAGAGTCAACTCTCTGATCACCAGTGTAATGCGAGCTTAATTGTTCCCTCAGCAGGTTAGCTGGAGAGGTGTCAAAGGCAAGACCAGCCGCTGTGAAGTGGTTATTGAAGGCATCCAGAATTTCCATTTTGCCAGTGATAGGGCCATAACTGTTGTGTAATTGAGTTGGAAGGGGTGTTAGCATCCTGCCCCACCATACCCTTGATGGTGCCCCAAAACTTAGCAGGATTATGGTAGGAGGAGTCAAGCTCGGCCAAGTAGAAGGCAGCCTTTGCATCCCTAACTTTCTTGGTGCATCTATTCCTGTCTTTCCTAAAGATCATCCAGTCACTTGCATTCTTGGTTTTTCTTGCCATTTTCCAGAGTTTGTCTCTCCAGCACTGCAGCTTTGAGGTCAGCTGTAAACCAACGACAGGTTTTGTTTTTATTCGGATACTAGAGATTGGGGCATGGGTGTTAAGGGCATTTATTATAATGCTATTTAGCACCTGCTGAGCTTTTTCAACAGAATGGGCAAGATAAAACTCTTGCCAGTGTGGAGAGTAAGCTAGATCATGCAAATATCCTTCAATATTGATGTTTTTCTGGGTCTCCTCATGAGGAATTTTGCAGGGCTTGTTGTTATGCTGGTGGATCTTACCCCGCGATGGGGCAGTGATCACTTATATCGCAGTGAAGCACTCCAGCGTGTGAATAGATGTGGTTTATTCACTAGCATGATGTCAAGTAGTGTGCTGTTATTACTATTCCTTGCATTAATTTTGTTGGTTCATTAATTAGCTGTGTGAGCCCATATGTATCACAGAATGATACCAGAGGTGCAGCTGCCTGGTAAGCAGTTGAAATTCAGGTCATCTAGAATAATTACTTCTTCAGTGCTGGGTTTGACCAGGTTCCAGGTGGGAAAAGAGCTTGTGTTCAGCAGAGGGAGGTCTGTAGCATCCAACTAGCTGAAAAGCTGCTGTATTGGGGGAGAGAGACTTTAGGGATAGGCATTCAAACTTCTTAGGCATAGATGTTGCAGAAATACAGGATACAGCTATACGGATTTTGCATACATGGCTACTCCACCTCCCTTGTTTGGCGATCAGCTCTGAATAGCTGGTAGTTAGTAGGTTAACATCCCTGTCTGTTGTGGTGGGTTTGAGCCATGTCTCAGATACCACGAGAAAGTCTGGCAAGGTATGGGCAACCCAGGCTTGTATCAGTGTGAGTTTTTCAACAGACTGCATACATTAATATGCAGGAAACTGAGGCCTTTAATTGAGGTTAGGTCTGATGGAGAGGTGATACTTTCAGGGGTCCAGGGTTGATTTCCATGTTACCAATACAGAGCAATAGAAAGAGCAGGAGTTTCGTGAGGGCTGCCAGTGATAGGGAGAGGGGCTGTCTTTGGTCCTCCTTCTTTATTCTGTTGCCACTCTTTTGGGGTGCTCCTGTGGGTTTAAGAGATTGTGTGAGACACCAAGAAGCAGTTTGGTGGTAAGGCTTAGGGAGGATCTGTATATCCAGCAGTGGAGCCTTTGTTGAAATACATGTGGTGGTATGTGTCTCTTTATGGTGATCACACCACTGTAGTCGCTGCAGCAATGGTAGAGCATATGTGAGGGTTTGAGCGCAGACAAGGGGATGGTTCAGAGAGACTGGTGGATAGATCACCCTAGTTTGTGTGACCGGACATCTTCTTTGTGGAACCCCATGGCTGACAGTGAAAGGAGTATCAGAAGTAAACTCCCATAATGAGAGAGACATTGGTAGTTGGCTATCGGGTAGTAGTGAAGTTGCTGATTGGTTGGATCAGCGTCGTGTGACAGTCTGTTGGTTTAGGATAATGTTGAGGGCGGGAAGAGATTTTGGTGGGAAGATGCCTATAAATTAACACACAAGAGGGGAAGGGTGGGTGGGCAAAAATTTTGCGGCTTTCCGGTGCTCCCTCGCTGTCCTCGGCATTAGTTTCCCTGAGTCGGCTAAAGTGCCGCCGACCACCGCTGGCGGAGTGAAGCCCGGCGCTCAGCTGGGTGCTGTGGGGTAGGGATGGCAGGCTGAGAGAGACAGAGGTGGGTGCAGCAGTTAAATAAAGGCAGAAACTAGTGTTTCTGATCGTCACTGACTAAATCTGCACAACAAAAGACTGTGGGGTGCTGTGGCGCCTCAGCTGCCTGGCCCACCTTGCAAATGCAAAAAGGAGTTGTAATCACTGTAAATAGTAATAAAACAGCAGTTTCCTTGCAATTACAATAGCAGAAAACAGCACCTTTTAGGTAAATTACATAGTTAAAGGAAGGAAAGTGGCTCTCAGCATCTGGCCCACTTCAGCTGTCAGGATTTAGAATTACAACAGAATACAATCAAAATCAACAGTTCCCTTTACAGATGCAGCAGAAATAGAAGACAGCTTTTTGGGAATTTTGCAAGAATACAGGAAGAAAAATCAGGTCCCAGACAGATTTCAGCAAGGCAGACTGAGTCAGTGTAAGTCAATGGGGCAGGAGAGCCAATCGGCTGCTGTGTAGAGGAGCGCCACCATTGGCTCATGCTTTCCAGAGTGCTCTTCGCTGTCCCTCCTGGCCACTTGACTCGACTTCTTCAAATCACCAAACTGAAACTGTATTAACAGAAAAAATTTAAAAATCTTCATTTATACTGTTTTCTATAGCCTTCATCACATACTATTATCACTAACACAATGACACAACAATTACTTTGTTGCTACACACTTTTTTAAGTTTTCCTTAAAATACAGGCTTCTGACTATTGAACTGCCACTCACGACAGTGGACTATCATTTTGGATAGTTCTGGACTACCACTGAAATTTAAAGTTTGTCGATCCCTGCTGCTGAGACTACACTACCAAGATCCAGATCTTCTGTTCCACTTCTATTTATAGATTTCTCAGTCTATGCCTGATTGCTGGAAAGCTGCAAGGAAAGGCATGCATGCATCCTTAGCAGATGCTGTGCTCCTTATTTGCTGAACCTACCAGGTAACAGTAGATGAATCTCTGAAATCTCTTCCAGAATTCCAGGAGTCAGAGTGCCTCAGGAAGCATGGGGCTACCATCTTCATTCAAATTTTGAATCTTTATGTTTCTGCAGCTCCAACATCTTTAGTTGTCACTTATATGGGCTGTATTTGCTGCACGTTGGCTTTAGTACCTGTCCCAGAGCAGCTGACTATGCAACCACTCAGCTCACCAACTCCAGGGCAAATAGGGCCCTCCTGTTCCAAAATACTGCTGCTGATCCTCTTCACACTACTGCAATGTATGCCTTCCAAACACTCTGCAGTCTGGGAGACCTGTAGGTAAAGGGACAAAGTCCTGGAGTGGTCCCATTTGTGGTGGATATACAAAATTGTTAGTTCAAATAAAAGTGTTGTCCTGTTAAAGATGCTATCCCTTGATTAGCTGGATTAGATAATTACAATAATGACTAAGCAGCCAGTCATTTCCTGAGGTTAATGACCAGATGGCCCGAGGCACAGATAAAGTGCTGGCCCTCCCATCGCTTGGTTGTTTATCCTAATGTATGGATGTCTTGGAGGTTGTTGTCATGATTATAAGTCTAATCACAATAGCAACCTTGCTTTTGAGATTTTTTTAATTGTCTTTCTGTTTGAGCATTGTGTAGGTAGCTGTTCCATGAAAAGGATGTCTCGTGTCATATCGTTGCTGGCATACTATGTGGCTTGGCAGCTGGATTAGTCACTTCTAAGAGAATAATGACTGAGCTAGTGGTTAATGAGGAGCTTCACTAGGTTCCTGAATATTCATTTAGACTTATAATAAAACATAGTCCCATCTGCCCATCTCTGCTAATTGGTCAGGTGGAATTATAAAATGGCACCTAAATCCCTTGCCCTGATTGGCCAGGACCCATGCATGGTGACAGCACTACCACTAGGTAAACAAAATGCTGGCAGTCTGGATGCTTGACAGAAAATGAAATCCTTCCAGTAGAATGTAACACTTTCATGTGGCAGCTATTTTTTTTTTGGTGAAACCATGACAGGGACTATGCTGAAAATGTAAGCACCTAATCGTATTATTGCACAGACATGTTGGTAACTCTGTCAGACTCAACCCCTTACTCAAACACCTTACACTTGTAAAAATTTAAACCAAAATGGTCTGTTTATGAAGCACCGACCAGTGCAAACAAGGCAGTAGTCACCATTTCTATCATGAGCGATGTTTTCATCCAGACGAAAACCTGTTTATAAACAACACACAATTCAGCATTTGTTTGGAGTTAAAGCTCTTGTTGACCCTACTGACAAACAATTCACTAAAAAATATTAGAAGCACATTGCATTTTCCAGAAGTGTTTCATCCAACTGCCAGTGTGCTGATACTCACCCCATCCCACTGAATGAGTAGTGTGCCACTGTAGCTCATACAGTCTTCCTTCAAGCAGCTCTCTATCTGCTGTGAACTACAGTTGTGCTGTTCTGGACCCTTGGAAACAAACGTTATGTCGTATAAAAAAACAGCCTCTTGCTTGTTGCATGTCACTAGTCAGTACACATTGGAGGCCAATATAGGTGCAATACTCCCAAGACTGAATGATGACACCTGCAGCTACATGTAATAACCATGCCGGCAACAGGATAACAAATGGCCACTGCTTCAGCTTACAAACTTCAAGAGGACTTGACTGTCCTCACAACTGCCTGCCTGCCCAACTTGCTGACTGCCAGCATGAGTGCCTGCATAATATTTAATACTATTTTGTTTAGAAAAGTAAAATACATAGATTAAAATGAACGAATACATAGAAACATAGACTTTGACAGCAGATAAGGACCACTTGGCCCACCCAGTCTGCCCATTTCCTACCTACATTGGATAAGCTGCAGATTCTAGTTAACGAACAGCCTACTTCCTGCCACCCCCCACTACAATTGCCTTATGTCTGTCCCATGCATGTTTGAATTCCTCACTGTTTTAGACCCAACAACCTCCCCAGGAAGGCGGTTCCATGCATCCACCACTCTCTCCATGAAAAAATGTTTCTCACATTACCCTGAGCCGTCCCCAATATTTTAAATTGTGCCCCTTGTTCTTACACATCTCTTTCTTGAAAGATGTTACCCTCCTGGACTTTGTTGATTCCTTGAGGTACTTGAATGTTTCTATCATATCCCCCGTCCCTCCTTTCATCAAGGGTATACATATTAAGCTCTCTCAGTCTCTCTTCATATGATTTCGATGCAGACCCTGCATCATTTTAGTTGCCCTCCTCTGACTCGCTTCATCCTGTCTATGTCCTTGCATAGATGAGGTCTCCAAACTGCACACAGTACTCAGATGGGGTCTCAGCAACTGTCTGTACAGATGGATAACCACTTCCTTTTCTACGTGTGATGCCCCTTCCTATGCATTCCAGTATCCCCTGGCTCTCCTTACTGACTTCTCACATTGCTTACCAACCTTTAGATCATCTGATATGACTACCCCCAGGTCCCGCTCTGTTTTTGTTGTTGTTAGTACCTCCCTGCTATTGTGTACTCTTCTCCTGGGTTTTTGTTTTGTGCATTACTTTGCAATTCTTTTGCATTGAATCTAATTGCCATATGTCTGACCATTCCTCCAACCTTGCCAAGTCCCTTCTCATCCTTTCTAGCCCCCTTGAGTATCCACTCTGTTACAGATCTTTGTGTCATCTACAAAGAGGCATACCTTCCTCCAGACCCTCTGCAATGTCACCTATAAAGATGTTAAAGAGGACTGGACCCAGTTCTGAACTCTGAGGTACTCCACTAGTGACCCCATTTCTTCTAAATGTGTTCCATTCACTATTACCTTCTGTGTTCTGTTGTGCAGCCAGTTTGCTACCAGGCTACCACCCTGGGACCCACTCCCAGGCTGGCTAACTTGATTATTAATCTGTTGTGTGGGACTGTGTCAAATGGCTTGCTAAAATCTAGGTAGGCCATATCCACAGCCCCTCCTGGTCTATTACTTTGGTCACCCAGTCAAAGAAATCTATTAGATTCGTCTGACATGACCTTCCTGCTGTAAATCCACCTTGCTCCCACTTTTGTGAAGGGAATCACATCTGCCCTCCTCTAGTCCTCGGTACCACCCATCCTCCCATGATTTGTTAAAAATGTGGTCAGTGGTGTCACTAGGTCCTCCTTAGTTCTTTTAGGATTCTGGGGTGAACTCATCAGGCCCCATTGCTTTGTCCACCTTGAGTTTTAGGAGTTCTTTCAGGACTCTTTCTTCTGTAAATGGACTGGTGTCAACCCCCTACCCAGAGTGTTTCTTTTTTTTTTCTGGCAGGCCCTGTCATTTATTGGCCCTGGTCACAGCCCCCAGCTCTACCACCATCTGTTACCGCTATTGTCCCCAGTCACCCCTGGCTTCCCCTGAAGGCGGAACCGCGGCTACCTCTTTCATGACCACGGAACCAGTATCTAGTCGGGGACTTTTGCAGCAGTGGTGTTCACGAGGTCTTCAGGGAGGGCTTCACAGACAGTGGTCCTTGCCCACCTGATTTTCTGTCTTTTCCTTATGGAGGCAGGGACGTGCAATGGCGCCCAGCATCCGCCCGCCTCCCAGGGGCGCAAGCGTCGGTGGCGTGGGATCCCTGGCCTCTTGCCAGGAGTCCTCAACATGCTGATCACTTTCCCCACCCTCCCCCGGAGAAGGTGAGCAGTCCATAGGATGCTCCATCCTTTCTCCACTGCCTGCTCTCGATGACCCGGTCTATTCCTGAACCTGGGTCGCTGGTGTCGCAGCAGAAATCCCACCGCTGTGCCAATGGGCCGGCACCCAGAGTGCTTCTATTGTCTGGTTTAGGTGACTCCTCCTCATCTTCTTTGTGAATACTGAGCAAAAGTATTCATTCAGTATCTCTGCCTTTTCACTGTCTCCCTCTGCCCACCTCCCCTCTCCTTATTAATCTTCATTATTCCTCCTTAACCTTTCTATGCTTCCTAATGTACCTATAAAAGGTTTTATACCCCTTCTTAACTGAATTAGCTATTTTTCCTCAGTTTGGCTTTACTACTCTGACTGCCTTCCCACTTCTTTCTGCTTTAATTGATACAGTTCCTGTTGTGCTCCTTGTGTGATGCCTTATACTTTTTGAATGCAGCCTTTTTCTCCTTAACCTTCTCTGCCACCTCTTTTTGAGAACCATAGTGATTTTTCACTCTGCTTTGTTTTCTTTATCTGTTTCACACAAAGGCTTGTTGCCTCTATGATGGCAGTTTTTATTTTTCTCCATTGTTCTTCCACCCTCCTTTTGGCCATTTGCTAGTGTATTCCTCAGGTATTCACCCATTTGCCAAAGTCAGCCCTTCAAAGTCCAGTATGCTTGTTTTTGTATGGCTTGTCTCCATGGTTTGTGTTTGAAGAAGCACACTGTGCAGTGGTCGCTTGTTCCCAGATGTCTATTGACTTCTAAATTTGTGATCCTCTCTCCATTTGAGAGTAGCAGGTCTAGTAGTGCTCCCTCCCGAGTGGGTTCCAACACTAGCTGTCTATGGCTTTGCTTTGCAGGGATCGAGAATGACCCTGCTCTTGGATGTGGCTGCAGCACATGTTATCCAGTTAACATCTGGCATATTCAGTTCCCCATCAACAATATGTCCCTTTTTCAACCATTTTGAGAATGCCCTCTATCATTTTCTTGTCCATTTCCTCCCTTGAGATGGGGTCTGTATACAACCCCTGTGCGGATTGTGATGCCATTCCCTGTCTCCAAGATGACCCAGAGTGCCTCTTGTCCTCCTTCTTTACTTTTTAGTTCTGTAGCTTTGATCTCTTCCCTTATGTATAGAGCTACTCCACCTCCTCTTTTCCCCTCCCTGTCCCTTCTGTAGACTGTGTACCTGCATGTTGACATCCCAGTCATGGTTCTCCATGTACCATGTTTCTGTGACTGCCATAATATCCAATTGTTCATCTTCCATCAAGGCTACTAGCTTAGGAAGCTTGTTTCTCAGACTACGGGCATTGGTACTCATTGCCTCCATTTAGTGTTGGCTTTATCCTTTTCTCCCCATGCCTGCTCTTTTTGCCCTTGTCTATTTTTCCATTTACACCTGTCCTGCCTTCTGTTGAGCACTGTACCTCAGTATTTACCTTACTACCCATCATATTATGCAAATTCATCTTCATGCAGTGTGTGTGGGGGGAGAGCAGCCATCAATGTGTACCTCAGCATTGTACCATAAATGTAAAATAAGTGGCCCTAACCTGGGAATTGCAGTCATGTGTTAGTGTAAGAACACACCACCAAAACAAGCATTTGTCAATGCCAAATGTTGTCTTGCTGCATTGGCATTGGTAGTGCAGGAGTTAGACAGATGCCTAATAGGAATGGCAATGAAGTATGGAACTGACGCCAACCCCACCCCATCCTGCAAAGACTGACAGGCATTGAGGTGTGCCTTTGGGTCATCAGCTATAACACTCATGCCATTTCACCTCACCCTACTCTGCAGACTCTGACAAGTGTCACGTTGTGCCTTAGGGTCATTGGGCCTTATGCTCACCCCATTCCATAAGGAAAATCATTTCAACATGGGCTTTTATGACCCCACCTCATGAAAGTGTTTGGGACCTCTGCTCATGAACAGTGGCACTGTGATTTTGTTACTCTGTCCCGAACATTGATTTCCCATAGCGACCTCGCCATTCTGTGCCAGATGTGCAAAAACACATTTTCAATCAATCAGTCAATCAATCAAACTTTATTTAACTAGGCGTAAACACCGTTGAGCAAGTTCATTTTCAAGGTGGTCCTGGACATTAATACATTAACACAGAAAACATACAAAGAAGGGTTGACAAGCCAGGGCAAATTACATGTGCCAGGATTGTACAGGTCTATACATATCAAAACTAACATAGGTAGCATAGTTGCAGGGTCATAACTAGTAGGCCTAAACTTACATGGGTGATACAGTTACAGTGTCAGTGTCATAACTAGGACACTTGAGAGTTAAAATTTAGAACTTAATTATACATCAATATAAGGCAGCTATTATCATATAAGAGAGAATATACAGGAGGGAAAGAAGAAGGAGGGAATGTATATGAATCGGGGGTGGGAGGAGGGGACGGGTAAGAGGTGAGATACTAGTAAGTACTAGGTGCCCCTTAACAGGCATGAAAAGTTAAGAGGTTACAGAGATGTCAAATTGTGGATGAGACTAGGGCTACTAGTACATGGTCACTTGTAGCAGTTACAATTTTTCTTAAGGTATTCAGCTATTTGTGCTTTGAAAGTGAATGGACCAGGCAGGGAAGAGAGCTTTAACCCATTATACCCATTAGCACCATATGGTGTCAGAACCATCCATTGCTTAACCTGACCCAAAATGGCGCATCAGATAGAATGAGTTAAGTGAGTTTTGCATGGCGTGCATAATGGAAGGGAAGGAGAAGTTAATTGCAGCCATGCCATAAGTAGTTTTTACTGGGTATCTGGAATCAGACTAAGGAGAAGTGTCTCAACCCATAAGAACCCTTGGTACGTTCAAAGAAGTTTCAGATGTAGGCAGGAGTTTGTCAGATAAAGCTCTGAAGAACCAGAGAAGGGCATTCCTTTTTTTCCTTGTTGAGAGAGAGGACCATCCCATCTCCTTATACAGTATGCAATGGTGGGTGCGAGAAGGCAGGTTTAGGATGAACCTTAAGGCCCGGTGGTAGAGCATGTCAAGTTTGCTGAAAACAGTTGTAGGGCAGTGTTGTAGAGAAAGTCAGCATAATCCAGTAAGGGTAGGAAATGTGGATTGAACTAGCCTCTTTCTAGCTTCTTTGGTAAGTAGGTGTTTAACGAGTAGAACATGCCTAACTGCAGCCTTCTTCGAGACCCTCATTGAGATGGCATAAGAAGTTGAGCTTGTTGTCCAACCAGAACCCTAAGTATTTGAAGGTATCTACTATTTCAAGGGTTCACCTAATAGCGTTAGAATCATATGCTTGTGTGTAGGACCTGAGGCTGCCTTAGGTGCGAGGATCATGGCTTTGTTTTTTTGCATTGAGCTGGAGCTTATGTTCGATCAGGTTATGTTGGAGAGATGAAATCTTGCTGTAGGTCCTCACAGGCTGAATTCAATGATGAGTTTGATGTGTAAAGGACGGCATCATCTGCAAATAGGTGCACATTAGCAGTATGCAGTTGTGCATCAAGGTTGTTGACATAAATTGCAAACAGGATAGGACCTAAAATGGAACCTTGGGGACACCTTGTGGAAGTGTTTTTTAACAGGGATAGATCACCTGAAGCTTTAACTTTTTGTAGTCTGTTGGTGAGGTAGCAGGTGAACCATTTAATGGCAGTCATATTGAGGTCGATATTACACAGTGCGTTAAGCATAATATTGTTGTCCACTGTGTCGAAAGCCTTACTTAGGTCAAGGAAAAGGGCAAACACGTATTCTTAGAATCCAGGGCAATTTGCCAATCTGTGGTTACTTTTGCAAGGGCAGATACTATGCTATGTTTGGCTCTAAAGCCGGACTGTGCGGATTTAGCAGTTTTGTGACTCCAGGTATTCTCTAATTTGGGTGTTGACAACTTTTCCAAAAGCTTTGATAGGGCAGGCAATAAGGAAATAGGCCTGTAATTGTTCAGGTCCTCTTATCTCCCAGTTTAAACAAAGGTATATATGTGCAGTTTTCCAAAGCACAGGTATAATGCCCTGTGACAGGGAGATGTTGAATAGATGAGTGATAAGGGCGTTAGGTAACAATGGCCCAATTTTAGGAAGTAGGGATCAATTTTGTTGGCCCCTGCACTCTTTTCGTATCCAAAGACAATAGGAGGTCTTCTACTTGTTTAAATGTAACTGTATGGAAGCTGAAGAGGAGGAATGAAATTGGTTGAGGTTGATGTAAGCATTAGGGACAGCAATGGGTCCCCTGATGGGCTGATCTTGTTGATAGGCGAGGCATCAAGGCTAACCTAGCTGATGCAAAGTGTTCATTGAAATGGTGTAATATGACAGATCTGTCAGTAAGGTAGAGACATTGGACACTATATTGTGAGGAAGGGAGGCATCAGTAATATACCCTTCAACTCTTTGAGGATGTAACAAAATTTGAAGCATCGTTCTTGTTGTCTTCCAATGCAGCTTGGAAGTATTTAGATTTTCAGATCTAATTAATTTAGTACAGATGTTTCTAGCAGTACAAAACGCTATTCAATTGGCCTCCAGTTAGGATTTCCTCGCCCTTTTCCACCAATAGTCTCTATCTTTTAGGCTTTCTACAGGATGGGAGAACCTGCCAGGAGGTCATTTTTTTAGTGTTAATCAACCTTAAGGGGCATGTTTGTTCTATTAGATCTTTTAGAAGGCTAAGAAAGATATTAAATGCCTCATTGAGTGAGGGAGCTTAGCAGAAGTCCTGCCATCTGATGCTACCCAGGTCTCTCAGGTAGGCTTTCTGGCAAAACTTTTCAGACATCTTTCAGAGTGAATTTGGAGGCAGACTTTAATAGGGGCGAGTGTCTAATGCAAGCAATAGCACAGTGAACACTTAGGTCATTAAAGAAGACTCCACTATGCAAAAATTATGGGATTTGTTGACTAAATAAGATCAAGGAGGAACTTCACTCAGGGTTTTTCTATTAGGTTTGGTGACTGCAGGTGTTAATTGTGTCAGCTCACTAGTATCACAGACATCCTTGAGCTTTAGAACTCTCATCATTCCAATCTTGATTGAGATCCCCATTATGATACACTCAGTGTTGGTTGAATCGATTAGGCTTTGAAGGTGCAGTAGGAGGGCAAGGTCACCAGATGGCGGGTGGTAGCATACAGTAATAAGGAGGGCCTTTTATTGAGAGGGCTAACTTTAGCACCAGGCATTCAAATTCTTTGGCCTTAGAGGTACAGTCAACAACTGTGACAGAGAATTTATTCTTAGCATATATTATGACCCCTCTGGTTTTTCTGTTGCATCAGTAGGTGCTGTACCTCGTAGATTGATGACTTTGTCTGGGGTTGAAGGTGTAAGCCATGATTCTGATATCATAAAAAGTCAGGAGATGCATGTAAGCCCAAGTCTGAATCAGGTCAAGTTTCTTGAGAAGTCTACAAACATTCATGTGGGGAAGCTGATACCTTTGCATTGTTGGAGTTCTGCAGGGTGCTTAGAGAAGCTGACAGGCCTGGGTTAGGTTTGACATTTCCAGAGCAAAGTAGAGTAGCAGTATTAGCTTTGAGGTAGTGACTTAACCTACTGAGTAGCCACTTGTTGCTTTGCCTGGTCCTGGTACATTTGTTAGTGGGTGTGTAAAGGCTGCTAGAGAGGTTGCTTAGGGATATGGTGTGGTAATCATCCTAACCGCCAGGTTCAGGGCACCCTCACATATTCTCTGGTCAGGGCCTGATGTGAGCATAGGGGCAGGCCATAAGGAAGTTGTCCCTCTGTGTCTTGTCAATGTTTAATAGGAGTGGGCAGAGCTTGTTGGTCATTATGGGGTGAGATTCAGCCTGGGTGCGAGTTAGCAACCGGATTCTGACAGGTCGTAACTTAGAAGGAGGAGGAGGAGGCAGCTAGCAGAAAAGTGCCCATGCACGGCATTATTGTTAGTGTGATAACACCTGGGAAAGGTAACAATATGCAGTATGATGGGACCGAAGGATGATGATTGCTTTAAGGAGCAGAACCAGCTGGTGGAGGTGGCTAGGAGATAGGCGTGGTTAGTATTAAGTGGAGCAATAGGCATAAAATGGGTTGGCCTAGCTTCAGGGAAGAGCATTTGATAGAGGCCGCGGTCGGGCGGGCAGTGGGGAAAGAAAATTCAGAGACACAAGATTAGAGCAAGTGAGCGAGGTGCCCAGGATGAGATAAAATCAAAAAAAAAAAGATGCAGAGCGCTGAAACACCAGGTACCCAATCACGGGACGAGCCATACAGCAGTCGCCAATCAGCAGGACTCCTGGAGAGTCCTAGGCCAATCAGGGCTCCACAACTGCTCTCTGAGTCCTTCAGTGAGCTTACCTGGCTTAGAGGCCCTGGTCGGGCAGGTGGATGGTGCGTGGTCGGTTGGCTTCTCCAGCCGCGCCGCTGAGGCGTAGAAGTGCTAGCCTGGTCAAGGGCTGTGTGGAGTTGGAAGAGAGAGATAGAGGTTTGCTAGGGGCAGACAGCACAAGGGACAAAGAACAGTAAATTGGTGGGCGAGGTGCAATCAAGAATCAAGGCAGGCTAGGCGTGGGGTGTAACAGCAGACCAGACAGCAATGTATTTTGCAGTGGTGCCGCTTTAGTCTAGGGATGTTAAGTAGAAGGAGAATTAATGATAGAGGAAAGGAGAAAGAGGGAATGAGAGCGGAGTGAGAGAGGGGAGTGACAGTATTGGCCGGAGGATGCGAAATAAGACAGGAGGTTAAACACTTTAACATAATTAAAACCCCACAGTTTTTAGCAGCATAAACAGTTGTACATATTCTCATGTAAAACCCACAGTTAGAAAATTCGAGACACAAGATTAGAGCGAGCGAGCAAGGCACCCAGGATGAGATAAAATGAAAAAATAAAAGCAGTGGAGCGCTAAAACACCAGGTACCCAATCACAGGATGAGACATTCAGCAGTCGCTAATCAGCAGGACTCCCAGAGAGTCCTTAGGCCAATCAGGGCTCCACAACTGCTCTCCGAGTCCTTCAGCAAGTTTACCTGGCTTAGAGGCTCCTGGTTGGGCAGGTGGATGGCCTCGCAGGATTAGGCAGATGAGAAATGAGAGCTGTACTGTTCATAAGGAAGAGTAAGAAATGGCTATGCTTGAAAATCTGGAGTGAAAATATTAAAATTCTCAAACTTACAAGCGTGTGTGGAAACTGCACAACACATGCTCGTAATACAGTTATTTGTGGAATTTTTCCACAAATTTTCAACACAGGCATTTTGGGACCTCTGCTCATAAACAGTATCACTGTGATTTTCTTAATCTGTCCCAAACATTGATTTCTCACAGCTACCGTGCTGTTGTGTGCCAGATGTGCTAAAACACATTTTGAGCAGGATGTAAAATTACAGCTGTACTGTTTGTAAGGAGGTGTGAAAAAATGACAATGTTGAAAATCTGGAGTGAAAATATAAAAATTCTCAAACTTATGAGCGTGTGAAACTGCTTAACACATGCATTTTTTTCACCAAATTTGCAGCATAGGCTTTTTAGGAGCCCACCTCATGAACAGTGACCTGTCATTTGTTAATTAGTCCTGAAAGGTGATTCCATGCAATGACTATGAAATCACCTTCGGGACTGAATAACAAAATGACATGATTGAGTTCATGAGGCCGGGTCCCAAGAAACCCATGTTGAAAATTTGGAGCCAAAAGATGCAAAATGGCCATGATATCCACCTAGTTGAACACTCCCATTGACGCCATTATATAGCTTACCATGATATTCTTCAGTTCAGCGTTGGCTTTTGAATTTTTCAGACGTGTCCCACTCCACCAAACATCATTGCGCCAGGCTCCGGAGGTAAGTATGGGGTGGGAGTGCGAGGAAGTGGATGCATAGAGGCTGGAGTGCGGGTTGGGGAGGGGCATCATGACCACTAGGGATCGCTTTCTGTTTACAGGAACAAAAAAAAACAGGACGTCATGGGAAGGTTTTTTTGTTTACAGGTTTGCTTTGACACACACTGGGGTGGGCTCCCAATGTTCCACCTGTGTTTTGGGGAGGGGGACTGAAGCTGAGGGGACTGGGCACCCCCTCGGCAGACAACTAAAACAAGGGACATTATGCCGACAGGGATTGGGCTCCCCGTCAGCAAACAAACTGGGGAGGGGCATGCCGACAGGGTATTGGGCACCTCTGATGTCAGCTTCCTAGGGACTGTGACAGGGCGGACAGCGAGAGCCGCCACCATGTTTATTGAAATGTTTCAGCAGGCAAGGCATGCCCTGCAATTATGGGGCACTCCTTCATTGCAGCAGAAAAATTGTTTCAAGTTGGTGGCACGCTTCTGACCAGCTGTCATAGACAGTGTGCTCATTCATTGGTGCCACACAGACCAGCCCAAGAAAGCAGTGCCACCATTGGCCATAACATGGCTGCACCTCCACAACCTGCTACACCAGCAAGCTATCACAAAATGTTGCTTGTAGCGTACATGCAAGACAACATAATGAGTATGAAAACTGACTAGAAGTGTTCGTAAAATGTCTATTTTTATAGCTCCTTGAGTTAAAATTTAGTTTGGGACTATTTTTTAAAACATAATCTTATTCTAATAATAAATTAATAAATACATTGATTTTGTGACTTATTTCATAGTTTTGTTTTGTATTTTTTCAAGTGAAGCTTATTCTATAAGTGCAGTAAGATATGGCTAGGTGTTGAGTAGTACTGAGATACCAGCACACTCAGGAGCTATAGGCATGTGTGTGGATATCTCAGTACTACTGCTATGAACATATCTTTACTGCTTATGTAAACATCTCAGTGCACTTTCACAGGAGTAGATGATCACCACAGGCATCCTAGCTAACAGTCTCCCATCAAAAGTCATAAAATAGTTAGCATGGAGGGCTGAGGTTTCACACAATACCTCCTACCACATTGGTGATCTGTGTTTTGCGAAAGGGCACAGGTCACTGGGGATCAACCGGGGAGAGAGAGATCAAGCATCCGGGAGGATGACTCTCCTCCCAGGGAGGGTGGCTTGGTCATCCCACTGCATGACTGCTCCCCAGGTGGAGATCTGAGGGTAGGATGGGTCAGGGGCACAAAAGAAGAGAGGGTGCTGTGGGACTCCATAGCGTGCACGCCTCCATGTGTGCACATTGATGTGTCATGCCCCAGTAACAGGAGGATGGGAGAAATGGAGAAAACCCTCCCAGGCAGCAGGATGATCGACTGACCCTCCACAGGCCCTGCACCGGTGCTCGGGCAGGACCACAGTCCTTGGGCTGAGGACAAGGTGCAGGTAAGCCCCAGAGGAGTTGGGTGACAGGGCTGAGGGATCGGTCAAGAAGGGGGCTGCCAGGGAGAAGTAGGGGATATAAATACATTATAAAAAATAGTTAGCAATTGTCTGTAGAAGTATTTCATGCTTAATGACTTAATTCAGTTACTGCACAACCTGGTATCTAACTTGTTGCTTTGTGAAAAGGTATGGGATACATTAGGAATAAAAGGCACTATTTAAAATTTAAGTTTGTTCTTTCTTTCATTCAAGCACTTGAAAACTGATTTGAAAAGGTATGCTTTAATCTCAACAGTGTTTCCTCATTTTGAGTCTTTGACAAAAAATACATCTTTTGCAAATAGACCCTACACATGGAAATACTTTATATGTAGATACACTGACCTTGCACTGCGTTCTGTGCGTTGGGTATAAACTTCCTGAACTTTGGGATGGAACTTGATTTCCACTGTCAGTACTCCTACCTCCCCTAATTGTAACCACTGCATCTGAATGAGATTCAGTGTTGTACAATACCCACTGTGCAGTAAATAGTAGAAGCTACAGTAACACATACCCACGCCATAGAAACTGGTGTCAAAAACACTGTAGACATAGTAACAATGCTTATTATGAAACATAAACCTGCAGATGTTGTTGGTCAGACATGCATCACAATTGTACTGTATGTACTGCACTTGCATGGAGTCAGACATGTCTGTGGTGCCTCCTAACTACCAAACTACAGCTGCCAGCCAAGCAGAGTCACCAGTTCCAAATAGCTGGTTAGAACAATACCAACTTAATTGCAGAGTGCATCTTTCTCATTAAGTTCTGAGGAGACTTCAGTTGCAAATCTATTGTATGTCACGTATTTTAAGCGATAAGACAAGACGGGGTGCACTGTGGTGGGATAGCAGCACAGCTCAAGTGTGTTGTGAGATCACGAGGCTCGCCAGGTACCTTCAACCACCAAAAGTACCATTATCCCACCACAATCCACACCCTGGAGTTTCTTATTATGATTATAAAATGGATCCAAGATTTTTTGCTGGGGTGAAAAATACCCATAATGAAGTAATGTTAAGCTTTTAAATGATTTTTTAGACCTTCATCCACCCCAACAAAAAATAGTCCCAGCGATCCCAACATTTGGCATGTCACCAGATTCAATAATAATGCACAGCGAAACACATTTTTTCAAAATTAGCCATTAAACCTCTATTTTTCCAAATTCACCAGATTTACTTGTTTTTCAACTTTCTCCTTCAATATATTATTTGCTACCTTTTCCAACCTTGTTTCTGTTCTGTCTTTCCTACACTCACTAGATGAAATGTTTACTAGGGATGGAATCTGTTCAGTTCTACTGGTAGAATATCCCCCCAACACACACACACATATTCACACAACAGAAGGCCTCAGATGGAACCAGGTCTTCTGTTGTATCTGTAGCAGGTTAAACAGCAGATATTTCCTTGGTAGGCAGGTAAGGATAAGGGGGGTTTCATGGTCAGCAAAGAAACATCAGAAGTTAAAACTGTAAGTACTGTGGTACTTCATTTTAAATACATGTATGAGAGTGTAAGAAAAGGATTAAGGGCAAAACATATAACTATTTTTTTTAAATTTAAGTCAGTTTTATTTTTTGGACCTAGTTGAAAGTTTTAAGTGAGGTAAAGGTGGCAGCCATGTTTGTGATGGCAGTCAGGGATGTGTGGTTAGTACTGATTTTATTGTGAAGAGGTTGCTGGTAGAAGACTTGGTTTGCTGGCCAAGGCACCTAGCTTCACCTGAGCTTTTTCCTTCTAAGACTGCTTGAAAGGCAGAGTAGAGAAACTTACCAGAGCAAGGGAGAAGGATTAAGATTTAGTTTGGCTAAGCAGATTTACTGTGTGGTGGTGTTTTTATTTTTACTCACAGGATTGCTACTGTTTGTTGCTAACATTTCATTGCTTTATTTTTCTCTGATTCAAATTGTTGTTGCTGGTATATCTTCTTCTGCATTATTACAAGGTGTGCCTACATGTGTGCTAACAGATTACTCCTGTAATCTTCTGATTCAAATTGTCTTTTGCAAGGTATATCTTCTGTTACTGCTTTATTTTTCTCTGGAGCAAAGTGTTTCTTACAGCGATATCTTCTCTGAAATTATTACAGGTGGTGCTTACAGGTTTTACAGTTTTATCTAACATTAGGATAAGCTTTCAGGGTTACTGCATTTGTTATTGACTGATTGTTTCTGCTCTTACCTCCTTGTTCTTTCATCTGTGGTTCTTCTTTTAGGCAGGGAAGGACCCAGCCACCCACCCCATCCCCAACCACCCCACGCTACACTCCTTTTATAGGGTACCACAGTTGTGACATTTCCTGTGGCACAGCAGGAAGGGGCGGATCAGTGGAGCCTCCACAAGGTGATCTCATTTACAGGGCACTAGTAATTTAACTTGTTATAACAAGTTAAACAAAGCACAATTAAACCATTACTTGCATTTTTTTTCCTTTTTTTTTCCTTCTAATTACTCTGACTAGGTTACAAACCCAGCAACTTATTTGGAATGGATTTCATTAACTGCAGGTACTGTGGAACAATTTTCAGAAGGACAGTCTTACAGGATTTAGGACACTGTCCCTACATGCTGGGCCTTTGAGAGCTTAGGGCTCAGCTCCGGGCAGCATGGGCAGAGATTACACACCTCAAATTTCATATTGAAGAGAATACATTATAAGAACCACCCGCCATTTCCCCAGCATCCAACAGAAAACCTCGACCGCAGAGGGTAGTTCGTCCAGGAGGTTGGCAGGTGGTTAGGAGGAGCAAATCAGGTGCCCCATCACCTCTGCTCTCCAACACATTACCTCCAAAACCATATAAACACTACAACAGGTATCTGCCTCTATCTCTGAAATCAAATAAAGAGGCAGAAGACACTGCAGAGCAGAACACTCAGCACAGGAGCTAGCACAACAAACTCACCCAGATCAGGAACCAAAACTAAACAAGCACAAAGGAAATCCAAAAACTTTGATCATAGGAGACCCATGATTCGGGAGTTGATACCATCTCAAATAGGTGATGGGTCAGATGTCTCCCAGGTACATCAGCATGGAGAGACACTGACCGCATTGCTAAAATTGTTCACAAAGCAGGAGAAAACATTGATGTCCTAGTACACATAGGGACTACGATCTCGCCAGCCGGTCAGTTGTGGAGACCAAGGAACACCTGACTAGGCTGGGTGACAAACTATCATCTATTTCATCTGCATCTCCTTCTCTGAGATCCTGCCAGTCTGGGAGAGGGGAGCAGATGGACGGAAGGTCAGAGAAGGGAGATAGGGGAGCTAAACACGTGGCTCAAGGACTGGTGCCAGGAAAGGACACAGATTTGTAGGAACTGGCAACAGTTCTGGGAGTGAAAGTTCTTAAATTTGATGGACTGCATCTGATTAAAGAGGAGTCAGTGCATTGAGGCAGAAGTTTGACGTCTTTGCAGAATATTTAAACTAGCAATGGGGAGAGGGTGCAGCACCCCATATGTCGAATGGGAAGAACACCCTCCCTCAGCTAGTGGTCAAACAGGAATTCAGCATGTTTGCCATTCATTTGCATCACCAGGTAAGAAAAAGGTTTGTCTCCCATACGACGCACAGGGTAATGCCAAACTTCACTCAACAACCAACACACCAAAATCTGGCCAATGGAAAATCATGTACACAATGCTCACAGCCTGGGAAATAAGATCCCAGACCTGCAGGCAATAATGTCAGAGGCTAAACTGGACATAGTACAATTAGTGTGACGTGGTTTACCAGTAACCACACTTGGGAGACTTCAGTACCTGGCTATGTATTGTTCAGAAGAGACCGAGGTGCAAAAGGGGGGGAGGGGAGGGCTGTACAATGAAAATATCAAAGCTACAGAAATTCAGAATACACATAAGGAGCCAGAAGAACTGTGGGTCACCTGAAACAGGAAATGGGACAGCCATAAGAACTGGGGTTGTCTACAGGCCCCCAGACCAGAGGGAGGACATAGACACATTACTGTTAGAAGATATACAAAACACGACAGCTAAAGGGAGGTTCTGATAATGGGAGACTTCAACATGCCAGATACAGATTGGTCAATACCAGAGGAACATCTGCCAGAACTAGACTCATAGTGGATTCCCTGCAGGGAGGGCCCTCAAACAACTGGTACAGCAACCCACAAGAGACAGGGCTATCCTAGATCTAGTACTGACTAACAAAGAAGGGATCACAGATCTCCAGGTAGAAGGTCACCTGGGGCCAGTGACCATCACATGGTATGGTTCAATTTGGCTGCTACATCTAAATCATCCCATTCCAAGGCAAAATATGGGACTTCAGAGGAGCTGACTTTGATAAGATGGCCAACAGAGTTAAGCTAGCCCTGGCAAAAAGAAACACAGGTGAGGGGTACAGGCAAAGTGGGCAAGCATTAAGGATGCAATACTTGAAGCAACATCCCATTGTGTTAGACAGAAAAGGAAGTGCAAAAGAAGAAGGAAACCACTTTGGTTCTCAAATACAGTAGCAGAAAAGGTCAGAGCCAAAAGGCTGGCCTTCAGGAAATATAAGGAAACACAGTGGGATGAAGATAGGAGGCATACCAAACTGCTCTAAGGGAAGCAGGTAAGGCAGTAAGGCAGGCAAAGTCCCAAACTGAGGAAACACTAGCACGAACAGTAAAAGAAGGTGACAAGACTTTCTATAGATACATTAGTGAAAGGAGAAAGTCCAGAGGGGTATTGCAGCTTAATGGAGAAAAGGGAGCATGTGAGAGAGGAGGACCCTGTAAAGGCATCTATCCTAAATAGATACTTTTGCTCAGTATTTACTGAAGAGAAGGTAGGGCAGGGCCCACAGCTCAGCATCATGGACACAGGGGAGGGAGGTGAGCACTACTCCCTCACAAAAGAAAGGGTCCTACAAGAGCTTGCTAAGCTCAGGTGGATAAGGCAATGGGACCTGATGGCATACATCCCAGGGTACTTAAGGAGCTAAAGGAGGAACTACAGAGCCATTAGCAGAATTGTTTAGTGAGTCTCTGAGCACAGGAGAGGTCCCAGAAGACTGGAGAAGGGCTCATGTGATCCCGCCTCCACAAGAGTGGTAGCAGGAGGAGGCAGGGAACTACAGACCGTCAGTCTTACCTCAGTAGTGGGCAAGATTATGGAGGCACTCTTAAGGAAAGGATAGTGCAACACCTGGAATCCATAGGGGCACAGGATCCAAGACAGCATGGGTTTACAAAGGAAGGTTCTGTCAAACTAATCTCAAGATTTCTTTGACTGGGTAACCAGAGTGGTGGACCAAGGGGATCAGTTGATGTCGCCTACCTTGACTTCAGCAAAGCTTTGTCACTGTTCCACATAGAAGATTGATAAATAAGCTGGGTAGGCTCTGGGTGGTCAGAAGTTGGTCAACTGGGTGGCAAACTGGTTGATGGGCAGAAAACAGAGAGTGGTGGTAAATGGTATACAGTCAGAAGAGATGCAAGTCACAAGTGGGTACCTCAGGGATCAGTCCTGGGCCAGTCCTCTTCAACATCTTCATTAGTGACCTTGCAGATGGACTAGAGGGTAAGGCTTGTCTGTTTGCAGATGACACCAAGATCTGCAACAGAGTAGATGATCCAGATGGGTGGGCAGAATGAGAAGAGATCTGGATAAACTAGCAGAATGGTCAGAAGAGTGGCAACTGGATTTAATGCAAAGAAGTGCAAAATCATGCACATAGGGAAGAGAAACCCTGAAGCCACTTATAGGCTGGGAGGAGTGCTAGCAGTCACAAAGGAAGAAAGAGACTTGGGCATCATCATCACTGATGACCTAAAATCATCCAAGCAGACCCCTCAAAGCAGTAGGTAAGGCTAGGGGGTGTTAGTGTATTAGTAGGGTATCACAAGTCGTAAGAGGGAGGTAATAATCCTCTGTACAAGACACTGGTTAGGCCCCATCTGGAGTACTGCATGCAGTATTGGAGGCCACACTTTCACAAGGACATTAACCAAATTGAGGCAGTCCAGAGAAGGGCAACCAAAATGGTGCAGGGACTGCATCAGAAGACATATGAGGACAGATTAACGGAGCTCAATATGTATACCCTTGAGCAAGGAGGGGAGAGGTGATATGATCGAGGCATTCAAACACCTTAAGGGCATAAACAAGGTGAAAGAATCTAACATGTTTATATATAAGAAAAATAGCAGGACAAGAGGACACAGCATGAGATTAGAGGAGGCCGATTAAGGGGAATGTCAGGAAATTCTTTTTCACAGAAAGGGTGGTGGATGCATGGAATGGCTTACCACAAGAAGTGGTGGCTATGAATACAGTGCAGGGCTTCAAACAGGCATGGGATAGGCATAAGGGAGCAATACAAGTGACTATGAATAGATGGGCCACTGACAGAGCAAAGGCCGATGGCACATTTATAAGGTAGAAAAGAAATGGGCAGACTGGATGGGCCTTGGATGTCCTTATCTGCCAACTTCTATGTTTCTATGTTTCTATGTTTCATGTTATCCAGTGCTGTTGTGCTGAGATTACAGCACTGGTAAAGATGGCCTCAGCCAAACAGGTTTCATTATTATTCAAACCTATTTTATAATGGGACTCAAACAAAGGGTGCTTGTGAAGTGTTCCCCATCAGCTAATGTGCATGAGCTAGATAATTTGTATATTTTTTCCCACAATTACCCTGTCCTCTTCCTCTCATCTGCTTTTATTCACAATCTTTACTACAGTGACTCGAAGTAACACTTTTTAAGTATGTTCTGTATATGATTTTTTATCTAAAAATAATTAAATGTAAATGTACAATATTCGTGAAATCATATTGCATTTTTCCTTGTATTTCACATCTCATAATCCATACTACAGCTAATGTTACCTAGTGCATTTGAAATTTTACATAGCATCCTATATACCATTTTTAAATACTTGGATGTAAAGCTAGACAGTCACCTTGAATTTTCCTGCCATACAACCACTATTCACCAAAACTTTAGCCCAAAACATGACACACTGTATACAAAGGGATGGGAAAGGTAGGATGCTTGACACATGGGTTTCAGATTTCACACACTATGTCAATGAGACACAGCACAGTGGAACAGAAGAAGCTCAAAACACTAGATATAATTCATCAAGGCAACAGTTATTTCTAGTGCTTCTCCAAAGAATAATCTGCAAGGCAACTAACTGGGAACATGTCAATTGAGTGATGGAATTAGAGCAACGGCAATTTCAGTGAAGTGAGTTTGGTGAACGTTAAAGCGGCGACTGTAACATTTTGGCACCCTACAGTATGGGCTACAGTTGTTACCCTCCTGAGGTGCTACAACCTCAGATTTAGTTATATTAGTAGGCAGGGCAAAGCTCACAGAAAAGCAGTGATGCAGTTGTCACCCTGGCTGTAGGATGCCCACATTCACTGTCGCCGAATTGCTCGTCGCTGACATTGCGGTCGCTGTAATCCATCACCAATTGACATGGAACCCACTAACTTACCTAGGAGTGCTCTCACAGACACAGTAGGTATAGTGAGAGTCGATCTCCTGACAGGAGTCCTTATCCTTCTCTGACTTTGAGAAGAATGAGCAGAGCTATCTGATGTCAGTTTGAAGGTGTATTATATACTCCAACCTAGATCACATAATCCATCCCTTTTTGTTTCAGAGTGAACATACAGACATTAGCATTCTAGCAGAATTAAAAAATATACAGCAAAATTAACGTTATATACTTCATATATGGGTAGAACATAAAACAAGCAGTAAATATCACATATGGAAGGCATAATTCATCATACTGGCTGAAGTCTGTTTCCAACCTCCCATCAAGCCTCACCTGGGCTCCTTTCTCAGAATAAAGAAGGCCATTTTGGGGCTGCCTCACTCTGGTATATAGCCCGACAGTGACCAACACTACAGCAACAACAGTGCTAGGTTGCTGTAGTGTCGGCACTGGACCCCAGCACTATTTTCTGGGGTCTTGCACCCTCCCCAATCAGCTATGACTTCAGTTGATTATTTTACTAGGGGTGTGGGGGGATGGTCCTCACTTGGGGAATTTGGGGTGAAGCCCCCAAAGAAAAAACATGGTAGGCAGTGACCACCTTTATGCCGACTGCAATGTGATCAACATAAAGGTTTCACTGTAACGCCGGTAAACAAAAGTTTGTCGACCCGTGTCAGATCCCTGACTCCCATAGAGCCCTAAGAGGGAAGTGAGATGGTGTCTGTAAGTGCTACCTTGTCAGTTGCAAAGTATAATATAATTTCATTTGAAGCCCATAGAAATATGATGGCCTCTTTTGGCTGCCTGTGATTTATAAAGAAAACCCGTCCTTGGTGACAAGATATAGGAAGTAACAATGCCCAGCACAGAAATAGCTATTCCCAATTGTTTGCATGTATAAGAAAACTTTCAGCTCAGAGTATGGAGAGTATTTTTAGCACCTTATATTTTATATAGTGGGTTACTTTATGGGAGCTCTTTCTCCATTGCTCCCTCCATGTTTTTGTGGTCAGATAGTGGCTCCAGGGGGCATTCTTGTCCTGGCCTTTGAGGCAGTGGGTCAGGTGTTGCATTGGTGTTTCCACGCCCCAGGCACATTTTGCAGCCATGTTTAGTCCCGAGGGTTGCTTTGGCAATGGGATTGCAGCTCTAATAATAATGGTGGCCACATCTTTCTGGGCATGTGGCTCGCCCTCCCCCAAAAAGAAAAACTTAATGGAACTGCTGCTCCTGTCCTGGGTCCGTTTTCTTTGGTAGGCGGGCTTAGGACTCTTCACAGAGAAAGGGAAGGATAAAAATACATAGTTATTAATGTAAATAGTTCTATGGTGGTCCACACTCCTAGGCATGTGCGCACCTGAGGGAAAATTTAAAGAGCAGTAGCTCCATTTGGGGGTTAGTAGTTCTGCGCGGCTGGTGCCATTTAGGGCACAACTGTAAATAGTTTTGGGACATCATGTCCCACAGAGCATTTGTGAGCACAGTTGGTTTGGCACCTGGGTATTGGGTCCCAGATTGGACCTGAGGGGTTTTTGAACCTTGTTGGGTAACAAATATAAGGGGATGCTTTGGTGCCTTTAGGAGGATTCTGAGGGAAGAGAACTGGATAGAAGAGGTCTGAGCAAGGTGCCCACCCACTAGGCTGCGCCAGCTATTTATTGTTTTATTGGGCTCGCAGTTAAGTTAGGCCAAGGACATGGTGGTGGCTGTTAATCTGAGAGCCCTGTTTGGGGCTTGCCCATTCATCTGGTCCCTAGGAAGGACAAAGAAAAGTTGCTGCCTGCAAGGAGCACAGAACAAGGGACTGAGATAGAGGTGAGGGGCATAGTTGGGCCAAGAGACCAGGACACCACCTGGTCAGCCCCTCTTTCTTGGGACTTTCTATTTCTGGGCTCTGTGCCCTAAAGGAGACTGCTTTTAGGGTGGCTGTGAGGCTGGGGCAGCTGTCCTCTGAAGTTTTGATTCAAGTGACTTGGAGGTAAGAGCGGACCAAGAGGGTGTCCTTGCCCGATGCGCCAACCCCGTGGAGGTCTGTGCCTTCGCTGGGAGCTGTGAGAAGATCTGGAGGAAGGGAAAGTGGTTTTGCTGCCTGCTGTTTTAAGGGCCTGATTCAGCCAATAGTTTTGCTGCCTATGTTGGACTTCGACTATCTAGGCAATGGGTAGTTGCCTGAACTAACTTGCTCACATTTGTGACCTCCACGTCCAGAGCATCATTAGCTTATGATGTGACCTGCACTGTCCAAAACAACCAATTTGTGAATTACTGCTCCATGGAGTAACTGTTCCTGTTTGATTAACTGTTCATTAAATGGAATCCAATGTTTTCTGTAATTTTCTGTTTGCCTCCTATTTTCTGAAAGAACTGTTTGCTGCTCAAGACATTTGCCTCCACAGCCTGTTTCCAGTGTGTTCCAAGATTGATCCAGAAGAACCTGCTCACCACCATTACATAGATACATAGATGTTGATGGTAGATAAGGGCCTATGGCCCACCTAGTCTGTGGACCACCCATTGAGGAGGAAGTCATCGATAGGTCTGCCTGGTGAAGACTGTTTACCAAGGCCTTCAGGCAAAGTGGGTAAGGCCAGGCAGGTGAAGAATCAGAGGTCTTCATCTCTCCAGTGCTCCAGTTCTTCCCCAGTAGGTCCGAGGGCACCTCGATGGAGCTCATCCATCACGCACCACCCATTGGGACTCAAGTACTGTTTTCCTGTTTTATTCTGGACTGTGTTTTCTTGGTTGTACAGTGCCCTCCCAAATTATACCATATGGAAACCCCTAGACACTGTGAGGGGCTTACAACATGGGGTCATCCAGGATCTGAGTTTTGGGTGCCCTGGCAATGGTGGACTAAAACAAAAATGTTGCTGATGGACAAGCTGTGGACTTCCCCATCTGCTGGACTGTTGCATAAACAAAATGGCACATATGGACTTGGACATGTCGGGTGCCTTTTCTGAGAAGCTACTTTTGCCATACTTCCATCTCTGGTGCCAAATGGGGAGCAGGGATGGACTAGGTGGGAGCAGAGACTATATCCTGGCATTGCCTCTTTCACCTCCCTTCCAACGTCACCCAATAGGCTTTGGAGGCAGTGTTCTAGGTATGGGGAGGTTTGCTAACAGAAATTCAGTGCTCCACGAAAATGAGCTGACAATGCAGTTTTCTTCACAGACTATACCCTGGGATGCCCTGTTTGACCTGGGTCCCAGGTTTAGTGGGTGGCTTGCCCTGGTTACATAGGAGCTCTATGGGCCTGACTGAAAAGGCAGCCCCTAGCAGAGACTTTTTCATTGCTTATGGACAATGAGTATTTGGGGAAAAATTGTATCCTGGGGAAAACAAAGGGGGAATGTGTGACTAAATGTGTATGCACTGTATGGTTTAATGTTACACTGCTGGAAACACCTTATTAAGAATAGTGCTCACTGTTTAAAATGCATTTTATTGTTCTGGGGGATTTTACCTCAGAGGTTGCGTAAGAAAGCACAGCAGTTGGACCACAGTAGGCTCAGGGAGGGTAAGGGTGGTAGAACAGAGGCACACCCAGTCAGTTTTTCCACCCACTCCACAATCCATACACCATTCTGGGGAGCATAGTTCCTCTATGGATGCACCCGAGAGAAGACTAAGGAGGGTGCAGACAACTGTCACAAGGGAGGGCCTCAGAAAGGAGGCAGAGGCACCACAGGAAAGAAAGGAAGCGCTCCTGGTGGGGACTCAATTATTAGGGGATAGAACTGAGGAGCAGGGAAAACTGGTAAGGTGCCTGCCTGGTGCCATGGCTTGAGGGACAGGAAGTGCATCCTTAGGATCACGAGAACAGTTGCAGGAGTCTGAGCTGGACGTCATTGTCCATCTAGGGACAAATGACTTGGCTCATCATGAGATTAGAGCAGTGCAGAAGGACTTTATAGAGTTGGGGAGGGGCTTAAGACAAGTAGCACACACAGTATCCTTCTCAGAAGTGCTGCCTGTCAGTGGCATGGATGAGGTGAGGGTACTTTGCACCATGCAGTTTAATGAATGGTTGAAAATGGTGTGAGCACAGGGTTTGGCTTCATTGGGGACTGGGGTTCCACCTGAGGACACCAGCCTATACTGGCAGGATGGTCTGCATCTGTCCAGGAAGGGAACAAGTCTTTTGGGCAATCGGTTTAAATGCTTCATTGGCAAGCTTTTAAACTAGTCAAGAGGGGATGCACTGATAAGCAGCAGGAAAATCCCAACCTCCCTACAAAACAGGGTACTAAATGAGAAAAAGAGCAATGTGGAAAGGTCAATGGGGATGATGCTACAGAAGGTAAAGCCATCAAAAATAGAGAGCAATGAGTACCAATGCCCATAGTCTGGGTAACAAGCTTCCTGAATTAGTGGCCTTGATGGAGGAGGAACATCTGGATATCGTGGCAGTCACAGAAACATGGTACACATAGAACCATGACTGGGACGAAACATACCAGGATACACTATCTACAGGAGGGAAAAGAGGAGGAGGAGTAGCACTCTACATAAGAGAAGGAATCAAAGCTACAGAACAAAAGGGTAAACAGGGAGGAGAAGAAGCACTGTTTGTCAATTTGGAGGCAGGCAATGGCACCACAATCCACACAGGGTTGTATACAGACCACCCTCTCAGGGGAGGAAATGGACAAGGAAATGATAGAAAGTATACTTAGAATGGCAGATAAAGGGCAGATATTGCTGATGGGTGATCTGAATATGCCAGATATTAACTGGAGTGCAGTTGCAGCAGCCACTTCTAAGAGTGGGGTTATTCTAGATGCCCTACGGGGCATGCCTTGAACAACTAGTATTGGAATCCACTCGAGAGAGGAGCAATCTTAGACCTGCTCCTCTCAAATGGAAATAGAGAGAGATCACAGATGTAGTGGGTAGCCATCTGGGAACTAGCAACCACCGAACAGTATGGTTTACAATAAACACAGCAATAGAGTCAAGCCATAAAGGCAAAAGTACTGGACTTCAGGAGGGCGACTTTGCTAAAATGGGTGAGTGCCTAAGGAATGCACTAGCAAATGGGCAGGAAGGAGGGTGGAAGAACAATGGGTATAATAAAACTGCCATCACAGAGGTAATAAGCCTTTGTGTGAAGCAAATAAACAAAACAAAATGATGTAAGAAACCACTATGGTTCTCAAAGGAGGTGGCAGTGAAGGTTCAAGAGAAAAGAAAGCATTCAGAAAGTACAAGGAATCACAGAAGGAGCAGGACAGAGAATTGTATCACTTAAAGCAAAAGGAAGCTGGGAAGGCAGTCAGAACAGCAAAGGCCCAAACTGAGGAAAAGATAGCCAACTCAGTTAAGAAGGGATAAAACCTTTTAGGTACATCAGGAGCGAAGGAAGACTAAGGAAGGATAGTGAGGCTTAATAAAGGGGGGTGGAAAGAGGGTGACTGTGAAAAGGCAGAGATATTAAACAAATATTTTTGCTCCGATTACAAACAAGAGGGGAGGTACCTAAAACAACAATAGAAACAATCTGGATACAGAAGTTGATACCAGCCCATTTAAAAGGAAAGGGTTCTGAAAGAACTCTTAAAACTGAAGGTGGACAAAGCAATGGGGCCTGATGGGATTCACCACAGAATTCTAAAGAACTAAGGGTAGAACTAGTGACACCACTGACTACCCTCTTTAACAAATCATGGGAGGATGGGGTGGTACCTGAGGACTGGAGGAGGGCCAACGTGATTCCCCTTCACAAAAGTGGGAGTAGGGCAGAAGCAGGAAGCTACAGACCAGTTAGTTTAACCTCAGTGATAGGGAAATGATGGAATCACTTCTGAAAGAAAGAATTGTCGATTACCTAGAGGCCAGAGGGGCACAGGACTCAAGGCAGCATGGATTCACAGCAAGAAGGTCATGCCAGATGAATCTAATAGATTTCTTTGACTGGGTGACCAAAGTAGTAGATCAGGAGGGGCTGTGGACATGGCCTACCTAGACTTTGCAAGGCATTTGACTCAGTCCCACACAAAGATTAATATACAAGTTAGCCAGCCTGGGAGTGGGTCCCAAGATGATAGCCTGGGTAAAGAATTGGCTGGAGAATAGGACACAGAGGGTAATAGTAAATGAGTCCACTCTGAAGAAGGAAGGTTACTAGTGGGTGCACAGGGTTCAGTGATTGGACCAGTCCTCTTCAATGTCTTTATGGCGACATTGCAGAGGGACTGGAAGGAAAAATACAGTATGTCTCTTTGCAGATGACACAAAGATCTGCAACAGAGTTGATGCACAAGGTGGGGTGGAAAGGATGAGAAGGGACTTGGCAAGGTTAGAGGAATGGTCAAATGTATGGCAGCTTAGATTTAATGCTAAGAATTGCAGGTAATGCACCTGGGAAACAAAAACCCAGGGAAGAGTACACAATGGGGGTGAGATACTAACAACAACAAAATGGAAAGGGACCTAGGGGTAGTCATATCAGATGACTTAAAGTTGGGCAAGCAATGGAAGAGGGCAGTAAGGAGGGCTGGGGATACTGGATGCACAGGAGAGGCATCACCAGTAGAAAACAGGAAGTTGTTATCCCTTTGTACAGACAGCTGGTGAGACCCCATCTGGAGTACTGTGTGCAGTTCTGGAGACCCAGTCTCCGCAAGGACATAGACAAGATGGAAGCTGTCCAGAGGAGGGCAACTAAAATGGTGCAGGGTCTGCACCAGAAGACATATGAAGAGAGAGACTAAAGGGAGCTTAATATTTATAGCCTCGAGGAAAGGGGGGACATGAGAGAAACGTTCAAGTACCTCAAGGAATCAACAAAGTCCAAGAGGGTAGCATCTTTCAAAAAAAGTTCTTGAAACAAGGGGCACAATTTGAAGATGGAGGCGGCTCAGAAGTAATATAAGGAAGTATTTTTCACAGAGGTTGTGGATGCATGGAGCGGCCTTCCGGAGGAGGTTGTGGAGTCAAAACAGTGATTGAATTCAAGCATGTATGGGACAGCCATAAGGCAATTCTAAGGGGTGGGGGTAGAGAAGTAGGCTGCTGGTTAACTAGGATCTGCAGCTTATCCATTAGGTAGGAAATGGGCAGACTGGGTGGGCCAAGCGGTCCTTACCTGCTGTCAAATTCAAATTCTATGTTTAAGGAATTTAAAGAAATGTACTGAATGAAAATGGTGGCAGTCAGTTAAACTGTTATTTCCAGCTTTAATAGTTTTGATAGAATGTTTTAAAGTGATCAAACGTTACAGTGATGTTACTTTAAAGGACATTTTCAACCCCGTAGGTCTCAAAGTGTCCCTAGTTTAAAAACACATTTTATGATTGCCAACATTCTGTAAAGATTGCTGATGTAGCTGGCAGTTTAAGTCTGACTCTTTTTCTTTAAAAGTGAAAAACAAACTGCCCACCATACTGGTGTTACCACACAGGCACAAGTTTGTTTACATTCCTTGATCAGCACCAGCTGAATTGAGCTGGCCAGTGGCACTGAGGGTTGAGGCACTGGACGCCACACTCGCACCACGCCAGCAACCCGGATTCAGGAACGAGCCTGATCGCGGGGTCGGCAGGGAGGGAAGATTGAACATCTGGAGGACTGCTCTCCTTCTTCGGGGGGTGTCCAGGGATGATGCCCAGCACCACAGTGACCTCTGGTGGTGACCAGAGTGTCCATAACACTACAGGGCTCAAGAAGAGTGTTGCAGAGCCATGGCAAGGCGTTCTCTGGCGTCATTGCCGTTGGGGCTCCGTTGTGAGAGGGGAGGGTGTAACACAAGAAAAACTCACTCCCAGAGATAGGCGGAGGCACCACCCACAGCCACACTCCACTGGCCGAACTCATCCAGCCCCTGGCCCAGCCCAGCCCAGCCCAAATTCGCAGATAGAGTGCCCTGGGAGGATAGAGGCCCCACCTCGGGAGGCTCAGAACCGAGGGCATATGGGCTGGTGCTAGAATGCTGCGGAGTTTTATTGGAGGTAGAGCTGTGTGTGAGTGGATGCCCGAGAGAGTTCTCTGGAGCTAAGCGAGCCAAAATAGAGTTAAAAGAAAAGCTCCAGCTGAATCTTTACTGGACTTGAGAACACCCACAACACAGGTTAGCCCCTCATGATGCAGTGGGAGGTTAGTAGGCTACTGCCTCATGAGTGACTGCACTGTTTGGTGTGTTTCTAATGCTCAGGAAGTATGCAGTAAGAACAGATCAAGGATTGTAAACAAAACAAGGTTGTTTATAAATATACATTAGCATGCATTTCAGCTCTACTAAACAAGGAGACAGACAAAACAAACAGCAACACCAATGAATTTTGAGAAGGTAAGCAATCATAAAATGTAGGTTTTACCTAGAAATAATATGATGAAAATAGGTTGACAGTGTTTCTTTCACGGTGGTTTGTTAACTATTGCTAAAATGTTTTATGCTACAATGTACTTCTTAAAATTTTTCAAGCAGTCCAATGCAGGCAGCTAACAGTAATTATGGCAAGTGGTACAGTTGTTGTAGAGTATGGTAATCTTGGAACATGGCTGCATGAACTGAAAGCAGGGGTCTGTAAGTTTAATGGTGGGTCACCACGGGAAGGAGAACCTGGAATGCTGTCGGACAGGCTGAGCTACTGGTTCTCTTCAAGAGGCTTGGTCAGCAGGTGGCCAGGTAGGCATTACTTAAGGGATTGGGAATGCCTTCGGTCTGATTGAGTTTTGTCCTTTGCAGGTCTGGCCAGTTGGTAGCCCAGTTGGACAGTAATTCCAGGGTAGTTTAGTGAGCCAGGTTAGTGTTTGAATGGGTAGTAATAGTTTAGGTTTGATGCGTCCAGTCTGATAGTGTTTTCAGTCTTGACTCACAGAGGACGGTGGGCATTTAAGTGGGGATAGAGTGTAAGCCCCAAATGGGCTTAACTTACGGAAGCTCTTGCTCTGTTGCTCCCTCTGTGCTTTTGGTGTTAGAAACATAGAAACATAGAAGTTGACGGCAGATAAGGACCGCAAGGCCCATCCAGTCTGCCCATTTCTTTTCTACCTTATAAATGTGCCTTCGACCTTTGCTCTGTCAGTGACCTATCTATTCATAGTCATTTGTATTGCTCCCTATGCCTATCCCATGCCTGTTTGAAGCCCTGCACTGTATTCATAGCCACCACTTCTTGTGGTAAGCCATTCCATGCATCTACCACCCTTTCTTGAAAAAAGAATTTCCTCACATTCCCCTTAATCGGCCTCCTCTAATCTCATGCTGTGTCCTCTTGTCCTGCTATTTTCTTATATTTAAACATGTTAGACTCTTTCACCTTGTTTATGTCCTTAAGGTGTTTGAATGCCTCGATCATATCACCTCTCCTCCTTTGCTCAAGGGTATACATATTGAGCTCCGTTAATCTGTCCTCATATGTCTTCTGATGCAGTCCCTACACCATTTTGGTTGCCCTTCTGGACTGCCTCAATTTGTTAATGTTCTTGTGAAGGTGTGGCCTCCAATACTGCACGCAGTACTCCAGATGGGGCCTAACCAATGTCTTGTACAGAGGTTATTACCTCCCTCTTCGACTTGTGATACCCTGCTAATACACCTAACACCCCCTAGCCTTACCTACTGCTAGAGGTCTGCTTGGATGATTTTAGGTCATCAGTGATGATGATGCCCAAGTCTCTTTCTTCCTTTGTGACTGCTAGCAACTCCTCCCAGCCTATAAGTGGCTTCCAGGGTTTCTCTCCTATGTGCATGATTTTGCACTTCTTTGCATTAAATCCAGTTGCCACTCTTCTGACCATTCTGCTAGTTTATCCAGATCTCTTCTCATTCTGCCCACCCCATCTGGATCATCTACCCTGTTGCAGATCTTGGTGTCATCTGCAAACAAACAAGCCTTACCCTCTAGTCCATCTGCAAGGTCACTAATGAAGATGTTGAATAGGACTGGCCCCAGGACTGATCCCTGAGGTACCCCACTTGTGACTTGCATCTCTTCTGACTGTATACCATTTACCACCACTCTCTGTTTTCTGCCAGTCAACCAGTTTGCCACCCAGTTGACCAACTTCTGACCCACCCGAGCCTACCCAGCTTATTTATCAATCTTCTATGTGGAACAGTGTCAAAAGCTTTGCTGAAGTCAAGGTAGAGCATCAACTGATCCCCTTGGTCCACCACTCTGGTTACCCAGTCAAAGAAATCTATGAGATTAGTTTGACAGGACCTTCCTTTTGTAAACCCATGCGTCTTGGATCCTGTGCCCTATGGATTCCAGGTGTTGCACTATCCTTTCCTTAAGTGCCTCCATAATCTTGCCCACTACTGAGGTAAGACTGAGCGGTCTGTAGTTCCGCCTCCTCCTGCTACCACTCTTGTGGGCGGGATCACATGAGCCTTCTCCAGTCTTCTGGGACCTCTCCTGTGCTCAGAGACTCACTAAACAATTCTGCTAATTGTTAGGCAGTGGCTCGGGGGCTCGGGGGATTCAGACCCATTTCAGTCCCTGAGTGGCTCTTCTCAAGGCACCAGCCTTCCTGTTTGTGATGTCCTGGCTTCTGGAGAACTGGGTCAGGCACCATGCTGGTGTTTCCATGACCCTGAGCGCATGTTGGGGAGGCATTCAGTCCTAGAGGGTTGCTGTGGCAATGGGACTACAGCCTGTAAATAATAATGGCAGCCATGTCTTTCTGGGCATGTGCAGCTGCCATAAAAAAAAAAAAAAAAAAAAAACTTAATGGAGCAGCCCTCGCTAGTCTTTGGTCAGTTTTCTGAGGTGGCCTGGCTCAGGATTCTTCATAGAGAAAGGAAAGGATAAAATACATAGTTATTAATGTAAATAGCTTTAAAGCAGTCCCGCTACTGGGCATGTGCGGCAACCTGAGCAGAAAAATTTAAATGAGCAGTAGCTCCATTTGGGGATGAGTAGTTCAGTGCCAGTTGGCACTGTGGTTAGAACACAACTGTAAATAGTTTTGGGACTACATGTACTACAGGGCATTTGGGAGCACAGTTGGTATAGCGCCTAGGTATCAGGTCCCTGACTAGACGAAGGATTTTTGTCTGTGTTGGGGAGCAAATATAAGAGAGTACTGGTGCCTTTAGGGGTTTCTGAGGGAAGAGAAGTGAAAGGAGGAGGGTTGGAGTGGGCCATCCACCCACTAGGCCACACGGTCTGGTTATTTATTATGCCTTATTGCTACCGCATAGTTAGTTGGGACAAGGACTTGGTGGCGGCCATTATTCTGAGAGCCCTGTTTGGGGCTAGCCTGCTCATCTGGTCCCTAGGAAGGACAAAAGAAAAAGTTGCTTCCTGCAAGGAGTACAGAGAAAGGACTGAGACATGAGGTGCAGGGGTATAGTAGGGGACAAGAAGTCCTGGACACCCCATGTCCTGGTCAGACCCTCTTTCTTGGTACTTTCTATTTCTGGGCTCTGTGCCCTAAAGGAGCCTGCTCTTAGGAGGCTGTGAGATGGGGCAGCCATCCCTCTGAACTTTGGATTCAAATGGACATGAAGGTAGGAGAGACCAAGAGGGTTGCCTTTGCCCGATGGGGCCAACCCTCTGAGGTTCGTGTCCGCTGAGAGCTGTGAGAGGATCTGGAGGAAGGGAAAGTGGTTTTGCTGCTGCTGTTTTCAAGGGCTTGATTCGGCCAGTAGTTTGCTGCCTGCATTTGGACTTCAGCTACCTAGGCTATAGGTAGCCACCTGAACTAACTTGATCACATTTGTATCTCCACGGTCCAGAGCACCACTAGCTTATGATGTGACCTGCACTTTCTGAAACAACAGATTTGTGATTTACTGCTCCATGGAGTAACTATTCCTTTTCGATTAATTGTTCATTAAATGGGATCCCTGTTTTCTGCAGTTTTGGTGTTTGCCTCCTATTTTCTGAAAGAACTGTTTGCTTCTCAAAAAGTTTGCCTCCACAGCCTGTTTCCGTTGTGTTCCAGGGTTGATCCCAAATAACCTGCACACCTCCATCAAGAGGAAGTCAGTGAGAGGACTGCCTGATGAAGACCATCTGCAAAGGCCTTGAGAGAAGTGGACAAGGCCAGGCAGGTGAAGAGTCAGCGGTCTTCATCTTTCCAGTGCTCCAGTTCATCCCCCAGTAGGTCTGAGGGCACCCTGATGGAGCTCATCCTTTACCAGCACCACCTGTTGGGACTCGGTACTGTTTTCCTGTTTTATTCTGGACTGTTTTCTTGGTTATACAGTGCCCTCCTACATTATACCACCTGGATAACCCCTAGACACCGGTGGGGAGGACTTACATATATTTAAAGTATTACAGTTAAGTAATGGCTCAGTGGTTATTGGAACAGTCAATTATTTACATTGGCCCTTTTTTTCTCTTTACTGTTTCAGCTTTATTCTAACAATAGGCTTCAGGATTTGGTGTAGGTGAATTCCTGTCTGTTTAACAGTGCAGCAACAGAATTTACAAAGAGCTGACAGGAAAGCTCCTGCTATTCGCCATAAGTACTCACCCACCCTTCCCTCAAACTGGCTGTTTTGACCCTTGACACAGCTGGTATCAGCAGCTCCGAGGTAGAGGCATTCTGGGCTGAAAGTGAAGATGGCATAACAAAATCCCACAAACTCCAACCACCAGACTTTGAACACATATGACCGCCCACTCTATCACTTTCTGTGACATGGTCAGACCTCCAGTACACACTGAGGCAAAGTAGTAGGCAAAGGCCTAAGAGAGAAAGAGTTGTTAGCTCTCTCTCAGAAAGGACTCTAGGTTTTGTTGCTCATTTGCACATTCTGTTAGTTGCAGTGCAGTCAGACTAACATTTGTGGGAACAGCAGTGGGGGCGGGTAACATCCAACTGGTTTTCTGCATTTAAATTGCCTGCTCTGGCACCCATCAGTGGTGGCCTGTCATTTCCTTAAATAAAGGAAACAACAGGGTAGAGCAACAGAATAAAGCAAAACAAGCATTTGACAGTGCCAAATGTTTACTTACTTATACTGTATTTACTACATATGTGTTTGGCACTGATAGTGCAGAGGTAGTAATTAACAAATTAAATACACACCGTAACGGACCAGATCAGTAAATGCCAGACTGGTCAGTCTGGCTGGACCAGCTAGACCCACCATTAAGTGGCTTATTAATCCCGACAGAAGAGGGCTCTACAGGGATTAATGCCTGGTTGAGGAGGGTTGGTCCGAGGCCGCAGGCTGGTGATTCCAACCACCAACCAGGCATTAATCCCACAGTAGAGCCCAATCTCTGAGGGAATTAATGCTCTGTAACATGGGCAATGGAAGGGGGTATTGTTGGATTGCTTTTGTGCTGTGCTCCTCCATTTTGGACCAGAACTGTCTGAAGGGTCCAATAGGGGCAGGGGGTGTCCCAAATGGAGTAACTGGCGGCCAACCAGAATTAGAGCTCTCTAGGGAGCCAGCGGACCAATGAAGATACAGATAGTAATCATGGGAAGTGAAGTCTAGACCATGGCACCTTTTCATACCACTGAGGACAAGATTAAGTGACTGACATCTGTAGCCAGCCAATGGGATTGGGTAGCGCCCAAACAGAGAAGATGGCCCCATGCTGTCAAGGGGCAGAGATGTTGTGGCTGTAGATGAGGAAGGAGCTCAGGGCTCCTGCGCTGTTGAGTGTTCACGCAGGAAGCGTGTGAAAGGCCTGAATTGGCCGCTTTAAATAGCCAGTGAGTTTTCAGACTGCATTCGCCAGGCGGCGAGCATAGAGGCTGTGTAAAAGCACAGCTACCTACCAGGCTGAACCTGTAGAGGGCTGGAGAATCTGCTGAATCACGCTCAGTCTGTCAGGAGAGTTGAAGCTGCAGTGAGACTCCCGATAGCTGTGAGTTTGGTCTGGCCATAGGAGCAGCTGCCTGGTATGGTACCCCTCTGTTATTTTCCATATAAATGGTGGAGAAGTATCTGAAGTTTCGGCTTAGCCCATGGTCAATGTGAGAGCATTTTCTTTCTGGAGTCATGAGTACTAAATCAGGGTAGCTCCCTGTTAAAGGTTCTGGCAAAGGCAAGATCTTCTGGTTACTTTGCTGACTATATTAACTGAGCCTGCTGGCTCCTCTAATCTTGTAGGAATTTAAATGCTCAGTTGTGTCAGGGCCCCAACCAGCTGCATCGAGGAACTAGCCTTTAGGGCTTGGATACCAATAGACAGTAACTATAGGTTAGGCCTGTGCACAGAGCCCTAGGTAGATATGCATATATTGTAGTGGTAAGTTAATTACCCTGATTCCCCGGTCCTTGTTATCTTCCTTAAATAAATCAGATTGCTTGTTTTGCAAAAGCACACTGGCTAGTTGTGTGTTAATGGTGAAATACTGCACAGTGAATATTGTGTAACTGTACCTTACTTTTCAGAGGTTCCCCAGAGTGAGCTGAGTGGATGGAGCAGGGGAAGTGTCTATAGGTAAGGACATGGTAACTAAACTGTGTGGGCCACTAGTGGGAAGAAAGGGGTTGCAGCTACCAGAGGCTGTGACCAAGTCAATTTTGACTGTTCTAACCCGAGCTCTGGGTGGAGGCACCTGCCAATGGATCTGGGCCGTCACCCTGTTACGGTTAAGACAGGCAGGGGTAGTAGCCTTGGGGATAGCACCCCATGGGGTTTACAAATTGGAGGCACACCGCTGGGATTAGCGCCCCTAGTGGCCGAATGGGCAAAGTGCATAACTATGGATAACCTAAAGGAGAAATTGGAAGGGACATCATGGCTAAGGTTAAGCTGGACCCTATTAAAATGATGGTACACAAATTGATGGGGTGAGGTGAAACCAAGAGCTGGCCTCTCAGAGAATTGTGTTACTACTAGATGTACCTCTGGGGACAACGACTGCTGACATTATTTCTGCCGTGGGCGTGTCAAATGTTTGGGCAAGGTAGAGGTGAAGGGCATATGGCTGACCTGCTTGATCAGACTTTGCAGGTATTACTCTTGTGTAGCATAGCCATCAACCCGAGAGGTACCTCCAGTAATCTACAGAAGGTGCCCAACTGGGGTGGAGGGTCATTCACGTTGAAGTGGGTCGGTCACCCCGGGTCTCCCCAGACTAATAGTTTCAAAGATAAGCTACTTAAATTGTTAGCTGTGGAAGGGAGGACTACCAAGAGTTATTGCAGGCTTTGGACCTTTCCAGTGAACCCACCTCGGGCTTCCTCTGGTACTTCTCCGGAGCCCCCAAGAGTTCTATCTTGGCTCCACGCCCCTAGTGGTTCCCTCATACAGCTGGATTCTTACCGAGGCTAAAACTTTTATCTGGCACAGTGCCTGTGCCTTCAGAGAAGAGATGATTTGGAGGCGTGGATGGACTATACCACTCCCCTAGTCCAGGAGTGGCAATGCTCTCAGGGAGAAATGAAAGAGACTGATGGAGAGTCTCGGGATCCGGCTCTGGAAGCCATTGGTTTTGTGGGCCACTAGCCCGAAGCTACTGCAGCAGAGTATCTTTCTGCTCTAGAGGGAGTGTCTGGGAACACAAAACTGGGAAGACTTATTATGGAAATTTAAGTCTGTTAGGAAGTGGAGGAATGAGAAGCTTTCCACCTTTGTCACTAGGGTGGAAAGGGCTTTACAGAAGGCCTATCGAAAGGGGATCACCGCTTCAGCCTTGAACCAGGTCAGGTTGGAACATGTTTTAAAGTCTGCTAGATTTTCCAGCATGATACTGTTAAAACTTAAGCTACATGATCGTGAGCTACCCACCTGAATACTGTCAATTGATGAGGAGATTAGAGAAGTAGAGACTGATGAAGAGGGGTGGGAACCCTATGTGGGGCTGTGAATTTGAGCCAAACCCTGAGTCTAATGAACCCGATGAGACCCACCCTTCAGGATGGCCTGATGTATCCCCAGAGTTACAGGGGGGGTGGGGTGGCCATTTCCTCTGACCCCAAGTAGGAAGTGAATTGAGGGCCGAGGTCAGGACTTTACGAGAACTGGTGAGGGATTTGAAGTGATCCACTACCCACCCTGTTAGGTCTGGGGAACCTGAGTTATCTAGAAACCCATGCCCTGGCCAAGGGAATCCTAGTCCCCAGAGGGCTCCCAGCAAATAAGTATCCTCACCAAATAGAGACCCCGGGACCCCAAGTTCTGTTACCACTGTGGGGAGGATGGACACTTCCAGACTGAGTGCCAGTTGCCAGAGAATTTAAGAAAGGTCAACAGCAGACTGATCACTTGGCATCGCAGGGCCCAAGTCCGACCACCGAGGAAGGGTTTTGTGACCTGAGCCAATGCCCAAGCAACTGTTAACGCTGTGCCCCCTGAGTGGTCTGATGTGGTCAGGCCCTCAATGAGAGGCCCAGTGCGTGGTAAATGGATTCCCACCGAGCTGTATTGGATAGTGGCTCTCAGGTGACCATTATGTTTCAGGACTGGTATCAGATATAGCTACCTGAGGTGCCACTACAACTCTTGGATGGTTTAAATGTATAGGGACTGAGTGACAAGGCTTATCCATATTTGGGGTATATCAGGATCTGGTTGTCATTTCCTACTACTGTGGATGGAGTGGATGAACAGGTGGAAACTTTGGCTTTAGTCTGCCCCCACTGGACTGTATGATGGGGTACCTTGTTGATTGGGACCAAACACACATGTTTGGTCAATTAGCACAAGTGTGTTCTGAAAAGCAGGTGTCCAGGACTGGCGAGCCCTGAGGATACCCGCTTTAATCCAGAAGGCCTATGAGACTCAGAGAAAGGCTAATCAGGAGGAGCCTGAAGGCCCGGTGGGTGTTGTCTGGAGGAAGGATCCGGGCCGTTGCTATTGGCCCCAAATGCCCAGTGTGTCTTGCAAGGGAGGTTCGGCTTAAAAGGATGTCAAGAATAAACTATTGATGCTGGATGTGCCTGGGAAGGAAAGTTGCCTGGAGGACTGCTGGTTAAACCCAGTATCTTGCCTGCTAGAGCCTATGCTTATGCCAGGAGAGTGATGGTTCAAGTTCATAATGTGTCTGACAAAGAGATTCAGTAAATAGAGGCTGCACCCTGGCTGGTGTGCATTGTGCGGACAGGTGGTGCTCTCTAATAGAAGGTTTGGGGAAGGATGACAGAGTCACGTCAGACTTGTTTGATTTGGTGACTCCCGTTGCCTGCTGAATGGAAAGTAAGGTCAGCAAGAACTTCCAAAGAGACCAGGTCTTTTCCTAAAAGAATAGGATGTGGGATGTGCGCGGGGCTGAACACCACATTCGACTGCATGATGAAAGGCCTTTTCGAGAGAGGTCTCGCGCTTGGCCCCTACTGATATGGAAGATGTGAGGCGGCATCTGCAAGAGATGCTTGCTGCTGGTGTGATACAAGAATCCAGGAGCCCTTATGCTTCTCCCATTGTTGTAGTAAGGAAAAAGAATGGGGTGGTTCGGATGTGTGTGGATTACGTGCCTCTGAACTGGCAGACTATCCCTGACCAGTATACCATGCTACGCAACAGGATGCCTTGGACTGTCTGAATGGCAGTAAGTGGTTCTCTGTGTTAGATCTCCACAGTGGGTACTATCAGATCCCAATGGCTCCAGAGGACCGAGAGAAGACTGTGTTCATTTGCCCCTGGGTTTCTATGGTTTATCCGGATGCCTCAGGGGATTTCAGGTGCCCCAGCTACATTTCAGCACCTGATGGAATGTGCTGTGGGGACATGAATTTGCTTGAGTGTTTGGTTTACTTAGATGATGTCATAGTGTTTGGCAGCTCGTTAGAAGAACATGAATGTCGATTGTTCAAGGTCCTGGATTGGCTGGATGATTTCATTCTTAAGCTATCTATAGACAAGTGCCAATTCTTTCAAACTTCTGTGAAGTATGTGGGCCACATAGTATCCACTGAAGGCATAGAGACTGACCCCATAAAGTGGAGGCTTTGACTACCGACCTCAGCCAAAGAATCTGAAAGAACTGCAATGGTTCCTGGGTTTTGTGGGTATTATAGGCGGTTTGTCAAAGACTATTCTCGATTAATCTGCCCCTCCTCAACCTTACTCAGGGTACCCTCCACCCACAAAAAGTATAAGAAAGTTGTGCTGTCTGAGACGGAGAAAAGTATTTTAGTCCGAATGATGTGTTTGGAAGTCACTGGACTACTGAGTGTGAGGAAGCTTTCTATGACATCATACATCCAACACCATGCCCCTGCTGGTCTATGCTGACTCGGCCAAGCCTACATTCTCCACACCAACACCAGCCTACAAGGATTGGGGGCTGTCTTGTATCAGGATCACCCAAATGGGCTGAGACCTGTAGCTTTGCCAGCAGAAGTCTGACTCCCACAGAAAAAAACTGTCCAGTGCACAAATTAGAGTTTCTGGCCCTGAAGTGGGCCATTGTTGATCAATTTCATGACTACTTAGTACGGTGCCAAGATATTGGTGAAGACTGATAACAATCCTTTGACATATGTCAGACCTCAGCCAAGTTGGATGCCACTGGCCATAGGTGGCTCTCTGCCTTGGCCACCTACGACTATGCTGTTGAGTACAGAGCCAGCCTAAACCATATAGATGCGGATGCTCTCTCTCGGAGGCCTGTGCCCCGAACTGACTGTGTTAGGTTGTCAGAACCTGGCATAAGAGCCCTTTGCCAAAAATTTGACAAGGAAGAACTGGTGTCTCCTGATACTGTGGACTGCATGGTGGATTGCTTGGGGCCATCCGAGAACTGCATACCTGCTGCTTACTGTCATTTTTCTGCATTAGACACTAGTGCACTGCCCCAATTCGACAATGATAGTCTCCAAGGGCTCAATCCAGAGACCCCATGATAAAAACAGCTTTGGAGGCTCTGCAAGCCGGAACAGGCGTGTCCCAACTGCGGTCTGCTGAATTGAGAACTGCCCTGTTATACAAAGAAGGCCCAAAATTGAAATTGAACAATGGACTGTTATACAGGAGACTGTGGACAAAGAGGGCGGATAGACTAACAACAATTGGTGTTGCCCACGCTTTGAGAACTAGTGTTGCGGTCCCTGCATGACCACATGGGGCATCTTGGCATAGATCAAACTCTTGACCTGGTACAGACTCGATTCTACTGGCCAAAATGAGTGCAGACATAGAGCAGTATGTCAAGACCTGTGGTCGCTGTTTGCAAAGAAAAGCCCTACCTCAGAGAGCTGCCCCCATGGTCAATATCACTACCAGCACCCCTATGGAGTTGGTCTGCATTGATTTTCTAAGCTTAGAGCCTGATCTGAAAACATCAGCAACATATTGGTGGTCACTGATCATTCTACCCGTATGCACAGGCTTTTCCTACTAAAGATCAGAAAGCAACCACGATGGCTAAAGTGCTTGTTGAGAACTTTGTCCATTATGGGGCCCCTCAGAGAATCCATTCCGACCAGGGAGGGACTTTGGAGCCGCCTGATTAAAGAAATGCCATCCTTGTGGGGAGTACGAAGTCAAGAACCACCCCGTATCATCCCCAGGGGATCCCCAACCTGAAAGGTTTAACCGTACATTGCTCGACATGTTGGCACACTGCAAACCTAAAGACAAGTCTAGATGGAGCCAGCAGATTAGCACCCTGGTACATGCTTATAACTGCACCAAAAGTGATGCTACTGGATTTTCCTGTACAGACTGATGTTTGGGAGAGAGGCTAGACTGCCAGTGGATGTGTGTTTCAGGGTTTTTCCTGATGGGGTGCAAGCAGAAAATCATCTACAGTATGTACAGAAGTTGAAGGCCCAATTAAACCATGCCTACCAACTGGCCCAGACCATGGCTGCTAAATGAAACCTGGCTAATAAGGAGGTATGATAAGAAAGTGAAAGCAATGGAACTGAGAGAAGGGATAGAGTGCTATTGAGGAATTTGGGACTGCATGGCAAGCACAAGATTGCTGATAGATGGCATTACCTCCCTCATATTGTTGTGGGAAAACTGGCAGATTTACCCGTATATAAAGTGTGGCCTGAAAACAATTCAAAAGCTGTGAAAACTATCACAATCATCTGCTGCCAATTGGGCAAATCTTGATAGAAGCTGAACCTCCAAATGCCCCACCTCCAGGCCTATAACTAGAGCTGCTGCCAAGAAAAGACCCAGATCACTTGATTCTTCAGCGAGCAAACTAAGAGGGCCTTCTCCAACCCCGCTGATGACGATGATTGTCAGTCTGTGTCTGAAGACAGTGAGGATAATATTGAATACTATCCCTCTTATGAACTGAGCCAACTGTTCCAGGGCAATCCCCTAATTAACTCTGGAAACAAAGTTGGGCTTTCTGGACTATCTGAGCCCCCAGCTTTGTCTCTGGAGCCAATGCTCCCAGAGGATGAAGTGAGTGGCCTCAAGCTGAGGGGTGGGGTCCTTGAGCCTGGCTGAACTGTCTGGCCTGGCTGAACTAGCTGACTTTTCTGAAGAAGGAAGTGATGTGGGGAGCAAGCCAGCGATATGCCAGAACCTGAAGAATATTTTGAGTGCCCTGATGGTTCTTTGCCAGTACCCAAACTGTCCCCAGCTGAGCCAAGTAGTGTGGGTCCTGATATAGAGGGTCCTGTCCCCGAAAGTACTATGGGCACGGGGTTCCTTTCTCCTGTAGAGGGTCCCTCTGCTAATCTAGATGAGGGGCAATGGAGTCAGGACTTGTAGCAGCTTTTAATGAGACCCCTAGGCGCACTGGCTGAGAAGTGCGGCCTGTGATAAGGTTGAGTTATGAGTCCCTGGGTCAGCCTGTGGACCTGCCTTTAAATGTAGTCCATAAAGGGTGTATGTGTCCCGAGCTCCTTGCCCAAACTAGCTTTGGGAAATGACTCCAGACTGTTAGTATTGCCCTCTGAGTATGGTACCCCTGCCCCAGTTAGCCTAAGTAGCTGATAGGAAGGCCCCCTCTTTCCAGGTGTCATGGGCAGGAAGTAATGACCTGATTTAAAAAAACCAAAAGGTGGTCTGTATGTAATATTGCATAACCAATAGTAAACTGTAAATACAGTGCCGATGTATGTAACAAAAGGGTTAATGTGCTGTCAATTTAAACTATTTTGCCTTAAAGGATTTAAGGGTAACCACTTAGCACAGACGCCAAGTTCTTTCCAGACCAGGAATGGTGTACCCCCTCATAAATGGGGTTCCTCAAAGCCTTCCGAGCTGCCTGAGCGCTCCCTGCCTAACTGGTGTCCGCGAAATGCCGTCAAAATGCGGTGTTGTGAGTGCTTCTGAGCCTCTAGTACTGTCTCTTTAAGAGTTGCCTGCTCGCAGGCTTCAGTGGGATTGGTATGGGGGGACTAGTGTTTCCCTGTTTGAGTCCCACCTGAGCTGCGGAATCACTCTCATTTGGCAGTCGCTGTATGCTGAGAGGAGCCCTTAAACCAATATAACCGTTTTGACATAATTAGCTAGCCTGTTGGTGGAATTACTGTTTGGCTAACCTGTTTTTTTTTTTTTTGCAGCTGAGACTGTGTGCTGTGCTCCTCCATTTTGGACCAGAACTGTTTGAAGGGTCCAAAGGGGCAGAGGATGTCCCAAATGGAGTAACTGGCGCCAACCAGAATTAGGGCTCTCTAGGAGCCGGCAGACCAATGAAGATACAGATAGTAATTGTGGGAAGTGAAGTCTAGACCATGGCGCCTTTTCATACCACTGAGGGCAAGATTAAGTGACTGACATCTGTAGCCAGCCAATGGGATAAGGTGCGCCCAAACAGAGAGGATAGCCCCATGCTGTCAAGGTGCAGAGGTGTTGTGGCTGTAGATGAGGAAGGAGCTCGGGGCTTCTGTGCCGTTGAGTTTTCGTGTGGAAGCGTGAAAGGCCTGAATTGGCGTTTTAAATAGTCAGTGAGTTTTGGACTGCATCCGTGAGGCAGTGATCAGAGGAAGCTGTGTAAGAGCACAGCTACCTACCAGGTTGAACCTGTAGAGGGCTGGAGAATCTGCTGAATCGTGCTCGGTCTGTCAGGAGAGTTGAAGCTGCAGTGAGACTCCTGATAGCTGTGAGGTTTGAGTCGGGGCCATAGGAGCAGCTGCCTGGTATGGTACCCCTCTGTTATTTTCCATATAAATGGTGGAGAAGTATCCCAAGTTTCCGGCTTAGCCCATGACGATGTGAGAGCATTTTCCTTCTGGAGTCGTGAGTACTAAATCAGGTAGCTCCCTGTTAAAGGTTCTTGGCAAAGGCAAGATCTTCTGGTTACTTTGCTGACTATATTAACTGAGCCTGCTGGCTCCTCTAATCTTGTAGGAATTTAAATGCTCAGTTGTGTCAGGTCCCTACCAGCTGCATCGAGGAACTAGCCTTTAGGGCTTGGGTACCTATAGACAGTAACTTATAGGTTAGGCCTGTGCACAGAGCCCTAGTGAATACATATATATTTTAGTGGTAAGCTAATGACCCTGTTTCCCCGGTCCTTGTTATCTTCCCTTAAATAAATCAGATTGCTTGTTTTGCAAAAGCACACTGGCTAGTTTTTGTGTTAAATGGTGAAATACTGCACAGTGAATATTGTGTAACTGTACCTTACTTTTCAGAAGTCCCAGAGTGAGCTGAGTGGATCAGGCTGGGGGTAAGTAGCTATAATGAGAACATGGTAACTGAACTGTGTGGGCCACTAGTGGGAAGAAAGTGGGGTTGCAGCTACCCAGAAGGCTGTGACCAAGTCAATCTTGACTGTTCTAACCCCGACCTCTGGGTGGAGGCACCCCAAGCGGATCTGGGCCCCTCACCTGTTACGGTTAAGGCAGGCAGGGGTAGTAGCCCTGGGATAGCGCCCCTGAGGTTATACTCAGAAGGACATTTATTCATATGGTGGTGTTTCTGTTGACAAATGTTACAAGGTTTGTGATTGCAAGGAACAAGATGGTTAGTCGAATTCTGTGTTTCATTTAAAAACTATGCGTGCAAATCTTTTTTTAACTTTCGTTCTGTGGTGTTATCTGTATCTCCATTGCTAATGTAACAATGCCACAGTACCTGCTTTTACATATTTTGTGCTGCTCGGTGACTGCGGACGTTGCTTTTCTCCAGCACACTACTGCGCAGGACACTGGTATGTAGTTTGCCAACATTGCAAATACATCGACCTACTGATGCATGGTCCATGCCATATCGATGCTTTTACCTACATTTCTCTGTTTCATCTGTCTGGGTCACTATTTGTGCCACCGCTCATACTAAACTTTGCTCATGGGGTGGGGGCCACCCTCATATACAGCTGTGCCTACAGCTGTATTTTCATACTTCCTCTGATGCCAGCAAATATTTCTGGCTCCACTGATGTTCACTGGCTGTGTTAGGAGAGCAGGAGCATGGTTAATGCAGTGGGAGTGGGCATTACTGTGGCATTAATGCCCTTTCGGGAAGTGATCACATGTTGTCTTTCCACCTATCGGTGTGCCTCGTTTTGACTTGGGATTAATAACCATGTTACAAGTTACGCTTATTTTGCCGGTCTGGCCTATCTGGCTGGACAGGCCAGTCTGTCTTTACCAGAATAGTTTGGTCCAGTTCCAGCAGTCTAGTTTTCACCCAGTTCACTGTTGCTGTTTCAGTTTCCCATCAGTGATGACTGGCAGGCCTTTTCATAGTCTGCTGCTGCTAGTTGTTTACTTGAGCATTGTAAAGGAATAGTGCTAAAATTAGCAGGTAGAAAATGTTTAATTTTTAAAGTAGCCAGTTGGTGCTTTCTATTCTCAAGGCTTTTTTTCTTTGCTCATTAAACAGTTTTATCTGGTAGTATTAGGTGGGATGATATAAAGAGCAGCACTTTAGCTGGAGAATGGCATGCAGTATATATATGGGATATGTGATGAGCTAATGAAAGATACCAGAAATATCACGTTGAGTTGTTCCTGACCTCTGACCTAACAACTGTCAAAGCCACAGGTGAGGTCAGAAGAGTTCAAATACAATGAAGGAAGATATTTCTAATATTGAACATTAACTTGCATCATATTTGATGAATATACAACAGGACCTGAAAGTTTCATAAAAAGCTGTAAAAAAGTAATTTTTCACTCACCATTTTATGCTCATTTCTGTGAACGGAATGTCTCTAAAGAATGTGTGAAGTAATGGTTGTCAAAGTAGCATTGTTATGAGGTAATGTGGTATGTCCTGTTGCTATTGGACAATTATCAATAGGCCAATTGTGATGCAGCTAAGTGGTGATACCCTGGTACCTAACAGATGATATCTTGATATCTTGAAACTCAGCAAAAAGATATCATGAGTTATCTTTATAAATGTACCCACACCTGTTGTATACTGTACATAGGGATTATCTCATCAGGTAACTGCAGATTTGCATCTGGCTTGGAATGTCGTTGTTATTGCACATGTGCAAAGTGGTGCAACCACAAGTCCACAGTGGCAATAACATTATTTCAAACCAGATAATGTGGATATTTGAAGCTACCACATGGGATCATCAAGTAAAACATGGGAGTTCCTTCTTTTGTGTGTGTGTCTCTTGCAGTTAAAAACACATGTTGTATTATGTAAATGGGTTATCTCTTTACAGATTTTCTTTCTTTTCCGCTTTATTAATAAGACAAGCTGAGTCATTTACTTTTAAAGTGACAGCACCACTGTTTGATGTGCTGCTCACAGGAAGCCAGTTTCTGTGAAAGCATGGATTGTGGCTATTATGCAAATAAGACAGCTACTTTGCAAACAACATGTCATTTGCACAGTAGCTATGCCTCAGTAAAAATAACAACCTTTATCTTGCAAATGTATTTGCACTCCCATAGTATAAATTGATATTCCTCCTGATAATCTCATTGGCATTGAGACCACTTGTTGTGACATCACAGGTAGTAGATCTTACAACAGGTGATTGGCTCTTCTTGGTTAGTTGTAATGCCACAGACCATCAGGGCATAGGGCTGATGCTGTAGGAGAAGGACCAAAGCTAGCTATGTTAGCCTCCAGGTGAGGACTGTTACACATATCACATTAAGTATTGTCTGGTAGAAAATCTTTAAATTATCAAATGGGAAAGCAGAAAAATACTTCAGATCTGTGCCCCACCCAACACCCATTCTGCCTTAGGAATGGCCTCCCACCATGCAACATACATACATACTGCCCCTAGAACAGTCTGATGACCCCCCATGGAATGCCCACCATGCTCTGGAATGGCCTGCCGCCCTCCACGGAACTCCAACCTTTCTCCAAAACAGTCTATCGCCCTAACAGATGCACACCCTCCCTGAAATAGCCTCCCACCTTCCATGGAACTCCCACACTGCACTCAGAATGGTCTGCTAGCCCTCACAGAATGCCCACTCTGCCCCTGGAATGGCCTCCCACTCCCATTGAATGCCCACCCTGAACCTGGGTTGGTCTCCTCTACCCTTGGCCCCTGATAGTCCCCCATCTTTCTGCCACAGCAGAAATACCCCACCAGCCTAACTGCCACAGCCAGAACATCCTCGACCTACTGTACCTGTCTCAGCTGAAATTATACCAAAATGGTCTCCCATCTCTCGCCCACTGCCAGAACCCCACCCAGACCCCTCACCTTCCTGCTCATGCTAGAACCCCTCCTGAACTGCCTTCCCCAAGTGGAACACTCCTCAATCTATCAGTCTAAACTGGAACATTCCACTGACATACCTGCCTCCACTAGAAAGATACTAGAATGGCTTCCCTACACTTGGACCAATCTGACCAATCAGACCACTCCATTTACCTGATCCTGTCAGGTACATCCCCAACTCATTCTAGCCCCAGCCAGAATATCCCTGTATGCCTTCACAGAAACACAGCCAACCTACAAACCCCAGCAGGAACATCCCCAACCTCTCTTCCCCAGCTAAAATTCCCAAACCTGCCCCAAGAACAACCTCTTAGCCCTAATAGAAGATCATCCTGCCCCACAGAATAGCATATTTCACCCATGGAATGCCCACCTTGCACCCAAAATGTCCTCCCTCTGAAATGAAATGCCCACTTTGACCACCAAATGGCCTCCCCTATCAGGAGAATGGTCTTCCTCCACCAGCAGAATAACTACCCTGCCACCAGAATGACCTCATCCCCCATGGAACCACTACCGTGCATCCGAATGACTTTCTTCCCCTATGAATAGCACTGCACACCCATTAGAAGTGCACATGAGATGAGAGCACAGCTGGCCTGGGGGACACATTCGGACAGGTGACAGACAGTGCACTCTGACTGGAGCATGCTGCCTTTCTGAATATGGAGCTGTGCAACACAGCACACAGTGATTATGCACAGTGCTAACACAGCACACAGTGATTATGCACAGTGCTAACACAGCGCACAGTGATTATGCACGGTGCTAACACAGCACACAGTGATTATGCACGGTGCTAACACAGCACACAGTGATTATGCAGTGCTAACACAGCCACAGTGATTATGCACAGTGCTAACACAGCACACAGTGATTATGCACAGTGCTAACACAGCACTTGCAGGACAGTGGCTCATAGGAGCAAAGGGAGACAGTGCATCACAAATGGGATAGTGCCCTTGGCTCTGTGAGCCATTTTGGCAGCCAGCATTAGCAGCTCCACATAATGCTGCTGCCTATGACTGTGTGGAAGCACTGTGTGCAGCTGTGGCCACTTTCCCACACCCATAGTATGTCCAGTCCTTCTACTGTGGCTATACTAACATCCCTGGCAGTCTAGTGTCCACCCAACCCCCAGTCGGACTCATAACCTCCTGCTATGGCTATACCCTCATTTCTGGCAGTCTACAACTCCCCCAACTGCTGATCACAGATCCATTCCTTCTCCTATAGCTATATCCTCATCCCAGGCAGTCCATTACTCCCCAGTCCTCTTCCTACTATAGCTATATCTTTATAGCTGGTAGTCTAGTATGTTCACTTTCCAATCTCAAGTACAATCCCCTCCCCATCCCTTACTCAGCACCCTCCTCACCCATCCCACCTAATGGCACCCCTCTCCCTGAAGTGCATGACTCAATGGCTGCCTCTTCCCAGAGATGGTGAGCAGCACAGTACCTCCATTTACTACCTCAGCCAGCTGCTGTCTGAGTAACCAGGAACAAGTGTGCACCTACTGTAGAAACAGACATCTCTACACTCACTCCCTGTCACTTAGATGGCATCCAGACGAAGTGGTAAGCAGAGAGCAAGTGCCAGTCACCATCTCCGCAGGAGACAGCAGTTGATCTGTACAACCCAGGGTGAGGGAGGTGTCAATGGGGCACCTTTGGGGCTGGGAGGTGCTGACTGGGCATCAGACCTGAGATTAGAGGGTGGGTGCCTCTAGCCTCAGGGATGAGTTTATAGCCACAGTAGCAGAGCTGAACCTGTGATTGGGGCACAGGGTTATAACGTCAAGGAAAAAATGTGCACATCAACAATGCTACATGCAAATAAGCATGTGGCAAAATAAAAAACCAACACAAGACACTGACCAGTACAGCAATGCGCACATCAGAACAATATCTTTGTTTTGCAGGGCTCCACCCCACACCCCGGACTTATTATAATCAACTCTAGGGGTAGTGGACTTGGGGTAAAGGAATCCCTGGAGTGGGAAAACTTTTTTTTAAGTAATATGCCACAATACAGTGGGACCTTGGCAGAAGCAAACCACAGCCCAAGATCCCTGACATTACCGGAGACAGGTGCTCTAGCCACTCCACCATGGGAGCAGCTTGACCAGGCACCACCTCGGCAGCATTATTCACATTACTGCATGGCACTGTACAGCGACAGGGTAGCGTTTCTTACCACGCTATAAAACCCCTGTTGCTGTATACCCATTTGGAGCTATTCCATGCATGGTATATTTTTATGTCGAGTTTCATCCACGCTATAATAACTCAGAACTGTGATGGGCACTAAAAGGCAACAGAAGAGGTTATAGTCATTGGTAGAAGGATTTGACTGGCAATCAGGGTGGGAAACAGTGACGAAACTGACAGCCCATGCTGTCAGTCCTCTACCTGGTGCTCAGTTGAAGGGGAGCAACTCCAACCACTGTGAGCTTGATGAGGGTAGGGGCTTGAATGCTTAAACAGCACTGAGACAGTGGCTGTTTAGGACATTCAAAACCACCAAATATATCACTGTGCCCTGTATGCAACAGGATCCCTGATTTCCATGAGCACAACAGCATATTATATGCACATTTGCTATCAGCTTAGGGTCAGGATAGTTGAATATGGCCCCAGCCCTCTCCAACCAAATAATCCCAGGTTAGCATATTACAACATATGTAAAATATGCTAACCTTCTGCAAATGGGGGCCCACATCTCCTAAATGTGATAAGGATGTTGGCTATAATTAGAAAGCCATGCTAGAAAATATGTGCTTGGATTTAATAGAAAACATCAAAAACTGTAGATCTGGTAGAACACCATGAACAGTTTAATGCAGCCTTTGATTGACAACATTTTATTCACAAAAAGACATTACTTGACAGTCAAAAGCATTATTCAGATGCTTGGCTTGGTTGAACTACAGCCATTACATATCGACCCCTGTCCCTGTCAGGCACATTAGGATTGGGATGTACTGTATAACTGATTTTTAGTATACCAACACCACCACCCAAAACCCCACAAGGTTTCATTTGCTTATGGAGAAAGTGGTATACCATGTACAGAGGCGACCGTGATTGGCGCTTACAAAAGAGACTCAATCATGGTGCCTGTGTACAGGGCTACCTGGCAGGGTAGTGAGCTGATACCGGGTGGGTGAGTAGGGTGAATAGATGTACGTGCATATATATGCAAGGGGAGGGAGGAAGGGGAGGAAGGTATGTGGGAGGGGTGTGGCAGGCAGCTGCTGAGCTGGACCGCTAGTATGGTGAGATGGGTGGTCGCTTGGGAGGTGCAGGGTTGGTCTGGCACGGCACATTTTTAATTTTTTTTGCTGGCGGGCAGCTTTGTATTTTCAAGTTTTCACCCCACCCAACATGCATCCCTCTGGAGTTGAGAATCCATTAGTAGGGGTGCAGGGGAACAACCTCCTGCATTAAAAAACACCCGTAGGTCTTGGGCAACCTCTTCATCCTCGTTGTGAGTGTACATCACCAAAATTCATTTTGGTGATGTACACTCACTATTATGACATGGAACCAGAGAAAGTAGAACTTAATTTTAAATTTGAGCATGGTAAACCATGCAATGGTAATAATGGAACACTTGGTTAATCAACACATTGATACATCCAGGTATCATGATCAGCCTTGGTGTATCTGGTAAGGGCTATAACTATAGTATAAGGCTTCTTTTTAAAAAAAACTGCTGTTATTAGAAACTGAATGTCCCAATGCCTCGCTTCCAAAATTAGGCTTTTGCATTGAAAAAAATATATATTTTAAAGCATTCTGACTCACTAAATTTTACTTCAGTAAGACAAGTGATGAGCCAACTTGGCTGGTGTACATGTACCATGTTCTGGTAAACTGTGGCTCAGCACTGCTCCTTTGTATGCTTTTAAATACAAGTTAGCAGTGTAGATGCATTGCAGTGCATAGATGCACTGTAACAAGAGATATGCCCATAGCACCCACCATGCTGTCTGATCATGGGTCTTTGAAAAGCAAATTTTAGTATGTCAGAAAGTTTAAAAAGTACACTCGAAAAGCCTAAGGGGGTGGGGTGGGCTAAAATGACAGCTCTCCTTTAACAGGTATGAAATATTTGTAAGACTGCTTAATAAGTATTTGATAAATAGTTCTGAGGCCTTTAGGTATGAGCTAAGCCATGCTTAAAGTAAACAGCTAATAAGCATTTCCTTGACACTTCAATAATAAGCAGTATCTCATTTACATAACTCGGCATATACATGTGATTATTATAAAGTAGTTGACAAATACTAACGTCTACGAATATATGCAGAATGCTTAAAATGTTTAACACATGCTCAACAGCTTGACAACGGGGCACTTTAAATGCTTCTCAACGTCTTTAAAAAATGGGCTTTTATAAGTAGCTGAAGTACTTCTCAAATGCTTAAAAAATGCATTCTTTTGCCTTGGATCTGCCCAGTTAGTTTGTTTTTACTGATCTGGTCCAGTATGGTTTTGGCTACTTAGGTTTCACTCAAGTCCTGGCTCTTGCCCAGTTTAACCCATGCACTCATGTTGGGGTACAATGGTCAATGGGATATCGTTGGGGCCTCATGATGCTCCAATTGGCTACTGGATCAGTCATTGACATCTTAGAAATGACCGCTCCATCTGCTAACTGACACTGTGTGACACATGGCTCATGCCACTCTTCTCAAAACCTGTAAAAAACAGTTATTACAGCCAGTCCACTGGAGGAGCAGTAGCGCTTTCCTCCCCATGCTGGTGACCCGTATCGGGAACAGAGAAGCATAGCTCAGTGGGCTGTTCAGGTGATGAAGGATCAAGCGCCTCATGGCAGCTCTCCTTCCTTGGGGAAGAAGGACACCAGGCCCGCTGCAGAAACTGACATCTGGTGGAGGCTAGATGGCAGTGCAGCAGAGGGCACTAGGAGCAGGGCAAGCAGGACATGCTTGCACATTTCTGCTACAGCCTAGGGCAAAATGTGGGGAAAAGATATAAGGCTGCCCATATTGGCACCTCAGGCTCTCCCATGACTGTCATGTCAGCCACCCACCCATCACGAGGTCTGAGCAAGTGGTGGATAACAAGTAAGTCCATGCGAAGGTTGATGACAGGGCTGGGGGGTCTTTAAGCAGACCGGAGGAGAAAAATTATATTGATTGAAAACAAAGTTATTGAATAGACTTACATCCCCAATAGCAACCTCACAGCCAATGATTTCCTTGGATGAAGGACCAGATGGAGGGCCACCCATCCTCCAATTAGTTGTTAATTCCTGGAAAATTACCGGCTTCTCAGACATTATTGCTTAACTGTATGCAGTGGGGCAAACTGGACCTAGTTCTTTGCCAGCCTAGCACTATGTTATTATGAGTTTATCTTAAACTGTACACAGGTGGTATATGTACTTCTGAGAAATGAGGGATTTGCTTCATGGTGCGTCAAATTAAAAGGTACTATATTACACCCTACTGAACTCATGCTGGCAAGACACTGTAGTGTAAGTTATCGCAATATAATTGATGGGTCTCCCTTTTCTCCATAGGAAACCATGCCATAATTTGCTGTAATGAAGGAGTGTTATATGGCAAACACACACACAGTTTCCCTCACTCTGTGCATGCTCCTGCCACAGTTCCTCGCTTCCCGACCGCTCACCTGCACTCCTTCTGCCCACAAAGTGAACCACCATTAGAACTTGGTGGTAAGTCATTTCAAAAAATAAAATCAGCTCATTTCCAAAACAAGGAGATAAAAATATCTTATAACATTTTGATAATGCAGGTCAAGACAAATGTACAGACTGGCCGAAAATAGAACCGGAACACAGCTGCACCAGACGCCTACTATTTTATATAAATGCTGTAGCCAAAAAGGAAGACCCAGCAATAATATAAAATAAAATGTGGGATAGTATGTGTAAACTCAAAGTTTACACACATCTCAGTGTTAGATGCTTTAATAAACCCCGAGCTTCCGCTCGTTGGTTCATGTACCATCTAACACCTCGGGGTGTAAACTTCTCATTACACACCACCCATATTTTATTCTTTTCTTATTACTGTACTACCACTTTTATGAACACTTCCCCAATCCCAACTCTCCAACTCACTAGCAGGTCAGTGTTTGCAGGTACTGGGTGAATATAGTACGTACAGAACCGTGCATGGAATCTGACGTAGAACATTTAGCATGGTGTAGTAGGGTACAAAACCAGCAAAGCTTAAATGCTGCATGTGATTTTGTACCCTATAGTGCATGGGTGCTTGGAAGGAGTGATGCAGAGATCAAGACCTCTGTTGGGAGGAGGTCCACTGAGCTGCTGCCGTGGATCAATGGAATGAGCCACAGCAATGCAGTGTAGCTATGCATCTGTGGACCAGGGCTCTAATCCTGATCCCAGACTTTTGTGAAACCGCATTGTGCGGTTTATGTTTCTCCCCGTCGGTGTTTCCCCTCATCTCCGTGTGGAACCCCTTCCCTCGGGTTGATTATATTATGGGGGTTTGGGGGCCGAGACCCCATGTAACGGAGTGTGGGGATGGTGCCCCTGCAGAAAACAAATAATCTAATGGATTTTGTTCACCGAACTGTGTTTTAGGCATTTTCTTACAGCGGCAGCAATGTATCCGGTGTATTTACAGTGCGTACATTGCTGCACTGTTTTGGTATACAGCAACATGACTCCGTGCCGTGTTCATGCTAAACAAATTCTTCAGAGTAATTTTCTTTATTGTACTTTTCAGAGTTGCTCTCAGGATAGTGCTTTTCATTTTAGGATTTACATGAAGGAGCTGTTAAAGATAACTCTGCGGCCCTCTCACCACTGCTGAAGCAACTGAAATCTGCTTGAAATCCACTGCCCTTAAGCCTTGGAGTGCATCCCTGTGACATCTAAACTTGCAATGGTAAGGAAGGCAGTTGGGAAAAGTGCAACAGATTGTTTGTAATGAATGGTTCTATAGTAACAACTACAACTTCGTGGTGCTGTCCATGATGGACTGTTTGGGATGTGCACCAGGGATGTTTTTTAATTATCACTTTGCGGTCAGGGATTTTAGTTTATTATTTCTGCGGCTGTCACTGCTGACACTTCTGTCTCAGGAGTACCTTTGCTACAGATTTTAACATTATGCAGGTGAAAAACTGCACCTTTCGCCAGGCTGCATCTCATCCCAACTAACACCAGTTTAGGCCCGTTTAGGTTTTGGGATAAAATTATGCTTCACAAGTTAATCTCGAGCACAAATCAGGATAATGTAAAATGGTAATATCAACTACATTGCTGTCATGGTCAAAATATTAACAAAAGCTTGAGAAGTCACCCTCAACAGGGTCATAAAGCAGATCAGCTGTTTGCTGATGGGCTTCATGCAAATCACGAACTACACAAGTTTCCACCCAGCAAGCAGTAGCAGTGTCATGGTTAGAGAGTCTGGTCATTGGTCTGCACTGCTGAGCCCATTGCAGCTTGAGCTGCAATGGGCTCTACTGTTCACCCTCTTAAATGTCTTTCATTGTAAAACATATTTCTTGCAAGTGAAAGCAAACATAAAAATTCTGGCAGAGCCACTATGGCTGCAAATGCATTAATTAGATAAGGGTGTTTCATGGCTTGAACATAAACATGAATTGCATTTAGTAAGGCCTATGATACCAATTGCATATGACTTGTGAACAAGCTGGGCAGCCTGAGAGTGGGTCACAAGGTGGTAAACTGGGTTAGGAACTGGTTGAATGATAAAAGATAGAGAGTCATGGTAAATGGTGCTCAATGTAAGGAAGGAGTGTGACCAGCAGGGTGCCACAGGGACCAGTCCTGGGCCCAGTCCTGTTTAATGCCTTCATAAGTGAAATTGTGGAGGGCTAGGGGAAAGTGTGCCTCTTTGCGAATGACACTAAGATCTGCAACAGGGTGGACACTCCGGGAAGGGTGGAAAAAATGAGAAGGACCAGGTAAACTAGACGAATGGTCCCAAGTGTGGCAGCTGAGATTTAATGCAAAAAAAAGTGCAAAATCATGCATTTGGGTTGTAGGAACTAAGGGGAGGATTACGGGGAGGGTTGATGGTCACCAAACAGGAAAGGGATTTGGAGGTAATCATACTGGATGACCTAAAGGTGGCTAAACAATGTACCAAGGCTATGGGAGAGCCAGTGGGATGCTGGGGTGCATAGGGAGAGTATCACCAGCAGAAGGAAGGAGGTGGTGATGCCACTGTGCAGATCACTGGTGAGGTCTCATTTGGAATATGGTGTCCAGTTCTGGGCTGCATTTCTGTAAGGATGTAGACAGAGTGGAGTCAGTAAAGAAGGGCAACAAAGATGGTGCAGTGCCTGCACCAAAAGTCATATTTGGAGAGACTGGGAGACCTCAATATATATATCCTGGAGAAGAGAAGAGACAGGGGTGATATGGAGAAACCTTCAAATATCTAAAAGGCATAAATAGGGTGCTGGAGGTAGCATCTTTCAGAAAATGAGATGTCCAGGAACCAGAGGCATGACATGAGGTTGGAAGGGGTGAGACAAAGGGGTACTGTGAGAAAGTAGTTCTTCACAGAAAGGGCAGTGGAACCTCTAGAGACTTCACAAGTCAGTTTCATTATGAAAGAGAAAATAACACAATTGACACATTTCACATAATACTATTATACACTATAAAAATATAGGATGAGCAACTTTATGCATAGCCAATGTTCAAGTTCAAGTTTATTGTTCGGCATTTTATGCCATTACAAATCAAGACATAAATAACAAGTTAAAAATCATTTCAAAATGACATATTATAAAACAATTCTCAATATGAGAGTACATTGACAGTACATAAGATCATATGCTATCAAATTGTCACAAACCCATTACGATTGAGTTTTCACTTTTAAATCCATTTACCGTATGACTTTCTTATTTTTATTCTAATTTAAATTATGCCTACAACATATATAATGTTTTGTCACCATCAATTGCACAGTGTCACATTCTTTAACATAAGTGATGTTTTAAATGGAGCATTTAAGTTCCATATATCTTAAGAGGGAGGCCACAGGATAAGCACTTCCTTTTCTGTGTTTTAATAGAAAATTCAGTATATGGGTTGTTTGATATATACGTTTTGGGTAGACCACCCAAAGAAGTTCTCATTTTATTATATAGAGGACACTTAATACACATTTACAATTAGTATCCATGTTTTGTTTTTCTCAAATTTTCCTCTCTAACGTTACTAATGAAACATTCAAATCGAAATCTAGTAACTGCTTTCCTATGACTAGGATTTTGTAATATTTCCAAATATGATTCGAATTCATGAGAGGTTTTATTTTCAGCTAGCCATGGGCACACTTTTGACAACCTAGAAAACTCTAAATCCTTTGTATATATACATTAATTATCCTATTATTGATTTCTTCTTTTATTTGGACTGGTGAAAATCTTAAACTATCTGTTATGATTGACATTAGACCTAATGGTTTGATGATTTCTTCTACCACTTGCATACAGGGAAGGATTTATAAGAATAACAATTTGTTAAGCCTTCCTTTAAACAAATCCTAGAAGTCTATTCTGACTCATTCTGAAGACTTTTAACCAATAGTTTACCAGCCTTTGCTGGATATAGCACTCAATTAAAACCCTATCCAATTCCGCTCTAACTAACGAAGATGGTGCAGAAATTGGAAGTCCAACATCTTCTTATAAAGTTTGTTCAAAGTTGAGTCAAGTCCCCTTTTATTGCTATAATTAATTCCCCAGATCTCAGCTCCATAAAGGAGTTGTGACCTGACTTTAGCATCAATAGCCATCAGGTTCCCTTTGATAGAGTTCTCACCAAACCTTGAAAAAAAGACAAGATAGTAGGGACAAATTTCTTTGCATTTACTTAATCTCTCTCTGGTGTTTGTTCCAATTCCTTGTTTACTAAAGTTATACCTAGATAACAACAACTCTTTATTTCTTCTATTTTTTATGATCTATATAATATTTATATTTATTCTTATTGTCACCAAATACCAATATCTTGTTTTTTATAATTTATCTGAAAATCTGCACTAACATAGTTCATATGAAAATTATCCAGACTTCTCAAAAGACCTAAATGACTAGTTGATAACAAAACTACATCATCGGCATAAGCTAAATAGGGTAATGCCCTTTGATCGATTATAGGAAGATGAAATTCTTCATTGTACATTTTATTCAGCACAGTACAGAATAAATTAAACAATTGTGGTGCTAATGAACAACCCTGTTTAACTCCTATATTTGAGTTAAACCAGTTACTAGTTTCACCTCTATTGTTATACCTGATACTTTCATAGTTATCCTGATGCATTAGCCTTATTATTTCCAGTAATGGGGATCTACTCCAAAATCTAAAAGTCATTCCCAAAGCAAATTTCTATTTACTTTATCAAATGCTGATTTAAGATCTATAACGCACAGTATAATTTTTGTTTTTAACTACTTTATATTTATGGACTAAATGTGCCAAGACAAAATCTGATCAATTGTTGAATAATTATGTCTAAATCCAAGCATGCGTCATCAATTATATTATTAGACTCTGCCCATAAATATAGCCTTCTATTAATAATTTTGGTAAATACTTTCCTATAGTGTCGAGTAAACTTATTGGCCTGTAACAACTTGGGTCATTTCTATCACCCTTCTTAAAGATGGGGACTATAATACTTAAATTCAACTATTTGGAAATAGTCCAGTTGTCCACACATAATTATATAATTTATGAAGAAATGGAATCCAGTATTGTTTAGTCCTCATTACAACATCCAAAGGTACCCCATCCGGTCCTGGTGCCTTTCTTTTTTAAACGAATCCAACGCATTTTCTATCTCCATTATAGTTATCTCATTGGATGGTCTATATTTTCATTCACTAATCTTTGATTGAGTCATTTTAGGATATAATCAGGATCATCCTGCAAAAATTGTTTAAAATAAATTTCCCAACTACTGGGTTCAATGTGCACCTCAACTTTATCAAAAGTTTTAGTTCCAAATCTGACAATTTGCCAGAATAGTTTATTATCCTTTAGTTGAACCGCCTTTTTAATTCCATCCACAATTGTTTGGTATAATTCCTTTTATTTTGACTAACACCAGTTTATAAGTTCTTCTTATTTGATTCATTTTTTATTATTCTCTTTATCCAGATATTGTTTTAATAGTCTAAATTCTTTGTTAATGAGTTTTCTAGCTTGTTTACATTCTGTATTATACCACGTTGTCCTTTTTTCTTTTTGTTTCCTTCATTATTGTATGGGCTATAGCATTTATAATAATATTATAATCAGATATTATTTGATTAGTACTCACCTTACCTACTGACTCTGAAAGTCTTTTAAGATGCCTGCATTTTGTAAGACCTCTTCAAAGTTTAGTGCTTCAATCATGTCCCTCAATGCTATTCTTTCTTAACTGAATCATTAATGGTTCATATTTAGTGGGTTTGATAATACAGTTTCCTAATTAAACTAAATTCAACCCTAAATGTTGACTCTCAGGTCTTGAATTCAAATACAATGAATAACACTGATCAATTAAATTAAGATCTACCCAAACAAAATCGATAGTTGATGAGCCATTACTCCCCTAAATGAATATTCACCCTCTGAATCCTGTTGTATCCTTCCATTCAATAGACACAGATTCCTGTCCATCATTAACCTGTAACTCAATTCCACATTTATTTATTACCATATCTTTTGCATTCCTTATCATCCAGACTCCTAAATTATCTCTTAAGGACAAAACCTCCTCTACATCTTCATTACAGGCCCTTAAATTTCCTAATCTTGCATTAAAATCGCCCATAATTAGCAATCCACATTCAGAAATCATTTTGAATATTTACCACTACTTCATTAAGAGACAAGAATAAGTCTGGATCACTATATTTGCTCCTAACGGGATTGTGATAGACATTAATTATAAACCACAAATTCTTATCTCTATCTATTATTTTAACTACCTGAAGACCATTACTATTACTGCTTAATTCTTCAATTTTATATCAATGTCAAATTTAATAAAAATAGTTAGCCCTCAGAGCCCATTCCAAATTTCAAATTTTCTGATTCGACTAGCCAATTTGTTATAAGATTGAAACCCATCCAAATATACATTAGAAAGTGCCCATGTTTCTTGCACACAAATAATATCAAATAAATTCAAATATTGAATAGTTTCTGGATCCCCAACTTCTCCCCAAGTCCTGCCATATTCCAAGACAGAATCTTAAATATAGACAAATCTGATTTATTAAAATCAGGTATGAGTGAAAAATTGGTAGTTAATCCCTGTGACCTCCCTCTAACAAGATCTATTTGTCATTGATTCAATGAAGATAACAGTTCATATCTATTGACTGTCTCAACCATAAACTCCCAACATTTTCCCTTGTGCTGTGTAAATAAAAGGAGTCATCTATCTTGCCTCTGATGTTTTCAATACAAAAGTGAATACCTAATTGATCCAGAATAAACTATTTCCTGCTTAACTCTCTCACCAAATTATCTTGTTTAACCTTAAAAACAACCTGTCCAACATATTTTAACTTCTTAACACTATCAATTTCAGAATTATCAACAGGAGTTTCCAGGTAAAGACTTAAAAAGTCTATTAATTTATTTTTAATTGAATTTATCCTCTTTATACCATTGTTTTAGTCCAAAATAGAGACCAATGTGTCCTGCTGAATTGCTGCATGTCCTTTAGCAATATAGAATTCAGGAAACAGATCATTCATGGTCAATAAATCCCAACATTAATTCCCATTGTGTTAAGTTCCTTGGTTTTTACCAATTGCCTTTAAAAGATGATATTGATCAGAAACCAGCAAGACCAATTCCAAAGTTGAAATTGGTCTAACTATACTAATATAATGTTTGACTAAAATACATCCATCCAATAAAGTTGTTATCAGATTACTCAATAAATCCATTAACTTTTCCTGAGTTTCTTGTGGGATACATGACACATTGAATAATGGTAACACAAAATCACTTCCTAAAGATTTTAACAAAAATTTGTAAAACATTTGTTATCTTCTTGATACACACTATCCTGTCTATCCACAGCACCAAGTTCTTGTGTTATATCATCTCTCTTATTTACTAATACAGGTGTTTTATTTCCAGTTTCCTTCCTATCTTACTTGTCCCTGATTTATCCTGCATCTTCAAACTAATCCTCTTTTTAAAATTGCTTTTACTTATTTTCCCTTTTTGTCCCTGATGTTCAATTAAACCTGAACTAAGGCTTATAGCATTTAAAGATAAGGGAATAGTATCAGATTTTGTTTGATTTATAATTACTTTAGGAGGTCCTTTAAATTTTATTAAGGCTTCATTGCTTTTCTTTTCACCTTTCTCCTTTTTGCTTTAATTCCTTCAATCCCTACCCAATCCCTTTAATGCTCTTACATTTACACTTACTCTTACGTTTACATCTACATTTACCTTTGTTGACCTTAAGAATCTCTCCAAGTCCTTCTTGCTTCTCCCTTTCCCATAAAACAGGAAACTTCTCTGCTATTTCTCTACAAATACTTGTATCTCTTATATCTTTATTAGGTAACATTATACACTCAGGACCATTACTAATAGTTGTCTGCATCAGAATGATATCATTCTGCTTTGAAGAATTGTTAAATCCAAAATCATAGGACTCTGATTAGTTTCCTGATAAAATTGATCACTGCAACCGGGGTTGTCCCAAGGAGATGTTTTTGCACTTTGATCTAAAATTTAATTTTCTCCAATATATTGAGTAGGCATAGTCTTTCCCTCATCTTCCTCCACAAATCTTCCCATCAATCTAACTTATCCTTGTTTTCCAGACACAACCCTTTAATAAAAGAGATATTTTGTTAGATGTCAAGTAACTGTTTAAACAAGAAGATATTAGAATTAAATGGATCTCTCAATACATTTACAATTTCCTTGTTAATCCCTCAAAATCAGGAACACTTCTGTTCTCTGGACTCATAGTCCATGTAGTATTAGTATACTGGCCCCATTCAAGTAATCTAAAACCTCCATCGATTGATTCTCCCTCCTCCTGAAGACTTCACCTGTATATTTCCTTTATATCACCTTTACTTGCATGAGATTCTTTCCCAGACTGAGTAATCTCAGTCTGCACAAAGTCACTCAAATCTTGTTTTAAAGTTTCTCTCATACTTTTCACCTCTGTATCTAATATAGTCAGATTGTGAAAAATATTTGAGTAGTCAATTTTACCATAATGGATCTTAGGGGACTCCTCAATATCCTTACATTTAGGCAGACTAAACCTTTCTGCGCATTACTAGTTAAATCGCATGAAGCCCTTTCATTGTTTGCCAGATCTGTCATTCTTGTGGACTTTAATTTATCTTTTTAACATAAGTTGGGGCAACACTAAAAATTTCAGTATACCTTCATTTGGTGTAGTTGCTAGTTGAATCTCAGCCTTTTCCCTTTAAAGTTCTTACTATTCTCTTGTAATGTAAACTTATCACTAAATAATTTATGTTTTTTATTTAGTGACCTTGTAATAATTTTTAAGGAAAGTGGATATTTATGAATACCCTTAAATGGTCTTCCTTGTTTAGCCAGGCTCAAATTCTGACTAGTAGGCATTTTACTTCTTGTAATTGGAGGCATACCAAAGCAAAAAAAAAAAAAAAGGTTTTAATCCTCGAGTGAACAATAATAAGTCCAGCAAGTCCAACAAATCTGGATGACAGAATTTCAATACGATTCCTCCACTAAGTAAATAGTGCAGCAAGCACCTCTCTGATACAATTCCTCACACTGGGCTAATACTTCAAATGCCAGCCCAAATTTTGATCTCCGTTCCTCACAGTCTAGAGTCTTGTAAAAAGGAGGTACTTCAGCCACCTCTCTAGCACAGTTCAGGTACAATTCCTTTCACTGAGGCAAATACTTCAAGCATCAGTCCATAGTTTTGATCTCCATATATAAACTAGGATCTTGTAGGGCCTTGATCAGAAATTAAGTCCTTTAGGGCTAAGGGCCAGAATTTATCAGAATGTATCAGGCTCCACGGTACTATATCTCTATGGTGGTTCTAAATCCCCAACAAAGTCTGTAAGACAGCTCCAGTAACATATAGTGCATCACAGTCACAGTCTCCTGTAGTTTATAAAATCCAAATCCAAATCATGCACTAAAATGGAGAAAAAGAAGATACAGAAATATCAGATTAAAAAATGTGTAATTTGTTAGAACTGATTACCAGAAAAGAATCTTAATTGGCAACCTATTGCTATTTGGACTAGCTGTTTAATATATAAAAAAACTACTTTTCAAAAGTAGAGCAGCTCCGTATTCCCATCAGTAAATCCACACATGGATAGTGGCTTTATATCCTCTTTTGTAATTATAACAAATTTCATACAAAACTCGTAATTTTAGTAAACAAGTGTCTTCCACATTAAGAGTAAAACTCAAACTAAAAGTGCAGAAAATAACTTTACTCGATGTATCCATAAAAAATTAGTGCGCTGTCAGTCTTTCGATAGCCAGGAAAATCTGAATTAAGATGCCACGCAAGCATTAATATCTTGCTCTTTGGAGGCTCACGTGATTAAAAAGCAGCTTTAGCGCTAGCAATAAAGTTTCATAAAAGCTTCATAAACTTCATAAAAATAAATCAATATATATAAAAACCAAAACCCAAACCGTCTCACAAAACGAACCACACAATAATCATAAAAACATGCCCCAAAACCAAATCTGAAAGAGTTTTTCAAAATTCTATGTACCCAAGAACATAAATGTTAATCTGAAAGGAGGAAGAATACTTAATTTGAAAAAGGAATGAAGCTTTCTCTTTTCTTAGTGCAAAGCCATTCTGACTGGCTATTGTCCATGCTCCAGACTGGGGAGTCCACCGGAGAACCTTCCGAATGCCACCTAATGGCGGAGACCCCTCCTTGCTTCTCACTCCTCCTCCTCCTCCTCCTCCTTCTTCTTGTTTCCTCTGCTGGAAAAGACAAGAGCACCAAGGAGAACTCCAAACGACACAAGACAGAATTTAAGATTTACTGGTAAGAAGACTAGCAAAATACAGGCAATGGTGGCATACCTGTTAGATTAAATCAAAAGCAAAAGTCTCCCTGCTTCTTCACTTTTCACTCCACAAGTGAAAAGAGCGCAATTCTGTGTCAGTCACACCTTCCTCCTCACCACAATAGAATAAGCAACTCATCTGGGCCTGTAGGGGACACCAGTGCAATGCAGACCACAGCTTTTTCTTCAGCTCCTGATTTGCTTCCCAATGGTGCACGATGCAATGACATGCATACATACATGGATCAGTATAGCCAATCTGTTCTGTCACCTTGGGGTTCTGATTCCTATGGACCTCTTGAGCTTGTTCTCCTGGTCAGAGGGAATCAGAACCCCTCTGTGGCAGAAGACACTGGTTATGAATAGTTGCCCATCCAGGAGTCTCTATATTTAGTGCTGCATTGAGGATTTCAAGTAATAAACCTGTGTCATACAATTGCTTTAAATTAGACCAAGATTCTGGTCTATTCAATTCAAATTTGTTAAGATGAGGAGCAAGGTTTTGGAAGAAACCAAAGGAATAACAACCCTATAAGCCATGAGGTAATGTCTTATAAATTATTTTCAATATAGGTGTGAAGGGCTACCCAGCTGTCAGCTGTACAGCAACATCAATTTTGACATCTCTGCAACAAAATAATAAAGAAAAGCAGAAGTCATTTCACAAACCCTTGAGAAGAAATTGATGCCAGAGTTTAGCTAGCTATATGCTGCCCAGCACAGCTTTATCAATTGCAGAATCAGTTTCACTCTCATGGTTCTATGAAATGGCTACTTCCTTGATTTAAGAAAAGACTGATTTAGACAGGGATATGCCTGGACAGCTGACATCTACAGGTAAGCACAATACCTCACCCCTTTGCACCTATGCTCCACTCTAGAAATTGAGTATTTTAATAGCTTGTCTTTAATTCTTTACTTCCTACCAGTTGTACAATCACAGTGATCCATTGCACAGTGTGGAGTGCACTGGGATTTATACACACTGGCATTACTGATCACTTGCCAGGTGTGGGTAAATCCCAGCCCAACCACACCTTGTTGTAGATTATTAAAATCAGAAATATATATATATATATATATATATATATATATATATATTATTACCTTTTGTGTTCTTACTTCATCCCAGTGTTTTGTTTTTCTGTTCAGGCTGTGAGAAGAGTTTTCTAACTTTACCTGGCTATTTTATGGCCCCTGGGGACTGCCATTCAGGTTTATTTTATTGCATCTTGTCCCAGAGAGTCTTCCCAGAATGCCTTTTGCTCTGATGTTTAATAGCCACTGCAGAAGGCCAGTGCCTGTACCGGGTCTTTATTACAGCTCAGCCACAGCAGACAGAACACAGCAGCCAGGAGTCACACTGCTAGTCTCTGGTAAGTGTAATAAGGTAGCAATATTTAGGAAACGTATCCAGCTGTGTTCAGCATAGGGTATTGGATATGTGTGTGTGTGAGAGTGTGTGTGTGTGTGTGTGTGTGTGTGTGTGTGTGTGTGTGTGTGTATATGTGTGTGTATGTTGATTCAGTTGCATAGAAGACAGTGCTTGTAGACAAATGTAATCATTTTGCAGCTGTAGTCATCCAATGGCTAACAAAGGAATTCACACCTCTGGATGAGTGGGGAGGGATATCAGCAAAGCAGGAGTTTCTCATTTTGCAAAAGGTAATAAATTAAGCACTGAAACTTAACAAATAAAAGGCCCATAAAACGCTTTGGAGGAGGTTTCAACTTGTAAAAAAAGGCACTACTGGGGAGGGCTCAATTAACTTCTTAAGCCAGCGGAAATATAGTGCTCTCAAGCTCCCATATACACACAGGCAGCATTGTAATGAGGCTTCAGTGGAGGACACTATTTTTAGCACTCTGTCATGTTGTTAGGAAGGTAATTTATGCAGGAGTCCTTTTCTCAAAGCAAAATGTCTGCAGGGCTATGCCCACTGCAGCAGTAAAATGAGTATTCCTTGCAAGCAGCAAGGAAACAAAACTGCAGCCATTCTGGTTGTTTTATGATTCCTCAGACCCTACTCAAAGTCAGCACACTGCTTAGTTTATTGGCAGACTTAGACCAGCAGGAAATAGAAAGAGAAAAGTAGGGCAGATTAAAAGAATGGTTGCCTTCAGATGGCTATCCTGCAGACCAGAAAGACAGACAGACAGACAGAAAGGAGGAAAATGTTATTGTGCAACAGACTTTAAAGAAGGATGTTAATGCTTAAACTCCTTCTTTATATTACTCCACTAGTGGTTACTAACTTCTATTTATTTATTCTGTTGTCATTATTCATGTTTCTCCACTCTTGCCCTGGCTGGCTTCTCTCCCATCTGAACCCCAGCCCCATCATCTGGCATCCGGCAGACTTACTGGCTCCAGATTCCATGGCTTACCCTCTGTGGCAAGTCAGCAGAGAGCTGAGCTCAATCCGCCAGCCAGGATCTGATTAGAGCAATGCAAGGTCACCAGTGCAGGACCTGCAAGGGGTTGGAGAATCATTCTGCCAGCCAGAGTGATTTACCATTAAGGTGAAGACTAGGTTTGCTGACCAAGGCACCTAGCATCACCTGAGCTCTTTCTTCTAGGTTGCTTGAAAGGACAGAGCAAAGAACCTTACCAGAGCAACAATTAGGATTAAGGCTTCTTTTGGCTAGCAGGTTTACTGTGTGTTATTATTTTTATTTTGTACTCACAAGGATTGCTACTGCTTGTTGCTAACATTTTATTGCTTTATTTTACTCGGATTCAAATTGTTGTTGCTGGGTATACATTCTGCTACATTATTAGAGGTTTGCCTACAGGTGTCTGCTTACAGATTACTGCTGTAATCTTCTGATTCAAATTGTCTTTTGCAAGGTATATCTTCTGTTACTGCTTTATTTTCTCTGTAGCAAAGTGTTTCTTATAGGTATATCTTCTGTGAAATTATTACAGGTGCTGTTTTACAGGTTTCACAGTTTTATCTGTCATTAGGATAAGCTTTCAGTGCTACTGCATTTGTTGCTGGGTGATTGTTTCTGCTCTTACCTCCTTGTTTCTTTCATCTGTGGTTCTTCTTTTTCATCGGGAAGGGCCAGCCACCCACCCCATCCTCAACCACCCCACACTACACTCCTTTTATAGGGTAGCACATTTGTGACATTTCCTGTAGCAAAGCAGGAAGGGGTGGTTCAGAGGGTATCCACACAGTGACCTCATTTTAAGAGGCACTAGTAATTTAACTTGTTATAACAAGTTATACAAAACAAACAAAACAAAACACAAAATCAAACTTTTGCTTTCATTTTCTCCTTCTACTTACTCTGACCAGGTTATAAACCCAGCAACTTACCTGCAATGGATATCATTAACTGCAGGTACTGTGAACACTTTTCAGGATTTAGGATCACTGTTGTACATGCTGGGCCATTGAGATCTAAGGGCTCAGCTCCAGGCAGCATGGGCAGAGATTGTGCACCTCAAATTTCATATTCAAGAGGAAATATTATAAGAACTGCCCACCATTTCCCCAACATGCAACAGAAGCACCTTGACCGCAGAGGGTAGTTGGTCCGGGAGGTTGGCAGGTGGTTAGGAAGAGCAAATTGGTGCCCCATGACTCGGTGCTCTCCAACATATCACCTCCACAAACCATATAAAAACTACAAAGAGGTATCTGCCTCTATCTCTGAAATCAAACAAAGGGCAGAGGACACTGCAGAGCAGGACACTGCAGCACAGGAGCTACACAACAAAACTCCCCAAAACAGGAACCAAAAAAAAAAGCAAAAGAAATAAAAAACTTCTGATCATAGGAGACTCCATGATTCAGGAGTTGATACGTATCTCAGCTAGGGTAATGGTCAGGTGTCTCCAGGCACATCAGTGTGGAGAGACACTGACCATATACAAAATTGTTCAGGAAGCAGGAGAAAACATTGATGTCCTGGTATACATAGGGACTACTGATATCACCAGCCAGTCAGTTGTGGAGACCAAGGAACACCTGACCAGGCTGGGTGACAAACTATCATCCATTTCATCCGGCATCTCCATCTCTGAGATCCTGCCAGTCTGAGAGAGGGGGACAGATGGACAGAAGGGGAGATAGGGGAGTTAAACATGTGGCTCAAGGGCTGGTGCCAGGATAAAGGATACAAATTTGTAGGAACTGGCAACAGTTTTGGGAGCAAAGTTCTTTAAATTTGATGGACTGCATCTAAGGAGGAGTCAGTACATTGGGGCAGAAGTCTGATGTCTTTGCAGAATATTTAAACTAGCAAATGGGAGAAGGGTGCAGCACCGAAACATCAAATGGGAAGGACACCCTCTCCCTCAGCTAGTAATCAAACAGAAGTTCAGCATGTTTGTAGTTCATTTGCATTACCAGGTAAAGAAAAAGGTCCTGCTCCCTAAATGATGCACAGGAGAAACGCCAAACCTCGCTCCAACAACTAGCACAATCGAAATCTGACCAATGGAAAATCATGTACACAAATGCTCACAGTCTGGGAAATAAGATCCCAGACCTGCAGGCAATAATGACAGAGGCTAAACTGAACATAGTAGCCATTAGCGAGACATGGTTTACCAATAACCACACTTGGGAGACTTCAGTACCTGGCTATATACTGTTCAGAAGAGACCGAGGTAAAAAGGGGGGTGGAGTGGCCTTTATGTCAATGAAAATATCAAAGCTACAGAAATTCAGAATACATATAGGAGCCAGAAGAACTGTGGGTTACCCTGAAACCGTAAATGGGACAGCCATACGAACTGGGGTTGTGTACAGACCTCCAGACCAGGGGAGGACATAGACATGTTAATGCTAGAAGATATACAAAACATGACAGCTAAAGGAGGTTCTGATAATGGGAGACTTCAACATGCCAGATACAGATTGGTCAATACCAGCAGGGACATCTGCAGAACTAGACACATGGTGGAGTCCCTGCAGGGGAGGGCCTCAAACAACTGGTACAACAATCCACAAGAGACAGGGCTATCCTAGATCTAGTACTGACTAACGAGGAAAGGATCACAGATCTTCAGGTAGAGGGTCACCTGGGGCCAGTGACTATCACATGGTATGGTTCAATTTGGCCACTAGAACAAAATCACCCCATTCCAAGGCAAAAATATGGGACTTCAGAGGAGCTGACTTTGATAAGATGGCCAAAGAGTAAAGCTAGTCCTGGCAAAAAATACAGGTGAGGGAGTACAGGCAAAGTGGGCAAGCATTAAAGATGCAATACTTGAAGCAACTTCCATTGTGTTAGTAAGAAATGAAGTGCAAAAGAAGAAGGAAACCACTTTGGTTCTCAAACACAGTAGCAGAAAGGTCAAAGCCAAAAGGCTGGCCTTCAGGAAATATAAGGGAACGCAGCAGGATGAAGATGGGGAGGCATACCAAACTTCCCTAAGGGAAGCAGGAAAGGCAGTAAGGCTGGCAAGGCCCAAACTGAGGAAACACTAGCATGAACAGTAAAAGAAGGTGACAAGATTTTCTATCGATACATTAGTAAAGGAGAAAGTCCAGAGGGGTATTGCTAAGATCAAAGGGGATCAGGAGGCATGTGAGGAGGAGGAGGGCCATGTAAAACATCTATCCTAAATAGATATTTTTGCTCAGTGTTTACTGAAGAGAAGGTAGGGCAGGGCCCACAGCTCTGCACCATGGACACGGGAGGAGAGAGAGGTGTGCACTAGTCCCTTCACAAAAGAAAGGGTCCCAAGAGCTCGGGTAAGCCCAGGGTGGACAAGGCAATGGGACCTGATGGCATACATCCCAGGGTACTAAAGGAGCTAAGGGTGGAACTAGCAGAGCCATTATCAGAACTGTTTAGTGAGTCTCTGAGCACAGTAGAGGTCCCAGAAGACTGGAGAAGGTCTCAGATGATCCCGCCCACGAGAGTGGTAGCAGAGAGGAGGCAGGAACTACAGACCAGCCAGTCTTACCTCAGTAGTGGGCAAGATTATGGAGGCACTCTTAAGGAAAGGATAGTGCAACACCTGGAATCCATGGGAGCACCGGATCCAAGACAGCATGGGTTTACAAAAGGAAGGTCCTGTCAAACTAATCTCATAGATTTCTTTGACTGGGTAACCAGAGTGAGTGGACCAAGGGGAGCAGTTGATGTCGCCTACCTTGACTTCAGCAAAGCTTTCGATACTGTTCCACATGGAAGATTGATTAAGCTTGGGTAGGCTTGGGGTGGGTCAGAAGTTAATCAACTATGGCAAACTGTTTGGTGAGCAGAACACAGAGAGTGGTGGTAAATGGTATACAGTCAGAACAAATGCAAGTGACAAGTGGGGTACCTCAGGGATCAGTCCTGGGCCATTCTTCTTCAATATCTTCATCAGTGACATTGCAGATGGACTGGAGGGTAAGGTTGTCTGTTTGCAGATGACACCAAGATCTGCAACAGAGTAGATGATCCAGATGGTGTGGGCAGAATGAGAAGAGATCTGGATAAACTAGCAAAATGGTTGGAAGAGTGGCAACTGGGGTTTAAGCAAAGATGTGCAAGATCATGCACCTAGGGAAGAGAAACCCTGAAGCCACCTATAGGCTGGGATGGAAATTGCTGGCAGTCACAAGGGAAGAAAGAGACTTGGGTTTCATCATCACCGATGACCAGAAATCATCCAAGCAGACCTCTAAAGCAGTAGGTATGGCTAGAGAGATGATGGGGTGTATTAGTAGGGGTATCACAAGTCGGAAGAAAGAGGTAATAATCCTCTTACAAGACACTGGTTAGGCTCCTCATCTGGAGTACTGCGCAGTACTGGAGGCCACACTTTCACAAGGACATTAACCAAATTGAGGCAGTCCAGAGAAGGGCAACCAAATGGTGCAGGGACTGCATCAGAAAACATATGAGGACTGATTAACTGAACTCAATATGTATACCCTAGAGCAAAGGAGGGAGAGGTGATAGGATTGAAACAAACACCTTAGGGCATTAACATGGTGAAAGAGTCTAACATGTTTCAATATAAAAAATAGCAGGACAAGAGGACACAGCATGAGATTAGAGGGAGGCCGATTAAGGGGTAATGTGAGGAAGTTCTTTTTCACAGAAAGGGTGGTGGATGCATGGAACAGCCTACCTCAGGAAGTGGTGGATATGAATACAGTGCAGGGCTTCAAACAGGCATGGTAACGGCATAAGGGAGCAATACAGATGAGTATGAATAGATAGGCCATTGACAGAGCAAAGGCCTATAGCACATTCATAAGGTAGAAAAGAAATGGGCAGACTGGATGGGCCTTGTGGTCCTTATCTGCCATCAACTTTATGTTTCTATGTTTCCCTTACCCCATGATGCAGAGGAGCTGCTGTGCAATGATGTCAGTGGAGGTGTTGTGCATACTTCATATGCAGCACGCCAGACATCTGCATGCCTCTACCTCGTGTCACTGTCCCAGTGTCTGTCCATCAGCCACCACTAGGGCCAAACTCACGCTTAGGGCTGCTCCACTGCACCCAAGAGGAGATCAGTCTATCAGTTGCTCAATCCTTTTTCCTGGCCAGCCATCCAATGACCCAGGCCCGGCCTGAATCCAGACTGCTGAAGCCACAAGGGTAGCTCTATCGCCGCGCCCAATTTAGTAGCTCAACTTTTTCTAGGACATCCTAATCAGTACCAAAGGTGGAAACCCTTGCCAGGGTGTTGCCACTTGTCAATTTCTAACCCCTAATGGGAGAGCTTTAAGCCTGAGGTTTGATGGTAGGAGTTACTATGTCACTCCCCATCAGACTTAAAAGGTCACTCATCCTGGGGCTCTTCAGGATTCATTCTTTTTGCAGCCGGTGGCTCGGTCGGCTGCCTCTTCTCTGCACGTTTAATCATTTGTCTCTAGCCTCTGGCTGCTCCTGTTCACTTTGGCATTTAGACTTCCATTTGAGCATTTTCTTTGCAGAGCAATTGCTCCATCCCTGGCTGGCGTTCCAAGTTGGACGTCATTCCTGGAAGCCCGCCTCATGTCATTCCTCTTCGCCGGTGCCCGTGGCCTCCTGCCCATCTGGCACTTCACTACTGCTGCCCCCATGCCACTCCTACCCCGCCTTCTGCTCTGCTTTGCTCATTTTCTATCCTCATCCCTCTTCTTTCTCTTTGCCGCTGGTCTGCAGCTCATTCCTAGCTATCTCCCTAGTGTCGCTTCATTCCTCCTCCTCCCCACTCCTTCTGCTGGGCATCGCGGGTTGTTCCTTGGCACAGGTATGCATTCAGGTCTGCAGCACAGCAGCTTGTGCTTGATTCCTAACCGCCTCAGCCTTCATTGCCATCGCAGTCGGCGTTATCCGCATCTAAGCAGTATTTTGTAATGGGGGCATCTGTATTCCTGCTCCTGTCTCCCTCATTTGTGCACCTTTTCATTTCTTGTCAGTCCTGAATTTTCGTGTAGTATCCCAGCCTTTGCTTGCATACCTCTCAGCCTCTCAGCATTGTAAATCATAGCACTCTCCTTCACAAATCATAGCGGATTGCCTGACTGTGGAGCACTTTCTTATTTTCAAGAATAAATTGTCTAGGAATAGTGGACCCCATATAGTTCGTGTTTAGGAATGTTTCTATCTACTTAGTTAAATGATTTAGCGGTTTGTGTGTCCTGAAGTGGCTCTAACGTTATTGGGACATCAGTAAACCTTGGCAGAGCACGGGTACCTCTGAGTGTGCAAGTCATAATGCTGTGCAAAATTCATAGCAGTTGAGGGTCTGTTTCTGTATCTGATGGTCTGACACTGCACCTGCCATTCATGAGTCGGAGTTCTCTGTGTGTGCCCTGGCTATTGTCAGGTATGCCTGGTGCTATGCTGCTTCACTTCATGCTTTTTTGCATGATTTGTTACCCTTTCTGAGCATGTGGATCTAGATGTCTACCTTCTCTGCTCTGCATGTATACCTGCTTTGATGTACAGGCTGCATGTGGGTGTTGCTGTGCTATATGGCTGCCACTCACATTCGGTCACTTCACTACCAGTCTAGCATTGCTTGTAAAGCACTTTGGGATACATTCTGTCTGATAAGAGCTATATATAAATGCTGATTCTTCTTCTTCTTCAGTACAGAGCTATTCATGTACCTTCCACCATTTTACACATGGCTCCACTCGTTACCATACCTCTTCCACATTCCTGTCTCCTTCCCATATCCTTGCTCGGGGCATGACCACATAAGCGCTTTCTCAATTTTGCCATTCCTATGTCTGCTACTCTTGAGCAACCACAGAACATCTCTAGCGATTACAGCCCGAATTGTTATTCTCCATTGCTTCCCACCCCCTCGCTGCTGCTCTCCTGCAGTTCTCATCCAGTACTGGCCATCCAGAATTTGCTCCATTCTAGGCCTATGATCAATATTTCTTTTAGACATACCTGTCATTAATCATATGCCACCTCATCGATCCGCTGCCCTCCTGCCTGAAGTATCAAGTTCCTGACTCGGGTCATCTTTAACCATTTCTTATCTCATCGGGCCTCCAATCATGGCTTCAAACCATCATCAGCTGTCCAGTATTCATCCCAATCATGGCTTCCATCTCTCATCATGCCTTTCTCGTGCCACCTATCACGGATTCACTCCACTCATGGCTTCACCTCATCTATTTCCACTCACGGCCATGCCTTCCCATCCATCGCCCTTGCTAAGGGCTGGCTGGAGTTCTCCACCATCTTTTAAGTTCCCTTTGTTAAAGTACCTTTTCAAGTTCATTTCTGAATCTATCTCATTTCGAGGAGCATGCTTCATCACATAGGTCCTTTTCAAGTTCATTGCAGTATCTACCTTTATTTCCGAATCTACCTCCTTTCGATGAGCCTACTTCATCACATTGCTCTATCGTCATACCACCATCATTCAAGTTTATTTTCCAGTTAATTTCCTGTCTCCTCTTCATCACACTCATCATCCATCTTCATCATCCTCAGTTTTCTCAAATTGGACTGCTGTGCTCCTGCAGTGATAGTCATCAGTCTGCATCCTCCTCAGTCTTCTCATGAGTGCATCTAGGTACCCTTGCTCCCCTGACTTCTACATGGATCTACTCCTTCCATCAACTCCTCAGCATACCCCTCTTAGGTCCCTGCTGCCTCTTGTTCCTTCTTCAATCAGTGCTTTCTTTTTGGGGCTTTCCCTATCCAGTCATCATCTTCCCCACTCATATCCTTCTCTTTAATGACACACATCCATAAAACAAACATCATCAGCCTGGAAAGAAGGCGACCTAGGCCTTGGATCCCCAGAGGTTTCCTCCTTAAGGGGTTTTCCTCTCCTCCATGCCAATGGTCATAATATTAGTTTGAGTTAGTGATTTCTTAGGTTAATTAGTTAGCTTCTGCTGTTGGGCGGAGGCAGATGGTGGCCAGATTTCCCCTCTTTTCTTAGGAAGTCTGCCCTTAATCATCTTCTCAGAATTCATTCATTAATCATCCTTGCCTCTTCATGCTCGATACCCAATTGGGTATTCTTTTGGGCTTTTCCTAAGCTACCTTTAGCTGATACAATCATTCTTCAGCGGCACCTGTAAGGGGGAACCATCCTCTTGGGTTCCTTGTGTCGGACCCCTACTGGCTGGTATATCTCACGGATAGAGAGGCAGAAAGCCACAAAGTAAATCGAGTTACACAAGTATCATTTTATCTCATCTAGTTGCATAAGCACATTGAATGGGAGGGCAGAGAAGCTATGTCACCCCCATCAGGCTTAAAAGGTCACTCATCCTGGGGCTCTTCAGGATTCGCTTGTTGCCCACCATCCACCCCTCTTCCTCCAGTGGCTCATCTCTCTTACCCATGGGCTTCTTCCTAAGCTACCTTTAGCCAACGCAATCATTTCTGTGGCACCTTCCTGGCACCATACCCCTACAGGGTGGTATATCCCTTGGCTAGAGAGGTGGAAAGCCACAAAGTAAATCAGGTTGCACAAGCATCATCTCATCTCATCTAGTGGCATAGGCACTTTGAACCTCACTTTAATTGTAGGATAACAAGGACAGGGAGCTAACCCTGTCACACTCTACAGGAATAAAGTCTGTATTCCATTCAATGCTAGGTAGGAGATCACTGTGAAAATGATCCTCAGCTTGTAACTTTGGGACATGGTGTAGCACAGCAGAAAAATCTACCCTGTCCTGACTGGAACCCTCTTCCACTCCTTCAATCGCTTTACACAAGATAGCCTTAAAAATAGAAACATAGAATTTGATGGCAGATAAGGACCACTTGGCCCACCTAGTCTGCCCATTTCCTACCTACAGGATAGGCCGAGATCCTAGTTAACCAACAGCCTACTTCCTCCTACCCCACTAGAATTGCCTTATGTCTGTCCCATGCATTCTTGAATTCCCTACTGTTTTGACTCAACGACCTCCTCAGGAAGGCTGTTCCATGCATCCACAGTCCTCTCTGTGAAGAAATACTTCCTCACTTTACCTCTGAGCCATCCCTCTCTATCTTCAAATTGTGCCCTTGTTCTTGCACGTCTCTTTTTCTGAATGATGCTACCCTCTTGGACTTTGTTGAATCCCTTGAGGTATTTGAAAGTTTCTATTATGTCCCCCTCCTCCGTTCCTCGAGGCTATACATCTTAAGCTCCTTTGGTCTTTCTTCATATGTCTTCTGGTGCAGAACCTGCACCATTTTGGTGCCTCCTCTGGACAGCCTCCACTCTGTCTTTGTCTTTGTGAGATGGGGTCTCCGAACTGTACACAGTACTCAGATGTGGTCTTACCAACTGTCTGTACAGAGGGCCAACAACTTCCTGTTTTCTACTGGTGATACTTCTCCCTATGCATCCCAGTATCCCCCAACCCTCCTTACTGCCTTCTCACATTGCTGGCCCACCTTTAGGTCATCAGATATGACTACCCCCAGGTCTCTTTCCATTGTTGCTGTTGTCAGTATCTCACCCCCTTGTGTACTCTTCCCTGGGTTTTTGTTTCCCAGGTCCATTACTTTTCACTTTTTCGTGCTCAGCCTAAGCTGCCACACATTTGACCATTCCTCCAACCTTGCCAAGTCCCTTTTCATCCTTTCCACCTCCTTCATGATCAACCCTGTTGCAGATCTTTGTGTCATCTGCAAAGAGACACACGTTCCCTTCCAGTCCCTCTGCTTGTCACTTATAAAGATATTAGAAAGGACCAGCCCCAGTATTGAACCCTGTGGTACCCCACTAGTAACCCCTTTCTTCACTGTGGACTCCATTTACTATTACCCACTGTGTCCTATTGTCCAGCCAGTGTTTTACCCAGGCTACCACCATGGAAACCACTCCCAGGCTGGCTAATTTGTTTATTAATCTTTGTGCAGGACTGTGTCAAATGCCTTGCTAAAGTCTAGGTAGGCCAATGTCCACAGCCCTCTCTGGTTTACTGCTTTGGTCACCCAGTCAAAGAAATCAGTTAGGTTTGTCTGACATGACCTTCCTGCTGTGAATCCATGCTGCCTTGGGTCCTGTGCCCCACTGGCCTCTAGGTACTCAACAGTTCTTTCCTTCAGAAGTGATTCCATCATTTTCCTACCACTGAGGTCAAACTGACAGGTCTGTAGTTTCCTGCCTCTGTCTTGCACCCACATTTGTGAAGGGAATCACATCCGCCCTCCTCCAGTCCTCAGGTACCACACCAGCCTCCCATGATTTATTAAAAGGGTAGTCAGTGGTTTTGATGTTTCCCATTGTTGCTCCACCCCACCTTCTTGCCTGTTTGCTAGTGCTTTTCTGAGGCACTCTCCCATTTGACAAATTCAGCCTCCTGAAGTCCAGTACCTTCACTTTTGTGTGGCTTGACTCTACAGCTAAGTTTATCATGAAACACACTGTTTGGTGGTCGCTTGTTCCTAGATGACTACCCACTTCAGGTTCGGAGATCCTCTCCATCCCCATTTGAGAGTACCAGGTCTAAGATTGCTCTTTCCTGAGTGGGTTCCAAAACTAGCTGTCTGAGGCATACCCCTGTAGGGCATCGAGAACGGCTCTGCTCTTTGATATGGTTGCAGCAAAGGTGCTCCAGCTAACAACTGGCATATTCAAGTCCCCATCAGCAATAGCTCCTTCTCTGCCATCCTAAGGATGCCATCTATCATTTCCTTGTCCATTTCCTTCCCTGAGGCAGGGTCTGTATACAACCCCTGTGTGGATTGTGGAGCATTTCCAGTCTCCAGGGTGACCCACAGTGCCTCCTCTCCTCCCTGTTTACCCTTTACCTCTTGCTTTGATCCCTTCCTTCATAGAGAGCCACTCCTCCCTCTTCCCTCCCTGTCTCTCCTGTAGATTGTGTACCCTGGTATGTTGACATCCCAGTCATGGTTCTCTGTATACCATGTTTCTGTGACCACCATGATATCCAGGCATCCTCTTCCATCAAGGCCACTTTCCTTACACCCATCATTGTACCCTTTACACTCCCCTTTCCTCTCTCAGTAGTTGTTGCCTCTCTCATTGAGCCTCTGTCATCTCAAAATTCTGGTTTGGTCCCGTCCTGCTACCTCAGTGTGTTCCTTTCCTGCCCTTCTTCCTCCTACTCTCTTTATTCCTCTGACACCTCTTCCCCCCGCCGAGATCTCAGCAGACCAGTCAACCATCTACTCAGAAAAGCACAGAGAACCCAGTGCTTCAGAACAGAGATCAGGTGGTAGATCAAATTTCTACACAGAGTACATACTGCACTCAAGTTAGAACAAAGTCCAAACAAAATATTAAAATATTTGGTATCTCATGGTTTATTTGAGGAACAGAGATCACAGCAGCAAGCAAAGCCTCAACACTAGGACCCAAATCCCCAGGGCTTTTGTTTGCTACTGTGCTATCAATTTCTCAAATAAACTGTGACTTACTGAAATATTTGATAACTTGCTTGGACTATGTACCTGTCTGATAGCAGGTGTGTGTGCTTTCACCCTCCTTGCCTGAGTGCAGGTGTGTGTGCTTCTCAACCTCTCCTTTGCCTGAGTGCAGGTGTGTGTGCTTCTCAACCCTCTCCTTTGCCTTTTGTCTAAGCTCACTCACTGTCCACTCTTCTTACTCCCCTTCTACACTAAAATCACTGACACATGTCCACACTCTCTGACCTGTTTCTGCTCCTAATTTGCCCAACTGTATGTGCCTCTTATTCTGTGTTTGCATATTCGAATTGCATGCTTATTTGATGCTGTGTAACATAGCCCATCTGCACCTTGTCTAATTACTGCTAGTCTGTGTTGCTTTGTTCACCTGTAATGACCCTCCTTACAACAGGGGAGGTGATTGTTACTAGTTGTGCCCAGCAGAGTGAAGAGTGCCTTGGCATTATCCTCTAGGGAATAGCTGGTGTCCATGGAGAGGAACAGTATACTGTACAAGCAGGTGCCCTTGTGGCACCAGTGAGTTCTCAGGTAGTCTTTTAGGTAGAAGTGTTCAATGCAGTAGAGGAAGGCGAAACTAAGCCCTAGGTGCCCTCACAGGAAATGCCCTGGGCACTAGTGTGTGGTCTGATTAGGTGCCCATAGCTAGAGTGCTGACAAAAGAAAGCTGCAGTCAATGTCTGCCATGTGTTGGGTGCTAGGGATTCTAGTTGTGCCTGGAGATGGACACACCTGTGTTCCACTACATGACTGGCTGCAGGACTTTAGCCAGAGGTGCAGAGGACCCAATTCCCATGCTCCCACCTAGAGAAGAACATGCCATGCTGCATCAATTTCTGAGAGTGACATGAGGTCAAAGATAGCTCACTGCAGCAAGCATGCTGAGAAAGACATTAAGAAAGTCTGGAAGCTGCCAGGGAGGACCTTGGACACCCAGAAGGGGTCTGAATCCACTAAGACTCAAGAACATACAATTGCTGAGTGCTTGGAGTTCCTGTTGAGTGCAAGATTTATACCCCTAGGTGCAAGGTACCCTGGGCCATGCCTGCCCCTTCCAGGGCAACAACAAAGGTCAGTCACAGCACCACCTAAAAAGGAGCTTGCACACCTCTTGTACTTGCATTGGTGAAGGGATTGCAAAAATGTCTCTGTATTTTTATCTAGTTTTTGTTAACCAGATACGTGCACTATCCATAAAACGACTATTTTCATGCATGACCTGGGAGAGTACAACCGTGAGAAAACATACACAGTAACAATTCATAAGTGCATAAATCACATACAGTTGGACAAAATACAGTATAAAGACAATAGAATAGGCAAACATTTGAATACTACAAAGTATATGCCTCTACACCGCATTAATTTCTGCTCTGTAACCACTGCTTATTTGCACTTTTTGTACTGGGTGCAATACCTTATTATTGTAATCTTTTATTACTGTTCTCATGTATCCTTTCCATAGACACCTCTAGAAACAGGCTGTCACAGTTCAGCAGGTCCCTTCCAGTTCAGCTAGTTTAAATAAAAAACACTGCTTAAGAAGAGAAGGGACAGCTTGGAGGATACTGGTAAATTGAGACTATTAATTAAATTAGACTCCATGTCCAACAGTTACAAGCAGCAAGACTGCCTGAACATGGGTTCCATGTCACAACAATAATAAACAGCCAAGGCCATCTTTTACAGTATAAATTATAGTCAGTCTGGTTATAAAGGGTAAGAGAGGTGCTATACTCAATCAGGAGCATGAACAGATACTAAGGATTGTGCTCTGCATTGCTCTTTTACTTAACAGATGACTGTCTGCAGTATTAGACCACTCCTACCCTTATTGGACAGGAGGAATTGTATCCATTAGTGGACATGGGTTCTGGCTTAGAGCATCAGGGTCAGATAGAAGGAGGATATTAATTATGCATATATACTGCCTATTTATTTATTTATTAAATTTTGGTGTCGGTAGACCCACTGAGCCTCAAGGTCCCTTTTTCAGGGGCCACCCAGGACTCTGGGTGGGGGTGCTTAGGGCATCTGTGGGAGGGAGAGTATTATATCTGTCTCTCCATCTATTTCTATATACATATTTATTGAAAAATCTATATTATTGCAGATATTAGGGTTGAAGAGTGCAAAGTGGGCAAAGTAAAGAAATTAAAACCATTAGGGTTTGTAGTCTTAGGAGTCTCGGTGAATTGGTAGTGTGGTGTTCCTTGGGGTCATCAACCCTAATGTTTACCACCTCCCACACAGCTCATAACTTTGTGTCAAAAGCACAAGGTAGAGCTCCGCACTGAAACATTTGTTGGCAGATAAGGGCTGCTTGGCCTACCCAGCCTGCACATTTGTCCCTGCCTATTCTGTCATCACAGACCCTACCTGATCTCTGGTTACCTACCTCCACCCTGCTTTCCTACTAGGATTCCTTTATGCTTATCTCATGCATACATGAAGCCCACCACTGTTTTCAGCACTACCACCTTTGCGGAAAGACTGTTCCAGGCAACAACCAGTGATGAAGAAGTATTTCTTACATCCTTCCTAAATGTCCCCCTTCCAGCTCATTGCATGCCCCCTATTTCTTGTGCACCTTCTCCTCTCAAAATACTCCCCTCCTGCACCTTATTCACTTCCGTGAGGTATTTATGGGTCTCTGTCATGACCCCCTCTACTTCCTCTCTTAGATGGTATACATACTGAGATCCCTCTACCTCTCCTTATCGCTTTCCATGCAGCCTCCACACCATTTTAGTTGCCATTCTCTGGACAGCCTCCACCCTGTCTATGTGCTTCCTGAGATGTGGTCTCCACAACTGAACACAGTGCTCCAGGTGGGGTCTCACAAGCAATCCATACAGTGCTAACACCACCTCTCCTTCCTCTGGTGATACCCTTCCCTTGCACACCATCATCCCACTGGCCCTACCCTCTGCCTTGTTGCATTGCCTTGCCACTTTGAGGTCATCCAATATGATTACTGAAGGTCCTGTTCTTGTTAAGTGGTGGTCAATACCTCTCTCTCCTCATTTTATACTCTTCCTCTGTGTTTCTGTGCCCTATGTGCATGATTTTGCTCATTTCACATTGAAGCCCGCTGACATATCCTTGACCACTTCTTGAGCCTTCTCAGGATTCTACATATTCTTCCACCTCCTCTGGAGTGTCTGTCCTATTTCAGATTTCAGTTTCATCTGCAAAGAGGCATACTTACCCTTCCAGCTCTTCTGCAAAGTCCCTTATGAAGATATTATTTATTTATTTAGTTTTGTTGACCGGGTAAATGCACTAGACAAATTCTGCCTATTTTCAGGCTCAACCTGGGAGGGATACACATGAGGCATAACTGATTTTGAACCAGATTAAGCAGTTTGCGGTATTTTAGTGAACGGGGATTTGGCCTGGGCACTGGGAAATTCTTACTCTGTAGACATGTGGCACTGTCCATCAGTCTGCAGGGATGGAGTACCTCACTCTGAAGGAGGTGGTGGAAAGAGTAGGTCCTGTTACTGGAGGATTGAGAAGTTCAGCCAGGTTTCTGCAGATTTGGTGGCTCCTGAGGATGTTGTGTGGCCTTCAGCAACCCAGACTGCTGAAGTAAGCATTTTGGACGAAGTCCCAGAGGAAGCTTTTGTAGCTGTGACTTCGCTACAATTACAGTTGGATAGAAAATGGCAGCAATTGCTGGACATGCTGTCAGTAGCTGATCATGAATTCTTCAGGAGAAATGAAGCTTGACGAGGAGAAGAAGAAATGTAAGAGGTCCTTAGCTATCCCTATGCAGGAAACAAGTAAATGGTTGCCGGAGGTACTGGACCAGACTGTCTTCAAACCCCATTACCTGATTTAAGAGATGGTTCTGCAATTCAGATGTCCTCTGATGAAGATTTGGAGTTTAGTGGTACTCCATCAGATTGGATTCCTGAGACGAGTTGCAATGAGCAGGCTGGATTTTTGAGTCCAGTCGTTGGACACCTGACCCTGCGATTCTGTTGCCGGTTCTCCCGAGCTGAACTTGAAAATGACCACTCTACCAGTTTTCCCAGTATAGGTAGTGAGTCCTCTCTTTCTGCTAAGTCCCATTCCCACTCATCTGCAGCTGTACTATCCGAGATAGAGGCTGTCAATGGAGTTGCTGCACCAGACGCAGTTCTCCGAGAAGCAGATATGGTGGAGGTGGCTGCTCCTGAACTAAGTTTGGCATCTACTTTGCTTCATCGCTATCCCCATGGATAGAGGTAGAGAGCTGCACCACAGGTATAGGGGAAGGAGATGGAAGGAGTATCTTGGGAACGGATGCCCTGACCTGATTTTAGGCACACAGAATACTAAAACCTTTGCTGGTCTTTTTTTGTAAACCCCCACAGCTGCAAAAGGCAGTTTTAGTCTGTCTGTGGTATAAAGGACTGGGTCCTGTAACACCGATAGACTTTGGGTTGGTAAAGAGTTATTGAAAGATTCTTTGTGGTTTACTCCAACAGAAGTTTACACCTTTATTCATTCTCTTGGGAACATGTTTATGACATTAGCTTTTGCACTATGACATTGCTGGATAAATTCTGGAGGCTTTACTACGTGGTCAAAGATTCGCCTGCATGGACTGATTTCATAGCTATACCTATTACTAAACCTATAGTCAAAACGGTAACAATATAGTTTCATAATGAAGGGCTAGATGTTAAAGATATGATCTTTAGGCTTGAGAAACGCTGCACAATCATTGGTCACCTAATCCCATCATGGATGACAATGGTTTTTGATGGGTGGATGGACTTTTGGATACAGTTATGTCAGACTGATCACGTGTACAGCACTTGCCTAGCTCATTCTATTTTGGCCAGGATAGAGGCATCCTGTTTTATGCAGGCCAATCGAAAAGCTGTTATCGGTGTGTGGATCTTTATCCCATCTTAATACTGATTGTGACACAGTGTGCTGTTTTCAGTGTGGCCTGTTAGGTCATCCTGTGGCCCACTGTACATATTCTCCTGTTTGTATCCTGTGGTGATGAAGACCACGATTTCAGGAGTGCCCATGGGCTGCTCATAATTCAGAGGAAATTTTAGATCAGGATGGCATTCTTTCCCAGACCCGGCAGTCCTTTCATCCACAGGATCTGAGTGCCATGAGGTTGCTCTTCCTCACCAAAGGGGCAGGGTCGAGGGAGGGGTTTGGGAATGATGTCCAGGTCTAGTGACACTTTGGGATGTTCTTTTGTGATTCCCAGTAACTATTATGATCAGATTCCTGTAAGGTACCCACCCACAAGTGGCTCTGAGGTAGTTCTGGAAGCTGAATCTACTCTTAAAGAACTGTCCCAGGAACCCATTGAATCCTCACAACTTTGGGACAGTGTGGTTCCTGAGCCCCCCAAAAGATACTGGATGATTCAACTGATAATCTCACAGAAGGTGGAAATTTAATCAGGATGATCAGCAACCCTTAGATGCACCCACTTCTCCCTGTCTGTCTTCTTCACAGGTGGAGGCTCCTATTCCCATTTTGAACATATCGCCTTTGCCCCTGGACCACCCAATGGAAGAAATTTCAACCTTATCTCCGGGGGGAGATGAAGAACTTGCTCATCAGATTGTCCCCTGTTCAAGAGCCCTCAAAGAGACGAACTAGATCAAGTACTAAATTAATTAACCCCTCTTAGCCATTTAGGTAACGGCTCACCAGTTTAAATGTTAACAGTATTAAGTCTTCCATAAACTGCACACAACATTTGCTGTGTTACACCAATTGAAGTATGATGTTTGTTTGATACAGGATACCAAGCTTCATACGGTGACAGAAATTCAACTGGCTTCAAAGGAATGGGTGTGGGACCTTCCTTGGTCCTTGGGGTCGAAACATGCTGTGGGGTTGATTTTGTTTTTCCAAGGCAATAAAGGTTAAGCGATTGGTTGACATAGATCCTGGCAGAGCTTTACTGCTGGAGGTAGAAATGATTCTTTTAATTTTCGAGTGGTTAATATTTATGGGCCGTAGATGAAAGCTCTTAGGGTAGAATTGTTAACTAAGACTCAGCCTTTCTCCGCATTTCAGCAAAGATATTTTTGTGTGGACTTTAATGTTAACTTCCAGCATTCATCTCCTGACAAAAACAATATTGCGACAAATCTTTTTAATTAAAATGATAAAACAGGTAGGTTTAAGTGATGCCCATGTAATTGGGAGTCAAAGAGTAGTCCTACATATTATAGGGGAAACTATCTTCTTATATCGATTTTTATATTTTGAAACAAACATTAGAGGTTGCTGATGTAGTTACAGTACCAATTGAATCTTTGGACCACATGTTGATTGGAATTCAGATAGCGCCCTCCTTGAGAGCTGCAGGTCCAGGATACTGGAAGTTGAACTCATCCTTTTGACTGATTTGGTGATAAAACAAGAGTTTATTTCTTTTATCTCTGATAAACGGTCTAGATTGTTTTTATTTGAAGGTGATATTGTTCAATGGTGGGAAGACTTGAAAGTAGGAATTATTAGTTTCGTTCATTTTCAGGCAGGTGAAAAGGAGGCACATTCACAGGTAACTTATTTGGCCCTTAGAGATCAGCTCCAGGTATTACTTTCAATCCAGCATGATGATGGTATTGATAATAGCCAGGAAAAATATGACTTGAAATTAGAAATGTCAACTTATCAGTATGAGAGATTGCGTTTTACAAATAGAACAATCTTTGGAACTCAGGGAAGGCAGAACAAACAAACCCTTTTGGATAGCCAACTTTGAAGGAGGAGAAAACATTTGTGGCTTTAAAAACTGATAAGGGGATGTCTGTTACAGATAATTTGAGGATAATGCGGTTTTAGAAGAACATGTGGAACGACTTTGGAGAGGCGTGATGGAATCTAAATTTATTCCTTATTTATTTTCAGCAGCAGATCTTCCACAGGTTTCTCATACTCAAGCTGAAGTCTTAATTGCTCTGTTTACTATTACTGAGCTTTGGTAAGTGTTTTTGGGTTTAAAACTTAACGCTTCCCTGCCCAATGGCCTTCCGAGTGAGCTTCTAAATTTTATGCCAGGGAGTTTTGGAACTTTATAATTTTATGTTAAGGGATTATTGTTTGCCCACAGCTATGTGTGAAGGATTATTAATCTTTTATTTAAATCAGGAGACCCCTCAGAAATTAGAAACTGGTGCCCAATATCTTTGTGGAACATTGATTTTAAAAGCCTCACTAACTGTTGGGAAAAAGACTGCTTTCAGCAATGAATGATTGTGGAGTCCCTGGTAGATGTATCAGTAATGCATTATTTTTAATCAGGGAAATTGTGGCTGCAAGGGGAAAACAGGAATGTACCTTATTGGATAGGGGTTTATTTTGAGTTTGATCAGGCAAAAGCCTTCATGGGGTTTCCATTCTTTTTCTGGGAATCCTTGGCAGCTTATGGAATTCCAACCTTTATCCAATGGTTACAAATATGTTATTTATTAGCTTATATTAGACCTTTTGAAAATGGAAGGATGGAGAGGAAATGTGGGATTCAGAGAGGGTATGACAGGAGTGTCCCTTGAGCCCCATCTTTATGTGTTTTATATTGATCCTATTTTGTGATTATTACAATGTTTCCGCTTAAGGAGTTGAGGATTGTGTTTTCGCAAGATATAAAATGTATTGCATATGCTGATGATATCTGTTTATTAGCTCAAAATGATGTCCTCATAGCTGGCATATGACTTATTGAGTGTGTTAGAGAAGTCCATTGGAGCTAGTTTAAATACTGAGAAACAAGTTGCTTAGCTGTACAAGGCTTTTCCCATTATTACCTGAAGTGGCAGGATTTCAAGTTGTCACTAAGCCATGTAAGATATTAGGTATTTATTTTGGTGGGGGGATATATAGTTATAACTGAAATATTGTTTTAAAGTTAGGTATGGATAAAGTAGCCAGATGGAATTTTTGAAATGTCAAAAAAGAGAATCTATATGATTAATTCATTTTTGATTCATCTTTTTATATGTAAGAATAGTTTTCCTATTCCTAAAATTTAGAAACAAGAGTATTGGCATATTTTTTCTTGTGCTTTGGGGAATCCATCTAAACCCTATTAGCGTGAATGTATTGTATTTAAGTTTGGCAAAGGAGGGGTGCATTTGGTAAACCCAATTTGTTTTTTTTCCTTATTATTTATTTATAGTAACTTGCTTCCATTGATGAAATTGAGCCCGAGTTTGTGGGCACAGGTGGTATGGTTAATTTATTAGGAATAGTAATGGAGAGGCAAATGACTCTTTTACATAAAACAAATGACAGCCCCATCTTGATTGTGTTTGGACAGGGTTTTTGACAATATAAAAATAGAAGCTTAAATATAATATGGTTTTGTCTATGCACAGGAAGCTTTTATATGAGGAGGTTTTGTTGGAATATTTTCAGAATATCCTTTGCTGGATTTTCAATGCCGGATCAAAATCAATTTCTAGTTGTATTATGGATCAGGGAATTCCAGCCAAGGTGTGGGATACTGTGTGGTTAGCAATTCATGAGAAGGTCAGTGAAAGGTGATCATAAGCATAAGCAACTACAGGATGGCAGGATGGTAGCTGGTCCATTCCACTGGGGTGTCAAACAGACAAGGCATACTGATGAGTCCTGGTAGGACGAAACACGTGTCTATGTCTTCTGTTAGCACCCTTTGCAAACTGTGTGAGAGGCCTTTTCGCACCATGCAATTCTGCTTAAAGTTGGACCAGCATAACATTCTGTGGTGATTTGCATATGCAGCCCATGATGCTTTGCATTGTGGTGGCATGTGTGATTTTGTATTTACAGGATGGTTATTGTCCATAAGTAACTTGTGGGTCTATGATCAAAGCTATGACGATTTATATTTTCAATGCCTGTATATTATTCAGTTTTGGAAGTTGTTTCAGGATACAAATTTTTACCGATACAAATACCTCCAGATCCTTTATCCTTGTTTTATGGTATAAATCCTTAGACGGCTCAAACTATTGCTCATAGCACATCCTGTATGTTAATGGTACATTTTTATACTGGATATGGATTGGTCGATGTCGAATGGTGTTTCAGCAAATGGATATTTCAGTTAGAGCTTTTTTATTTGGTACTTGCAGACCTGTTGCAATTTAAGCAGTCTGAATGATTATGCTTTTGCCCACAGATTTGGACCCAGAATTGGGCACACATTGATTCTTTTTGACTATTGTGTTTTTCAGGTTTAGTGTTATTTAAGTCCTTTTGATAGGCCCCTAGTGGGGGATTTGATTTTCTATGCCTACGGTTAGAAGGAGGTGGCTAATTGATTTTAGGTATGGGTATTTTGCATATGATTTATTTTTTCTCCTTTATTTTTCCACTCAGTATGATGTAATACTGTTTTTTTATATTTCCTGTGGGTTTATTTCAATGTTGTCTATGCCACACCATGTGAGGGTACCATTTTTGTCTTTTTCTTTTTTTTTCTTCAGATTTATTATGCTGTGTTGCTGATTGGAATTTGTAATGTTTTATCTGTTATAATATTATTTGACTTAGGTCTGATTAAAAAATAGTCTTATAGTGGGGGTTGTTTAGGTTTTCTATGATGATATGTTCCTGTCTGTTTTTCCTTTTGCTTTACTCTTTTGAGCTAGTATGATATAATACTGCTCTGTATATATTTGCTTTTGTGGCTTTTGTGCACCATGGGGAGGAAGGGGTTTGGTTCTGGTATGTCTTTCTTAGGTTTGGGATTATTGTATGACATAATGCTTGTTTATGTTTTTGGTTTTCTTTTTTTTCGGTTTTGTATGCTGTACTACTGATTTGTATATACTTTGCTTTATGATTCTAATAAAAAATTCCCTACTCTTTTCGAGAAGTGCCATGGGATCTTTAACATCCACCTGAACTACCACCAGAACAGGCAGATGGGACCTCAGTTTAACGCCTCATCTGAAAGATGACACCTCCAGAGTGCAGCACCACCCTCATGTTGCACTACAGTGTCAGTATTGAGATATTAACCCAAGCGCCATTAAAGAGGATTAGTCCCAGTACTAAGCTCTGAGGTACCCCACTGGTCACTCTCCTCTCCAGAGTGAGTACCATTTACCACCACATTCTGTTGCCTAGCCATCAACCAATTTCATACCCAGTTTGCCACATTATAACTCACCCCCAAACTGCTCAGTTTTTTATGAGCCTCCTATGTAGTATGGTGTTGAAAGCCTTGCTGAAGTCTCTAAGTAGGCTATGTCTACTGCCCCACCCTGATCTAGTTCCCTGGTCACCCAGTCAAAGAAATCAACCAGGTTCACTAAAAATTAGCCCCCCACCACTCCATGTATCCATGCTGCCTCATGTCATGTAACCCACTGGATTCAAGCTACCCTCTAGCCTTTCCTTTAAAAGCATTTCCATAATCTTCCCCACCACTGACATCAGACTAACCAGCCTATAGTTGCTAGCCTCCCACCTGCTGCCACTTTTATGAAGTGGGACTACATATGCCCTCCAGTCCTCTGGAACCACTCCTGTTTCCAGTGAGTTGCTGAATAGGGCTGTCAGAGGTACAGTCAGTGCCTCCTGAGCTTCCTTAGCACCCTTGGGTGTATCCACCCAGTCCCATAGCTTTATCCACTTTCATATTCACAAGTCCTTTCAGGACTCTTTCTTCTGTGAATGGTCTTGTGGCTACCTCCTCTCCCCAGTGTAACTGCTGGTTTTATGTGGTCCATCCCCTCTGCTTCCACTATGAAGACTGAACCGACAAATCTGTTCAGGAGATCTGCTTTTCCTGATCCTCCACTGCACAGTCTCCATCTGACATTTTTAACCTCGCTGTCCCTTCCCTTGTCTTTCTATTATCACTTTAAAAAAATCTACCATCCTGAAGTCCAGTTCCTCGCCCTGCATGGATTGTCTCCAAGCCAGTGCCTCATAGGCACATACTCTTTGGAGGTAAAGAAGTATGTCTCACTACAAGTAACTAGCAGAATTAGTTGTAGCTTTTTTCATGCAAGTTATCATGTTTGTTTGCTCAGGAGGGGTGAACATTTGGTTTGATGACCCCAAGGAGCACCACACCACTAATTTGCCAAGACTCCAAGACTCCAGATCCTAATGGTTTTCATTTCTTTACTTTGTCTACTTTGTAGACAACTGGTGCCCACGTTTCATTAGCAAGTGGCCATCATTTCATTAAAAATTGACTTAAAAGCTGCCACCCATTGAATATATCGGGCATGCCTCTATGCTCTCACTGGCATCTCATCATCACACCAGTGAGGCAGGGGCGGAGCTGGGCAGGAGAGACAAAACTGAGAAGTCTTTGGGACACTGTGTTTACAATTTTATGAGTGCAATTACTTTTAAAGGCTGCATTTCTCAGGGGATATTTATATACGCAGAGTCCTGTGGTGGTAAGTTACTATTTCAGGTGTATCAGGAGCAAAACCGTGTATATTGGTGGATCTTCTTTAAACTGTTACTGCAAAAAAGAAAATATCTTTAGAACATTCATTTTTGAACTGAGAATGTTCAGAAACAGTTCAGTTTTTAACTTATATTTTAAAACTACATAAGTTAAAAACATCAAACTTGCAAGCTAGGGCTACAAGCTTAATTCTACAGAAGAATTGAATGCCATGAACTTGAGGGGTTCAGTTCTTTTGAACTGTGGACATCTTTTAGAGGAAAATAAGAGGACTCTTGGTTTGACTGGTTTGCCCTGGTCTGAATGTGTGTGGACCAGGCAAACTAGTCAAATGCAACTGCAGTTCACTCCTGAAACAGTTAACTAGGGTACAGTGTGAGTCACAGCCTCAGTTTGAGCTACACCAGCTCCATGTGAGCCAACAAGAAAGCTCATCGTGTGCCTCTTTGCCAGGCTGTTACGTAGCTCTAGCATGGCTGTGATTCATTTTCAGTTAGATTAGCTAGGAAATTCTTCAAAGCAAAGAAAATCTTCAAAAGTTTGATCTACTCTAGTGCTGCAACAGCCAGACTGCTGAAGAGGTATATTTAGGAGAAAAAAGAACAAAACAAAAACCGAAAGGCTGGCTGACCAGTGCTGCAGCATGCTCCGGGACCAGGGAGTTACCTGAGACAAGAAACCTGGCAGAGACTGGACTCTGGAGTGGAGGTGCTTGGGGCTTGAGCAGTGGGTAGTCTGAATGAGGTGGCTGTCTGCCAGTGTTCACTTGTTTTTTTGTCATTGCAGAACTACTGTTTCAGCAGAAGCATGAGATGTGATCTTTTTGGGAGTTATTTTAATTTACTAATTTTACTAGGCAGTAAGTGAGTGCCAGCTGGCAGCAGGACAGTGCCTGGCCACTGGGAGCTGGCACCTCGTTGGAAACCCATAAAACATTTAAGTAAGTCTTCATTCAGATTCAAACCTTGAGCTTTTTGTTGTGACAATTTCAAACTCTTACAGTTGCCCAGTTGCAGGCTTGCTTGCAGCAGTTATTTCTTCCTCATCCTGCGTCCTGAAGCAGCCTTTTGCAGTGTAATCTGGGCAGTGGGCTGGGCAGCAAGTGTGTGCCAGCTGGCTGTGTGCTGTGCTTGGCCCTGGGATGGCACCTTGGTGACATTTAATTAAAAAAATGTTAGAAATCTTTTTTAGGGTACTTATCTAATTAAACCCTCAGCCTTCACATTACCCAGTTGCTGAGGTTCTTTTCTCTCTGATTGATGAAGCAGACTGTGTGTATTGTTCCTGAGCTGTGCTGTTGCAGTATGATCAGGGCAGTGGGCAGCAAGTGTGTGTCACCTGCCAGTGTGCCAGTGACTGACCCCTGGTAGTTGACACCTTGGTGGAATCCCATAAAACAATTAAAAATAAATAAATTCTCTGCATTTCCTTAAGTTGCTGAAGTTCTTTCCTCCTCCTTCTCCTCCTGAGTCCGAAGCAGCCTGTGTATGTGTCATCCTGAGCTGTCCTGTTGCAGTATGCTCTGCGCAGTGGGTAGCAAGTGTGTGTCAGCTGGTAGCGAGTCAGTGCCTGGCTTCTGGTAGTCCTTGGTGGCATCCCATTGATAAAATAAAAATACAGTAAACAAATAAAATTAAAAATCAAACATGACGTCTTACTCTTCATTATTCATCACCCAAGTGGCAGAGTCCTGTAGCAAGCATGAGGAAATGGAGAAACAGAGAGATCAAGAGATGGTGGCATGGAATCATCCAATCACATCAAAGAAAAACATAGTGGACTGGGCTTGGGCATAGACCCTCTGCCTCAGTCGGAACTACAAGTGTAGAGAAAGATGACAGTAGTGGTTGAACAGTCCATAAAGTACTGTATCTCACACTGTAGGAACCACTGCAGTGGCACTTCAAGGACTGCAACATGAGCAATCATTGTAGAAACAAGCACTGGCCAGAGCAATAGGACTGCAGCCGAGGTCACAAACAGGGGTAACAGAGACAAACCGAGGAGGTATACACTGAGGTAATGGCTGAAGAACTCCAATTAACATTAAAGCAATGCTGTGATCGAACAATGGCATCACATGAAGCTCTGATGATCTATAATATACTACAGAAAAGTGCTTTACATATTTTTTTATATTCCTTTACTAACACACAGTATTATAAGTTCTGATTCACTTGAACAGAATAAACAGAGATCTGGAAAAGGTGTTCCTTGTTACAAACTGTGTATTTCTTTTGTTATTGGTGTTACCAAAACATTGGCAAAAATGCTAGACATCTTAAACAAATCACTGTAAACTTATTGGAATGGTCACTCATTTCCACAGAAAAGCTTCCGTATGTGAAGATAAAAAGGATTAGAGTTCCTATTTAAGAGAATTACACAGGCAACTTTAACTTTACAAGTCAGTCTGTGCAATGTTATAAACTTCCAAAGTAAGTCCTTTTAGCAAGTGGAGGCATTCAAATCTTCATTCAGACATGGGCATTTGTTATTTTGGCCCATTTTGAACTGATAAATGTGAGTTTGTGTACAAGCACACAGTCCCTCCCCTTATAGCTCACCAGCTGTGTGATCCTGCAAAGAGCACCGCTTCCTTTGACATCACAGCAAAGGGAGATGGATTTTGCATCATTTAATGTCAATACTAAGTAACAAATACAAGATTGTCCTCAGGTTCTTTTCTTGCCGCTGTTGAGCTGAAAATTCACAGTGAAAAGCAAATTCTTCCACATGAAAAATAAACTGACCTTCCAGCAAAGGTGCTTAGGTGTTATCAATCATCATAACCTTGTGATGCTAAATATGGATTGTCATAGTGAATAGTTGGCAGTGATGTTATAACTATTTTTAACATCCATAGATACTGCCTTACCATACCCCATATGCAGCCATACTCAAGAATGTCCTAGATTCAGTGTTAATAAAGCTCAGAGGATACATCTCAGTACGCCAGCATCACAGTTATAGTCCTTGTTATAGTATCGCATCCATAAACGTACACTGTATGTATGTAAACATGTTATTTATTTAAGAAGTAGTGTTTCGCTTCACATTTTTTTAATTCCCATCGTCATGAAATACTACCACGCATGTAAATCAGAATCCATTCACTTAAGAAATGCGTGTTAAAACCTATTATAACAGAAAATCAAGGTGCATACAAATGACTGGCCTTCAAATGATCCTGCTGGTTATTCCTCCCCATTAAAAGCTATGCAGTATAGATATGGTTGTGCTAGGGAAACATTTATTTAAAACCATTTATTGCACATTGTTACTATGAGAAATGCACATGGCAATTGTACTACTCCGATATTAAAAGTGAAAACATTTATTGGTTAAAATGTTATGTAAATATATATGTCAGATAACAGTGCTTGAGAGATATCAGCAACAAGCTCCTAAACTTTATGTAAAAGTCAATGTAATCCTGCAATCGCTGACCTCTAGAAACAAAACCCATAAGGAGAAACTCCTCTCTATAATACAACCTGCACTCTGTTGCTTTGCCTCAGTTCTGAAGCTCAAACCAAATCCTGCAACAAAGACAAAAGTAGTACTGTAAATGGTGAATTATAATGCACCAGTATGTATTAACTCAACTAAAACCCTCTCCCACATTGTGTTTTCCAGTGAGGACATTTATTTTATAGTAACAAAAAAGTCGAGATTGACTGGCATGTTGCGGGGCAGGTACCGGTCACTAGCTAGACACCACCTCACCTGCAGATGTCAGAGAGTGAACGGTTGAATGTGAAAGCGAGAATGCTTTAGTTGGTAATGCACTCTTGCTGCTCTGCTTGGGTACTTACAAACAGCGGAAAACAAGGAGCTATATTCTTGAGTCACAAACACATTTTTATTATTTTTGTGTGTGACTGAGTACACTAGTACTCAGAATGGGTTTCTTTCATCCTGCTAGCTCGTCAAAAGGCTGTTACTGTTTAGAAAGGAAAGACTACAGTGGAGTAGGTGGGGACAGTTGGTGATGGCATTGTCACACTCAGCAAGGTACAATATACTTTACTTGATTGCCTTAAATTGTGCGTGACAAAATAGAAATATGGAATATGGAATCTGATTGCTTAAATACAGTCGAACACTAGTGTGCAAAAGACAGGTGAGAAAGGTGGATGGATAATTTTTTTGTACTGTATTAAATGAATTAGGCAGCACAGTGGCTCAAATGGGGATGAGGTGGATCCTTCTGTAGGACGTGTTAGGGCTGTGGTGCAGAAGCCCTGTATCCAGTTGAATTAGTTGGCACAGTGGCTCAAATAGGGTGGAGTAGATCCTTCTGTGTAGGGATTGTTAGGGCCGCAGTGCAGAAGCCGCAACATTATTTCTTTAATGACTGCTTAGGGAATAAATATATACATAATGAGCTGCTCATGAATAGGGAGTTATTAATATGCATTAGCAGTTCATTATTGTGTATATATTCAGTCCCAGCACTGTCATTGCTGCTCTTTAAACAAATAGTTTTGAGGCTGCTGCACTGCAGCCCTCATGTCTCCAGACCCCAACAAAGTGATCCCAGGGTCTTGGAGCACTGGGTGAGCACCTGATGTGTTGCTATCATGGTAACAAGAAACATAGTGCCTATTACAGTGGAGTGCTTCACAGACCATAGAGACAACTGTGAAGCAACTCTCACATGTCACTTGGTCAGAGTACAGTCCTTTTCTGCTCACAAGAGGTCTGCAGGGCTCCACCCACTGCAGCCCTAAAAAGGAATAAGAAAGTAGTGCATCAGCTAGCAGCACTGGCAGAGGAGGAGCAAAGTGATTTGGCGGAGCTTGGAGACAGAGATACAGATAGTGATTATATACCTGATAAAAGTGATAGCAGCAGTTCTGGGGAGGAGCAGAAAGTGGAACAAGTGGGGTTCGACTTGGAGTAGGTGCAGATACTGTATGAGAACAAAAAAACAAAAGTGGTGATAAAACAAACAAAAAGGCCATAAAACTACAAGTGGAAACACAACGAGTACCTGAAATGACAGCAGATAAAGTACACAAATGTAAAACTGGTGGCTCGGACACATAGTAGGTGAAGAAGAACCATTCCCTGAACTTGAAGAACTGGTGAATGAAGAGGAAGAGGGTGATGATGTGGCAGCAGCCCACAGTAGGCTGTCCATTAGGCAACAGTTGAGAGTGCCAGGAGGAAAGATCAAACTGGTGATGTCAGTTGTGGATTTCTTGAGTGAACAAAGAATCATGGGCATATGTAGTGTGTCTTTATGCAAAAACATGCTAAGTTATGGTAAGAAGGGAACAAACTGGGAACATCTACCATGACAAGGCATTTGCTGAAGTCCCACAGCTCAGCATAAGAGGGCATGCTAACACACAGACCAAATGGCCGTGATTCGCTAAGGCGGCTGAGCTGAGCCAACTAGAGCACTAGTTTCTGCTGTTCATTTGTTTCTGGATTGTGTCTTTTGTGTTTTGCTCATTTTTATCTATTTTTATTTATCTCTGTTTGATTTTTAGACTAGTTTAGGACTGAAGCAATGAGTTAGACTAGGTTACCTTTGCCGAACATCGGAGTACTGAACTTGTTTGCCCCGGTGATTTTGTGCTTTTTGCCTCCCGACAGTTCTCTGACCACAGCGTGAGAGGCTGTGGGGTTGGGGAGTGTGGGAGCCATAGCAAAGAAGATTTCTGCTTGTGCTGCTTGTGCTGGATTTGGAACCTCAATATTAGGTTTCCCTTTAATTTGCGAGTGAACTTTTTACGTGCCTAAATGCTACCGTGCCGTTGTGCATAGACTGTGAAGTTGGGACTAGCAAGGAGAACTTTTAACTCGCGGAAAGCGCCTGCTGTGTTATTGTCACGGATTATTCCTAGTTGTTCGTTGTTTTGTTCTGCTTGACCCTTTTGGACTCAGTGGATTATCGGACCTAAATTGAATCGGAATCCCGAGAAACGGAGTACCTGGTTTGTCCGGTTATTTGAGGTTTAATTTTATGGGTACTGGAAGATCTTCAAGCTGAACTATTGGCCTTCTGTGTGGTGGAGTCATGCTGGAGAAGGAGGAGGAGAGGTCTGGCTAACTGGCCCGGCTGTTCCAGAGGTGGGTGCGGATGCTTCCGCCTGTCCCTAGGAGGGTTCGGAGACCTGCCGTGGGTCAATGTTCTCAGGGCCTCGGGTGGTACCAGAGTCACCCGCAGAGGCTGGGCTTTTCTGGCATCCCAAGTAGGGGGACTGGTTGCATGAACACACCCTCCTAGGGTTCGTGGGTTAGGAGCGTTTACCTCCTCCTAAATTTTCTTTGCTGGATAAACTCCAAATAGTGAGAATTGGCAGTGGCTGGAGTGGAATACCAGGAATATGAAGAAAATGTACTGATTTTGAGATTATCTGGACTTTTTTGTGTGGGGCCTGTGACTAGTATTACTAGCTCTTGTGTTTTTCGGTGGGGCTTATAAAGCTTGGCAGCTTTAGACCTTGCTGTTTGTCCTATTATGATCATTTGATCTAAGCATGTCTGGATTCAAATGATATGAATTTATTTTATGACTTTTTGTAGGATGATTTTCTTTATCCCTGGTGGTGAGAGGACCAGGGTGTTTAGATTTATTTTGTATTATATTTTGAGTTTTTGTTTAGTTATTTTGTTCTTTGTTTGATTTGTTTTGTTTATCTTGCAGTGAGAGTGCTAAGATATTTTTCCTCTCTTTACCTGACTGTGAGAGAGCAAGGGGGTAATTTTTGTTGTAGGGGTAGTGAGTGTACCCTTTCATGTATTGTGTTTATTTATTTATTTTATTTGTTTATTTTGTTTTGTTTATTATTTTTCTTCTTTTATTTTATTGTGTTTATTTTGTATGGGCTTTAGATTAGTTTAGTTTTGATTGTATTTGGTGTATATTGTTTAGTTTAAGCAGTGACATGTACTGGCCTGCAGGTTCCTGGCTGTGCGCTATTCATCCTCATCTCTTTGCCCTCCACCCTTTTATACTCCTCCCTGCAATTTGAGACTTACCAGTGCTGTAGAGCACTGGGGATTGTTCGTAGGAGAGTGAGGAGGGTGGGGTGTGCGAACAAGGAGAGGTTGAATGAGCGGGCCACCGCATGGGTTGCTAAGTCCAGAAGGTGCCCTGAGGTGAAATGGAATCCAGACCGGGTTTCCTATGTCTGGTGCCCATACCCAAGGGCACTACTGAATTTGTTGGGCAGATAGGCGGACAGCCTCCTTGGTTTGTCCAACTTGGGCGTGTATTATGCAATGCCTGGTCTGTTAGGAATAAGACCACCATTATTGCCGATCTTATTAGTTTGGCTGACCTGGCTTGCATCACCAAGACCTGGCTGGATGAAAATTCAGGCCCCATATTGAAGGCCATGACTCGGCCGGTACTTGGTGATACACCGCCCGAGATTGGACCGCTGGGGAGGTTGCAGTCTGTTTTAAGACTAAATTGGGCCTCACAAATGTGGTAGTAGGTGAGGCGGAACTTTTGAGTTCACAGTTGTAGCAGGTGTAGGCATTTGAATCGCTTCTCATCTACTGTCCACCCGGAGATGGGAACGCTTCTACAGGAAGTAGCAGACTTCCTCGTTGATATAAATATTTGAGTCACCCAGATTGATGGTTCTGGGTGACTTTACGCCTGGTCTGACAATGAACTTTCACAATTTGGTAATCACTTCCTCCAACTTATGTCTTCTTTGGGCCTTACACAGGTAGTTTCCACTGCTACACATAAATCAGGGCACTCTCTGGATTTAGTCTTCCTCTTAGGGATTGACTCATCCGATGTGGGGTGGAACCAGTCGCCTGGTCTGACCACTACAACGTGAGGTTCAATTTTGCACCCCGAGAAGGCCTTCCCCTGTGGAGATGGTCAGGTACCGCCCATTACGGAATATCACTTCCCAGGCCTTGCGGCAGTCCTTGACCTCTCATCCCCGTGTTGGGTAGCAGTAACCCAGAGGCACTGGTGTTGGGCTATAATACTTCTGTTATGGTGGCCCTGGATCTTATTGTTCCTGTTCATGAGCGCCCCTTATCTTCACCCCAGGTCCCCTTGGTTTCATGGGACACTGAGGGAGTTTCAGAGACAGGGCGAAGGTTGAGCATTGTTACGCAAGTCCGCCCTTGATGCCGACCATCTTAGATTGCTGGAACATTATTCTATCTATCAATCTGCAGTCACCCATAAAAAGGCAGAATTCCTGTCCAGGGAGATTGCAGTTGCACAGAATCAACTGGCTCAGTTGTTTCAGATTGTAGATAGACTGTGCAACCCAGCCTGTCTGCAAGTGCGAAAAGTTTTTTGTAATTAGAGTGCGAGGAGCTCACTGCTTTTGTAGCTAAGGTGGTTGGCATCAGGGTGGACTTGCGTCCGACAATGTCTAAGGGTGATGTAGTGGAACAGTGCGAGTTCACAATATCTCAATTCATAAGGGTAAGGAGTTCTTGGGTAATCCAGTGCATGCAACTGCCTCTAACCCTTTGAGTAGTAATGGGAAATGGCGGTCCTCTATGTCCAGAAGTGCCTTGGGGAAGTAATTGACAGCAAAGGTCATGTCAGTGAGAGCACAGAGGCCTTTCTAATTTAATGGCCCTTACATGCTCTAGGAGGAGGGATGTGTCAGGGCAATTAAAGTTGTGAATGGATAGATACTTGGGAGGAGGGAGGGGGCCTTGGAGGAGCAGATGGCGAGGTAGGTAGTGATCACTTAATGAGTCGATAGTGTACCAGCATGTAAAATTCTTTCCTCACAGTCATTACCCAGTCAATTAGGGAGTGAGAAGAGGTATGAGGGTTAAGTCGAGTTGGGAGGAGATAATTAGCACCACGTTGTGCTGTTTGACCTGGTTGGCAAGTCGGCTTCTTGGGCAGACAACCAGTTGACATTATAGCTGCAAAAGGATAGTTTCCTGTTAGGGAGAGGGACCCAAGTCCAGAGAGCATGCTTTGGAGACCAGCTACACCCCATTTGGGGGTTGTAGCAACTACCCAGGTAGAGTTTCCTGGTTAAGGCTAAGGTAACCTCTGCAATAAGCCAATCGCTGGGGAGTCATTATCTGCACTAAGGGTAGTGGTGGCAAAGAGAGGTTCCTGACATATGCAGCAGCAGCACCGCTGCACTTATTTTTTGCCTGATCTGTCTTTTGCATAGTAGGGCAGAGCTTGTTAATTGGAACATGGTATCAGCGTGCTGTGGTTTTAGTCAGGTCTTGAGGTTGTCACCACAAACTAACAGGAGAACATGACTTTCCACCCAAAATGTAGAAATGCTCTCTTTAAAAAATAAATAAGCCGCCTTTTTCAGACCCTTTTTACCAGCTAGGCTAAAGATAGAGGATGATGTTGATGTGGACAGAGAGGATTTCTATGTCCATTGGTTTCTTCTGGAACCAGTAGCCTACACACACACACTGTGGGATGCTGCACTGTTGTTATCACTCAGTCTTTGTCAGATTAATCTTTTGTGAATTTTTGGCAGGCCTACACAGGGTGAATAAATAATTTGGGGGCAACATTGCTCATGAAACCAATATATACAGCACTTATTCATGGCATAACAGGAAACTTTGTACATGTGTGGCACTGTCCCAGTGGGCACACAATTGTTGGAATCAGTAGCCTACACTGTGGAATGCTGCAATATTGTCTTCATTCATTCTTCTTCTTTAGATTCATGTTTTGTGAATTTATTGAAGGTTTACACAGGACAAGTAAATAATTTTGGGGCAACATTGCCCATGAAGCCATTGTGTATAGCACTTATCCACGGCATAACAGAAAGTCTTGTCCAATGCCCATGTGTGGCACTGTGCCTATTGGCTATCACTCTTGGAACCAGTAGCCTGCACTGTGGTATTTGCTACTGATATTTTGTGGTCACACATAGGTCATATAACCATTTTATTTTTAACGTTGTTAGCCACATACTCTTGTTTACTACTTGCATTGTCCATGCTTCGCACTGAGTGAATGGATACAATTTTGCAACCAGTGCCCCTCAATGTGACCCACTGCATCATCCTGCTGTTTTGGGTGCTTCATCAGCCCAGTGTATGATATTATTTCATTTTATCCCATTTCCTAACTAGTCAAACTAACTTAAACTAGTCCACCATTAAGAGAACATTGACAAACATTACACAGTTTAATAGTCAAAGTTTGCATGGCCAGACTTCAGGAGGTTCGCACCGTCTTATTGGACACATATACCTGGGCTCATACGCTACCAAACCTGTAAGTTTCAAGTTTAAAAAACAATTTGGGTGAATTTTAGTGATCTTGCACTTCTACAATTTTGACCCCCACCAAACTGATTGGCACAAAATTCTCAGCATCCAGAGACTCTGGCCCAGACTCCATGCTTACCAAACTGTGGGGCAAATTGGTTGAATGGAGGCTGAGTTATTAGGGTGCATAATTGGGGTCTAACATTAAAGTTTTACTTAACCCTAATATCTGGATGTGACCACACCAGTATTTTATATATACAGTGGCATCCCCAGGATGAAATCCAATTCTGCAGCATTTTGCAGCACTCTGCAGAATGCTGCAGCAGACCTACTGAATAAAGTGATGCTATTTCAATGGCAATTAGTCCCTTTGTCATTCAGGAAAATGTGACACTGCCAGGATAAAGTGAATGCCACAGAGTCCTGCATGACAAAAGGGACTAATTGCCACTGAAATTACATTGCTTTATTCAATAGGTCTGCTGCAGCATATTGCAGAGTGCTTTAAAAGTGGATGTCATCCTGGGGATGTATATATATATATATATATATATATATATATATATATATGTGTGTGTGTCTTATACTGTATATTATACATATGTATATATAGGGGATATAATTGGCTGACTCAAAATATGCAATTTATCTGCAAGTGTGAAAGGCAGGACAATATCCCAGAAGTGGCAGAACCACACATGAGTTATGAAAGTTCTGCCTGCTCAATCACAAGTGATGATAAATTGCCTATTTTGAGTCAGGCCATTATACGTTTGATATATAGAACAGTAGTTCACAATTTATAACTTTAAATCAGCAGTTTGAAGATTTTGCTGTTTTCTTTTAACAACTGACCAGGACTGCACTAGGCATTGTGGATGCCATCAGCATTGTGAAAAGTAGTCTCAGGTTGGTTCAGTATTCCCTTGTGTTGAGAGCAGCCTTTAAAATATCCATTGTGACAACAGTAACAATATTTTGAAATGTTGCTGTTACTAATGTTACTAGCTAAGATGCATTTTTGTCTTGTCATTTTTGCCCCCACTCCAGTTCCACAGTGGACCAAGCAACAATATAAAGCAGTAACTTGCAAATGACATGTCACAAAATACTGATGCAAAAGGGCTTGTCATTGAATTACACTGTTCCTGTAGCATACTGCAGCATTTTGTGATATACTGCAGTACAACTGCATTGCATCCAGGCTGGTAACACTTTGGGAAAGGACTCAATGGGGTGATAGGGTAAGCTAGGAGAGGAGGGTGAATATGTTACATGGGAGATGGGGCTCAGAGAAGAGGTGGATGGGATAAAGCTGTGGGAACTTGGAAGGTGGACATGAAAATGCATATTTTGTGTTTCTCCAGTTCACTTGCCTCATTATCTGAAGTACAGAAGCTATGCTGAGCATTTCTGCATTTCAGGTAAAGGTAGTGGAGTATAATGTGGCATATTCACATAGCTACACCAGCATTGGGGAGGCTTGCAGATATGGTTCAATCAGCTGATCAGAGGGAAATTTTAAAGGTTTACTCTTCTTAAAGATTTCTGTAGGGGACTTCCGAGATTGTCTGCATCCCTTAAATAGAGTAGATAAATGTTGCTGAAAAGCTGACAGGAATGCACAAAACAATTTCCATTTACATAATAGCAGAAACAAAGTTCACAAGCACTGAACATGCTTGCAGAGGCCATTTCCTCCTTCTCCAATTCTTGTTCCTTAGGAAAAACTAGCTTCTGTATCCCATTAGATATGTTATTAAAAGAATTAATGGAAAGAAAACAAAATACCCGGTAAGTACTCAGCGGTGTGGTGTTTCTAGGGTTTAAACCACAGTATTAGGAAGGGAATATAACTAATATCAGTAGTTCTCTCAAGGTACAGATGTGTAACTAACCACATCCCCTGAAACCATGATGCTGCACTTAGAGAGCAGGTGCCAAAGTTAGGGTTGTACTTCTTAAAGCAGCAACTCACACAATGGTGACAATTTTGTACCGTACCTTTTACTCCATTTTAGATTGTCCTTTCTTTAGTCTTGTAGGATGTCCTTTTCCCTGTTTTGAGCCTGCTTTAGCATTTTTAGATTTGAAATCTTTAGAGGCTAAAATAATGAAATATGGCCTCTACAACAAGGCTTTCATCAATATGCTCTGCAGTATTTGATCACTCACTGCGTAGCATCACGTTTCATGTGCCTAAAATGAGCATGTAGCAGGCACTGCTTTCTGATCTTATGGAACACGAATCATCCGCGACAACTGCAGGCCACAAAAAGTCAACTCTAACAAAGTAAACATAAAATGAAATTTAGCACCATCTAGATAGATTTACAAACAAAACTTAACAGCAGGGATCAAAATTAGGGGTTGCAAAAGAGTACAAACTGCAGTGCATAGAAACATTAACAAGAAATACAGCCTTAATACAATCATGTGTACCTTAGAACCATGAAGCTACACATATAGAGGTATTTTTTTAATATTAACTCTCAGTTGCCTTACATTTTCTTTTAGGAGCAACCCTAAATCAATCCTACATTTTTCAAACAATTAATTTCCCTACTTTTACTAGGTCATTAATTAACTTATATAAATATTTTTAAATCATCATTAGTTGGCCACAGTGACATTGGGCCACTGCTGTAAATTACACTAATTACTAATCAACAGCAAACCCAGCACAGTGTTGGATCAGGACTACTGTACCATGACTAGTTACTCTGCAAAGAGATGCTAGACATCAGCCAAAACACAACAGGTATGGGAAGTGATGCACTAATCCCAGAAGCCTTTGACACAAAACCTGTGATCTCCAGGCAGTAATAGCTGAACAAATGTTAGATATGGTGGCTGTGAATAAGATGTGGCAACTCAGCACCATGCATGAGAATTGCAGGTTCCATTGCACACATTGATTAGGAGGATAGGGTAAAAGGGAGAGGAGATGGAGTGGCATTACACATAAAGGAGAGTATCCTTGCCTCAGGAATCCAGGCATGGCTAAAGGGATAGACAGTATGGGTGCAGGAGGGAGGGTAATTAGGATCAGAATGATGTACAGGCTTCCAGCAGAGGGAAAGAGACAGACAAAGAGTTGAGCGAGGAGAGAAAGAGAATGGCAGACCTTTGGAGATATTAATATTGGGGATTACAGTCAGTCATATGTAGACTGGAGCCCCTATAGCACTCAAAAGGAGCCACACAGCAGGGAAAGAATGCAAGAGTTATTCCTGAGCCAAAGAGTCATGGATCTCACTAGGGAAGGGACCATATTAGATCTCCTGACAAACAGGGACAGCATAGAGGATGTATTAGTAAGATAACTCTTGTTCCAACAATCACAGGAACATGTGGGCTGAGGCCAAGATTAAAGCCATGAGGTTTACTCCAGGATGAAGGTCCTGAATTTCTGAAGACAAGCTTGAGAGGATGAGGAAGGAGTTGAAGAATAAACTATGGAAAGAGGAAGAGGCAGTAGGAGTAGACAGAAAATGGGATTTGATTAAAAGGAGTAGTAGGGCCACTCAGTGGCCTAGCAGGTAGGGTATCACACTCCCTAGACTACTACCTGGGTTCAGAAGCAGACTGAGGAGCTGTGTTGTGTTGCCACTCCCAGCTGGGAGGGGTGAGGCTGTGTTCCACCACCACAGTATCTTCTGTGGTGTGCCAGGGGTTAACCTCCTCTTCACAGGTGTTGCAGCATGCATGCAAAGCCTGACAGAGCCCTACCCAGCACAGCTGAGATGTGGGAGGGTTAAGGGCTGGGGAAAACAACCAAAAGCTTCATATCCCTGGTCTGTAGGACAGCTGATATTTTGGGCCACTCACTGTGTGGATTCCCACTAGTTCCAACAGTGGAGGGAGCGAGATGGATCTTAGAGGTCTCTGGGCACTGGCCACAAGCAAGGCAGAACTGGCAATCTGGGCAGCAGAAGCTTTATAGCAGAGAGAAATGGCATACGTTCATGTTTAATGACTGTTAGTCAAGACACAGTGATGGTTTCTGCAGCTTGAACATGATCTTTGAACATAATTGATAACGATCATTTGTGTTGCATCATTATAAAATCATTATCTTTTCAGCTGAGCAGTTGTTGTAACATCTGCAGTGGAGAAACTACTAGGGCCAGATATTGAAAAGTTAGTGGGGCACTAATGGATGTTTGCTGTGCTAACCAGATTTTGTGTCCAGTTTTGGGTGGGGTCTGTATTTAGAGACCCTGTAATGGGCTAAACCCATTAGCACATAACATGCACCCATGCAAATGAGAGGATCCCTGCATATAGGCATAGCAGCAATTTCAAAGGTTTATGTCAGCTGTACATAGCACCCAAAGCTCTCTCTGAAAACAGACTTAACTGGGCACAAAGCTCTGGTTGTGGGGCAGCTGCAATGCAGCCACCCACTCTATTCACCTGCCATGGACAGGTAAACAGCTCCCTGGTGTCTAGTAGCACTCCCCACCCTTTGATTCCCATTTTGGTCCATGAACATGGGTCCCTGGTGTCTCATCCCCTGGAACAATCTCCTGTGTCGGTACTGCAAAATGTTTCCTGGTGTCTAGCAGCACCCCCACCCTCTGATCATCCATCCTGGTACTGCAAAATTATTCAGTGCACCCTACCCTCGGTCCCCTGTCCCAGTATTGTGACATTATTCCGTGGGTGTGTGGCACTCCCTCTAGCACCTGGCCCATGTAATATAGACTATCTCTGGTGTCCACTGGTACCCCCACCCCTGACTGCCAGTCTCCAAACAGAACAGTGAATATTGGTGGTTCAGCAGCCTCCCTCCCACCTGCACTCCACCCAGCACCCAGCCAATCCCCTCTTATCAGGGATGCCGGGCCATGCAGTAAGCCTGGTATGATTGGCACAGCCCTCTTACTCTCTCACCACTGAACTGCCAATGTTCAGCAGTCCATTGGTGATCAACATTTGGGGAGCTGGGGTACCACTGTATGTCAGGGATGGTCTATATTACATGGGTTTGGTGCTCTATGGGTGCCGCTGGAGACCAGGGCTGCAGGGCACTATACAGGCCAGGTGGTTGGGAGGTTCTACTAGCCACTAAGGAATTGCTGGAATCACCAGGATGGGTGATTGGCAGGTGGTGTGCCACTGGACACCAGAGAATCCAGAAAACTTACCAGGATGGGGATCGGGTAGTGGAAGGTGCTGTTAGCCACCAGATATGACATCAGGATGGCCACACAACTGGGCTACTGCTTTGAATGCAAATTACCTCATAGTGGGGCAAATGGCCCCTTAGCGCCTTGCATGCCCAATAGGCTCATTTACTTTAGCTGCTGAATATCATGCCATGGTTCCTGGTACTATCTGGTCATAAGGCCAATTCTCTATGGGATGGGTACAGCCCAGGTCCATGCAGGGGCAGTTTAGTGTACCTCAGAGGCCAGTAGCCTGCTGGATTCCTGACAGCACCAATCAGAGGTTGTACTAAATGGGCCTGACCAAATTCTTCCATTTGGTGACAAAGGCCATAGATAGGGATCAGGTAGTTAATGTATTTTACCTAGAGTTCAGCAAAGCCTTCTACTCTATTCCACATGGAAACTGATAAAGATGCTGCGTCACCTGGAAGTGGAAGACAAGAATATGGTTAGGGTGCAAAATTGGCTATGTGCAAGGTAAATGGAGAAAAGGCCAAGGCAGTGATGAAAGGGATGGGGCTAAAGAGGTAAGACCATTAAAACTGGAGGGCAATGAGTACCAATGCCTGTAGTCTGGATATGAAGCCCCTGAACTAGTGGCCTTGATGAGAGAGGAGGCCTGGATATCATGGCAGTCACAGAAAGATGGTACACAGAGAACTATGACTGGGATGTCAACATACCAGGGTACACAATCTACAGGAGGACAGGGAGGGTAGAACAGGAGGAGGAAGAGTAGTTCTCACATAAGGAAAGGGATCAAAGCAACAGAACTAAAGAGTAAACAGGGAGGAGAGGAGGCACTGTGGGTCACCTGAAGAAAGGAATGGCACCACAATCTGCATGGGATTGTACAGACCCCATCTCAGGGAAGGAAATGGACAAGGAATGATGAAAGGCATCCTTAGGATGGCAGAAAAAGGGAGATGTTGATGGGGACCTGAATATGCCAGATGTTAACTGGAGCACCTTTGTTGAAGCCACATCCAAAAGCAGGGTCATTCTTGACTACAGGGGTATGCTTCAGACAGCTAGTGTTGGAACCCACTCGGGATGGAGCAATCTCAGACCTGGTACTCTCAAATGGGGATGGAGAGAGGATCTCAGATTTAGTAGTGGGTAGCCATCATGGAACAAGTGACCACCAAACAGTGTGGTTCACGATAAACTTCAGCAAATAAAGTCAAGCCATACAGAATAGAGGGTTCTGGACTACGGAGGCCTGACTTTTGGCAAAATGAGAGAGTGCCTCAGAAAAGCACTAGCAAACAGGCAAGAAGGAAGGGTAGAGGAACAATGTGGAAACATCTAAACTGCCATCACAGAGGCCTCTGCGATCGCGATTTGATGTTTCCCCATTATTCTCTACCCTCCTTTTACCCGTTTGCTACTGCTGAAGACACCTAACCTTCCTCGCCACCTCTTTTTGAAAACCTGAGTGTTTTCCTTGGTTTTTAATTTATTTGCTTCACACAAAGGCTTGTTCCTTGTTGCGTGAAGCAAATAAACAAATCAAAATGAAGGAAAACACTATAGTCCTCAAAAGAGGTGGTGGGGAAGGTTAGGGAGAAAAGGGAAGATTCAGGAAGTATAAGTAACACACAGAAGGAGCAGGACAGAGAACTGTACCAGTTAAAGCAGAAGGAAGCAGGGAAGGCAGTCAGAATAACAAAGGTCAAAACCAAGGAAAAGAGCTAACTCGATTAATAAGGGGATAAAATCTTTATAGGTACATTGGGGAGTGAAGAAAGACCAAGGGAGGATAGTGAGACTTAATAAAGGGAGGTGGTGGGTGGGTGGGTAGAGGGTAACAGTGAAATAGCAGGGATACTGAACCGAATACTTCTGCTCAGTATTCACAAAGGAAGAGGAGGGAGGTACCTAATTCAATCAATGGAAGCACTCTGGATAGGGGGTCGATTCCAGTCCATTCACAGAAGAAAGAGTTCTGAAAGAACTCCTGAAACTGAAGGTGGACAAAGCAATGGGATCTGATGGGATTCACCCAGAATTCTAAAAGAACAAAGGGACAACTAGTTACACCACTGACTATTCTTTTTAGCAAATCATGGAAGGATGGTGTGGTACCTGAGCACTAGAGGAGGGAGGATGTGATTACCTCTTCAGAAAGGTGGGAGCAAAGTGGTTTTATGTCATTAAGGTGATTGCTGAATGGCAATCGTCCTTATGGCAGTGTTCATCATCAAAATTCAATTTCGCAATGTGCAAAAGTGAAAGCGCACAGAAAACTTATTTTTTTAATTTTATGTTGGGACTGTGCCCACACACCACACTATTATAGAATCTGAGCTCCAGAGGGTGCATGTTGGGGCGGCAACAGTGGAGAAAAAATAAAATCCCTACTCAGGCAGGGTGCAACAAAATATACCTGCACCCGGACCCAAACCCTGCATCATATCCACCCCAGGCCAGTGCTCACCCCACCATGCCATGGAGCCAGCTCGGCAGTGGTCCATAGCACCACCCTCACAAACCTCCCACCCCTCCTCAGCAGGGCTCCCCCTTGTACATAGGTATAATGACAACCCATCGCCATTCGCAAACCCACCCCATCCTCGTCACCTCCCTCCGCCCCTGCCATGTGTGGGTACTCACTCTGCAAGTGTGGTCAGCTGCTTCAGTAGGCAACCACTATGTAGTGCCCACATCACAGGATACCAGCAGCAGAGGCAGGAAATTACAAACCTGTTAGTTTGACCTCAGTGGTAGGAAAATGGTGGAATCACTTCTGAAAGAAAGAATTGTTGAGTACCTAGAGGCTAGTAGGGCACAGGACCCAAGGCAGCATGGATTCATAGCGGGAAGGTTATGTCACACGGATCTAGTAGATTACTTTGACTGGGTGACTAAAGTAGTAGACCAGGGAGGGGCTGTGGACATGGCTACCTAGACTTCAGCAAGGCATTTGACACAGGCCCACACAAAGATTAATAAACAAGTTAGCCAGCCTGGGAGTGGGTCACAGGGGTGGTAGCCCAGGTAAAAAACTGACTGGACAACAGGACACAGAGGATAATAGTGCGAGTCCACGCCAAAGAAAGGTGGGGTTACTAGCAGTGTACCACAGGGTTCAGTACTGGGACTAGTCCTTTTAATGTCTATATAAGTGACATTGCAGAGGGACTGGAAGGAAATGTATGCCTCTTTGCAGATGACACAAAGATCTACAACAGGGTTGATACACAAGGGGCTGGAAAGGATGAGAAGGGACTTGACAAGGTTGGAGGAATGGTCAAAAGTAGGGCAGCTTAAATTCAATGCAAAGAAGTCTAGTAATACACCTGGGAAACAAAACCCAGGGAAGAGTACACAATGTGGGGTGTGGAGGTACTAACAACAACAAACTGGAAAGGGACCTGGGGCAGTCATATCAGATGACCTAAAGGTAAGCAAGCAATGTGAGAAGGCAGTAAGGAGGGCTGGGGGATAATGGTATGTATGGGGAGGCATCACCAGTAGAAAACAGGAAGTTGTAATCACTCTGTACAGACAGTTGGTGAGAACCCATCTGGAGTACTGCTGTGCAGTTTTGGAGACCCCATCTCTGCAAGGACATAGACAGGATGGAGGCAGTCCTGAGGATGGCAACTAAAATGGTGGGGTCTATGTCTACCAATAGGGTGAAGTTATGAGCAGGTGCCCTTGGCTGAGTGGGAGGACCCAAATGTGATACTAAATGGAGAAGCATCAGGAGAAAGGGAAGTTATGAATGGAGTGCTGCAGGTATTGGTTCTAGGACTGGTTTTATTACCATATTTATTTGTGATATAGGGCAGGGGTTCAGGATAAGATATGCCTTTTCACAGATGACACCAAGATCTGTAAAGACTGGACTCTGAGGAGGCGATATGGGCCATAAAGAAATATCTGGATAATTTGAAGAGGTGGTTGAGGTGTGGCAGCTGAAATTTAATGTGAAAAAATGCATATAATGGCCATAAGGGCCAAGAATCTGAGAATGAGAAATAGGATAAGCAGGGTGGTAGTGGCAAGTACATCGAAGGAAAAGGATATAGAGATATTAATAATGGAGAACATGAAGGCATGGCACAGTGTAGTGAGGCTATGGAAAGGCAAATCGAATGCTGGTGTGTATAGGAGAGGAATCACTATAGAAAGACAGAAGCAACACAGCTTCTGTATAGATCCCTGGTTCACCCTTACTTGAAACAATGCAAACATTACATTTTGGAACCCACATTTGAGGAAGAGAGGGACAGGCTTGGGAGGGGTTGCTGAGGCAAGCCACCAAAATGATACAGAGGCAACAGAGTAGGTTCTACAAGGATCACTTGGAAGATTTCAACATGTACACACCTGAGGACAGAAGAAAGATGGTGGCATGACTGAGGCTTTAAAGTACTACACCACCACAGAATAAACAAGTTGGACAGTAGTGAGCTGTTCACTATGAGTGGTATCATGAATATCAATGGTAACTCCATGGGGCTAGCAGTATAGCCTAGAGGTTAGAGTAGCAAGCTGTGAATGAGCTTAGTACATCCGTCAGACCTAGGTTTGATTCCCACAATCTCCACTTGCATACTGTGTGACTCTAAGTAAGTCACTTAACCTCCTCAGTTCTCCTGGATCACTCCTGAAAACAGGCACTTGTGCCTAGAGGGGCTTACCTGGTTTCCAAAAATAAAAACAGCCAGCCTGCCGGTACAGTGGTGGCCCTATTGCTCTTGATGCTGGTGACCTGGATCTGGGAACAGATCAGGGTTTGCTGGAGGGCTGGCCAGGGCACACACAGCTCACTCTCTGTTGATGTTGCAAGGAGCAGGACAGTAAGCAGGAAAAGACATCTGAGTGGGATGCAAGATGAAGCATGCCTTGTGTGCTGCAGGCCTTGGACTGCTGACTGTGACAGTCTCCTCCTTCACTGAAGCTCAGGTTCCATGGGGGGTTGAGGGGTTCACCCATCGGCTCCACCTGAGAGGGAGCCAGGATGGAACTTGCATGGAGAGATAGTCCGAGGAAGGTGGATGATGAGGCTGGGCCTGAGGTTGGCCTGATGGCAAGTCCTGGGGGTCAAGTAGTTTAGTTAAAATAATACAGGTGGGAGGAGGCTTCAAGATAGATGTCAGGAAGTACTTTTCTACAGAAATATCGTAACAGACTGGAATGAGCTATTGGAGGAAGTCATAAGGGCTGACTCAGTGAGAGAGTTTAAAGGGGCACGGACAGGCATATGGGAATAATGTGTAAGAGGGAAGAATGGAGAAATAGAGAGGACATACAGGGGAACAGTCCCCAAATTAGACAATCTCAGCAGTCTGGATGGGCCACTAGACTGTTATCCGCTGTCATTTCTATGCCTCTATGAACTACCAGGAACTGGTCAGTAGTGACCCACCACCAGTGACAGACAGATCCTTTGTGTACTAATATGAAACCAATTTAAAAATATTTAAATATTCCTATTTCAGCAAATGCTGCTGGATAGAAACAGTATAAAATAAGTCAACGATTTTCACTGGCATCAACCCATTTGCTAATTCTGTGGATAATTCCAACAGCTGCCATCAGGTATTGTTAATTTGCTTCTTTATATACTTTGCTGGCAAGGTTGGTGCAAAGGTGAGATGTTTCAGGGAAGTTTAGGAACTTTTTATGATATTCTGATCCACCTACTTCATTATTCAGCCATCTGTCATTTCCGTTTCTCGTAGATGTATAAAATAATTTCCTCCCACCATGCAACCCACTGGCACTCACCCCCTTGATCCTGGTAAAGTTCCTAAACAAAGTATATTGCTGGCAAAATCCCTTCCCCACCCTGCCAAATGAAGTAGCCATCCCCACCCCATTCTATTAAATACCCCAACTCCTAATTCATGTGACAACCCCACTCTATCCCTCCTCTAGCACCCAACCTCTCTCCCTCAAGCCCCAAATTTAAAGGATATGATAGTGCACCTAAAATAAAACGCCAATCCCTCAGAGGAGTGGTCATCTTTCTTAGTATCATTCAATACATGAATAAATCATGGCGTCCTCTATAGTAATACACAATTATTGGTCAATTCATGGACCACAGTGTCAAAGGTGTCAGCATTCCTCAGTTGGCAGCAATCCACCTCTGGGCCAGAAGGTCATGGATTCTGGCCCCATACTAGGATTGGACTCATGTCATAAACTCTGGCTCTCAAAAGAGCAGTACTAAGAGGATGCAGTACTGTTGGTGTGTCATCCTTTGGATGAGACATTAAACTGGGGTTCTGTCTACCTGTATTGGTAGTTGTTCAGGTGGACATCAAAGACTCCATGGCACTTCTCAAAAGAGTAGGAGAAACATAGAACATAGAAACATATAAGTTGATGACAACTAAGACCACAAGGCCCATCCAGTTTGCCCATTTTTTCTACCTTATGAATGTGCCATAGGCCTTACTCTGTCAGTGGCCTATTTATTCATACTCATCTGTATTGCCTTTATGCCTATCCATGCATGTTAGAAGCCCTACAGTGTAGTCATAACTACAGTATCACTTCCTGAGGTAGGCTGTTCCATGTATCCACCACCCTTTCTGTGAAACAGAACTTCCTCACATTACCCTTAATCGGCCTCCTCAAATCTCATGCTGTGTCCTCTTGTCCTGCTACTTTTCTTATATTGAAACATGTTAGACTCTTTCACCTTGTTAATGCCCTTAAGATGTTTGAATGTTTCAATCATATCACCTCTCTCCCTCCTTTGCTCTAAGGTATACAAATTGAGCACCATTATTCTGTTCTCATATGTTTTCTGATGCAGTCCCTCCACCATTTTTGTTGCCTTCTCTGGACTGCCTCCATTTCGTTAATGTCTTTGTGCAGGTGCAACCTCCAGTACTGCATGCAGTACTCCAGATGGGGCCTAACCAGTGTCTTGTAAAGAGGGATTATTACCTCCTCTTATGACTTCTGATACCCTACTAATACACCCCTAATATCCCTTTAGCCTTACCTACTGCTTTAGTGGTCTGCTTGGATGATTTCAGGTAATCTGTAATGATGAAGCCCAAGTCTCTTTCTTCCCTTGTGATTGCCAGCAATTCCTCCTAACCTATAGGTAGATTCAGGTTCTCGACCCTATGTGCATGATCTTGCACATCTTTGTGTTAAACCCCAGTTGCCACTCTTCAGACCATTTTGCCACTTTTCCAGATCTCTTCTCATTCTGCTCACCCCATCTAGATAATCTACTCTGTTGTAGACCTTAGTGTCATCTGCAAACAGGCAAACCTTACCCTCCAGTTCATCTGCAATGTCACTGATGAAGGCATTGAAGAGGACTGGTACCAGGACTGATCCCTGAGGTACCCCACTTGTGACTTGCATCTCTTATGACTGTATACCATTTAGCACCACTCTCTGTTTTCTGCCCACCAACCAGTTTGCCACTCAGTTGACCAACTTCTGACCCACCCATAAGCCTCAGCTAATTAATCAATCTTCTATGTGGTACAATATCAAAGCTTTGCTGAAGTCAAGGTAGGCAACATAAACTGCACCCCTTGGTCCACCACTCTGGTTACCCAGTCAAAGAAATCTATGAGATTAGTTTGACAGGACCTTCCTGTTGTAAACCCATGCTATCTTGGATCCTGTGCTCCAATGGATTCCAGGTGTTGCACTATCCTTTCCTTAAGGGTGCCCCATGATCTTGCCCACTACTTGAGGTAAAACTGACTGGTCTGTCGTTCCTGCCTCCTCCTGCCACCACTCTTATGGAGCGGGATCACATGAGCCCTTCTCCAGTCTTCTGGGACCCTCCTGTGCTCAGAGACTCACTAAACAGTTCTGCTAATGGCTCTGCTAGTTCCACCCTTAGCTCCTTTAGTACCCTGGGATGTATGCCATCAGGTACTATTGTCTTGTCCACCCTGAGCTTAGCAAGCTCTTGTAGGACCCTTTCTTTTGTGAAGGGACTTGTGCACACCTCCTCCCCCACTGCACTGTGTCCATGGTGCTGAGCTGTGGCTCTGCCCTACATTCTCCTCAGTTAATACTGAGCAGAAGTATCTATTTGGGATAGATGCTTTTCCTTG